>OY288245.1:52022093-53222093 GCA_958450325.1 Agrostemma githago | reverse complement strand
TTTGTTTTGGACATTAGGACGATGATTTTGTGACCTTGATCAAAACGAAAAAAAAAATCGAAAAAAAATAAAATAAAGTAGTGGTGGCCGGAGTGGTGGTCGGAGTGGCAGCCGGAGTAGGGAGGTGGTGGAGGTGGATGGAATTTGGAACGTTTAGAATTTTTGAGAATTTTCTCAAAACTCTCTATAATGCAATGATGAGGGAGGAGGAAATGGGGAGGGCAGTTATGTAATTTTCAAGTACAAATGAGTAATACACACCTATGAAAAATCACCACCCAAAAACTCTAAAACGTCCGGCTTGTAGTAACACTATTAAGAACAACCCAATTTCATAATGTGCCACACAATGGTGCCAAAGGCCCATTATTCTTTTGGTTTTGGATTATGATTTATAATGAAATAAAGCGAAATGACTCATTAAAATGGTCGTGCTTCTTATGAACTAGTCATTCAATGCTTTTCTTGATACAATTTTCATCTTAGGTCGTTCGGAGACCATCTATATGTTGTTAACACAAGGGTAAGGTTGCATACACCTAACCCCATTTGGGGTAATGTAAACTCCAATTAAATTACTATATTTTTTTCAAAAAAAGAAAACATATTTGGCTTCCTCGTAGAGATTTATAGGCAGGTAATATATTTGTTAGTCAAAATTTTCTCAGCTAGCGATAAGAACATATGCATATAATTTTATTGTACCTAGTACTCATTTTAGTGTATCTAAATTTTTTGGTTTATCTAACTCCTATTTCATTTATTGAAGGATTTTTCTATGGGTTATCCCTCAACTATCGGCTTTTCCAAGTGCTACCCATTCATTTTTCAAATTAAAAGGTGTACCCCTAAACTTTGTAAATTACTCTATATTGTAACCAAATTAAAATTTTCCAACAAAAATTTCTCAATTGATGATATAAATAGTGATTATTCCCTATTTACTTTCATCAACCATGATATATTTCTTCAATTTGCATCTTTTACTCGAAAATCTTCATTCCACTACACTACGACATAGAGGTGACGAAGAGATTGAGGTTGAAGGATTTATAAGAGTAGGGAGATAGCTTGACGTCGGCCGACAACAGAGGTGCGTTGTGATGAGCATTTGGTGGCTTGGTGAGTGGTAAAAAAAATAGATGGTTTGAAGCATCAAATTGGATTGATTAATATGTTAATTATTTATTTTAAAAAAAAATGTAATACACTTATCACTTTGGTTATGATACGGACTGATAAGTAAAGTTTAGGGGTACACCTTGTAATCCGAAAAAGGCGTGGGTACCACTTGGAAAAGTCAATAGTTGAAGGACATCCCATAGAAAAACCCTTTATTTAAAGTGCATTTTAGCGTACATGTTACCTTTTTGTACATTAATACACATTTTCTTACTATTATCATTAAACTGTGCTTGGTTATATGCTTATATCCCATAAAAGTGTTTGAATGGGCTAAATTAGGGGTAAATGACCCATCTAAAGGCTCGAATTAAAATTTGTTGAGATTTGGTGGTGGTTCTCACATATATATGTAAACACACATACACACTTTATTAACAATCTTTAATAAAACTGCAGGACCTCCTGGACAGGCTGGTGAAGGATCAGGGTGGCATTGTGATGCGCGTCGAATTGTCGCCTATCCAACGCGGTCAAACGATGCTTATAAGACTCGAGGTTTCACAAAAACAAACAAGTAATCGTGGTAAGTCGAGGTCGGTCCACAGGGAACGGTGTATTACGATGATGAGTTTCAAGTGTCGTGTTCGATGTATAGAGGGGGGTTTTCTAGGGTCGAGTCTAAAGTAAAGGAATATCTAGATGAGCAACTAGGGGAAATGCTAGTGGTGGTTAATCTAGGGAAAAAGTGTTTGGGAGAAGTCGGGATTCGGTACTTGGAGTCTAAGAAGGTCGGAATCGAGTTTTTGTCGCAATATTGATAAACTCACCTAAAAACCCGCTTTCGCGGCGAACAAGGGTAAGTCCCTAGTCATGGTAATTTCTACCCCGAGTTTCCCCATATTGATAGAAATTAGTCGAGGTCGGTCTAGTTGGCCGGACTAAAACAACAATGACACAACACCATATATAAGATAAACCAACATGCAAGTAATCCACCAACATCCCTATATTCAAATAATCAAAGCCCTCATCCCTAAACTCCCCAACAAGAAATCTACTCACAAATCATTATGGAAAACAACAAAATATCCACTAAGGAGAAAATCACTACAACATGCATATTAATTAGATCTAATGAAACTAACAACACCAATATGATTTAGACAAGATGATGATGAGTAAACAACATAAAATCTAAACTAGAGATTAGAGAGTGGAAGAGAATTATATCAACTATGTAGATATATAAGAAATAAGAAGATTGCATGAATAAAGATTGAATCTTTGATGAATAAAGTGAAGAACTTGTCACTAATCCTTCAATAAACCCAACAAATCTTCAAATAAAACTTGAATAATCTTCTTACAAACTTCAAATCTAGATAATTGTTGATGGAAACTATGTAGATCTACTACTAATTACTATGTAAACTTCTAGAATTTTGGAGGATTTTTACTAGAATACTACTAAACAACTACTAATGGATGGTGTAATAGGATGGTGGAGTGGTGTAATGACTTCCCTCCTTAGCACAATGGAGAGGTGACTTGGGCAATAAACTAGGGTAACATATATATAGTAATCTCTTAATGAGTATTTAACCTAAAGCCCAAATCCAACTTTATGCTCCATTAGTGAGACAATCTCCCTTAGCATCTTCATGGGGTGAAACTTCGCCCTGCGGACTTGACGATAATTCCCATCGGGTGAAAATTTCGCCCGGTGAGATTTTCTTCCATTTTTCGCGTTTTGGCACTTCTTTCCATCGGGCGAAATTTCACCCAGTGGGCGCAATTTCGCCCGGTCAGTTTCGCCCAGTTGGGAGGTCTCGGAAAATCTTCGGGGAGGCACTTTCACCGTCGGGTGAAATTTCGCCCGATGGTGTCTCACCGGGTGAAATTTCGCCCGGTCATTTTTTCTGGCCTCGAATCTTGTCTCATTCTTCGTTGTATGATCGGATGACTTTACACTTTAAGTTGTGTGCTTTACTCTTTGGACAGTGCTCCTTTCTCTTGTACTCGTGGAAACTCAATCGTGATTTTTGTAGCAAAACCTATCAAAATTGATAGAAAAACTACCAAAAACACGTAAAACGCACAAGAGGGATGCTAATGCGAGAAGTATGGAAAATATGGCGATAATCGCACTCAAGACTAGCAAAACGAGGGGAAAACGAGTCTAAATGGGAGGAAAAATGGTCTAAATTTAGCACACAACAATTCCCCCACACTAAATCGTTGCTCGTCCTCGAGCAAAGACCCAAAAAGAAATTACAAACTACTACTACTAGCTAGACTATGCTAAGCCGATACGGGGCAATTAACGGGCCCGCTCCGTCCCTTCAACTCACATCGAAATACTTATGAGGTAAAGTACTCCCATGCAAGGCAAGTTGGGGCTTGCTCAAAATGGTGGATGCGACTAAACACACAAAAACACATAACACGAAAGAATAGACGCATCCAAAGCAAAAATAAAACACCGAATCCCTCATCGAGACGGCGGGGAAAGACACCGATTACTTACCTAAAACAACTATAGACTTCCAAGATAAATCACCCACGTAAACAAGGACCAAAGCCTAATACTATGACGATTAAGCAATATAGATGTTGATAACTTAGCTAGGTCCTCCTAATCTTCTGAAGGGGTACTACGGGGCATATAATGGAGTGGAAAAAGTGAACCATGGATTCGTTCGACACTGTAGGTAGGTGCAGTCCCTCTCTCTTTGGCTAAGCCAAGAGGGTCGTTCCAAAACTCGAATTTCCTAAATTAGCACAAATAAAAAGAAGGTGGAGTGTTTACAATTATTGGGATGGATCGACTCATTACCGCTATCTTCCTACCTCGGGACTCGGTCCTCTAGTTGGCATTTCACGATGATGAATCGATCAAAGGGCTTTTTTTTTGATGTAGACGTTTTTGATAATTTGATTTTCATTTGAAGCTCCTTTTCTTCTCCTTTGTTTTTCTTTGTTTTTCATATTTTTGTGCCCTTTTCTCTTGCTTTGGTTTGCCCTTTTTGGCTTTTTGATGTGGTTTGTAACCAAGCTTGGAGGTTATTTTTGTGTAAACTTATTGTGATGATGTATATGTGGAGGAGAAATAGGTAATCGAGAACGCGCGCCATTCTGGATAACCCACAAAAGGCGGAAAGGATTTGGACTAAAGGTGCAATGGTCATTCGAGCAAGGTCACCTAGAAAACAGGATGCGGGAACCAAGGCCTACCTCCTCCATGGGTGGTCAAGGTGGTCAAATGCAAACCTCGAAGTAAACCTCTAGTAGAAAAGGTGGACTCAAAGCTAAAGGATCAACAAATTCATTGCCTAAGAGTCATTCTACTAGACTAAGGTCCAAAATCTACAATGGGTTATCTACAATGGAATGTAAACTCTTGTAATAAGTTTTTAACCGGGTTTTCGAAAAGTTTTAATCCTAGACACACTATACAAAAGCAAAATTAAATGAAACACACAAAAATGAAAAAGCAAATAAAAGAAAACACAAGTAAGGTCATGAACTCCATACTCCATCAACATTCAAGCACACAATCAACCACAACACCAAAATGCTCAACTTCGAGAGCCTCCAATAGCAACAACCTATCCCCTCTACAAAAGTATAGAAAGAAGGAAGGAAGTTACCTAGCGGGTGCTTTCATAATCTCTTCAATTCGCGCTTTTAAGGTGGTGGTCACCTGTAAGAGTAGAGAACAAGACCATATACGAAACATAACGAGAAACAAGAACAGAAAAGAAAAAGAAAAGAAAATATTTTTGATTTTTCGAGTTTTTCAAATTTTTATGGATTTTGAAAAGATTTTTGAAAAAATAAAAGATAGTAGACTCCTCCCCCACACTAAAACCGTACATTGTCTTCAATGGACAAGTAGGGGAAGATCGAAAAAAGACAGAAAAGAAAAATAAGAAAAATCTTTTTGGATTTTTATGATTTTTCAAATGTTTATGGGTTTTATAAGATTTTTTTAATGTTTTTGGATTTTTCAAAAATTTAGGGAAAGGAAAAAGGAAAATAAATTAAGGAAAGCGGTAAAATAGTGGCGGGCCTAGGTGCAATCACATCACCTAGACCCTAGCCAAGTGGCTAAGAAAATGAAAATGATTAAAAGAAAATGGAAGGGTGAAAAATTGGGCGTAGGTGTAGTCCGTCACCTAGCCCGGATTAAGAAAAATTGAGAAAAATTTAAAAATTTTGATTTTTCAAAGGGTCAATGGCGTAATCACGTCGCCAAGAGACCGGGAGCAATACCAAGGCCGCGACGCCGCAAAAATCATTCAATGGGATGGTGGAACAACTTGCAATTTTGTTAGAGATAAAGCAATCACAATGATTAAAATGATGGAACAAGGTATAAGGAACAAGATTAGTTCAAGGACATACAATGATAGATGATTAAGACTCACCGACACAATCCACACATATATACCCACAACACATACAAACCACATAATCTACCAACTCTTGTAGGGGGGGGTCTAGTTCGAATAGTCATTTGACGCAAAGGAGGCCGTGGGAGTGCCTTCACCGGCATACTCCCAAACTCCTACATCCCCCGAGTTGTTCAGTCGGAATTCACATGGACTTGGAGGTAGGTCCCAATTGTGACAGTTATAAATATTGGTTCGGTTTTTGTTGGGGACAATTAAGGCACGGTCATGGCTAAGAGAGACGAGGCGGTGGTCAGGCACATTAAAAATCCAAGTAGGGAAATAAGCCTCGTTAAGCCAGACACGGAGGTCATGTGGTTTAAGATGGTCGGTTGAATAACCCAAGTTTCTTGCTATTACGGTCACAAGACCACCACAGTCGACAGAAGGGCGTTGGTCAATAATAATTTGATGAAAGTGTAACGCCACGACAATAGGTAGGTCAAGGGGATAAGGGTTACCTAGTAAAGAGTCATACATCAATTGTAGGACACACACATTGAGGTTAATGATGTTATCGATAGATGGCAAAAGACAGTGAGAAAGGATTTCAGCGAAATAACGAATGGCTGGGTTACGGATTTCAGCGGTGAAATTAGAGTTGGGTTCGAAATCACGTTGACCCGGCGCTATACGCGTCCACAAGTCTCTCCTAGTCGCACTACTTTGCGAATCACATAGGGGTCTACTTAGTCCGGTACCCGATAAAGGTAAACCTAGAGCTAAGCTAAAGTCGGAAATATTTAAATAGTGATTTCTAACAAACAAATTAAATTTGAACTCTTTAGGTGTCGTCGGGTTATCGATTGTAAAGCTACCTAGAAACTCACAAGTCAAGTCTTTGTTTGTGAAAGACACAAAATCAAGGAGTTTACTAGTACCAATTCTAGACGATAACTCTCTAATATCGTCCTTAATTCCTAGAATTTTCATTGTGAATGGACAAGGCCATCTCGTACTCTGAAAGTTCTTTTCAGAGAAGGTACGAGCAAGGGTGAATTAGGGCACGGTAAAAGTTTAGGCCTAGAAGACTTACTAGAAGATGAATGCTTAGAAGGATTAGAAGTCGAGGCCATACCTTGTTTGCGCGCGGCTCGTTGAGCTCTTGTCTCCATAATAATAATAATCTTGCAAGAAAAATCCCGAAACTTTGCTTTCTCTTCTTCAAAAACCCAAAATAAACAATCACCCAAGTATGGAATGGAGGTTGAATATGGTATATGGAAGGTGGTGTAATGATTTTGTGATGGGTGAAAGGGAGAAATGAGGAGTGAGGTGAAAAAGGTGGTATAAATAAGGGTGTTTGAGGAGGGAAAGTGAAAGTTTAAAGTTGGTGGTAAAAATTTGGTGTAAAAATATTTGGAGGGAAAGTTATGTTGAGGTAAATTGTTGGAGGGAGATGAAAATGTAGTGAGTGAAAGTGAAAGTGTAGGTGATCCGGCCAAGTCACACCGCCGGGTGAAATTTCACCCGGTCGGGCACCATCGGGTGAAATTTCACCGGACGAATTTTCGTTGTGAAAATCGATTTTGTCAACATTTTTCCACCGGGTGAAATTTCACCCGGTCAAAATCTCACCGGGCGAAATTTCGCCCGGTGGTATATTCTTCGATTCCGGCAATTCTGGCAACTTTTCCGTAGGGCGAAGTTTCGCCCGGCGGTCTTCTTTGCTGCGTTTTTCCGCCTTGCCATTTCATGGCTCTTCAATAATCACCTAGAGATTCAAATATATGACTCGACTCACATTACATAATCAATATTTCCCACAAACATGCTTGTGGTCTTCGATTTAAGCTCCATAACTTTTCCAAAAGTTTGATCTTCATCCAAATTAAGCTCCATGGTGAAATCCAATTTCAACCAATCTTCTCAAACTAACAAAACTAATAAACTCAAAGAAATATGATACATATATACAAGGTGGTTGTTGAGGATACCACCAAACCTACATCAATTTCGAGAGGGGGTTCAAACAATGCTCCCCAATGGGAGCTCACCAAACTTCATAGTAGCACAGGTCTCACGAATATGACCGAGATGATAAATCTTCAAACGTCGCCCATTAACCATAAACTTCCCGGTTTCCGGGCTAGATATCTCTATCGATCCATATGGTTGCACTCCTGTCACTTCAAATGGACCAGACCATTTTGATTTCAATTTACCGGGGAAGAGCTTAAAGCGAGAGTTGAAGAGTAATACCTTATTACCAACGAAGAAGTCCTTACGTAGAATTCGAGAATCGTGCCATTAGCGAGTTCTTTCTTTGTAGATCTTCGAATTCTCGTAGGCCTCAAGTCTTAGTTCTTCTAATTCTTGTAGTTGGAGAAGGCGATTATTTCCTACAACACTCTCATCAAGGTTTAGCTCTTTGATTGCCCATTTGGCTTTGTGTTCTAGTTCCACCGGTAAATGACAAGCTTTGCCATACACAAGACGATAAGGAGTGGTTCCAATCGGCGCTTTGTAAGCCGTCCTCAATGCCCAAAGGGCGTCATTTAATTTCAATGACCAATCCTTTCGGTGTGTATTTACAACTTTCTCTAAAATTCCCTTGATTTGTCGGTTGGAGATCTCGGCTTGCCCATTTGATTGAGGGTGGTAGGCTAAGGACATCTTGTGGGTGATACCGTACTTCCTAAGAAGGTGTTCAAAGGTATCTTTCCTAAAATGAGAGCCTCCATCACTAATTATGGCTCTAGGCATACCGAATCTCGGGAAAATTACATTCTTGAAAAGCTTGATTACAACCTTGGAGTCATTGCTGGGGGAAGCTACGGCCTCGATCCTTTTTGAGACATAATCAACCGCGACTAGAATGTACTTATTACCAAAAGAGGATGTGAACTGACCCATGATATCAATACCCCAAACATCGAACAATTCAATCTCCAAGATAGGTTGAAGGGGCATCTCATTTCTTCTTGTAATATTGCCGCTTCGTTGGCATGCATCGCATGTGAGAATGAAAGCTCGAATGTCTTTGAACATGGAAGGCCACCAAAACCCGCTTTGGAGAACCTTGGCAATTGTCTTTTGGTTGGCCAAGTGTCCACCATAAGATGTCGAGTGAAGGTGCTTCACAATATTATATCCTTCTTTGGCCGTAACACATCGTCAGTAAATCCCATCTATACAACGGCGAAATAAATAAGGCTCGTCCCAATAATAGCGTCGGGCTTCATAACGTAGTTTCTTCCTCTCTTGTTTAGAATAATCGTCCGGAATAAAGTGAGACACTAAGAAATTGACGATATCGGCATACCAAGGTGTAATAGTTTCAACGGCCATCAAGGCCTCATCTCTCATAGCTTCATTGATGGGAATACCATCATCTTCATTGCTTTCTTTACCAACCGTTAGTCTACTAAGATGATCCGCTACCAAGTTCTCCGATCCGGCTTTGTCTTTAATCTCAATATCAAATTCTTGTAAAAGGAGCACCCACCGAAAGAGTCGGGACTTTGTCTCCTTTTTGGAAATGATGTATCGAATCGCCGCATGATCGGTGTGAATAATGACTTTGGAACCGGTAACATAATTTCGAAATTTCTCCATGGCATAGACAACGGCAAGCATCTCTTTTTCGGTTGTGGTGTACCTCGATTGGGCTTCATCTAGCGTTTTGCTTGCATAATAAATCACATGTAGATTCTTATCAATCCGTTGTCCTAGAACGGCACCAACGGCAAAATCGGATGCATCACACATGATCTCAAATGGAAGATTCCAATCGGGCGCTTTGATAATTGGCGTGGTAGTGAGAGCGGTCTTCATCCTACAAAAGGCCTCAAGACACGAGTCATTAAAAACGAAAGGTGCATCTTTCATAAGCAAAGAAGTCAAAGGCTTAGCAATCTTAGAAAAGTCTTTAATAAATCGTCTATAAAAACCGGCGTGACCTAGAAAACTCCTCACCCCTTCGACATTTGTAGGCGGTGGCAAGTTCTCAATCACAGAGACTTTCGCCTTATCGACTTCAACTCCTCTATTAGAAACAATATGACCTAGGACAACACCTTGTTCAACCATAAAATGACACTTTTCCCAATTTAAAACAAGTCTATACTCTTCACATCGAGTTAACACTTGATCAAGATTTTCAAGA
This sequence comes from Agrostemma githago, assembly GCA_958450325.1. Classification (NCBI taxonomy): domain Eukaryota; kingdom Viridiplantae; phylum Streptophyta; class Magnoliopsida; order Caryophyllales; family Caryophyllaceae; genus Agrostemma; species Agrostemma githago. The sequence continues at coordinate 53,212,406 of OY288245.1, read as the reverse complement.
CAAGAATCAAAAGATGTACCATGGACACTAAAATCATCCATAAAAACTTCCATAGATTTTTCAATAAAATCGGAGAAAATAGCCATCATACATCTTTGAAACGTTCCCGGCGCATTACATAATCCAAATGGCATCCTTCTATAAGCATAGGTGCCATAGGGACATGTAAAAGTGGTCTTCTCTTGGTCATCGGGATGAATAGGAATTTGAAGGAATCCGGAATGACCATCGAGGAAACAAAAATAAGAATGATGCGCCAATCTTTCAAGCATTTGACCAATAAAGGGAAGGAGGAAATGGTCTTTTATGGTGGTCGTGTTCAACTTTCGATAGTCTATACACATGCGGCAACCGGTAATAGTCCTAGTAGAAATTGACTCACCCTTTTCTCCTTTAACAACTGTCATTCCTCCTTTTTTCGGCACAACTTGTACGGGGCTAACCCATATACTTCCGGTTATTGGGTATATAATGTTAGCCTCATACAACTTGAGGACTTCCTTCATGACAACCTCTTTCATGGTGGGGTTCAACCTACGTTGACCCTCAACCAAAGGACGGTGGTCATCATCAAGGATGATCCTATGCATACAAACATTTGGGCTTATGCCTTGGAGGTCGGCAATGCTATACCCGATGGCCTTTTTGTGCTTTCTCAAAACAATTAAAAGTTTTTCCAATTGAGGTCCATCAAGGGTAGCATTGACGATAACGGGATAATTAGTTCCTTCAAGAAAAGCATATTTGAGGGAAGAGGGGAGTGGTTTAAGTTCAAGATTAGGAGGAGAAGATACCATACTCTTACCCACCGGTAGTGGTTCTACCTTTTCATCATGCAAACATTCTTCTTCAAGAGGTGGAGAGTCAAATGGTTCCTCTTCTTGCTTATCATCATCTATCAAGCTATACTCAACCAAACTATCAATAACTTCAACGGAATGCATTTGTTCAATCATTTGTTGTTTAAGAGCTTGAGAAAGGGAAAATTCTACCGACTCGTTCCCTATGTTAAATGACAACTTTCCATTCTTAACATCAACTATAGTATCTCCGGTAGCCATAAAAGGTCGACCTAAGATAATGGGGGTAATAGTGTCTTCGGGCATATCCATGACAACAAAGTCGGAGGGGATGAAGAATTTACCAACTTGAACGGGTACATCCTCAAGTATCCCAAGTGCGTACTTGACGGACCTATACGCAAGTTGAATCGACATGCTAGTGGGTCTCATCTCCCCCACACTAAGTCTCTTAGCAATAGAATAGGGTAATAAACTAACACTAGCCCCAAGGTCGCATAAAGCATGATTAACAATAACATTTCCTACCCGACAAGGGATGGAAAAACTACCGGGATCGTCTAGTTTCTTTGGCATTTCGTTCATCAGAATGGCACTACATTGCATCGTGAGGGAGACAAATTCTTTGTCCTCTATGGTTCTCTTTTTAGTCAAGACATCTTTCAAAAACTTAGAGTAGAGGGGGCATTTGAGAAATTACCTCGGTGAAAGGTAAAGCTACCTCTACTTTCTTCAACATATCCACGAAACGGCTAAATTGAGCATTTTCCTTGTGTGGCTTAGCTCGTTCGGGAAAAGGCAATGGAGGGATAAAAGCGGGAGGCGGTGAAACATTGGATTCTTCTTCTTCTTCGGATAATCGCTCCGCCTCTTTTCTTTTGGCTTCTTCGGCTTCCATTTGCTCTTTCTTATTTCTTTGTTCTCTTAATTCATTCTCCGCATTTTGGAGGATATCAAACTCCGCTTGTATTCCCCGGTTTTGTTTGGGGGAAGTGGGAGATGATTCTTGTGGTGCACTTGGTTGATTCACTTTGGATGGGGTACTCTTGGTGTTCAAGTTCAAGTTCTTATATCGGTCCTCAAGTTCTTTGCCACCTCTCAAAATTACGGCATTTGCTTGGTGTGAAGGATCTCTTGGGTTTTGGGGTTGTCCGGGCAAACCATGGGGTGGATGAATTGGTGCGGCTAAGGCTTTTGTTGCTTCTTGTGATTCCCAAACCTTTAGCCTTGCCTTGGTATCTTGATGTTCATTCCATAGTTGGCCAACGGTTCTTTGCAAATCATTATTGTTCTCCCATGAAGGTCCTCCTTGACCAAATTGAGAATTTCTTGATTGGCCATAAGATTGAGAGGGTTGATTGAATGGTTGTTGATTGTAACCTTGGTTACCATGAGAAACTCCTTGGAATCCTTGATTGTATCCATGATTAAAGTGATTACCATGTTGATTTTGGTAATTGTTGTAGTTGTTAGGAACATGGAAGTTGCTACCTTGTTGATTAAAGTTGCTCCTTTGATGAGGAGGCATATATGGGGGCATCTTTGGAGGACCTTGGTTAAAGGGCCTTTGTTGACTTTGATTGAATGGCCTCATTTGACTCCCTTGGGCACGCGGCATCGGATTTTGAACATTTTGATTTCCATAAGAGAAATTAGGATGAAATCTTGTGCCGGCATTGTAAGTATTAGAAAAAGAATCAAATTGAGGTCCTTGCCCATACACTTGTATAGCTTGAACTTCATTTGGCTCTTCAACATAAACTTCTTCATTAGGAATGCAAAAGCTAGAATCGTGACTATGATTGCCACAATGATCACATTGAACTTCCCATGTTAATTGCTTTGGAGGTGATTGTTGCCTCGGAGGAACACTCCCTTGAATTTGGTACATACCTCTAGGAGTGGGCTTAGAATTCATGGCATCCATTCTCCTTTTCAATTCTTCAAGTTCCGTTTGAAATTTCAATTCATTAGAACTCGTAGATGAGTTCACTTCAACTTTCTTTCTAGAATCCCTCGATTGACCCATTCTTGAATCACTCCTTGCCATCTTCTCAATAAGATTCTTAGATGCCTCATCGGTGAGAGAAGAGAAGTCTCCTCCGGCGGCCGAATTGAGGTTCTCCTTGGTTCTCGATGAAAGGGTGTTGTAAAACGTTTGGGTAGTTAGCCAATCGGGTATTCCATGATGTGGACATTTGCGCAACAAGTCTCTAAATCTTTCCCAAGCCTCGCTTAGGCTTTCGAATTCATCTTGTTTGAATGTTTGTATCTCCATGCGATATTGATTGGTCTTTGACGGTGTAAAATATTTCTCCAAGAAGGCATTAGAGCCCATGTTGTAAATGTATTAGCGGGATGGCCTTGAAGCCATCTACGAGCTCCATCTCTCAAGGTCTTCGGAAATAATAAACGATGCAATTGGCATGAAGTTAACCCATTGAGACGGGCTCCTACTAATTTTTCTTTAAATTAAGCGATGTGCTCTTGAGCATCTTCTTGAGAAAAACCGTGAAATGTATCTTGTTGGACCGCGTTAGTCAAAGAGGCTTTCAATTCATAGTTCTCGGGTATCTCTCCGAAATCGACAGGAGAAGGTGTTTCTTCGTTTGTTAATTGAGAATGTGAACCTAGAGTCGCCATTGGTTGGATTGGTGGTGATGGTGGATTTGAATTTGGTGAATTTCGAGGGGATGGATCTTGATTAGGTGGTGGTGTTTTCGGTGATGGTGATGGTGGTGGTGAATTTTGTGAAGTGGAAGATATGGAAGGATTGTTTGGAGTGGAATTATGTGATGTAGAAGGTGTAGAAGGTGAATGTGGTAGGATGGGATTAAGGTTAGGAGGTGATAATGAAGGATGTGGAATGATGGTGGTTAAGTTATTTCCCCGAAAACGCAATGCTCTAAAAGTCCTTTCCGGCTCCGGATCGAACCACAAGGGCGATGACGTGTTCCTGGGCATAAAACTCAATTAAACGGTAAGAATCCTAGCACCTCGCGGCACTAGGGAAAAGAGAGAAGGGAAAAGAATCAAACACAACAACTAAAAACACAATCAACTAGCCGCTCCCCGGGAACGGCGCCATTTTGATGCGCGTCGAATTGTCGCCTATCCAACGCGGTCAAACGATATTTATAAGACTTGAGGTTTCACAAAAACAAACAAGTAATCGTGGTAAGTCGAGGTCGGTCCATAGGGAACGGTGTATTACGATGATGAGTTTCAAGTGTTGTGTTCGATGTATAGAGGGGGGTTTTCTAGGGTCGAGTCTAAACTAAAGGAATATCTAGAAGAGCAACTATGGGAAATGCTAGTGGTGGTCAATCTAGGGAAAAGGTGTTGGGGAGAAGTCGGGATTCGGTACTTGGAGTCTAAGAAGGTCGGAATCGAGTTTTTGTCGCAATATTGATAAACTCACCTAAAAACCCGCTTTCGCGGCGAACGAGGGTAAGTCCCTAGTCATGGTAATTTCTACCCCGAGTTTCCCCATATTGATAGAAATTAGTCAATGTCGGTCTAGATGGCCGGAGTAAAACAACAATGACACAACACCATAAATAAGATAAACCAACATGCAAGCAACCCACCAATATCCCTATATTCAAATAATCCAAGCCCTTATCCCTAAACTCCTCAACAAGAAATCTACTCACAAATCATTATGGAAAACAACAAAATATCCACTAAGGAGAAAATCACTACAAGATGCATATTAGTTAGATCTAATGAAACTAACAACACCAATATGATTTAGACAAGATGATGATGAGTAAACAACATAAAAACAAAACTAGAGATTAGAGAGGGGAAGAGAATTATACCAACTATGTAGATCTATAAGAAATAAGAAGATTGCATGAATAAAGATTGAATCTTTGATGAATAAAGTGAAGAACTTGTCACTAATCCTTCAAAAAACCCAACAAATCTTCAAATAAAACTTGAATAATCTTCTTACAAACTTCAAATCTAGATAATTGTTGATTGAAACTATGTAGATCTACTACTAATTACTATGTAAACTTCTAGAATTTTGGAGGATTTTTACTAGAATACTACTAAACTACTACTAATGGATGGTGTAATAGAATGGTGGAGTGGTGTAATGGCTTCCCTCCTTAGCACAATGGAGAGGTGACTTGGGCAATAAACTAGGGTAACATATATATAGTAATCTCTTAATGGTTATTTAACCAAAAGCCCAATCCAACTTTATGCTCCATTAGTGAGACAATCTCCCTTAGCATCTTCATGGTGTGAATCTTCGCCCTGCGGACTTGACGATAATTCCCATCGGGTGAAAATTTCGCCCGGTGAGATTTTCTTTCATTTTTCGCGTTTTTGGCACTTCTTTCCATCGGGCGAAATTTCACCCGGTGGGCGAAATTTTGCTTGGCTCGGTGGAGAGGTCTCGGAAAATCTTCGGGGAGACACTTTCACCGTCGGGTTAAATTTCGCCCGGTCATTTTTTCTGGCCTCGAATCTTGTCTCATTCTTCGTTGTATGATCGGATGGCTTTACACTTTAAGTTGTGTGCTTTGCTCTTTGGACGGTGTTCCTTTCTCTTGTGCTCGTGGAAGCTCAATCGTGATTTTTGTAGCAAAACCTATCAAAATTGATAGAAAAACTACCAAAAACACGTAAAACGCACAAGAGGGACACTAATGCGAGAAGTACGCAAAATATGGCGATAATCGCACTCAAGACTCGCAAAACGAGGGAAAAGCGAGTCTAAATGGGAGGAAAAATGGTCTAAATTTAGCACACAACACATTGACATGGAATGGCTAAGAGATATTCCACCAGACTAAGCAAAGTAAGGGAGGAGAGGATATAGTTGGATGATTACTAATATTTTTGAGCCTCTCAGGTATCCAATCTTGGAGTCCATTCAACAGTACTTATGGCTACGATTGTGCAAACTTGATCAAAAGACATTGTAATTACAGTATTCTGATCAGCTTGCAACTAAAGGCAAAAATCATATAAGACAGGTATTTTCCAACAATGGAAAAACAAACCCGAGACAAACAAGCATAATCTTAAGCAAAAGGTGTTTATCTTTTGGTTTAGCTGATCAATGTCAAAGTACAGGTCCTTCATTAAAACAGACATGAACAATAACACGACAATAAACAGTCATAGTATTAATACAACAAAATCGCATAAACAAATCAGAACTTATGGTTCGAAATTTTGGCACACAATTACTGTCATCAATAATAAGTCATATTAACACACAAAAACCCCAAAGTAAAAGCAATAATTCAATTTCGAATCAGCTAAATTGATGGATTTAACGAGAATCGACAAACATAAACTAATAAGAACAGAAAATAGCCCGGGACGAAAAAACAATAAGATTTCTCTTGGATTGACGAAAAATTAATAAGAAGGGAAAATCCAAACCTGCGGGGCGAAAAGCAGGATTGGATAATAACAGGATTGATCGGATTTCTCTTGAATTTCTCTTGGATTGACAATAGAATTATTGATCGGAGTAGTTGAAGGATTGAACGTCTATTCTTGAATTAGGTTTTTAGTTTTCTGATTTGAACAATTGAGTTTTACGTTTAGGTTTTAGGTTTATGTTTATGTTTGTGGGTTATTCTGAAAAGCGCGGGTGATGTTTTGTATTGAGGAAGGTGAAAGGCACTAAGTTAATTTAGTTTAGGCAACATTTGATTTATTTGCAAGTTTATTTGTCAATTAAGATGAATTAAGGTGGCATTTCAATATATGCTATTAAATAAATGCTACGTAATAATTAATCTCTTGTAGTGAGTATCCATGTGGATCCAGACATTTGATCTAACGCTTGTTTCGGGAACATGAGTAGACGAAGAATTTCCATCGTCACTAGCATCAACAGATTGAGGTACCACTTCATTGGAGACATTAAGACCCTCCTGAACTGACTTCAACAAGTCCAACATACCAAAGCCGCTTTTACCCATCCCAGAAATGAAAGTCACAACATCATCATCAGAGTCAGACTCAACATCATACTCATTTCCCACCTCATCATCAGAAACTACTAAATGTGGAGAATCTGATGAATCAACAAAAGACAAAGGCATGATTAGAATCCAACGTTTCATCCAACATAATCAATCGCTGGAATTATTTTAGAAAGTTACCAGCTAGAAGACGACTAACAGTAACTACTAACACACTAGAGTTTTCATTCGACCTAATTGAAAGTGTAAACTGAAAATTTCTTACAAACCTAAACGGTGTCAAGTTACACACCAGTAAATTAAAGAATGAATCTAAATACGGAGTAACAGTCGCCAATAAGGATTAATCGAAAGTTGAAACCTATGACTACACTACAGAGTTTCACCAATAAATTACAATATAAATCGTATGATTGAATAAATAGAAATAAAATTGATGTCTCACTTCAAAAAAGAGACAAATTTGATGTAATTAATAAACCCCAAATATATTTACATAATTGAACTGGCCGAATTAATGAGCCAAAATGACAGTAACCCGAAACAAGCTTAACGAACAGAACTCGAATACTACAAATCACTAATTTACAAAGGAAAAAAAACCCAAATTATGCAATGAAATAAACCCAATAAATTGATTGAAATCAACATCAATCAAAATACTTAAAACAAAAAAAAGGCAATCACAGACTCACGAGTCATGAATGCATTAAAGCGTAGAGTGAGTACTTTGCAATCCGTAAGAATCGGGGGTTATAGTGATGTTCGGGAATGAGTATGTGAGTCTAACATTGATGATTGGTGAAGCTGACGAGGTTCGATGAAGGATGAAGAACAGCATGTACATGAATCTGGAAACTGGGTGAATAATATGCTGAATATGTTTGGTTTAAATGTCTGATGAAGATGAGCAGGTGAATATTTTGCTAGATCTGAATATTTGATTATGTTAATATGTGAGGAAGTGAGGAAGGCGGCAACTGGCGAGGTGAAAGGTAGGTTAAGTTTCATTACTTTCAATTGAGCGGTAATTTTAAGAAAATTGGACCGTAAATTTAAGTAAAATGGACCGTGAAAATCAAATTTTAGATAAAATTTTAGAATAAATTTTCTAAATGAACCATGAATTTAAATGAAACGAAAAAATGGAACAAGTAATGGATTGAAACGAATCGAGCCGAATATTTGGCTTGATTTGGTCCGAATACCAAATTATGATTTGGTCCTATATTTGATTGCCCGAATCGAATACGAATCGAGCTTTTTTCGAGCCGAACTTCACGAATCGGATCGAATAGTTCGGCTCAATCACAGCTCTAGTCGTGATTAGTATCAAGGTAGAAAACATATTGCAAGGTAATGAAAAAGAAGAAGTGAACACAAGATTTATACGTGGAAAAATCCTTTGTAATGAGAGAAAAAACCACGGGTATTAAGTCACGTAGAAGTTTCACTATGTAGTAATTTATAGAATTACAATGATGTTTTGGACGCAAAGTTTGCTACATAAGCTGATAGTCCTCCTCATCATATGTGTTACTGAATCTATATTTGTACTGGGTATCATGAGATAATTCGTCTATTGTACACATTAAGTCTTCTCCTTAAATGAGTCTTTAATGTCCTTATACCCGTTGTAGCAAGGTAGTTATGGTTGTTGTTCTTCTTTCCTTATTTGACTGATTTAATAGTTTTAATGATCAGTATACCTGAGATACCTGTACTAATTACTTTGACTACCTTGGGCTGATATACTACTTATTCGTTTATGCTGTTTACTCGGTATCTTTGTATTATATGAGCTAAGGAATTTGGGGGAAAATAGGATTATACACGTGGTTGTACAACCGCATTGTACAACCGCATTGTACAACCGCATTGTACAACCAAGACAAAGTTTTTGAGCTTTTGTGTATATTTATTGAGCTTATAAAAGTTTTTGAACTGAGTTGTAAGTTTTTGAGCTTAAACATTTATGTGATTTAAATCGACAACTTTACACTAAATCTCAGAAAGTTTACAGCAAAACTCAAAATCTTTGTGATAAAGCTCAAAATCTTAAACCAGTTGTACATAGAGCTATCCACGACAGTGAAACTTTTATTCATAAAGTTCTTATTGACAGAATCAAAGCTAAGAATCGCCACTACAATTTCTCTTACGGTCGCTATCATAGTACGCCTCACTATAAGCCAACAATGTGTATTTCACGTTGTTAGCATATTATTAACATGATATAAACCCCAAAATCTTTGAATGGCATGAAAGTCACAAAAGATTAATTAAGACGAGATTAAGACATATCTTATAAGGCGAAATCTAATACATACGATATTAATTAGATATCTATAAGACGACTTCAAATAATCTTCGAATAATAATAATAATAATAATAATAATAATAATAATAATAATAATAATAATAATAATAATAATAATAATAATAATAATAATAATAATAATCATAATAATAATAATAATAATAATAATAATAATAATAATAATAATAATAATAATAATAACCCTTGCGACCAGCCGACCTCCTGCTCTGTTGGATATTTGTTTCCGGACGGGGATCTCTGCAGGCAAGGAGGTGGAGATTGGTCTCTGCGATGATAACAACAAGCCCTTGCGACCAGCCGACCTCCTGCTCTACCCGTGCGACAAGGGGCGTGATGTTTGTGTTGATCTGACTAGATCCTCGCCCTTGACTCAGTCTGGTCTTACCGCTTTTGAGCCTGGACGGGTCGTTGCTGATGCTGCCCGTCGTAAGTGTGCTAACTATCAGGCACGCTGCACGGCGATCGGGTATGGTTTCTTACCTTTCTCCTTCTCCTCTCTCGGCGAGCTCAACACGGATGCTGTTTCTCTGCTCCAGCGGATTCGGAAATTCGCCTTATCACAAGATGCTGGAGCGCGTGCCGTAGTTCATATTTTCACTAGAATTAGCTTTGCAATCGCTAAGGGAGTGAGAGCCCAGATAGTATCTCGGGTTCCCTCTAACTTCTTGTAATTTGTTCTGGTGTTTAATGCAAGTTCCGTTATAATAATAATAATAATAAAATAATAATAATAATAATAATTGATGGGGGTCGTTAGCCTGCCATGGGTCACCCGTCAATTGAGCCCCAGGGCGGTCCATCCCAAGAACAAAAGAGAGCCTGCCTAGCAGGCCGCCAGGCGAGGTCGTTGAAAGAAACCCCCGAATAAAGCAACCATAGTCATTCGGCTGCCCGGCAGGCCATGCCGCCTGCCAAGCAGGACAACCAAGCCCCTCGCCTGCCTCTCTCCGGGGCATTCTTCCCCAGACAGGGCTAGGGGAGACCAGGGACCCCTCCGTCATTTTGCCTAAGGTAAGGGAGAATGAATGGACAAGACGAATCCACGTGTCACCTTACCATCCACTCATTCTCTCTCTCTCTCTCTCTCTCTCTCTCTCTCTCTCTCTCTTTCTCTCTCTCTCTCTCTCTCTCTCTCTCTCTCTTGGGGGAAGGTATATCTCCCACATACAAAAGGTTGGACTTTCTCTCTCTAGACTTTCACTCTAAAATCGCCACCTAGCTCCTCTCGAACTAGGTTCATCAAGGCACTTTCACGGACTGACTTAGGCATCGGAGAGGGTTCCCTCGGACACCTCTGCGTCCCTGTGCGTTCATTGTGCTGGGAGCAGACCATTTCCGCCGGGGAGGTCCGATCATCGGAGTGAAGGGAAGGTGGTGGTTGGATTTGCCGTGGGTCCTAACCGTCAATAATAAACCGACTATTCCTAGTGGGTAGCTAGGGCAAGTAGGGTCGATATCCACGGGGACGGTATGATAAAGTCTAGACTAGGTTGGCCTAAAAACAAGACTAAATCACCAAACAAACACAAAGAAAGCAATGAATGGTAAACTATGATGGTTGGAGATGAAGGAAGTGAACTAACAATGACTATCTAAAACGATGCTTAGATGGGATGACTATGATCGAACTAACTAGTAAACTAGAAGAAACGATGACTAACTAAGAAGTTGAGATCAAATATGGAAGAAAGTGGGGTAGGTCGGGTTCATAAGTGTAGATGGGTAATTGGGTGGTCAAGGGTATAGGTGTCTCCTAGTGCTAGAGTCGGTCTGGGCTCTCGCTACGTAGACCGATGTCGAGGTTGGTCCGGGCTCTCGCTACGTAGACCAATGTCCGCACTCTCGTGACAAAGACAATTCTCAACACATCCACATAATAGACAAGCAATGAGAAGATGAACACAAGTATGGGAAGCATGGCCACTACAACTCACACAAGCATATCAACAAACACATAGAGTGCCTAATATGTGACTAACAACAAAGATTCACCCTTTTCCCTTAAACAAACCCTAATCACCCATAATCTACCCTTAATCCCCCTACTAACCCCACAAGTAATCTACTCACTCATTATCATGATTGAACTAACATAAACAAAAGAAAAGAAAACAAACGTCCAAACATCCATCATGAACATACAATAACAATAACAATATGTAAAGATTGAAACTTGAATAAATAACAATAAACAAGAGAAAGGAAGATTATACCAACAACAAGAAGATGAAAAGATGCAATCTTGTATAAATAAGAACCCAAATAAACCCCAAGGATGTCAAGCTTGGAGAAATCATCAAGAACTTTTTAATACAAGAACTAATTAAACTAGATTAACTAAAGATTAAAGGAAGATTAAGATTAATGTGTGGAGAACTAATCTAGGGTTTTGAAAGTTTAAGAGAGTCTAATGTATCATGAGATATGTTAACAATACAAGAGGGAAGTATATATATGGGTACAAGAATGAAGGAGAAAGAAAATGATGCGCGACTGCCACTGTTGCTTCCCGCCCTGGACGGTTTAGTCCCGCCCGGGACGGTGTGGTCCCGACCGGGACGGCTAGGTCTCGGCCGGAACGGGCTCATGTCAGTGGCACCTTCAAATGTGCACCCCATCCCGGACGGGTTGAGGCCTTCCCGACCGGGATGGGTCTTGTAGGCCTCGCTTAAGAGCTTTTTGGTCCCTCCTTGCATCTCATGGGTTTCTCGTCGATTCTCGGGACTCGAGATCGGGTCTCGGAGGCTCGGGATTGGGTCCCAAGGTCTCGGGGTCGATTCCAAGGGATCGAGTCATCATTCCTTTACCTCATTGGCTCCAAAAAGTGTATGTATTGAGTCGGAATCGCTCCAACTCTTCGTGGATGGTCTCGGGAACCTGAAACGAGCTAGAGGAAGCATAAGAAGCCCATAAACCGCTCCCAAGGAGCGATTCCACAAGGAAAATGGGACCAAAACACAACAATTAGGCACTACAAACTACACTTATCAACTCCCCCACACTTAACCCTTACTCGCCCTCGAGTAAGCACATACTAACTACTAAACTCGCCGAGTGGGTATTAGCGCACCCTACGCCCTTTCAACTCACGCAAGTACACTTAGAGGAAAAGTGCACTCCGCAAGGCAAGTAAGGTCTTGCGACAAAACTGTGGATGCAACCGGACACAAAACACATAGACAAACAAACACACAAACAAACAAACACAAGGTTGCACCCAAAGAAAAACAAATACCGCTTCCCTCTAAAAGCGGTGAATGAAACACCGGTTTAGGACTCAAGGCAAGTGACAACGTTCCCAAGCTAGAAATACAAACCAAGGTGAACTAAACCCTAATAGTATGACGATAAAGCAACAAAAACGTTGGTAACTTACCTAGATTCCTCCTAACCTTCTAAGAACGTACTACGGGACGATCGGCGGAGTGGAAAAGGGATGAACCACGGTGTTATTCGACACTGTAGGTAAGTGAGACCCCGCCCCCTTTAGCGATAAGCCAAGAGGGTCGTCCCATGCCCGAAACCGCCCAACTGGTCCAAGTAAAAAGGTGGAAATATTGCAAAAAGAGGGAAGACCGACCCTTGCCGCTATCATCCTTCCTAGGGACTCGGTCCTTTGGTAGGCTCTTCACGGCAAAAGTCGGAAAAAGGCTTATTTTGAGATGTAGGGGTTTTTTTTGTGAGACGGGTTTTCTTTTGGCATATTCCTTTCTTTTGCATATTTTTGCCTTGTGTTGCCATGCCGTTTCTTTTTCTTCTTTTCTATTTTCTTTTCGGCTTTTGTGCCTTTTCTTTTTCTTCATTCTTTTCTTTCTTTTCTTTCTTTCTTTCATTTTCTTTCATTTTCTTTTCTTTGCCCTTTTGGCTTGATTTGGCTTTTGGCATTTCTTTGTGTAGCAAGAAAGAGAGAATTCAACAAATTGTAATTTATTGTGTGGAATGTGTAGGAGGTAGGTGAATGGGTAAGTCGGGACGGGCCCTTCCCTTCAAACCCACAAAAAAGGGGAAAACTTGGACTAATCGAACGATCCTAAACACGGTCACCTAAGGGACGGGACTCGGTAACCAAGGCCTTTTCACACCGTGGGTGGTCATAATGGTCAAAAGTGCAAATCCCGTAGTAAATCTCTAGTAAGCTAGGCGGACTCAAGGTAAAGGACCAACAAAATCATTGATGTAAGGTCATTCTACTAGACTAAAGTCCAAGACTCGATTTACATTACTAGGAAGGGAAAGTAGACACTCACACACTAGCCTCTAAACCGGGTTTTCGAAAACCTTTTACACACAGGACACAAATACACATACAAAACAAAGACACCACAAAAAAATGAAAGAAAAAGAAGAAAAAGCAACAAAACAAAAACAAAATAAAACGAACACAATAACAACACAAACACCACCCCGATCCTCCAAACCAGCGTCCAAAACAACCGCAAGCTTTACAAAGCTCCACCCGAGCACACCATATCACAAACCTTCTCCTAACTTCACAAGAAATAAAGAGGGAAAAGGGATAGAAGATGTTGCCTAATGTCTTGAAAGCCCTCCAAAACTAACGGTGATTAAGCAACCTACAAGGGAAAGGGGGGCAAACACACAACAAAACAAATATACGACACAAAGACATAAAAGGAAAACACAAGAAAAGAAAATCTTTTTGATTTTTGTGAAATTTTTTCAAATTTTTAGGGTTTTTAAAGATTTTTTTTCAAAAAACTAGGAAATTAAAACTAAGTATGATAGAATATCACTCCTCCACACTTAAACCGAGCAATGTCCTCATGCTCGATCGTAGTGTGGGGAGAGACAAAAGAAAAGAAAAGAAATTACGAAAATAAAGCTAAAAATCAAAAATGAAGATGAAGAAAAGGTAGAGTGTGTCCGACCGGGGTGTAATCAAGTCACCATGGGCCGAGACAAGAGAAGATATGGATGGGGGAAGAGAATAAAAAGAAAGAAATAAAAGGAAATGGGAGGGGAGGGCTAGGTTTAATCAAGTCACCTAGCCCGGATTTCGCCCAAATCCGACTAATTCCTAAAAAAGGGTGAAAATCTTGTAAATTTGGATTTTTCGATTGACTCTCGACGTAGTCACGTCATCGAGAGTCGGGAGCAACCATACTAAGGCCTCAAAGGCCACCAAGACATCATGACTCAAGGGGAAGGGGGCAAACAAGTGAAAACAAGCGACAAAAGACGGAAAAGTAAGGATAGTTACCCAAACCAATCAGCTAGTAACTCACTCGCTCCATCGTCCCAATGATCATTATAGGCACGTTGCTTGTCTTCTTCATCGTTATCCCGCTTCAATCGTGATAAAACCGCATGGTCGAGGTAGTAATGGTGTGAGGGTGGGATTTGACGTGAGAGTCGGAGTAAAGTGGATAGGAAATGAAGTGAGGGTATGAAAATGAAGTATATGGGGCATATGATGAAAGCAAGATTAATTAGGGAGGTTGGGAGGGGGTATACAACGGTTGGGTGGACTCGAACGTCGAAGAAGAGGCACAAAGGGGAGTAGGGGATCATCCCGGTCGGGATGGATGGTCCCGGTCGGGATGGCACTCCCGTCCTCCCGGTCGGGATGGCACTCCCGTCCCGGTCGGGACGCTCCCTTCCCGGTCGGGACGGACCTCCAGTGAGCTCGATAATGTGCACCTTCATCCCGATCGGGATGGCTCCTTCCCGGTCGGGATGCCGCAACCTTCCCGGTCGGGAAGCCTCTTCCTCGTCGGGATGGGTCTTCTTGACCTTCCACAAACTCAAAAGCTTACTCCAACATTCAAAAACCCGATCCTCATGCTTACTATCCAAGCTATATCATAGCCATTCCTCTCTAGGAATCATCTTCACTTCACCTATCAAACAATGCTCAAACACACATCAAACTCTCTCCCTCACAACTCTCATCAATCAATCCAAATAACAAAGAATTTCACAAAACTCAAACTAACTACAAGAAAGAGATATATACAATGAGACGGTTCTTGTGGAACTCCGTCAAACCAAGGTTGGTGTTTTCTTCATTCTTTTTCAACAACAATAACCGGTCCCATCTCCATCAAGGGCACGGAGAAACAAGTCGAAGGCCCTAGCGAAGTCTTCAATCAAGCTCGGGATATAACCGTCCAAAAACCAAGGCTCTTCATGACCTTGCCTTGACGTTTCCGGGGCATCCCGATCTTCCAAGTTCAATGGCTTGAACTTGTACTTTTGATCTTTCGGGATATACCCAAACGTCTACCGATCCTCATGTGGCCCCAAGGGAGGCTCATCTTTCTCCTTGTCATTGCACTTATCTTCAAGCCCATGATATGGGCACTCATCTTCCTCACTCTCGGAATCATCATCATCAAGTACATAAGAGTTACTCTTCAAGCTTTGTCCCGACTCTTCCCCTAGATCGACGTCTTTCGTGGCTTGGATCATATTGCAAGACTCATCATTAGTAGGCGAGGTGTTGCCTTGGAGGTTGAACACGAGCTTCTCTTCGCCTAACTCAAATGTGATCCTACCATTCTTCACATCGATCATGGCACCGGCGGTGTGTAGAAATGGGCGCCCAAGGATAATGGGAGTGTTGGCATCTTCCGGCATATCGAGCACAATGAAATCGACCGGAATGAAGAATTTCCCGATTCATACCGACACGTCCTCTAACATCCCTAATGGTCGGTTGAATGATTTATCGGCCATTTGGAGTGTAATGGATGTACGCTTTAGCTCCTTCATCCCGAGTCGCAAACAAATGGTGTAGGGAATAATGCTAACACTTGAACCCAAATCGCATAACGCTCTTTCAATCTTGTAATTGCCTATGGTGCAAGGGATCGAGAAACTACCCGGATCCTTCAACTTCGGAAGCATGGAACCTTGAATAAGCTCGCTCACCACCCTCATGAACGCTATCGTCTCTTCCTTGTCGATGGACCTCTTCCTAGCTAGGATTTCTCGCATGAATTTTCCATATGCCGGGATTTGGGTAAGTAACTCGGTGAACCGGATACTCACATCCAATTTCTTCACAATACTAAGGAACTTGTCGTCTTGAGTATCCACCTTAGTCTTCATTTGCCTTGTTGGGAAAGGCAACTTGATATGAACTTCGTTTTGCTCGGTAAAGGTGGACTTCTCAAATGACACCTTCCTTTTACCTTGTCTTTACCTTGAAGTGGGGGAGGGTTGTCTTCATGGGGTTTTTCGATCTCCCATAAGACTTGCTCCTCCATTGGAGTCTCATAGCTTGCATTGTCTTGAGAGGGGGGTATGACTTCTTGTCTTGGTTCTTGCTCACTAGGGGAAAAAGGGGTTCATAGGATGTACCACTCCTCGTGGTAATAGCATTTACATGCTCAAATTTCGGTGTTTTGCCTTGAGGAGGTAGTTGCCCCTTTTGTCTTGAAGAGATTCCCGAAGCAAGTTGAGATATTTGGGTCTCAAGCATCTTCGTATGAGCATATCTCGCCATGTTATCCCTTTGAACATAAGCAAAGAACTCTTGTTGATTTCTTGCCATTTCTTGAGTACTCCTTTGCATATCCATCATAGATTTTTGCATGTCGAAATCTCGAGGTGGAGACGAAGGATTATGCGGAGTATCGGTGAGGGCTAATGGAGTACCATAGTCATGAATAGGAGACCGGCTCCTAGGCTTGCGTTGTTGATTGCCTTGTGTTGCTTGTTGTTGTTGACGGTTCCCTTGGAACCCATGAGAATTGCCTTGATTAAGGACTTGATTGTGGTTTTGTTGTTGTTGGAAGCTTTGGTTTCCTTGGAAACCACCATGATTGAAGTTCCCTTGTTGGAACCCTTGATTGTTGTTGTGGAAGGTACCTTGGTTATTTTGCTTGAAGTTGTTGAAGGGTCTTGGATTACCCACATAACCTTGATAACCTTGATTGTTGTCCCTTAAGGGAGGTGGAACATAGGGACGAGGTTGCATAGCTTGTTGTTGAGGTACTTGATTGGAAGCTTGGTAATGATTAGAATAAGAGGCACCTTCCTTGAACGCTTGAAAGGCGTTCACTTGCTCAATACTTCCCCGACATTGCATAGCATCATGACCAACGATTCCACAAGTATCACACATCCCATAATAAGGCAAAGGAGGTGCAAATCCCAAAGCATTCACTTCTTGAATTGATTGTTGATGGGAGGAACTAGTGCCTTGGACTTGGTTGAGGTGGCTTTGGAGCTTTTTGTCAATAGTCTCCATGTGTGTTTTCAATTGAGCTCCAAGGTCAATGCTTAATTTAGTGATAGCATCGACCTCATGCATACCTTCTCGATGTGCCTTCCAAGGCCTTGAGTATTGTGAATTATGCACCGCCATCTCTTCGATTCTCGCCCAAGTTTGATCGTCATCGACCTCGGTGAACCTACCATTGGAGCCCATATTGAGTATAGCTCTTGAGTCCTCATAAAGACCGTTCCAAAATTGTTGAACCAAGAACCATTGTGAGAGTCCATGGTGGGGGCACGATCTCATCAAAGATTTAAACCGCTCCCAAGCTTCATAAAGGCTCTCTTCATCCCGTTGTTGGAAACTGGTGATGGAGGCCCTAAGCAAATTAGTCTTTTCCGGAGGGTAAAATTTTTGGTAGAACGCCAAGGCAAGCTTCTTCCAAGTGTCGATACCCATGGTTGCCCTATCGAGACTCTTTATCCATTGCTTCGCTTTTCCAATAAGAGAGAACGGGAAAAGTACCCAACGAATTTGATCTTGAGTAACCCCGGTTTGAGAGATAGAGTCACAATAATCGGAGAAGATCTCCTTGTGTTGGTGCGGATCTTCGGTGGGCAAACCACTAAATTGATTTCTCTCCACAAGTTGGATAAAATGAGTCTTTGCCACAAAATTCCCGGTAAAGGTATCCGGTAAAGCACTCGGTCCCGGCAAGACATCCTCGGTAAAAGTGGAGTGAGATGAAAACTTCGGCATGATTGGATTTGCGGGAGATGATGGTGTAGACGGTGTTGATGTAGATGAAGAGGGGGAACTAGGACTAGAAGAATGATAGATGAACCAAAGGGATTTTTGAAGATCCCTTCGGCCGTCTCTCGAGGTGACTCGCTAAAGTCGGCTCCTTGAGCTTGCTCTTGATGGGTATTGCTTGTGCTTGGTTGAGAGATCCTAACCCGGTTAATCGTCCGTTGGCGAAAGGCTCGAAAGAGTCTCTCCGGCTCTGGATTAAAGAGAAAGAAGTCGCCTCCCCTCCTAGGCATACACTACACACTAGAACAAACGTGAGAACACCTAGTGCTTTACGGGCACTAGGCAACGACAATAAACAAGCACAATCAAGAGACAAAGAGAAAAGGAAGAAATAAACAAGAAAAATCTAGAGAATATGCACAAGAGAGGGTAGAAGAGCACAAAGAAGGGTAACTAAGTCTAGAAATAAGCAAACTAATTTAAACAATGCACCATCCCCGGCAACGGCGCCAAATTGATGGTTGGATTTGCCGTGGGTCCTAACCGTCAATAATAAACCGACTATTCCTATTGGGTAGCTAGGGCAAGTAGGGTCGATATTCACGGGGACGGTATGATAAAGTCTAGACTAGGTTGGCCAAAAAACAAGACTAAATCACCAAACAAACACAAAGAAAGCAATGAATGGTAAACTATGATGGTTGGAGATGAAGGAAGTGGACTAACAATGACTATCTAAAACGATGCTAAGATGGGATGACTATGATCGAACTAACTAGTAAACTAGAAGAAACGATGACTAACTAAGAAGTTGAGATCAAATATGGAAGGAAGTGGGGTAGGTCGGGTTCATAAGTGTAGATGGGTAATTAGGTGGTCAAGGGTATAGGTGTCTCCTAGTGCTAGAGTCGGTTTGGGCTCTCGCTACGTAGACCGATGTCGAGGTTGGTCCGGGCTCTCGCTACGTAGACCAATGTCCGCACTCTCGTGACAAAGACAATTCTCAACACATCCACATAATAGACAAGCAATGAGAAGATGAACACAAGTATGGGAAGCATGGCCACTACAACTCACACAAGCATATCAACAAACACATAGAGTGCCTAATATGTGACTAACAACAAAGATTCACCCTTTTCCCTTAAACAAACCCTAATCACCCATAATCTACCCTTAATCCCCCTACTAACCCCACAAGTAATCTACTCACTCATTATCATGATTGAACTAACATAAACAAAAGAAAACAAAACAAACATCCAAATATCCATCATGAACAAACAATAACAATAACAATATGTAAAGATTGAAACTTGAATAAATAACAATAAACAAGAAAAAGGAAGATTATACCAACAACAAGAAGATGAAAAGATGCAATCTTGTATAAATAAGAACCCAAATAAACCCCAAGGATGTCAAGCTTGGAGAAATCTTCAAGAACTTTTTAATACAAGAACTAATTAAACTAGATTAACTAAAGATTAAAGGAAGATTAAGATTAATGTGTGGAGAACTAATCTAGGGTTTTGAAAGTTTAAGAGAGTTTAATGTATCATGAGATATGTTAACAATACAAGAGGGAAGTATATATATGGGTACAAGAATGAAGGAGAAGAAAGAAAATGATGCGCGGCTGCCACTGTTGCTTCCCGCCCGGGACGGTGTGGTCCCGACCGGGACGGCTAGGTCTCGGCCGGGACGGGCTCATGTCAGTAGCACCTTCAAATGTGCACCCCATCCCGGACGGGTTGAGGCCTTCCCGACCGGGATGGGTCTTGTAGGCCTCCCTTATGATCTTTTTGGTCCCTCCTTGCCTCTCATGGGTTTCTCGTCAATTCTCGGGACTCGGGATCGGGTCTCGGAGTCTCGGGATTGGGTCCCAAGGTCTCGGGGTCGATTCCAAGGCATCGAGTCATCATTCGTTTACCTCGTTGGCTCCAAAAAGTGTATGTATTGAGTCGGAATCGCTCCAACTCTTCGTGGATGGTCTCGGGAACCTGAAACGAGCTAGAGGAAGCATAAGAAGCCCATAAACCGCTCCCAAGGAGCGATTCCACAAGGAAAATGGGACCAAAACACAACAATTAGGCACTACAAACTACACTTATCAGAAGGGGAGACCAAAGGAAGTCAAGCAATTATCATTCTAATAACACCACATCCTAAGACCCGAATCCAAGGTCGGGTTAATTGATTCCATAACCGGAACAATTTGGCGCCGTCTGTGGGGAAGAATTCGGTTGTGCTCACGAGTTACCCACAGGAAATCAACCAGTTAAAACAATCATGCCTGAAATCGTTGACGCCAGTTCTGGGGCAGTTCCGACGGTCCCACCGGAGGCCCCCCTGTATATATGGTATGTCATTGCCGGAGAAAACGCTCGCCGCCACAATTCCAGGGGTAGGGCGGGCCAGTCTTCAGAGAGCATCCGGTAAGGACGCCGCTGTCGTAGCTGGGCAGGCTGAACATCAGAGGCACAACTTGAACCTCACCTCTGCTTAGATGGCGCAAACAGCGGCCTTCTTCTCGACGATGTTCAACCAAGAGTTCACTCTAGAGGACCTGGTGGGCAGGGTCGCAACGACCCCCAGGCAACTTCACTTTGAAAGCGGGGAAGGGACTGGGGGCACGAAGCGGACCGCCGCCAGGAAAATCCAAAGGAAAGCAAAGAAAACGGCTCTAGTATATGCGCAAGTGCAGAAGCGTATTACAGCAGGCAATCAGGAACAGCCTGCTGAACAGCAGGCATTCTCCATACACTACTGAACCCACAGCTGCCCTCGAAAAAAGGGGTTTGTCCCAAGATCTGCGAGATCGAATGAGGCACAGAGAGCCTGCGTCCAAACGCCTGGGAGAAAAGCAGGGTGATGTCTTCTCCAGGTTGACGCCAGTGGCAGAGTCACAATCAGCACAAGGGCTGTCTCAAAGCCTACAGTCAAGACTTAACTATGGGCAACCCCCGAGGTCAAGACATCGGCAGAGCGATAACCTCGAGCCTGTTCCTCAGAAAAAATGCTCACGCTATCACTCCCCTACCAGAGATGACGAAGCAATAAGTAGGCAGTCGCCCAGGCACCGTTCCCCCGGCAGTAGGAAACCTACCCCTGACAGATGGGACGACCATGGTTACCACTCTGTCGGGAGCAGGTCAAGGATGGCAGGCAGACCGACCAGGACCCCACTCCACCCGGAAGTGCAGGGACATCGCATTCCGAAAATCAAATTGTTGTCCGTTAAGTTCGATGGCACTACCGACCTAGAGGATCATCTGGCTGCATATGAAAGTCACATGGGTATGTACGACGCCGACGATGCGGTCTGGTGTAAAATCTTTCCCACCACCCTGGTGGGTCTGGCCCAGGGGTGGTTCAGGGATCTACCACAAGGTTCAATCAGCTACTTTATTGAACTCGCTGAGGCTTTTCTAGACCAGTATGCCGGAAAACAAAAGACGCCGTCTCACCCGTTTTGACCTGATGACCCTTAGACAGAAGAAGGGCGAAACAGTCAGGGAGTACTTGAAATGGTTCGATCTGTCCTTCCGCAGGTCAAGGAGATAGATGATCCGACAGCGGCATACGACTTGACCAACTCTTTGCTCCCTGGAGAAATGAAAAAACAAATGATTAGAGCTCAGCCAGAAACTCTGGCCAAGGCCCGAAAAATCGCAGAAGGTTTTATGCTGCAGGAGGAATTCCACAGCCTGCCGGATACCCCCGCACGCCATGCCAGGCCGCAGGGGGGACCGCAGGGTGGACGCGGCTGGGCCGACGTAGGGAAGCAGAGAGCTGAGGAGGGAGACACCCCCAGAAAGGAACGCGTAGCTTACCAGCCCAGATTTGATAGCTATACAGCTCTCAACAAATCCAAGGCAGAAATCTTTGAGCTAGAAAAAGAAACAGCCAAATGGAATCGTCCAAGCAAGCCGCGCAGCCCAAAAGGTTATCCGAAGAAATTCTACACGTTCCATGACTGTGTAGGGCACACCACCGAAGAATGCCGCCACCTAAAAGACGAGATTGAAAAGCTCATTAGGAATGGTTGGCTGAGCAACTATGCCACAAGAAACAAAAACCAGAAGGAAACGGTGGACAAGCCCGAAGGGTCGGCGCAGAATTGCCTGATAATCCATTTGATATCAGGGGATGCAGAAGGCCAGACGAGCAGAAGAGGCCAGAAAAGGCGAATCCGTGAATTACGGAATCCTACGCTGAGAGGAGTAGAAGCCCAAAGGGCATGACCCTGAGCATCACCCCCGAAGATGCAGGGCGAGTAATATACCCCCACAGTGACCCTTTGGTACTATCCCTGGTCATCAGCAACCACATCGTGAAAAGGTGTATGGTGGACACAGGAGCCTACACCAACCTACTGTACAAAGACGCGTTCGATAAAATGAACCTGGAAAAAAGGCATCTGAAACCCGCCCCTAGATCGTTGTATTGGTTCAGCGGGGCTGGCGTACTTCCAATGGGAATCATAGACCTACTAGTGACATTTGGGGAGGGAGCCTCTGCCAGGAATATCAGGGCGTCATTTGTTGTTGTAGACGCAAAGTCTGCATATAATGCCCTGATAGGCAGGGCCACCATAGACGAAATCGAGGCCGCCATATCCATCAGGGCCCTGACCATAGCCTACGTCACAGACTTTGGCATGGAGGGAAAGGTGCACGGAAACCAGGAGTCTGCCAGACAATGCTATTCTGTAGCCCTGCAGACCCACGAGACCGAGAGGAAAGGAAAACGAAAGGCCAACAGCTCCCCCAGAAGGGAGGGAGAGATCCCAGCTGGCCAGCAGGGTGCTGACCACCTCGAACCTGGAGGAAAAAGCATGCTGGTGGATCTGAAGCCTGGAAGACAGGTTCTCATAGGGGCTGACCTAGTAAATCCCTATCGTGAGGAATTGATCAAGGTCTTGAAAGGACAATAGGGACGTTTTCGCCTACTCGGCAGATGAGATGCCGGGGGTCGATCCGGCGCATATCGTTCACAAGATGAACGTAAACCCGGAAGCTCGCCCTGTGAAACAGAAAAACAGAAACATGTCTGCAGAGAAGGATCAGGCCATCAAAGAAGAAATCGAAAAACTTTTGAAGGCCTATTTTATAGAGAGCTGCGACTACCCCGAATGGCTGGCCAACGTAGTGATGGTAAAAAAGTCTTCAGGAGCATGGCGAATGTGTGTGGACTTCATGAACCTTAACAAAGCCTGCTCGAAAGACTGTAATCCTCTCCCGAGGATTGACCAGTTGGTGGATGCCACCAGCGGGTACACCACGCTCAGCTTCTTGGACGCTTTTTCAGGGTACCATCAAGTTTATCATTGGCAGCCGGACAGGGTAAAATGCGCGTTCATCACTAGCGCCGGGACTTATATGTATAAAATGATGTCGTTTGGGTTAAAGAACGCAGGCGCCACCTACCAGCGGTTGGTCGACAAAGTCTTCGAAAACCAGAAAGGCAGAAATCTGGAGGTTTATGTAGATGATGTGATTGTGAAAAGCAAGGGGGATGCTGAGCATTTGAGGGATTTGCTGGAGACTTTCTCCTCCATGCGCACCTACAAAATGAAACTCAATCCCAAGAAGTGTACGTTCGGAGTTCGTTCTGGTAAGTTCCTGGGCTTCCTGGTCAGCGCCAGGGGAATAGACCCAACCCTGAAAAGGTTCAGTTCGTCTTGGATCTTCCAAAACCAAAGACCATAAGAGATATCCAACGCCTGACAGGCAGGATGGCTGCCCTGGCACGCTTCATCGCCAGGTCAGCCGACAAGTCAACTCCCTTCTTCAAAGTGTTGAAGGGAAACAAGCAGTTCAAATGGGAGAATGAACAGAAAGAGGCTTTTCAGCAGCTGAAAGAGCATCTAAAAAGGCTGCCCACCCTGGCAAGACCAGTGGCAGGTAGGGGTGAGCAAAAATATACGATACGGTTTTATTATACGTATGCGATACGGTATACGCTTTCAATTATACGAATTTTCGGATATCCGATACGAATAACCGTATATGCGATACGGTTTTCCTTAAAACCGTAGCGGATACGTATCGGGGAAAATTGAAACCGGATATCCGGTTTCCGATCCGGTTTTTTAACAACAATAAAAAATATGAAAAATATAATCCTAATATGCATTATACAATAAAGAATTCAAAACTTACCAATTATTCTCAAAGGTAAAAAACAAAACTATTAGTGAATTTATGATTTTAGGTAATGAAACGTCATATTTTTTTGGAACAATGGTACCGCAAGTCATATATATCATTTTTTTTAGGTTTTTTTTTATGTATTTTTGTTATATCAATTTATATAAAATGTAATGTTGCTTAAAAACAATTAACTAGTCTTAATTAAAAATGAAAAATTGTTTTAAAAAAAAAGAAAAATTGAAAAAAAATATAAAACCGGATACCGGATATCCGAAAAAACCGGATATCCGGAAACCGGATATCCAGAAAAAACCGGATCGGATACGGATCGCAAAATTTTAAGTTTTTAAAACCAGATATCCGATACGGTTTGCAAAACCGGATCGGATATCCGGTTTTGCTCACCCCTAGTGGCAGGAGAGAAGCTCTTCCTCTACATCGCCGTAAGTAATTCAACAGTAAGCGCGGTTATCTTAAGGGAAGAGGCAGGCGCCCAGCAACCCATATATTTCGTAAGCCATGCCCTGGGGGCAGCAGAAAAGAACTATCCAGTGGTAGAAAAGCCAGCCTACGCAGTCGTCATCACAGCCAGAAAACTCAGGCCATACTTGATGCACACCCTATCGTGGTGCTGACCGACCAACCACTGGAGAAGGTACTGGAAAAATTCGAGAAATCCGGGAGACTGCTGAAATGGGCTATCGAATTAAGCGGACTTGGAATATCATACCAACCCAAGCCAACCATCAAGGCGCAGGCCTTGGCGGATTTTCTGGCTGAGTGCTCTCATTCGGAAGAAGATGATCCACCCGCCGGTGAATGGGTGGTATATACTGATGGATCCTCCATAGCCAATGGTGCAGGGGCCAGGGTCGTTTTGACCAGCCCGGAAGGAGTGGACTTCGAGCACGCTCTCAGGTTCACCTTCCCTGCATCTAACAATGAAGCCGAATATGAAGTCGTCCTCGCTGGCATTAATCTGGCCAAAGCCGCAGGAGCAGAGCGGATCGTCTTTGCAACAGACTCTCAGCTCATCGCTAACCAGATTAACGGAGAGTACGAGGCCAGAGATCAGGCGATTGCTGCATATCTAGAAAGGGTGAAGCAGGGGTTGTCAGGGCTCAAGTCTTATGAAGTCGGGCAGATCCCCAAGTCCCAGAATAACCGGGCGGATGCCCTGTCAAAACTTGCCAGTTCCAGCCTGCAAGACATAAGAAGGTCAGTCTGGGTGGACGTTGTCCAAGAAAAATCCACCATCACCTGTTAGTCAGTTAATGTTATTGAAGAAGCAGGGCCTGAAGATTTGATGACCCCAATCATTCAATTCAAGAAGTATGGAACTCTTCCCTCTGACCCTGCACAAAAAAGGAAGATGCCAGCGAAGGCAACATGGTTCATGCTAATCCGAGAAAAGCTGTACAAAAAGTCATTCTCCTCGCCTCTGCTCAGATGCCTGGGGGCAGAGCAGGCCGCCGAAGTTCTAGACGACATCCACTCAGGAATCTGCGGCCATCACATTGGAGGGAGATCACTAGCCCACAAAGCCCTGAGAGCAGGCTACTACTAGCAACCCATGCTGGCTGACGCAAAAGATCTAACCCGGAGGTGCAGAAAATGCCAACTGTTCGCCCCATCAATTCATGCCCCAGCCCAGGAACTCAGTCCAATTTTGTCTCCCATCCCCTTCGCCCAGTGGGGAATGGACATATTAGGCCCTTTTGCTGTTGCGACTGGGGGCAGGAAGTTTTTAATAGTAGGGATCGACTATTTCACCAAGTGGATCGAAGCTGAGGCAGTCCCAAACATTACCGAGCCTCCAGTCAGGAAGGTAATTTGGAGAAATACCATAACCAGGTTCGGCCTACCAAAAATGCTGGTGTTCGATCACGGAAGGCAATTCGATAACAACCCCCTGAGAGCTTGGCTGGAAAGCCATGGCGTAGCAGTCGCCTACTCTGCTGTCTGCCATCCCCAAACTAATGGGCAGGCTGAAGCTGCCAACAAACAAATTCTGAATGGGCTCAAAAAGATGGTGGATGAGCTTAAAGGCAGGTGGGCAGATGAGCTGTCAAGCATACTATGGTCAATCAGGACTACGCGGAAAAAATCCACGGGTTAGACCCCCTTCGGCCTGGTCTACGGGGCGGAGGCCCTGCTGCCCATTGAGGCACGAATCCCCACCCTGCGATCCCAACAGTATAACAGGGCGGATAATGAAGCAGCAATGACCGAGGCTTTGGATCTGGTCAGTGAAGTAAGGCAGGAGGCTGGCATCAACATAGCCGCCTACCACCAGCGGATGAGAAAAGCATACAACAAGAAGGTGAATGAAAGAAGTTTCCAAGTAGGGGACTTGCTCTTGAGGAAAACGCAGGCGGTGGGAAAGTCAAGAGAGCATGGAAAACTGAGCGCTAATTGGGAAGGCCCGTATGAGGTGACCCGGATTATGGGGCCAGGTACCTACAGGATTGCTAATCTTGAAGGCCAGGAGTTGGCTGCCCACTGGAACGCAGACACTCTAAAGAAGTACTATGTCTAGCACTAGGAAACTAAGTAGTTTTCTTTTCAAAAAAAAAAATTTGGCGGAGGACGGTCAGAATAGAATGTCGACGGCTCCGACCACAGCTATTTTAAAAGTTTTTACTACAAGAAATGAAAAGTCTGAAGTTTATACTACTCGTTGTCTATTCAAACTGGCGTTTTCACACACAAACGAGCAGGGGGTAATAGAGGGAGGCCCCCTGTTGCCAAAACCAGGAAAAATGGACCCCCCCAACATTCCAAGTCCTCCTGCCTGTCTCTGGGCAGGCAGGGGGTAGGCCTCCTGGACTTCGACCGCAAGCCAGGGTCAGGCCGGGCCCCACGTGCCGAATGAACAAGGACTGGGGGGCATCCCCCAACCTTGTATAAAAAATGCTAAGTCCTCCTGCCTGTCTCTGGGCAGGCAGGAGGCAGGCCCCCTGGACTTCGATCGGAAGCCAGGGCTGGGCCTGACCTTGAAAGAAAAAGCAGGCAAAATAGAAACAAAGAGGATACATTCATAATCAAATGAAAGAGTTTGACAAAGGAACGACAAGAATCCATGAATAAAAGAGTTAAAATATTACATCGAATAGGCAGCCGGCCACATCAGGGCCCGACGCGCAAAAAGATCAAAATATCAGCAAAGGAGCGAAGGCGCAACAGAGTAAGGACAAGAGCCCTAAGAGGACGACTGCCCCGCATGTTAAGCAGGGAGGGCACCTTGGTCAGGGCCAGTAGCCTCCTCGGGCGACCTATTTGCCCGGGCTTCATTTTTGACAGCATAAAGATTTCTGAAGGCATCATCATTAAAGTCAGGAAGCATTTCCCTAATAACTTCCATGACAAACTGCAAGGAGGAGGAGGCGCCATCATTAAAGCTCGTTTCCACCGCAGCATCAGCCTCCTGAACTATGACATCTTTCTCCTTCTGCCATTCCTCGCTCTTTGCCTTCAAGTCACCCTGGGCCTTCTGAAGGTCTGAATCAGCTTTGAGCAAGCACTCTTCTAGGTCAACCACCTTCCTTTTAGTGTGCTCCAGCACAGCCACTGCTTTCTTAGCCTGCTCCAGCTCAGCAGCTGCCTGCCTGGCCTCTTTCAGCTCCGCTTCCAGTTGGACGCCTCCCTCACAGCTCTTTCGCCCTGAATCTTCCAACGGGCTGCCTGACCCTGGGCTTCTACCAAATCGCCCTCCTGTTTTGCCAGCTGGTCCTTCAAGCTGTTGATAAGGGAAACATCCCTCTCAACCATGGCCAGGCGATCAGAGAGGGGGAGCCCAGGAGTAACAACTAGCTCTTCATCGCTCAGGCGGCTAAGGGCCGCCAACTCAGCAGAGGCCTGGAACACCCTGGAAGTACGCTGGATGTACTGGATCACCTGATTAGTAGTGGAGGTTACAGACTTGGTAAGGTGATCCGCCAAGACAGCGCCGGAGTCAGAAAGCAGGGCGGAGACGTCCAGACTGTCGCCAGCAGTATAATGGAACTCAGCATTCTCCTCTGAATAAAGGGCACCTGGGACATTGTGAGCAGGGCACTTGGGGTCAGGAGTGTCGGCCTCTAGATTAACCACATGCGCAGCGCCTGTGGGCTCCCTGCTCCTCTTCCTGCTCTCCAGGGGAACGCTCTCCCCGGTTTCCTCAGACCCGACAGGTTGTGGTCCCAGGGGAGTACGAGTCCCTGCATGAGAACCACCCTGCTTGCTGGCAGGGGAAGGGGTGGCCTCCGAGGCAGCCTCCATCTCCACGCCGCGGGCAGCAGAAGGGGGAGCTTCCGGCTTTGCTGGTGGTAGCCTGGGAGGGAGAGGAAGTCTTGCTCTGTTGGCAGAGATGCTCTTCACGTACTTCATCAAATTTTCCTCACCTTTCTTGTAGCTGGAAGGAAGGGAGGGACGCCTTGTAACAATGGTGAAGTCTTCGTCTAGTCCGAGGCTCCTCACCTCTCTCTTTGACCAGAAACGGGTGGCGAGATCTGCAGGGCAAAGTAAAATCAGTTAGAAGAATATAGAAAGGTAGGGCTGAAAGGAGACAATACCAATAATGTCCCTGAACTACCTCCATCGAGGCCGGGAGTCAGACCCACTCGAGTCAGATAGGCATCAGTGGCTATGAGGTCCGCATGAGGGAGCCAGAAACCAAGGCCACATACGCCTGATTTGTCTACAAGAGCGACGAATTTCTTTACCAGCTCCAGATCCTTGTTGTTCAATTTCACCTCGAGGGCCTTCCCCCCAACGCCAGGGTTGTACTCCTGGCGGGTTTCCAATCGAGTGTGAACATGATTCCTGAAGTGTCGAGGAATCTTCCACCCTGTGGCGCTGTGCACGTACATGAAGTTGTATTTCCAGTCCTTTAGGCTATTTAGAACCGGCCAGACCAGAGTGTATCCCTTCTGTCTTTGGATAGACCAATATCCAGGGGAACCCTCACCCCTAGAGGAGGATACCATATGCAGGCCAACCATGTATCTCAGGGCATCGATTGAAGGTCCCTCACCATTGAACAAACAGGTCCACGTGTAAGCTATCAGCGACCTGATTGCCACGGCGGTCAACTGGGCGATGGCCATGTTCATTCGCCTAAAAGTCTCCTCCAAGAAGGGGTGCAGGGGGAAGCGTAGACCAAATTCCAAGCATTTGTGATAGACGGCAATGCAGCCGTCAGGAGGGCAGCAAACAATGTTCGTTTCCCCGGAGACAACAATTGTATACCCTTCCCAAAAATTATAAAAAACGCTCGAGGGCCTCAGCAGCGTTGGTCTCTAGAATCAAATCCCGGTTCTTGGTATCCGAGTTGATTTTTAGGGGAACTTGATACTTGGTCTTGTCTAAGTAATAGGTCCTCCCTGACTCCCCGCCTCATCATCAGAGTCAATGACGTCGAAGGGAGCAGGGTCGGGATTGTTGGCACCTCCACTCCCCTCCGGGTCATCCTCCTCGGCCATCCTAACACTAGGCCCCCAGAGGAGGAGGCAAAGTCGGTTCTAACCCTATCACTACCCTCCGCCTTTTCAACCGAGGGGTCAGTAAAGGTCAGGATGCGAGCACGACGGCTGCCCATGATGACTAAGGAGAATAATAGCGAAGAAATGAAAAAATGAAGATTGAGGAGAGGATTCTGACCTAAATTGATGGCCGATCAGACGAAAGTGCAAGAAAGCAGTTCTTTAGTCTAGAGTGTTTTAGCGAAGGAGGATTGTGAGAAAGGGTTTTCTAGGTTTGCAAAAGTGTAAAAGAGGGAAATAGGAGGAGAAGGGATGCTTTTATAGGCAAGAGCAGACGAAGGGTCGCCCATCTTTAATGCTTTCCCGAGAAAAGCCCCCACGTGTCACACTTTCAAAAACCCAACTACCCATCACTTCCCAAGAAACCTCGAAAAGGAAAGCAGGAGTCAGAAAGTAATCATTGCATGACGTCATTCGTCCATCCGTTCATTCGCAAAAAAAAAAAAAACAAACACACAAAAACAACGAGTAAAAAGCCTGCCTGATTTTCCATTAGAAAAAAGCCCAAAAATGGCCAAGAGTTACAAACCGAACATGAAAAGTAAATTAGAAAAAAGAGCCTGAAAATTTGGCTCAACCAGCCTGCATACACAGGGTAAGCCTAATTATCGTCAAAGCCTGGAGAATAATCCCCAGGGCTGTCATAGCCACCGGTATCGGACCCCCAGTCCCAATCATCAGTATCCTTGAAAGGATCATCAGGGGCTTCCTCTTCATTCCTACCAGAGGAGTAGCCCTGGCCTTCACTATCTTCGGAGTCATGGCTGCTTACGTCCCAGTCCCTGCCATAAGGGACTGCCCTGACGCCATCAGGGGAGCTGCAGACCGCCTTCCTCGCCAGAGGAGAAGAAGGGCCCGACTCAGGGGAAGAATTCAGTTCAGAGGAATTTGGGTCAAATTGCTCGGGGTGGAACCAAGGGAAGCACTTGTGGCACCCCCTGTAAAAACAGCCTTCCACCTAGGAGCAGCGCCTGGGCATAGGCTCAGCTGGAGATGAGGATTTTCAGGGAGCTTGGTCGCCCTGACAGAAGCTCTCCTAGCATTCTGTGAAGAGCGAAAATGAGACCGCCTACTGCGACGCAGGGCCAGAAAAGCCACCCTAGAGTACTTCAGTCTTCGGCGCCCCCTGAAGTAGAGGACGTCCACATAGACGCCACAGCGAAAAACAGTTTTCTTAATACAAGACATCTTTTCTTTGAAAGAAGAGTACAAAAAAGGTGAAGATGGGTTGTGAAAGTGGTGAAGGAAAATCAAAATTTATACAAAAGCAAACGCGGCATTAATGGTGTCCCAACCACCTCTGTGAGAAGGAAAGCCAATCACCAATCCGGCACACTGCTCAAAGAGGTCACATTACGAGCAAGGTAATCATGAGTAAGAACATTCCAACTCTTTGCATGCCCAGTACGGTTGAGTTCTCTCTTGGGAACTTGCGAGGCATTTAATGCAAAGCTGGAGCCTAAAAAGTCAACCTCCCACCATCCAAAGAAAGAAGTCCCCTGCCGAGAGGAAGCCCTACTTCCCCCCAGCCGGTGAAGACCAACTGATGGGGGTCGGTAGCCTGCCACGGGTCACCCGTCAATTGAGCCCCAGGGCGGCCCAGCCCAAGAACAAAAGAGAGCCTGCCCAGCAGGCCGCCAGGCGAGGTCGTTGAAAGAAACCCCCGAACAAAGCAACCATAGTCATCCGGCTGCCCGTCAGGCCATGCCGCCTGCCAAGCAGGACAACCAAGCCCCTCGCCTGCCTGTCTCCGGGGCATTCTTCCCCAGGTAGGGCCAGGGGAGACCAGGGACCCCTCCGTCATTTTGCTTAAGGTAAGGGAGAATGAATGGACAAGACGAATCCACGTGTCACCTTACCATCCACTCATTCTCCCCTCTCTCTCTCTCTCTCTCTCTCTTGGGGGAAGGTATAAATACTTCCCCATCTCCCACATACAAAAGGTTGGAATTTCTCTCTCTAGACTTACACTCTAAAATCGCCACCTAGCTCCTCTCGAACTAGGTTCATCAAGGCACTTTCACGGAATGACTTAGGCATCGGAGAGGGTTCCCTCGGACACCTCCGAGGCCCTGTGCGTTCATTTTGCAGGGAGCAGACCATTTCCGCCGGGGAGGTCCGATCATCGGAGTGAAGGGAAGGGGAGACTAAAGGAAGTCAAGCAATTATCATTCTAATAACACCACATCCTAAGACCCGAATCCAAGGTCGGGTTAATTGATTCCATAACCGGAACAATAATAATAATAATAATAATAATAATAATAATAATAATAATAATAATAATAATAATAATAACAATAATTATAATAATAATAATAATCTTGTTTCCGCTTTCCGGGCCTTGTTCTTCCTGCTCCAGGGTCCTCAGAGGGGATATTTTTGGCGATCACGTGGTATCGTGCACTGTTTCAGTGGGGATCAAGCACCGCCACAATCTTGTCCGTGACATGCTGTTAGATATTTGCTTCAGGGTAGGGATGTCCGTGGGTAAGGAGGTAGAAATTGGCCTCTGCGACGATAACTATAAACCCTTACGACCCGATGACCTTTTGCTCTACTTGTGGGATAAGGGGCGTGATGCTTGTGTTGATCTGACCGGGTCCTCTCCTTTGACCCACTCTGGTTTGACTGCTTTTGAGCCTGGACGGGTCGTTGCTGATTCTGCTTGTCGTAAGTGTGCCAAGTATCAGGCACGCTGCACGGCCATTGGGTATGGTTTCTTTCCTTTCTCCTTCTCCTCTCTCTGCGAGCTCGACACGGATGTTGTTTCTCTGCTCCAGCGGATTCGTAAATTCGCTATATCACAGGATGCTGGAGCGCGTGCCGCAGTTCATATTTTCACTAGAAATAGTTTTGCGATCGCTAAGGGGGTGGGAGCCCAGATAGTATCTCGCCTTCCCTCTAACTTGTAATTTTTTCTGGTATTAATACAAGTTCCGTTAATAATAATAATAATAATAATAATAATAATAATAATAATAATAATAATAATAATAATAATAATAATAATAATAATAATAATAATAATAATAATAATAATAATGCTTTTAATTTGGTCGACCAGGAGATCATGTTGCGAGAGGTTCGTCGGTGTTGCTCTGTTCTTTCCCGCTGGGTCAAGTTTTGTTACTCCCAGCCTGCCAGACCTTTTTACGGGGAGCACAACGTTTGGTCTTGTCAGGGGATCCATCAGGGTGACCCTTTGGGTCCTCTTCTTTTCGCTGTGGTCTTTCATCCTTTGATTAGTAAGATCCGAGACTCTTTTCCTTTGAGCTTGCAGGCTTGGTACTTGGACGACGGCACCATCGTTGGAGATACTTTGGTCGTGGGGAAGGTTTTGGAGCTGATTATGGAGGATAGTCCTCGCTTGGGCCTTCACCTTAATGTCGGAAAAACCGATGTTTTTTTGCCTAAGGAAGATCACAGGAATCGACTTCCTGGTGTTCCCCCCCCCGATATTTCTCGACCACTGCGTGGTGTCAAAGTTCTTGGTGGCCCCGTCAGCGTCTGCCGTATTTTCAGCAGTGAGCTTGTGACGAAGAGAGTTACTAGAACCATTGAGCTTATGGATTCTGTTCCCAGGATTGAGGATCCACAGTGCGAGCTGTTGTTACTTCGTGCATGTGCCGGTATTTCTAAGCTTTTTCTCTCTCTGCGCACCTGCCCCCCTACGGTCTTCGACTCGGCTAAGGCCTTCGATGTGGCATTGCGGTCTAGCCTGGAACGCATTGTCACCGCGTCCGGCCCTGGGTTCGGGGACTGGCAGTGGCGTCTTTCCACACTTCCCTTTAATTTCGGAGGGTTGGGTGTGTACAGTGCTGGGGATGTCCTGCACTATGCCTTTTTGGCTTCTCACCTACAGTCCTCTAAGTTGCAGGCTATGCTCCTTCGGCCTTCAGATCAGCTATCTCTGCTCCCGGGCCAACCTTCGATGCGGCCTTGGCTTTGTTTAATGAGACCACCGGTTCCGACCTTTCCCGTAATCCTAGTGAGATCGCTGCCCCCAAACTCATGAAGAAATTGGCAGATATATATTTCACGAAGGTTGCTGCTTCGGTAGAATCGGTGTCCTCCTTGACTTGGCGACAGGTGGCTTTGTGGAAGTCTCTACAGGGTGCTCACACGTCTGAGTGGTTGCGCGCAGTTCATATCTCCGGGCGTGGACTTATCGCTCTGTTCTCAGCTATCGATTGGGTGTCCCTTTGTTCCCGATACCTAAGCCTTGTTCTTCCTGTTCTTGTGTTTTTTTTGGGGACATTTTTGGAGACCATGTTGTGTCGTGTGCTGGTACCATTGGTATTAAGCATAGGCATAACCTGGTTCGCGACACCCTTTTGGATATCTGCTTCCGATCTGGTATTTCGGCCGGTAAGGAGGTGAATGTCGGTTGATTGATGGGCACGACAAGCCACTACGCCCGGCGGATTTGCTTCTTTGTTCCTAGGATAGGGAGCGTGATGTGTGTGTCGATCTGACAGGGTCGTCCCCATTGACTCAGTCTGCGATGGCTGATTTTCTGCATGGTCGTGCGGTCGTTGATGCTGCTCAGCATAAGTGCACCAAGTACGGAGATTTGTGAACCAAGACGGGTTCTGGGTTCCTGCCTTTCTCCTTCTCTTCACTGGGGGAGCTTGACGCAGAGGCTGTTGCGTTTCTCAAGCGGATTCAAAAATTTTCTATCTCTTAGGATGCGGGGGCATGCACAGCTACTTTTATTTTTACTTGACTTAGCTTTGATATTGCTAAGGGAGTGGGTACCCAGATAGTACCTTGGCTTTCGTTGTTAATACAAGTTTTGTTTTTATAATAAAAAAAAAAAATTAAAAAATATATAATAATAATATTAATAATAATAATAATAATAATAATAATAATAATAATAATAATAATAATAATAATAATAATAATAATAATAATAATAAACGGCAGACGTATCGCAGTGTGCTTAGTTACCGCCTGGGAGTCCCTTTGTTTCCACTATCCGGGATTTGCTCTTCCTGCTCCAGGGCCCTCAGAGAGGATATTTTTGGGGATCACGCGGTTTCTATGCTGGTACTGTGGGGATTAAACATCGCCATAACCTTGTCCGTGACACACTGTTGGATATTTGCTTCCGGAAGGGGATCTCTGCAGGGAAGGAGGTGGAGATTGGCCATTGCGACGATAACGACAAGCCCTTGCGACCTGCCGATCTTCTGCTCTACTCGTGGGACATGGGGCGTGATGTTTGTGTTGATCTGACCGGGTCCTCTCCTTTGACCCACTCCGGCTTGACTTCTTTTGAGCCCGGTTGGGTCATTGCTGATGCTGCTCGTCGTAAGTGTGCCAAGTATCAGGCACGCTGCACGGCCAAAGGGTATAGTTTCCTTCCTTTCTCCTTCTCCTCTCTCGGTGAGCTCGACACGGAGACTGTCTCTCTGCTCCAGCGGATTCGTAAATTCGCTATTTCACAGGATGCTGGAGCGCGTGCCGCAGTTCATATTTTTCACTAGAATTAGTTTTGCGATTGCTAAGGGAGTGGGGGCCCAGATAGTATTGATGTGGGTTAAGTTGTCTCCCCCAATCAAGATAAACCTAATGCTACTAACAAGAAGATAGCGGCAAGCAAGGTATCGAATCCACAGGGAAACAGTCAATTTTCGTCTATCAGCTATGGCGATTCTAAAATGCTCTAATGGTTGATTGATTGAAAATATATAAAAGACTACTAAAAGACGATAATAAAAATCGAATCTAAAAATGAGATGAAAAACTAAGGTCACAGGTTCACGATAGATGCTCAACAATTATGCGACAATAATAATAAACACATAAACATGCTAGTCGGCTATAACACGTTCTCTCGAACCGTGTCAACCTAGGAATGATCTAACGGGCTCTCGTAAATTATTAGACTTCCTACCAAATCGCGCGTTGTCTAATCCTAATTCGGCTTTCGCACGAGATTTAAAATTTCCCAAACAGATTAACATGTTGTGGCCTTCAACAAATTAATCGACAAATAAAGCACACAAAAATGGTACTAGCATAATTATACATTTAGTATCAAAGTAGCATAATCGTATAATAATCCATCGATCCCCCTCGACCCTAGCGAGAAAATTAGCTACACATGATAATTACGGAATAACAATTCGCATACATGGAATTCATGATTGAAAGTGAAGCAAACAAATCTAGCGATAAACGAACGGAAATCTAACGAACTAAACGGAACAACAAATTGCAAATAGAGAAAATTACGACGAACTAAATAATTTGCGATCAAGATTGAAAATATAAAACTAAAAATTGCATAAACGAGATTACCGAAATCGAATCCGAGTGAAAACCGAGTGCTAGAATCTTAAGGGTCACGAGTTTTGTAAAGTAAAATAAGCTAAGTATGAAAAAGTGATAGTTAGGAAATAATACAACTCCCTAATTATACAAAATAGGCGGAATTGAGCTGGGTGTGCGCGCCGGCCGGCTGGCAGGCCGCCTGCCACATGCAGGGGCCGACGCACACCTAAAATTGAAGCTAAAATTGCCCTTGTGTCATGCCGGCCGACCAGCAGGCCGCCTACCACATGCAGGTTGGCGCGCACAACACTACTAAAACAAGTATTGGGCCGCTTTCCTTGGCCCAAGGAATCGACACTTCTCATTTCTTCTTCGCCTAAACGTCTTGAAGCATGGATTTTCTCTCGGGATCGTTTTTCTAACCAGATATGAGTGTAAATGCTCATAAAGACCTGAAATCGTGTAGAATCTACAAAAACACTCACTGAAAGCAAAATGTTAGAAGAAACGGCTCTAAAGAGCGCGTTCCGACCGAAAAGACAACGGAATCGAGGGAATAAAGTTATATAAACACGACACATCAAACTCCCCCGAACCGAACCCTTGCTTGTCCTCAAGCAAGACCCGTAAGAAGATAACTAATTTAATACCGAAACAGCTCAAAGTAAATAATAGGCAACCAAATACTCAAGTCCGTCATAGCGAACATCGAACCAAGTCTAAGAAATGGATTCCAAGACGGGAAATAGGAAAAATAATCCATCAACAAATGCACAACTTCACCAAGCATAATATGTAGAAACCACATTTTCAACCAAAACCCTTACATAGGCTACTCACGGAGGCACTCATCGCTCAATTAGGAAGGGTGTGTATATGTGAAATATATATGTGAAAACGCTCAACTACTCCAACTCATGGAAATATGCCCGCAATCTAGTATGGTATCGACCTCTATATTTTTACAAAACATGCTAAGATCACAAAGGGAGGCAAGGATGGTGATAACAAGGTAGAAGGTGGAAATCGATATGGTCATGTGAGGTTAAAGCCAAGCTAGTGAACTAACTAGTGCGATAATGCTCAACTCAAAAATTCTTCCACTTCCATAAACAAAACATACAAATCACCAACCAACGAGGACGAGTCTGGGATTTTTTTTCGATTTTTTTTATTTTTGCTTTTTTTTTTTTTTTTTTTTTTTTCATATTTTCAAAGCTTGATGAAATTAGAAGCAAAAATAAATACAATAACCAAAATTGACCCGGACAAGATCTACATACTCCCTTGAAACAGATTCAACCATATCCAAACATCCATCAGAAATCTCCATATTCGCATAATAACGAGCATAGAACGCACTAGGTGATCTACTTCATCAAGCATGGCTAGGTAGGCAAATTTGATTTTGTAGTTCATTTTGTGAATTCTTTTACATTTTAGCCAAGGAGAAAATGGATAGAAATAGATAAAAAATAAAAACGTCCCAAAAATGATCACTAGGCAAGTTAGTCAAAATAAAGGGGAAAACACCATACTTATGCGTATTGACATAACATATTCCACGAGGAGACCTACACACACAACCTAAGTGGTAGCCAGGTATGAATGTACTGGCTACAGGAGGCTCTAAATCTCACCAATTTTGTAGCTAAAGCCTAAATGCAGGGTCGGTCTAAATGGGAATCACAGATTATAGCTCAGTTGATTGCATACTTGTCGATTAATTATTATTCCACATAACAAAAGTCAAGTGAATGCCAATTAGGAACGAGTAGGTAGCCTAAAGAGTGCAAATTATCATCATTGCTGCATAATCGGTATCATAGACAGACGCTAAGACTCAAGGAAATAAAACTAGAAATACTAAAAACTCCCCCACGCTAGACTCGACATTGTCCTCAATGTCCATATCATACAGACTCAAAATTGGTGGGGGGACACAAATAAAAACCGAGGATACAGAAAAGACATACCAAATATATACACGGAGAGGTAGCGGAATCAACAATCCGCTACTGATCATCATCATCGTCATCATCACCGAAATCATCATCCTCCATATCATCATCTGTAGCAGTCCCGGAGCCAGATGCACCACCCGTACACCAACCACCTCCCTGAAAATCACTAGCGGCTCCAAAAGCAGGGCCCGTCGGGGCACTGAAATAGTCAGTGTGAAGATTGAAGCCGCCATGAATCGAAGGACCAGTATAACCACCCACGGGCCACGAAAAGTACGAGGGGTAAGGGTCCTGTGGTGGCACAGCCGCACGCCTAGCATAGTCATCATATACGGGATACATCCGAGGCACTGATCAACATATAACCTGTCTAGACGAGCGTGAGTAGCAGCGGTGTCGGCACGAGTCTCCGTGCGAAGAGTATGCAAATCAGAACGGGACGAACCGACACTCAACTCCATGCGCTCCATCCAAGAAATCAGATCGGGATGGAGGGGAGCATACTGGGGTGGTGGAGGAGGCTGCTCAAAAGCAGTAGTGGTGGGGGGCTCAGAAGCAGGCTGAGATGGACCGGGTTCAGAGGCGGGCTGAGAAGTACTAGGCTCGCTCATCGGGCGACGAGTATAGGTAACAGCATGCGACGAAGGAAGAGAGCTAGGGGCAGCGACGAGTAATAAATAATTAGGCTGATCAGCCTCAAGTGAAAAAACCGACCCGGCTTGCAAAATAATGATCGCCTGCTCATGAATAAGCCAAGCCCAACGATTCTGATGCCTAGAAGAAATCCAGTTAAGAGAAGCCAAATATCGGAGGCTAAGGGTAATTTCACCCTGGACCGGATCATGATCCGCTTCGTTAAAAGCGGTTAACCGAAGAGCTAATTGCGTGACTAACCCGCCTATATAAATAGGAACATCGGCAACGGCCGTAGCTATTCTCCTAAACTGAAGGACGAGGTGATAGGCAATATTAATATGCCATACCTTCGGCTTACGCCGCAAATACGAGCCTAAAATAGACACCTCCTCGGTGCGCACATTATGTGGCTCCTTTCTTGCAAAAACCGTCCATCCCATAAACCTCTGCCAAACCTTAATAACAGGATTATGAATATTGTTTGAACTCATATGCCCCGCGGTAGTGTACGGGGCATCAGCGATATATTCCCAAAAATCACCCACCCTAAAATTAGCATGCTCGGTTGGTGTACGGTCATCATAATCCTTAAGGTCAAAACAATTCCCAAACTGCTTCAGGCTCAGCGCAAAACTAGTATTCAGTAAACGGAACTCAACAGAAATATCACCAGACCGTCTATTTTTATGTACCTCAAATGAACTTAGAAATTTCAACGTAAGCTGGGTATACGTATTACGACGCATCGTAAAAAATGTACCCATACCAACACCCTTAAACCATAGTTCCAAAGCAGAATCTAAGCCTAAAGTTCGCATAGCATCACGATCGATAAAACGAGTTGGAACAATAGACCGCTTTCTCAAATTTTGAAACCGTACCTTTTGGTCAATAGTGGAAAAGATTACACTTGAAAAATCTGGATCGGGCTCAATGTCGGGTTGAGCATGGTTGTTTCTGGTGCGCTTGTTCCGAGGAGGCATTGCAAATCAGCTGAAAGTACTAGTTTATGGGAAAGTTTGGGAAATTTGGAGGAGTGAGAGTGAAGTAGGGAGATGGTATGAAGCTGGGAAATGGGGAAATTGGGGTTTTGGGGGGATGAGAGAGAAGAGAGAGGCGAGGGAGGTATGAAAGAATGAAGCAAATGACGAGAAATTGGGGTTTGGGGGTGTGATGTACGCCCCAGCCGGTCTGGACCGGCGGCCGGCTGGCCGGCCTGAAGAACTTTCCCCTTATTTTCGATTTTTTTAATCAAAAATTCCTCTCACAGCTCCGCCGGTAGGCACAGGTCCCCGGCTAGCCGGCCTGACCCCTTATTTCCTTCATTTTCGAGATTTTGTCCAACTTTCCGTCTCTTTTTTCTTGTGCCTCGGCCCCTGAAGTCGGTAGGGGGGCTGGGCACAGGCTGCGGCGCACAATTCACTCTTGTCGAACTCAAATTCGTCTCGTACCTCGGCCCCTAGAGTCAACAGGCCCTCTGTGCCTAGGCTGAGGAGAGTTGCTATATTATCACAAGCACGGTGAATTTCTCCTCTTTTTTTTTCTTATATCTTTAATTCAAGTCATTTTCGATGAATCTGTGCGTCTCCAAAAACATTAGTCCCTCCTCTCGTCCTCACTAAGACAACTAAAAGAAAAACAAAAATTAAAACGAGAATGAGGGAAATTATTTACATTCTCGGGCTGCCTCCCGGTAGCGCTAGTTTAGAGTCCCGCACGAATTGATGAGTTTCAAGATTTAGTGGAATGAGGGAACAGGATGAAGTTGTATAACTTCAATCGCTCCAATGTGAGCACCTTCATGATATAACTTCAATCGTTGACCATTCACCTTGAATCGTTCACCCGAATCATTCTCGACTTCAATCGAGCCAAATTTATCCACATGGGTGACAGAAAAAGGTCCGGACCAACGAGATTTCAACTTTTCGGGAAACAACCGGAGTCTAGAGTTAAACAATAATACCTTATCCCCCACATTGAACTCACGGTGAAGGATATGCTTGTCATGCCACCGCTTGGTGCGCTCCTTATAAACTCGAGCACTATCATAGGCACCAAGATGGAATTCTTCTAACTCATTCAATTGCATGAGTCTCTTCTCCCCGCTTAAATGTGGATCCAAGTTAAGCTCCTTGATCGCCCACCAAGCCTTGTACTCAAGCTCGACCGGTAAATGGCATGACTTGCCATAGACCAATCGGTAAGGTGAAGTACCAATAGGCGTTTTAAAGGCGGTACGATAAGCCCATAGTGTATCATCTAGCTTTGAGCTCCAATCCTTCCGAGCTTTTGACACGACCTTTTGGAGAATAGACTTAATTTCCCTATTGGACACCTCAACTTGCCCACTCGTTTGAGGGTGGTAGGCAAGATCGGTACGATGAGAGACACCGTACTTAGCAAGTAAAGCATCAAGTCGCTTCTCATGAAAATGGCTTCCACCATCACTAATAATCGCTCTTGGAACACCAAAGCGGGGAAAACTAGTCTTTTTAAACAGAGATATTACCGTTCTAGCATCATTAGCAGGAGATGCTACCGCCTCCACCCACTTGGAGACATAATCAACCGCAACCAAAATATATCGGTTGCCCTTGGATGACGGGAACGGGCCTTGATAGTCTATACCCCAGACATCAAAAATTTCTACCTCGAGAATCCCATTTTGAGGCATCTCATGCCTCCTAGAAATATTACCGGTCCTTTGACATGCGTCGCAGGACATAATAAAAGCTTGGGCATCTCGGAATAAGGTTGGCCAATAAAAACCCGACTGGAGGACCTTAGCCGTGGTTCGGCTCGGTCCATGATGGCCACCATATGGTGATGAATGACAACTCTCTAGAACTCCCTGAACTTCCAACTGAGGGACACATTGACGGAAAATACCATCGGCACACTCCTTAAATAAATAGGGGTCATCCGAGAAAAATTGTTGAACATCATGTAGAATTTTTTTCTTTTGTTAATAAGGGAGATCGGAGGCTAATACCTTGCCAACTAAATAATTGGCATAATCCGCATACCAAGGTCCTTCGCTTTCACCGGTAGTTAAGGCCATGAGAGAATCATCGGGAAAAGAGTCATCTATGAGGATGACAACTCCTTCCTCCTCAACTCTAAGCCTCGATAAATGATCTGCAACGGCATTTTCCGCTCCCTTCTTATCTCGGATCGATAAATCAAACTCTTGGAGGAGGAGGATCCATCGAAGTAATCGGGGCTTCGCCTCTTTCTTAGCAAGGAGGTACTTGAGAGCTGCATGATCGGTGAAAACAATGACTTCCGATCCAACCAAGTAAGTTCTGAACTTCTCCAAAGCATACACTATAGCTAGCAATTACTTCTCGGTAGTTACATAGTTAACTTGAGCATTATCAAGTGTTTTACTAGCATAGTATATATCATGTAAGACTTTGTCCTTTCTTTGGCCCAAAACCGCCCCCACAGCATAATCACTCACGTCACACATTATCTCGAATGGCAAAATCCAATCCGGTGACTGAATAATCGGAGCAGAAATGAGGGCATTCTTAATCCTGTTAAAAGCTTCAACACACTCATCTGTAAAATCGAAAGGGGCATCCTTTAGGAGCAATTGTGTAAGTGGCTTAGCAATTTTGGAAAAGTCCTTGATAAAGCGGCGATAAAATCCCGCATGACCAAGGGAACTTCTCACTCCCTTCAAATTAACCGGCAAGGGCAATTGCTCAATCACTTGCACTTTTGCTTTGTCCACCTGAATGCCCTTTTCGGAGACCACATGACCCAAAACTACACCCTCAGTGACCATAAAATGGCACTTTTCCCAATTCAAGACCAAACTCATCTCGACACATCGGTTTAAAATGGTATCCAAGTTAGCTAAACAAGCTGAAAAACTCATACCATATACACTAAAGTCGTCCATAAACACTTCCATAATGGACTCGATGTAGTCGGAAAAGATGCTCATCATGCATCTTTGAAAGGTGGCGGGTGCGTTACATAGCCCGTATGGCATCCTGCGATATGCGAAAGTGCCATAGGGACAAGTAAACGTGGTCTTTTCTTGGTCGGCGGGGTGTATCGGGATTTGGAAAAATCCCGAATATCCATCCAAATAGCAAAAATACTTGTGAGATGCTAGTCTCTCAAGCATTTGGTCGATAAAGGGCAATGGGAAATGGTCTTTAAGTGTAGCGGTGTTCAACTTTCTATAGTCTATGCACATTCTCCATCCCGTCACAATTCGTGTGGGGATTAACTCATTCTTTTCATTCGGGACCACAGTAGTCCCTCCCTTCTTAGGTACAACTTGTACCAGACTCACCCACTTTGAATCGGGAACCGCATAAATAATTCCCGCATCCAACAATTTCGTAACTTCTTTTTTAACAACCTCTTGCATATTCGGGTTCAACTTACGTTGACCATGGACACAAGGACGATGACCTTCCTCAAGATTAATTCTATGCATACAGAAATCGGGACTAATTCCCTTCAAGTCATCAAGATTATATCCCAAAGCCTTCCTATTTTTCTTCAAAACAACTAACAAATCAGAAAGTTGTTGCTCAGTTAAATCAGCACTTACAATCACGGGGAAGCTCTCGGTATCGTCTAAAAAGGCATATTTTAGGTGAGACGGAAGTGGCTTACGCCCCGGAACAGATATGTCAATAAGAAATTAGGTGTGTACGATGTTGGTTACATCGACACCTTGCTCCTCCGTGAGCATCCGTCCTTCCAAAGCAGCTTCCAAAGCATCAACAACAGCAGAGTCAACGGAAGCATCACCTGCACACGCTTCCAAACATATCAAATCCTCTAAGGGGTCCCGTATAAGGGACGCCTCCATCGAATCATGAACTAAAACATCCACAACATCAATCATGCAACAAGAATTCGTTACCATCGGATTCTTAAGTGTACTATCTAAGCAGAAAACAATGGTATCTCCACCCACTTCCAAAGTCAATTTACCGTTCTTGACATCAATCACCGCGCCGGCGGTGCGCAAAAATGGCCTTCTGTAGACACCCGCATTTTGCCTGCTAGTGTCTATTGCAGTTCCCGACAAAACACCCGATGATGATCGGACGTAAACGTGACTTAATACGCTCGAATACGGACTCGGAATCAATAGTATCCGACGTGGGGTTTTAGCGGAGTGAAAATCTCTCAAAACCGACCTCAAATCCAGGCCCAGTGGGTCGTTCCCAATAAAATGAGACTAATTTGGGCCAAAACCGACACCGGAAATAAAACCGTCTTTTAGCGACAGGGTCAAAACCCGGTCAAAGATGAATCCGACACAAAAATCAGCCAAATTCAGCTTCTAGAAGCTGGCGCCAAGTCTAAATTCAAATAAAAACAAACAAATCAACAAAGTCAACCTCTTCCTAAAATAGCTCGATTTGCTTGATCCACTCGATCGAGTGGATAGACCCACTCGGTCGAGTGGAGCGCCAAAAATCGGGTTTGGCCCGTTTGCAAGGGCACTCGATCGAGTGCACTAGGGCCACTCGATTGAGTGACCCTAGGTCGTGGGGTTCTCCTATAAATACCCCATCAACCCATCACATTATACAACTTTTACATCACAATTTCAGCCATCTTTTCATCACATTTACATAACATTCAACCCTACATTTCTACTATATTCAACCTATACACTCACATCCTCTCTACACACACACATACAATCAAACTCGAGATCAAAACTCGCCAAAGACCCGAGAGCATCCTCTCCCTATCCAAACACACCCTAACTCACCCTACATATCTCGACACTCCCGCACACACGCCGCTACTACGAGTTCGTTTCCGAGGCCATTAAGCATGTAGGTTGAGGGTGTAATTCAAATCCCGACATCTCTTTCT
This sequence comes from Agrostemma githago, assembly GCA_958450325.1. Taxonomy (NCBI): domain Eukaryota; kingdom Viridiplantae; phylum Streptophyta; class Magnoliopsida; order Caryophyllales; family Caryophyllaceae; genus Agrostemma; species Agrostemma githago. Next base: position 53,167,930 of record OY288245.1, on the reverse strand, counting down.
CCCTTCTTTTTTTGTTTCTTTTATATATATATATATATATATATATATATTTGTATTATTATTATTATTATTATTATTATTATTATTATTATTATTATTATTATTATTATTATTATTATTATTATTATTATTATTATTATTACTAACCGCTAACACTAACCTTTAATTTTGTGCATACTAACTTTTTATTTATTTTTGTATACTAACATTTTATTTATGTACTCTAACACTAATTTTTTTATCGTTTACTAACACTTTAATTCCGTATTCTAACATCTAACATTATTATACCGTGTATATATACATATTAATATCAAAATCTCGGTTTTGAATACGTTTGACTGTGACGATCGCCTAAAGTCCATCTAATTCCTTTACGAGTAACGACGGAGGTGGCACCCTTTCGAGGAGCGCCGCCCCAATGTGCTCAAGGACGTGATGTGATCGTGATCGGTCATAGTTGAACATATTTGGTCCCATTTCTACAATTAGTGCGGAACCCGTTGACACGAAAACCGACATCACATAATCCGAAAGGATTGGTTTCGATGTCGTGACGTAGAGGGATGCAATTCCGTTACTAATTCAAAACTTTTCAATCACATAATAGCATATTTCATAAAATCCCGATAACGGTCTCATAATCGTATAATACACGTTTATGACATCGAGAACCGAGTTGAATTTAAATAATGCAATATTTTTATTTAACTCGGTCAATTATCGAATTCAAACAAATAAAAATGAAACGAGCCATGCCTCGTACAGGGGGCACTCGATCGAGTGTCATGGGCCACTCAATGGAGTAGCACCCAAATATATGGACAGTAGCTACTTTAAAGACACACTCGACCGAGTCAGACCATGACTCGATCGAGTGGGTCCTGTAGCCCAGAAATTCGAGAGCTTCAATGCAACATTTGAGCCTCGTCATTATTTTACGACTTTTAGTCGACACGTGCATAATCAATCACGTAATTCTAATTTTCAAAACTCATGCATATCACGACACCTAAAAAGATTTTGATCGACGGTCTCGCACTATTAATTTTATGTCGACGACTCTTTAGTCGTATCCGACACATAATTAATTTAGGCTCCATTTCTCGAGGTGATAACTCGGGACAAGGCATCGAGGTTCGAGATCGGGTTAGCACCACACCTAGGTCTCGAACCTCCGTCCTTTGATTAATACGCAATATAATGCGTAATTAATTAAAGTTCGTCCGTCTATCTAATTCACGATCTAGTGTGCATTTATTATATACGGGTCTTTGACGGGTCGTGTATTTATTTATCACTCTTCTTATTTTATTCGATTATTCTATTTATTGCTCGTTGTATTGTGAATTCCGGGTTGTATTCCGCCCGTGTAATTTGTAACTACGAGTTTTCTATTTTCGATGTTTGCCATTTATTTATTTAAATGAACATCACATGCTAAATCACTTTGACGTGAATCAAGATGCATTAAATGACGTAGCAAACCAATAATTCACATGCTTAGCCCGAAAACGCTGTTTGCATATCATTTATTTATTTTACTAGCGCGCGTACACGAACACGAACGATGTCTTAGTAGAGGCCGTCATTGTGCGGGCGGGGTTGGGTGTCCTTAGTGGGCTTCCCAACACGTACCCTCGCCCCTTACTCAGAACCTTTGGTTTCCGGATGTCCGAAACCCTTGGTGCACGAGAGTCATTCTATATACGAAAGCCGGTGTAAACGGTATCGATATTGCAATGCAAAGGGACGAGCCCCATAAACTCTGAAATCGAAGTGGGCTTACTTTTTGTATAGCCCATGACGACATAGAGTGGGCTCGAATGGTTCCGAATAACCACAAAATTCGGTGGCGACTCCATTTTGACTTAAGTTTCGAACCCGAGAACAATCTTACCAAGAGATTCATTCGCCTACCCAAACTCGCGCGTGGCCGCGTCGGGGTGGACCTACGTCATGTCCACAATTTGGCGACTCCGCTGGGGATACCTGATGTACCACATGTCATCGGGGTTCCTAGGGTGAGACTCGAAGAGAAATTGTTCGTAGATTAGTGCGCGCGCATTAGTTTAATGATTCATCCATAACCCAAATTTGCTCGGGCCGGTTACTTGTGACCGACGTCCCACTATACCACGGTGCATTCCCACATGGGTGCGCTAAAGACATCGTTGGTGGAACTCGCCTAGGTTTTGCGGCATGTCCTAAGACCAACTCGGCTTAGGGAGTCCGTCCTCAATACGAGAAAGCCATCGTTGTTGGTATAGACCCTATTTTGACCGACTGAGACTTAGTGTAAAGTATACGTGAGCGTCGTTATAATGCTTGTTTGACTACATGCTACTTGGTTTCCGTGTCAATTTTCAAAAAACCGTCATTTCAAAATTGCATCTTTCCAAAATACCAAATTTCAAAAAACCCTAAATACTGTCCGTTTCGGGACCCATCTTTCCAAAACACCAAATTTTGAAAAACCCGAAATACCGTCCGTTTCGGGACTCGTCTTTTCAAAATATTCAAATTCAAAAACTCGGAATGCTGCCAAAATTTAGACTTACGATTTGACTCAAAATAGCCTATTTTTAGCCGGCATGCTTCCCATTTCAATCCGAATTTTCGATCCACCATTCGATTTTCGAATTTTCGAATTTTCAAAATTCAATTTCAATTTTAAAATCTTCGTGATGCCATTCGTGATTTTCAAATCCTCGAGATTCCATTCTGGATTTTCAAATCTCCGAGATGCCGTTTCCAATCCTCGGGATATTATTTTTGATTTTCAAATTTTCGAAAATTTATTTTCGATATTCAAAATCTCAAAAAATTCAACTTTTCAAAAAACCGGTCCTGTCGGCATGCTGCCAATTTCAAAAAAATGGGACCGTCTCCCAATTTTTCAAAACGCGAAGTTACTCGCAACCATTCCAACATTTCAAAATGCCCGGTCCTATTGGCCCACTACCAATTTCAGGACTGTCCTCTCAATTTTCAAAATTCAATCATTTTTCAAAACCTTCCGATTATAGGACCTACCGTAATCTGTGTGTCGGGTCTTTTTATGATTTGTCGAAGGTCGTTAGCGTCGAAACTCCGTCGATCCTACATCACGGGTTTCTTCCCCATCCTAGTCCGCCTTTTTCTAAAGGCACAACCGACCAACACGAGTCATACACTCGTAAATGGAAGGTTCATAAACACTCGAGTCCTAACTAGAAAGTCACACGCAATTTTCCCTCCGATAGGACGGTCCCCACGACCTTTCCTAAGGGAATTTTGCCCGTCTTTCAATCCATCAGTCGAGTCATCCCGATTCAAAAATCCTTTAACTTAAGGGTCTACCCTAATCACAGGGTCATCCTTATTCAAGTCAAGTCAAGGGTCTCTAGCGTCGAAACTCTGCCGATCTTACATCGCAAGTTTCTTCCCTTACCCCATCTGCCTTTTCTCGAGGCCGAGTCAACCTTTTACAAGGCATATCCCTGTAGCTAAAGGTTCTTGATCCTTACATCTAAGGGTCACTCGTCCGACACTCGAGTCTTAGCAAAACCTGCAATCTCACTCAGAGGCTACCCTTCAGCAGAGCGGTCAATCACGGTTGCTTTAAGGGTCATGTCTTACACGTGTTGTCTCACGTACCCCACTTTCGAGTCACTTAGATGTCACACCATCTGAGTCCTATCAGAGTCCTCGGTCTCACTCGGGGGCTATCCTTTAGCAGAGCGATCAATCACGGTTGCTCTAAGGGTCATGTCCTACACGTGTTATCTCACGCGTGCCATTTTCGAGTCACTTAGATACCACCCCGTCTGAGTCCTATAGAGTCTTTTGCGTCGCTCGGGGGCTATCCTCCAACCGACCAGTCAAACACGGTCACCCTAGGGAGTACCTTACGTTCATCATACACCGGCGTCCTTATAATGCCTTCTTCGAGTCGTACCTATGCTACGAACACTCGAGTCTCCTAAAGGTTTAGGTCGCCACAGTGGGTCCGAACACGTGACACGGCCAAACACGGTCGCCCCATTTTCGGACTCATCCTCGTGGCTCAGATCTCATGGTCGAGTTCGAGCCAGGGTCGTTACCTCGTCTAGGTCAATGTTCGAGTATTCCGGTCCAAGAATCTTTGTCATCCCGTCACCCCAGGCCGTGTCTAGTTTGACTCCTCTCTTGCAATCGCGCAAAGTCGAGTTTAGGCGAGTCGTGGCACCTGTCGTTTTCTCCAATCAAAGACTTTACCAAAAAAAGAAACAACCAACCGAGCGTCCGTAAGTCCGGATTTGATTCGAGTCTAAGTCTGAGTCCGAGTCTAGGATACCCTACATCCTCATTTCCAAATCAGAGTCAGAGTCTTTTGCATTCTGTCCTCTTTTCAAAATTCAACAAAAAATCAGCTTTCAATATTCTCTCTCTACTATACATTTTCCTTATGTGTTTCCGAGAACATGATGAACACCATCATCATACACTGTGAGCACACGCACGTGACTATTATAGGCACATCTATAATGACTGCAGGAACTGAGGCCCGTGTTTTCCCTTACCTGTTCCATGTCTGGCATAGACAGCCACATAACTACCCTTAGCAGGAGCGGTATCGAATCCTATGACAAATCTAGGTAGTCTCCTAGTTTGGGTTCAAGACGGGAGGCAAGCCCATTTCCCACAATAAACACCCCTCCAATAAAACTGACCAAATGGGCCCACCCCCATATCCACCCACAACACCATAGAAGAGCAGCCGTAAAAAAAAAAAAAAAAAAAAAAAAAAAAAAAAAAAAACCTGGACAAAAAAAAATCAAAAGTCCAAGAAAAAAAGAAAAAGGCCCAAAACAAAAGAGCTGGCCATAAAAAAAAAAGAACTCTCAGCATCCCCCGACCAGATACGGTCAATCCCACGACCGGGGCTAAGAGGTCAACCCCAAAAAAAAAATAAAATAAAATAAATAAATTCAAATACCTATGACCGTGTACAATGGTCAACACAAGTGAAAGCTCCTTGACCGGGGTACGGTCAATTCAAAATTATCGATGCCCATACCATCAAATAGGGGAGAGACAATCAAGCTGGTTAGCTAACACCACATTTAGCCTCCCCATATTACAACCCTCAAGACCTTCCCGAGGCCTAGGGTAAGAGACAACCCAAAATTTTGAGGATTCTAGCTCCATAGGATACACCCTAACCATTAGGGCCAGACATGGAAATCAGATCCCGCATTATCAAACCTACCCTGATCGAAGTCCGAGTCATTTTTACTCGACTTCCCCCCTTTCCTACCACATTACAATACATTACCCTCGAAGCCTTAGCTCCACAAAATCGAGCTCCAGATTTTGAAGCATCAAAGCCACTTACGACCTAGCTCCACATTTCCAAAAACATCCAAACCAGTTACCAACCCCAAACACGGGAACTCAACCTGCGGTCGGCATAGAACATGCTCAAATAGTTCACACCATCTCTGGGGGCTACCCCGGAGAACGCTCACAGTCACAGGATCAACATCCTAACTGTTCTAGCCCTTTGATCAAGACATCATTGGGAACACACCTAGCCTACACCATCGCTTTGGCTAGTTACACACAAAGCCCTAATAAACTAGGCACAATAACATATCTTCCAATCCACTGAACTACGGCTTGGTTTGATTTCACTACACGTGAATACGTAGGCAGCCTTTCAACAAAGGCACAACCACCCACATTGACACAAGTTCAAAAAAAAGCACCGTCATTCCGGTCACGACACTGTCATGTTCTCAGCAGTTAGCGTTGTCGTCCTGGGGGCTTCTCTTAGGCAGAAGACCTTCATCCACTCACATAATCCAAATGACTTTCAAAAAAACTAGCCTCCTTTCTTTAGTGTGTCCTAGCACTCGGCTCAATCAACGACAAGAATCCGTCAGGGACTCGAAGTGACACCCACTTTTGGAATGTATTCCAAAACCAAAAATTCAAAAGATCACTAGTCTACAGCACTGCTACTGCTAAGTCCTTCAAAAACAGTCTCATTACAGACTACTGCAGTTCCCCTATACCGGATCATTCACGTTTTGATGTTCGACTGTGTTGCCACTCGTCTAGGCTACGGATTAGCGCAGCTTAAGAGTCTTGTCATCTTAGGCGGCCCACCCCCTACCGAGTCACGGTCCAACCCCTCGAGAGTCCAGTCGTGTCTGTCAACTCGTCCGGTCACGTCCAGAGTCGAGTATGTCGATATGTCTCTTTCTTCAAATTCTCATTTTAAAATTTGCAAAACTTAGCCATTTGAGAAAATCCTTTTCGACAAGGTCAAATTTCGGTCTATTTAAACTGCAAAATTTCATTTCTATCCCTTTCAATTTTGAAAACCTATCTCCTAGCACGTGAGTTGCTTTCAGGACTTCGATTTCAAAATAAACCAAAAATCATTTTCCCTAGCGCAAGCCAGTCTATAGATGCTAACTTCATTTCCTGTATGCTATCTTGCTATATACTATGCCTGCTATTTCTGCCTATGTATCTAACATTTCAGGTACCAGCTAGTGCTTCCCAACGGAACATCAAAGGCGGTGTTTCTCCTGAAATGCTACATGCAAGTTGTCATGTGTCAGCATACGGGTACACCCAAGACTTCAGAAGCAAGTCCTCGCGCAGCTACTTTACTCCCCAGCACGAGTCAGTGTTTTGCCTATGTGTTACATACAAGTTGTTATGTGTCAGCATACAGGTACACTCCAGACTTCAGAAGCAAGTCCCCGCGAAACTATTTAAATTCCCCAACGGAGTCAACTTTTCCCCGGTATGCTACATCCAAGACGTGATGTGTCGGCATACGGGTACACCTACGCCTCGAAAGGCAAGTTTTACTCCCCACGGAGCATCATCATCAGCTTAGGTACGACTCAAGGCTTCAAAAGCAAGCCCGTACAGCTCACATATTTCCCCAGCGGAACGCCCGAGGCGGCATTTTCCCCGAAATGGTACGAGATGGGCCCACATATAGACACGCCCAGGACTTATGCTACAAGTCTGAATCCCCGCGGAGCTGTCATCATCAGGAGAGGTATGACCCTCCACTTATGGCTGGCGAGCCCTTCACGCAAGTCTACTGGACTATAAACGACCCTACCGGAAGGCTGCCAGGTCGTAATCCTCGATTGGCCTGGTAGCTACTCTGACTTTCGCCTTGTCCAAGCCTCAGTCAGAGTGGGGGCTCTGTAGACACCCGCATTTTGCCTGCTAGTGTCTATAGCAGTTTCCGACAAAACACCCGATGATGATCGGACGTAAACGTGACTTAATACGCTCGAATACGGACTCGGAATCAATAGTATCCGACGTGGGGTTTTAGCGGAGTGCAAATCTCTCAAAACCGACCTCAAATCCAGGCCCAGTGGGTCGTTCCCAATAAAATGAGACTAATTTGGGCCGAAATCGACACCGGAAATAAAACCGTCTTTTGGCGACAGGGTCAAAACCCGGTCAAAGATGAATCCGACAAAAAAACCAGCCAAATTCAGCTTCTAGAAGCTGGCGTCAAGTCTAAATTCAAATAAAAACAAACAAATCAACAAAGTCAACCTCTTCCTAAAATAGCTCGATTTGCTTGATCCACTCGATCGAGTGGATAGACCCACTCGGTCGAGTGGAGCGCCAAAAATCGGGTTTGGTCCGTTTTCAAGGGCACTCGATCGAGTCCACTAGGGCCACTCGATCGAGTGACCCTAGGTCGTGGGGTTCTCCTATAAATACCCCATCAACCCATCACATTATACAACTTTTACATCACAATTTCAGACATCTTTTCATCACATTTACATAACATTCAACCCTACATTTCTACTATATTCAACCTATACACTCACATCCTCTCTACACACACACATACAATCAAACTCGAGATCAAAACTCGCCAAAGACCCGAGAGCATCCTCTCCCTAACCAAACACACCCTAACTCACCCTACATATCTCGACACTCCCGCGCACACGCCGCTACTACGAGTCCGTTTCCGAGGCCATTAAGCATGTAGGTTGAGGGTGTAATTCAAATCCCGACATCTCTTTCTCCCTTCTTCTTTTTTTGTTTCTTTTATATATATATATATATATATATATATTTGCATTATTTGTATTTGTTTTATAATTATTATTATTATTATTATTATTATTATTCTTATTATTATTATTATTATTATTATTATTATTATTATTATTATTATTATTATTATTATTATTATTATTATTATTATTATTATTATTATTATTATTATTATTATTATTATTATTATTATTATTATTATTATTATTATTATTATTATTATTATTATTATTATTATTATTATTATTATTATTATTATTATTATTACTAACCGCTAACACTAACCTTTAATTTTGTGCATACTAACTTTTTATTTATTTTTGTATACTAACATTTTATTTATGTACTCTAACACTAACTTTTTTATCGTTTACTAACACTTTAATTCCGTATTCTAACATCTCACATTATTATACCGTGTATATATACATATTAATATCAAAATCTCGGTTTCGAATACGTTTGACTGTGACGATTGCCTAAAGTCCATCTAATTCCTTTACGAATAACGACGGAGGTGGCACTCTTTCGAGGAGCGCCGCCCCAATGTGCTCAAGGACGTGATATGATCGTGATCGGTCATAGTTGAACATATTTGGTCCCATTTCTACAATTAGTGCGGAACCCGTTGACACGAAAATCGACATCACATAATCCGAAAGGATTGGTTTCGATGTCGTGACGTAGAGGGATGCAATTCCGTTACTAATTCAAAACTTTTCAATCACATAATAGCATATTTCATAAAATCCCGATAACGGTCTCATAATCGTATAATACACGTTTATGACATCGAGAACCGAGTTGAATTTAAATAATGCAATATTTTTATTTAACTCAGTCAATTATCGAATTCAAACAAATAAAAATGAAACGAGCCATGCCTTGTACAGGGGGTACTCGATCGAGTGTCATGGGCCACTCAATCGAGTAGCACCCAAAAATCTGGACAGTAGCTACTTTAAAGACACACTCGACCGAGTCAGACCATGACTCGATCGAGTGGGTCCTGTAGCCCAGAAATTCGAGAGCTTCAATGCAACATTTGAGCCTCGTCATTTTTTTACGACTTTTAGTCGACACGTGCATAATCAATCACGTAATTCTAATTTTCAAAACTCATGCATATCACGACACCTAAAACGATTTTGATCGACGGTCTCGCACTATTAATTTTATGTCGACGACTCTTTAGTCGTATCCGACGCATAATTAATTTAGGCTCCATTTCTCGAGGTGATAAGTCGGGACAAGGCATCGAGGTTCGAGATCGGGTTAGCACCACACCTAGGTCTCGAACCTCCGTCCTTTGATTAATACGCAATATAATGCGTAATTAATTAAAGTTCGTCCGTCTATCTAATTCACGATCTAGTGTGCATTTATTATATACGTGTCTTTGACGGGTCGTGTATTTATTTATCACTCTTCTTATTTTATTCGATTATTCTATTTTATTGCTCGTTGTATTGTGAATTCCGGGTTGTATTCCGCCCATGTAATTTGTAATTTATTTACGAGTTTTCTATTTTCGATGTTTGCCATTTATTTATTTAAATGAACATCACATGCTAAATCACTTTGACGTGAATCAAGATGCATTAAATGACGTAGCAAACCAATAATTCACATGCTTAGCCCGAAAACGCTGTTTGCATATCATTTAATTATTTTACTAGCGCGCGTACACGAACACGAACGATGTCTTAGTAGAGGCCGTCATTGTGCGGGCGGGGTTGGGTGTCCTTAGTGGGCTTCCCAACACGTACCCTCACCCCTTACTCAGAACCTTTGGTTTCCGGATGTCCGAAACCCTTGGCGCACGAGAGTCATTCTATATACGAAAGCCGATGTAAACGGTATCGATATTGCAATGCAAAGGGACGAGCCCCATAAACTCTGAAATCAAAGTGGGCTTACTTTGTGTATAGCCCATGACGACATAGAGTGAGCTCGAATGGTTCCGAATAACCACAAAATTCGGTGGCGACTCCATTTTGACTTAAATTTCGAACCGAGAACAATCTTATCACGAGACTCATTCGCCTACCCAAACCCGCGCGTGGCCGCGTCGGGGTGGACCTACGTCATGTCCACACCTTCCCCAAATTATGGGAATTTGGGTGTCCTCGGCCATGTCAAGGACGATAAAATCAACCGGGATAAAAAATTTTCCAACTCTAACGGGCACGTCTTCTAAAACTCCCAAAGGGCGTTTTATGGAACGATCCGCCATCTGCAAAGTTACACTAGTACACTTAAGAGGACCTATATTAAGTTTTTCACAAACAGAATAAGGCATGACACTTACACTAGCACCTAAATCACATAAAGCCTTATCAATCGATAAGGTGCCAATAGTGCAAGGAATCGAAAAACTACCGGGGTCCTTTAGCTTTGGTGGGGCCTTGTTCTGTAAAAATGCACTACACTCTGCATTAAGAGCGACAGTTTCTACCTCACCAATGCTTCTCTTCCGAGTCAAGATGTCCTTCATAAACTTTGCGTAAGACGGGACCTGCAAAATGAGCTCGGTAAATGGGACCGTAACCTGCAAATTCTTCACAACCTTCATGAACTTGCCAAATTGGGTAGCTTCCTTCCGATTCTTCAATCGACCCGAGAATGGTACTTGAATTGTTGGACTAGTCGGGGTGGGAATGGGAGTAGTGGGTGGTGGAACTTGATCTTCACTTGGAGTCTCCACAATAACGTCCTCATTTACATCTTCCACTAGAACCTCCCCCTTCTCGGCCGGTGTATTATCTTTAGGCATCGACGGACCCTCATAGTGTGTGCCACTACGAAGAGTGATCGCATTAGCCGTATCATGCTGTTGATCACCTTGAGAAGGGAGTTTACCTTGTTGACGCGTTGCTTGTGACGCGGCAAGGTGTCCCACTTGGTTCTCCAAATTCTTGATGGCATTATCCTTAGCTTGATCATTCTTTTGCATTTGTGCCATCATAGAGTCCTGGGTCTTGGCCATCATCTGCATCATAGTACGAAGCTCAGCCATTTCATTAGAACTCGAAGAAGAAGAAGAAGAATTACCTTAAGCTTGTGCTGAGGATTGGCCAAAATTCTGCTGACTAGTACCAAAATTCTGGTGAGAATTCCGGAAGTTCTGATTAGTATTGCAAAAATTTTGTTGAAATTGACCGGAGTGAGGTCGCTGCTGAAAATTTCCCTGATTTTGGAAATTACTTTGATTACCGAAAATCTGCTGGTTCTGAAAATTCCCTTGATTATGGAATTGCTGCTGGTTCTGAAAATTTCCTTGATTCTGGAAATTTTGCTGATTCAGGAGATGCTGCTTTGGTGGGGGTACATAAACTGGTGTAATATGCGGGTTCAAGACATTAGTACTCCTGTAAGACAAAAGAGATGCATCATAGCCTGGTTGGTTCATATATGGATAACGTGGACGCATAGAATGGAACGCATTCACCTGTTCTATGGAGCCTAGGCAATCTTGAGCTTATGGTCCGCGGGACCACAACGCATACATGCATACTCTTGCATGGCATGTACTTGATGCATGCCTCCTCCCCCATGAGAATTTGACACTTCAAATGCATCAAATTTCTTAGCCAAAGCGGCTAATTGAACGGCCACGACATTAGAGGACCCACTTTCACCAGAATTTGATCGAGTATTACCACGTGGATTACCCCATAGGGAGTGGTGAGATGCCATCTCTTCTATTGTTTGCCAAGCCTTATCATCATCCACATTACATTGGAAACGCCCATTGCATGCCGAATCAAGTGTACTCCTGCAATCATCATACAACCCGTTATAAAATTGGTTACAAAGAAACCAAACCTGAAAACCATGGTGCGGGCATTCCTTCACAAGCTTCTTGAACCGCTCCCACGCTTCATGAATATTCTCGTTCGGAGTTTGACGAAAATTGGTGATTTGACTCCGGAGCATGTTCGTCTTTTGTGGAGGGTAATAGTGCTTGTAGAAGGCAAGAGCAAGAGAATTCCAGTCGGTGATCCCCTCGGTGACTTTATCAAGATCGGTTATCCACTCCCTAGCGGAATCCCGTAGTGAGAACATGAAGAGCATCTCCATGACTTCTTCTTGAGTTACCCCGGTCGGAAGTGGAATCGTGGAGCAATAGTCGGTAAAAATCCTCATATTCTTGTGAGGATCCTCCCTAGGGTCACCACCAAATTGATTCTTCTCCACCAAAGTGATAAAGGCGGGTCGAATCTCAAATGTACCTTGAGTGGCAGTTGGTCGTTTAACCAACTTAGGAAGAACAGTTTGCTCGGGCTCCGAATGACTAGAAAGTTTCGGCATTTTTATGATCGGAGGAGGTGGTAAAATGATCTCGGACTGAGATTGATGTTCCTCTTCAAAGGACTGATTCTCAGCTACAAATTCAGTATGAATAGCTTCCAAAGTTGCAAGATCGGGAGCTGCGGAAATCTCTCTCCAAAACTGTCGTCGCCTACGAAAGGTTTTCTCGGGTTCAGGATCGAACGGAGTAAGCTCTGATGACCGGAAAGACCTGGGCATAAGCAAAACTACAAGTAGGGAGTGAGATCAATCTGAAGGAATTTTAATTCCTTGAGACGAAAGAGAGCATAAAAGAAACAAGCTAAAAAACAAGAAAAACCGTTTCCCCGGCAACGGCGCCAAATTTGATGTGGGTTAAGTCGTCTCCCCCAATCAAGATAAACCTAATGCTACTAACAAGAAGATAGCGGCAAGCAAGGTATCGAATCCACAGGGAAACAGTCAATTTTCGTCTATTAGCAATGGCGATTCTAAAATGCTGTAACGGTTGATTGATTGAAAATATATAAAAGACTACTAAAAGACGATAATAAAAATCGAATATAACAATGAGATGAAAAACTAAAGTCACGGGTTCACGATAGATGCTCAACAATTATGCGACAATAATAATAAACACATAAACATGCTAGTCGGCTATAACACGTTCTCTCGAACCGTGTCAACCTAGGAATGATCTAACGGGCTCTCTCAACTTATTAGACTTCCTACCAAATCGCGCGTTGTCTAATCCTAATTCGGCTTTCGCACGAGAATTAGAATTTCCCAAACAGATTAACATGCTGTGGCCTTTAACAAATTAATCGACAAATAAAGCACGTAAAAATGGTACTAGCATAATTATACATTTAGTATCAAAGTAGCATAATCGTATAATAATCCATCGATCCCCCTCGACCCTAGCGAGAAAATTAGCTACACATGATAATTACGGAACAACAATTCGCATACATTGAATTCATGATTGAAAGTGAAGCAAACAAATCTAGCGATAAACGAACGGAAATCTAACGAACTAAACGGAACAACAAATTGCAAATAGAGAAAATTCCGACGAACTAAATAATTTGCGATCAAGATTGAAAATATAAAACTAAAAATTGCATAAACGAGATTACCGAAATCGAATCCGAGTGAAAACCGAGTGCTAGAATCTTAAGGGTCACGAGTTTTCTAAAGTAAAATAAGCTAAGTATGAAAAAGTGATAGTTAGGAAATAATACAACTCCCTAATTATACAAAATAGGCGGAATTAAGCTGGGTGTGCGCCCCGTCCGGCTGGCAGGCCGCCTGCCACATGCAGGGGCCGACGCACACCTAAAATTGAAGCTAAAATTGCCCTTGTGTCATGTCGGCCGGCCAGCAGGCCGCCTGCCACATGCAGGCTGGCGCGCACAACACTACTAAAACAAGTATTGGGCCGCTTTCCTTGGCCCAACGAATCGACACTTCTCATTTCTTCTTCTCCTAAACGTCTTGAAGCACGGGTTTTGTCTCGGGATCGTTCTTCTAACCAGATATGAGTGTAAATGCTAATAAAGACCTGAAATCGTGTAGAATCTACAAAAACACTCACTCAAAGCAAAATGTTAGAAGAAACGGCTCTAAAGAGCGCGTTCCGACCGGAAAAGACAACGGAATCGAGGGAATAAAGTTATATAAACACGACACATCAAGTATCTCGGCTCCCCTCTAACTTCTTGTAATTTGTTCTGGTGTTAATGTGATAAGTGTAGTTTGTAGTGTCTATTGACTGTGTTTTGGTCCCATTTTCCTTGTGGAATTGCTCCTTGGGAGCGGTTTATGGGCTTCTTATGCTTCCCTTAGTTCGTTTCAGGTTCCCGAGACCGATTTGGAAGAGTTGTAGCGATTCCAACTCTATACATACACATTTCCGAGAATTGACGAGAGACCCATGAGAGGCAAGGAGGGACCAAAGAGCTCTTAAGGGAGGCCTACAAAGACCCATCCCGTTCGGGATGGCCTCATCCCATTCGGGATGAAGTGAGCATGAAGCGCGGATACTGTGAGCCCATCACGATCGGGAAGGTGGCGTCCCGACTGGGACCACCCTGTCTCGGCCGGGACGGGCTGCTGCTGCACGCTTTGCTTTCTTTTCTTCTCCTTTCATTCTTAAACCCTATATATACCCCCCCCTCTTGTATTAAGACACCATCTTATGTTATATCCTTAAACCCTAGACTCCTTTAGGTTAGATTAGATTAGATTAGTGTAGATTAGTCGGTAATTAGTAGTTAATCTTAGATTAGTGCTTGTATTAAGGGAATTCTTCAAGACCCATTCAAGATTGACAACCTTGGGTGTTTGTTTTGGGTTTTTCTTCATTAATGCAAGTTTTGTTCTTTCACCTTCACTAGTTTGGTACAATCCTCTCCCTTTTCTCTTAATCTTGTTTATGTTGTTCAAGTTTGAATCTTTATTATTGTTTGTTCTTGTTCTTGTTAGTTTGGTTGAGTTTGTTTATGTTTGTTTGGTTTCTTATGTTAGATCTTCTTGTTCTTGTTAGTATTAGTATGATTATGTTAGAGTAGTGTCTCGCTAGGGTTAGTAGGGTGATTAGGGTGTTGATTGGGTGATTAAGGGTTTGTTAGAGATGTTGGTGGAAGATTTGGGTTTCCTCTTGGTTTGGTGCACATCACTTGTTTGTTCAAATGCTTGAATGACTAAGTAGTTAAGAATGCTTGTTCTTCTTGCCTTTCTCTTGTGGGTGTTAGTTTGTTGTGGGTTCGGTTCCCTCACTAAGTTGCGAGAGCCCGGTGAGGACGACCCCTAGGTCGGTCTAAGTAGCGAGAGCCCGGATTTGACCTAGGCCACCATAGCGCGCTAGAACCCCGTTGTCGTGTGTGTCGCCGAGATGGGTTCTAGGTGGAACCTCTAGGTGGGTCTAAGTTGCGAGAGCCCGGACCAACCTAGATCACCCTACTACCTCCTTCCCTCTAGTTCTCCCTTGACCATTCCGTTACCCCTTTGACCCCGACCTAATCCTAGCCCGTTCTCCTTTGTTCGCTTTCTCCTTAGCCTTAGTGTAGTCTAGTTTTCTCCCCTCTCTACCATTCCTAGTTTAGCTTAGCTCGTCGACTTAGTCTAGTAATCGGGTGACCTTAGTCTAGGCTATACATTACCGTCCCCGTGGATTCGACCCGACTTACCCTATCCACCCTAGTTAGGATTAGCCGGTTATATTATTGACGGTTGGGATGTGACGAATCCCTTCCATCAATTTGGCGCCGTTGCCAGGGACGGTGCTAGTTTGGACTTTGTTTTCCTATTTGCTTGACTTAGTCTTTGTGTTTGTGTTTTTCTTTTTTCTTTTTGTTACCTTGCTTCTTGTGTGTGTGAAGTTTATTTCTCTCTTGTCTAGTGCCCAAAAAGCACTAGATTTCTCACGTTTGTTCTTAGTCCACAGTTTGTGCTTAGAGGTGGTGACTATCTTCTTCTTGCAACATAGAGCCGCTTAAACGGACGGTTGCTAGAATGAGTGGTTTCCAACCGGGTATGAGCTACGATTTTCGAGCGAGCATGGGGTTTGATCTAAACTCCCCACACATGGAAGCCGATATGAGCTACCCCTCTTCTTCTTTGAACCATGGGTATGACATGACGTCCCCCTACCATAATCAAGCTTCTTGGGGTAATCAAGACGGGTATGATCTTCAAGAGTATGGAGATGGCTACCAACGAGTGAATGACTATCAATCCTATGACCATGGTGGCTATTACTCGAGCTATGATTGTGAACCCACCATGTTCAATCAAGATTCACCGTATGGAAGCCAATTTCCCCAAAACCCACCATATTACTTTACACCCCAACCACAATATGAACCCTATGACCCACAATACTACCAATCACCCCAACCTTGCTACCAACAATATGATGCCCCACCCTTTGGGCATCATCAAGTTTTTCAAGGAGCGTTAAAAGACCCCAATGATCATCAATTGCCCGACATGGAGATGGTTCAATCTATGCTTCAAATGCAAAGGAGCCTCCAAGAAACGGCCATTCAATTAAGAAAAGAACAAGAGGAATTAATCGTCCAAATTCGAAGGGCAAACGAGGCGAGGGATGCTCGATTATATGAAGGGTGCCCACTTGAGAGAGAGGAGCAACCTAATCACGAGGCCGCCAACGTAGTTCCCTTTGATAGAGAGATTTGCTTTGAAGAACCTCAATCGTCTACCCAAAAAGAGACGAATGAGGAGATGACCCTTGGTGAAGGCAACATTAGTGAGGAATTGGAGGAGGATAGTGAGTTGGAAGGGTTGGTAGAGTTTGTGAGGATGTTGGGTGAAATTGTGAGCCTCGAGTTGCCCTTGTCCGAGAATGTGGATAAGCATCAAGAGCCCCTAGAAAGTGAACCAAGCAATGTCTTGGAGGAGATTGAAACCACCGGTAGAAGTTTCGATCCTCTCCTCCATGATGATGTGGGGCCGAGTGATGAAGATGGGGAACCACAACTTGAGGCAAGTGTGGGGGTGTGCATTGAGGAAATGGGGCCAAAACCGCTTTTTGTGCCTCGTTTCTTGGAAACGAAGCTTGCTATTGATTGGAGGCAATGCTTAGGGTAGAAGAGGTTGGTGAAGCTCGTAGGATGGAGAGACCCCGGAGACTACTTTGAAGATGATGTCGGGTCTTGGGATTCCTACTTCTTGCCTCCTCCTTGGAGGCCGTGGAGGTTGGTTAAGCTCGAGCGCTTCTTGGGCCTTCACTACAATGTCGGTAGCGCGTTCGACTTGCTCCTCCATGCCCTTGAGGGATAAGGTTGAAGAATGGAGTCCACCATCCTCGGTTTGACGGAGTTCCTAAAGAACCGTCATGTTGTATATTCCCTTCCTCTTCTTTAAAGTACTTGTGCTTGTATTTGTGTTTTATCTCTTGATTTTGGTAGTTTTGTGATATTCTTGTAATATTGGATTATTGATGAGCGTTGTGAGGGAGAGAATTTGATGTTTTGTTTGAGTTTATTGTGATAGGTGAAGTGAAGGTGACTCCTAGAAAGGAGTGGTTGATGATGGAGTTTGGTTTGCGAGCGAGGAAGTCGGTGTTTGAAGCTTATGATAAGCTTTTGGGCTTGAGGAAGTAAAGAAGACTCATCCCGACCGGGAAGAGGGCTTCCCGATCGGGAAGGGTTTATCAACCCGATCGGGACCATCCATCCCGACCGGGATAGTCCCCTTGACTCCACCCATCGATTGTACCCCCTCCCAACCTCCCTACTCCTCCTTGTTCCTATCATATGGCCCATACACCTCACTTTACACACCGACATCCACATCAAATCCCACCCCCCTCACACCTTTACCACCTCTACCATGCGGTTCTATCAAGCTTGAAGCGGGATAGCAATGATGAAGACAAGCAAATGTGTATATTGATCTATGAGACGATGGAGAGAGTGAGTTGTTGACCTATGGTACGGCAACTATCCTTTCTTTTCCGTTTTTGTTGTTGCTTGTTTTCCTTTGTTTATCCCTTCCCCTTGTACACTTCTGTGTCTTGATGTCATGGTGGCCTTCAAGGCCTTGGTGTTGGTTGCTCCCGACTCTCGATGATGTGACTACATTGAGAGTCATTTCAAAAATCCAAATTTTACAAGTTTTCCACCTTTTCTTTTTTGGAATTAGTCGGATTTAGGCGGAATCCGGGCTAGGTGACTTGATTACACCTAGCCCTCCCCTCCCATTTCCTTTTATTTCCTTCTTTTATTTCTTCCCCCATCCATATCTTTTTCTCGTCTCGGCCCTTGGTGACTTGATTACACCCCGGCCGGACACCTTCTACCATTTTCTCCACTTTTCTTTTTGATTTTTAGCTTTATTTTCGTAGTTTCTTTTCTTTTTCTTTTTGTCTCTCCGCACCCTACGATCGAGCATGAGGACATGGCTCGATTTAAGTGTGGGGGAGCAATATTCTTATTTTTATCGAAAAATCTTAAAAAAACCTTAAAATTTTGAAATTTTTTCACAAAAATCAAGAATGATTTTCTTTTGTGTGTTTTCCTTTCATGTCTTTGTGTCGTATATTTGTTTTTTTGTGCTTGTTTGCCTCCCTTTTTCCTTATAGGTTGCTTAAATCGTCGTTAACTTTGGATAGCTTGCAAGACATCCGGTAACATTTTTATCCCTTCTCTTCTTTGTCTCTTGCGGAGTTCGGAGAAGATTGTGATGTTGTGTGCTCGGGTGGAGCTTTGTAAAGTATGGTTGATTTGGTGGCTTGTTTGGATGATCGGGGTGGTGTTTATGTTGTGTATGTGTTCATTTTGTGTTGTTTTTGTTTCGTTGCTTTTACTTCTTTTTCTTTTGTTCTCGTTGAGTCTTTGTTTGTGTGTTGTGTGTCTTGTGCGTAAACCGTTTTCGAAAACCCGGTTTAGAGGCTAGTGTGTGAGCGTCTATCTTTCCCTTCCTAGTTGTATAAATCGAGTCTTGGACTTTAATCTAGTAGAATGACCTTAAATCAATGAGTTCGTTGGTCCTTTACCTAGAGTCCACCTAGCTTACTAGGGATTTACTACGGGATTTGCACCTTTGACCATTATGACCACCCACGGTGTGAAAAGGCCTTGGTTACCGAGTCTCTTCCCCTAGGTGACCGTGTTTAGGATTGTTTGATTAGTCCAAGTTTTCCACTTTTGTGGGTTTGAAAGGGAATGCGCAACCCCGACTTACCCATTCACCTACCTCCTACACATATACACACAATAAATTGCAAATTGTTGATTCTCTCTTTCTTGTTACACAATGAAATGCCAAAGAAGCCAAATCTTGCCAAAAAAGGGCAAAGAAAAGAAAATGAAAGAAAACGAAAGAAAGAAAAGAATGAAGAAAATGAAAAGGCACAAAAGCAAAAAAAGAAAATAGAAAAGAAGAAAAAGAAATGGCATGGCAACAAATAAATCAAAAGGTCGAAAAGAAAGAAGATGCCAAAAGAAAACCCGTCTCACAAAAAGAAATCCTCACAAAAATAAGCCTTTTTACGACTTTTGCCGTGAAGAGCCTACCAAAGGACCGAGTCCCGAGGAAGGATGATAGCGGCATTAATCGGTCTTCCCTCATTTTGCATGTTTTCCAACTTTTTACTTGGACTAGTTAGGCGGTTTTGGACACGGGACGACCCTCTTGGCTCACGCTAAAGGGGGCGGGGTCTCACTTAGCTATAGTGTCGACTAACACCGTGGTTCTTCACTTTTCCACTCCGTCGATCGTCCCGTAGTACGTTTTTAGAAAGTTAGGAGGACCTAGGTAAGTTACCAACGTTTTTATTGCTTGATCGTCATACTATTAGGGTTTAGTTCACCTTGGTTTGTATGTCTAGCCTGGGAACGTTGTCACTTGCCTCGAGTCCTAAACCGGTGCTTCTTTCACAGCTTGTTTGAGGGAAGCGGTATTTGTTTTCTTTTGGGTGCAACCGATTATGTGTTTGTTTGTGTGTTTGTTTGTTTATGTGTTTTGTGTCCGGTTGCATCCACAGTTTTGTCGCAAGACCCAACTTGCCTTGCGGAGTGCACTTGTCCTCTAAGTGTACTCGCGTGAGTTGAAGGGGCGTAGGGTGCGCTAATACCCACTCGGATAGTTTAGTAGTAGTATGTGCTTACTCGAGGGCGAGTAAGGGTTAAGTGTGGGGGAGTTGATAAGTGTAGTTTGTAGTGTCTATTTACTGTGTTTTGGTCCCATTTTCCTTGTGGAATCGCTCCTTGGCAGCGGTTTATGGGCTTCTTATGCTTCCTTTAGTTCGTTTCAGGTTCCCGAGACCGATTTGGAAAAGTTGGAGCGATTCCGACTCTATACATACACATTTTGGAGCCAACGGAGTTAAGGAACGATGACTTGATGCCTCGGAGTCGACCCCGAGACCTCGGGACCCAATCCCGAGGCTCTGAGACCCAATCCCGAGTCCCGAGAATCGACGAGAGACCCATGAGAAGCAAGGAGGGACCAAAGAGCTCTTAAGGGAGGCCTACAAAGACCCATCCCGTTCGGGATGGCCTCATCCCGTTCGGGATGAAGTGAGCATGAAGCGCGGCTACTGTGAGCCCATCCCGATCGGAAAGGTGGCGTCCCGACCGGGACCGACCTCATCCCGACCGGGACGGGCCTGCTGCTGCACGCTTTGCTTTCTTTTCTTCTCCTTTCATTCTTAAACCCTATATATCCCCCCCCCCCTCTTGTATTAAGACACCATCTTATGTTATATCCTTAAACCCTAGACTACTTTAGGTTAGATTAGATTAGATTAGATTAGCGTAGATTAGTCGGTAATTAGTAGTTAATCTTAGATTAGTGCTTGTATTAAGGGAATTCTTCAAGACCCATTCAAGATTGACAACCTTGGGTGTTTGTTTTGGGTTTTTCTTCATTAATGCAAGTTTTGTTCTTTCACCTTCACTAGTTTGGTACAATCCTCTCCCTTTTCTCTTAATCTTGTTTATGTTGTTCAAGTTTGAATCTTTATTATTGTTTGTTCTTGTTCTTGTTAGTTTGGTTGAGTTTGTTTATGTTTGTTTGGTTTCTTATGTTAGATCTTCTTGTTCTTGTTAGTATTAGTATGATTATGTTAGAGTAGTGTCTCGCTAGGGTTAGTAGGGTGATTAGGGTGTTGATTGGGTGATTAAGGGTTTGTTAGAGATGTTGGTGGAAGATTTGGGTTTCCTCTTGGTTTGGTGCACATCACTTGTTTGTTGAAATGCTTGAATGACTAAGTAGTTAAGAATGCTTGTTCTTCTTGCCTTTCTCTTGTGGGTGTTAGTTTGTTGTGGGTTCGGTTCCCTCACTAAGTTGCGAGAGCCCGGTGAGGACGACCCCTAGGTCGGTCTAAGTAGCGAGAGCCCGGATTTGACCTAGGCCACCATAGCGCGCTAGAACCCCGTTGTCGTGTGTGTCGCCGAGATGGGTTCTAGGTGGAACCTCTAGGTGGGTCTAAGTTGCGAGAGCCCGGACCAACCTAGATCACCCTACTACCTCCTTCACTCTAGTTCTCCCTTGACCATTCCGTTACCCCTTTGACCCCGACCTAATCCTAGCCCGTTCTCTTTTGTTCGCTTTCTCCTTAGCCTTAGTGTAGTCTAGTGTTCTCCCCTCTCTACCATTCCTAGTTTAGCTTAGCTCGTCGACTTAGTCTAGTAATCGGGTGACCTTAGTCTAGGCTATACATTACCGTCCCCGTGGATTCGACCCGACTTACCCTATCTACCCTAGTTAGGATTAGCCGGTTATATTATTGACGGTTGGGACGTGACGAATCCCTCCCATCATAATGCAAGTTCCGTTTATAAAATAATAATAATAATAATAATAATAATAATAATAATAATAATAATAATAATAATAATAATAATAATAATAATAATCAAAATTGTGAAGTGAGAGAAACTCTTTCTCTCTCTAGATTTTCTCTCTTTTTTGGCGATTCTGTTACGCGATTTCATTGAGCTCAGCGTCCATGGCTTCCCAACCAGTTAAGCGTGGGCCAGGTCGACCTCCAAAGAAATCACATCACTCCCTACCTCCTAACCCAAACTTGGAGCTTCAAGAGACGAAATTGCAGAATTCTGAGAATTCACAGAGTTCTTCGCAAAAATCATCGCTAAATGACGTGATTCTGGATGCTATGGAATCGGCTGGTATTAATCTCCCTCCATCTAACAATTCTAAGAATTCTGAGCTGATTGTAGGAAAATCTGATGAAATTGTTACAGAACATGTTAAACCCTCTGTTTTGCAAAATGAACAACGTAATTCGACTTGGTCTAACGTAGTTGCTAATCATAAACAACATGGTATGAATATTACATTCTTTGAAGAAATCGTGGATGAACCTGAAATTACTATTGAATTGAGTGATTTTGAGGATGAACTCAAGATTTGAAAATATACTCTTATGGGAAATGTGATAGGATCTAAACCTTCATTACAACAAGTTAAGAAGTTTGTTGGGGAAAAATGGGGATCCTTAGCGTCTCCTACTATTCAATATTTTAAGAGAGGATGGTTTTCGTTTCGATTTGATTCTAACGAAGCCATGGATAGGGTTTTAGGTAGGGGGCCTTGGAATATGGGGATATATACTTTGATCCTCAAAGAATGGACACCTGATTTTTCTGCAACTATGTATAGAATTGCTACAGTGCCTATTTGGATTCTTTTCCCTGACTTAGACCCCTTTCTATGGTCTGATATGGTTTTGAGTAAGCTTGCTAGTAAGGTGGGAAAGCCTATATGTGATGATATTGCTACTACTACCAAGGCAAAATTGACTTTTGCAAGGGTTCTAGTTGAAGCTGATATTTCTAAGCCATTTCCTGAAGAAGTGATTATTAGTACACCTTTTGTGGAATACTCAGTTCAGAAGGTGAAATATGAATGGATTCCCTTTTATTGCAAGGGATGTGGTAAACTTGGGCACACTATTTATAAATGCAAATGGGAAAAGAAAAAGAATGCTAAGGATAATTCTGTTCCTGTGCATAAGGAAGATCGGGTTGCTTCTACTCAGATTCAGGATCTTGGTAAGGACCTTAAAGGACCTTTTAATGCTGATGTTTCTAAGCCCTTGGAGCTAGGTGGTACCTCAGAGCTCCTGGATGTGGATGAGTACCCGGATAGGAAGACTGGTGGAAAACCATCCATGGAAGCTGCTGTAATGCACTCAGGATGCTCAGCAGGGTAGGTTGATTCCTTTCAACCAGTTTCAAAGAAGAACTCTTTTGCTTCCAAGACGATTCCTATCAAAGAAAAGGAACCAATGCCTTTGAAGAACAAGTTTGATATCTTCTTAGATGAGACTGAATGGATGACTAATGGAGAAGGGCTAGGTGGTACGTCAGAGCATTTGGGGGTGGAAAAGTACCCGGATGGGAAGACTGAGTCTTCCATCACTGGTGAAAACCCTCCAATTCTGCTGCTGTAAATGCACTCAGTAGGTCCTCAGGAGAGGATGCTTAATCCAATTGGGGATGGTAGGAATGTTCCTCCAAATCTCAAACCCAATGAAGATTGCATCCTGGAATGTTAGAGGGTTTAACAACCCCTTAAAGCATAGTGAAGTTAGGGATTTCATCTCAACCCATAGTATTGATATTCTAATCATTGAAACTGAAGTGAAAATTAAAAAAGCAGGAAAAATCATCAAAAACAATTTTGGTTCTTGGAATATGGTTGATAATTATGATTATCATCAAAATGGTAGAATCTGGTTGTTATATAATCCTTCTACTATTTCCTTTACTATCAATAAGATAACTGATCAGCACATCTCAGGATCAGTGTGTCATTTTCTTACTAATAAGAGGTTCCAACTCTCTGCAATCTATGCTTATAATGATGGGCAGAGAAGACTTCAGCTCTGGCAAGATCTGAAAGATATGTCTGTGGACTCTCCATGGATTCTAATGGGAGACTTCAATATTGTAAGATCTTCTGATGAGAAATTTGGAGCTAACCCTCCTGATATGCAGGATATGTGGGACTTTAATGCTTGCCTTCTTCAGTGTAAGGTGGATGATATGACTAGCTCTGGAAGTAGTTTAACCTGGACCAATAAACAGGAGCCTACTGCTAGAGTTTGGTCTAAGTTGGATAGGGTTCTGATTAATCCTGAATGGATAAAGAACTTTCCTCATTCTGCTGCCACTTTTTGTGAGCCGGGTATTTCTGATCACTCTCTTACAGGAGCTTCAGTTTTTTGAATAGTTGGACTACTCATCCAGACTATGGCAGTATGGTTCAGCAAGCTTGGGAATCTTACACAGCTGGCTCTCCAATTTTTAGACTGTTTCAAAAGCTTAAGGCAGTAAAGAAAGCCCTAAGAAGTTTACATTCTCAAAACTTCACTAATATTTCTGGCCAGGTGAAAGATGCTAAAGATGAGCTATTAGATTGCCAAAGAAAATTGAGAGATCAACCTTTATCTCCAATTCTTCTGAGTCAGGAAAAAGAGATGCTAAAGAATTATACTTCTTTAAAAAACTCTGAACTGAGCATGCTTTTTCAAATAGCCAAAGTGAAGCACCTTCAACTTGCTGATTGTTCTTCTAAATATTTTTTTGCAAAGATTGCTGAGAGGAAGCATCATCAAATGATTGGTTCTATTAATGACCAATCTGGTGTATTGAAAAACGGGGTTGGTGAGGTTTCTGAAGCTTTTCAGGATTACTATGCTACCTTACTAGGGCAGGAGAAACAAACCAGTGGTTTATTTCTGGATTTGCCTAAGCTACAAAAATCCATGATTGATGTGATGACTACTCCGGTTATGGTTCCAGAGATTAAGGCTGCTATTTTTTCTATGGACTCAAATAGTAGGCCTGGTATTGATGGGTTTTCTGTAGGTTTTTTTAAAGCCTCTTGGTCAGTGGTGGAGAATGATTTTTGTAAAGCTGTCATAAGCTTTTTTAAATCTAAGAAAATGCCTAAGCAAGTAAACTCAACTGTGGTGTCCTCAATTCCTAAAAAGAAGAATGCTACTGCTGTTCAGGATTATAGACCCATCTCTTGCTATACTGTCTTCTACAAAACTGTTTCCAAAATTTTGGCAAATAGATTGAAAATTGCTTTACCCTCTCTTATTGGGATGGAGCAGGCAGCCTTCATTGCAGGAAGAAACATATTTGACAATATCCTTCTGTCACAAGCTCTTGTGAAGGGGTATAATAGAAAATTTCTTTCTCCAAGATGTCTTATTAAAGTGGACATAAGGAAAGCCTTTGACTCTCTACAATGGAACTTTATTGAGAAAATGCTCCAGCATTATGGGTTCCTTGCTCTGTTTATACAATGGATAATGGGGTGTATCACTAGCCCTTGGTATTCTTTCACATTAAATGGAAGTGTATCTGGTTTTCTCCAAGGCAAGAGTGGGATAAGGCAGGGAGACCCTCTATCTCCTTACTTGTTTTTCATTAGCATGAAAGTCATCTCACAATCTTTTAGAATATTGTGCAAGCAGGATCAAGTCACATTCCATCCCAAATGCTGCAAACTCAATCTAACTCACTTGGTCTTTGCAGATGATCTGATGATTTTTACTAGAGGAGATATTCCCTAAGTTTCTGCTGTCAAAACAGCTCTTAATGACTTTGCTGCTCTCTCAGGTCTTGCTGCCAACTCTGCGAAAACTTGCATCTATTTTGGTGGTGTTGCAAGTACTGTGCAGAAAGGTATTGTGGATGCTAATGGGTTTTCTGTAGGCCCATTCCCTTTCAGATATTTGGGAATCCCTTTATCTGAAAGTAGAATCACTGTGGCTATGTTTGATGCTTTGATATTGAAGATACAGCACAATATGCATCATTGGTCATCAAGCCTTTTGTCATATGCTGGTAAAGCTCAGCTCATAGGCTTAGTTACCTTTGGCATTGAAAATTTCTGGTGCTCAAGTATTTTGATCCCAAAGGCAGTGAGTATAAAGATCAATAAAATTTGTAAAGATTTCTTTTGGGGCATAAGGGAGAATGAAAGGGATTGGTGTTTTAAAAATGGAAACAGATCTGCTCTCCTTGGTCTACAGAAGGATTTAATATCAAGGACATGGAGGCTTGGAATGCAGCTCTAATCTCAAAATGGATTTGGCAGCTATCTGAGGAAGGAAATAGCATCTGGCAGAAGTGGATTCATGCCTACATTTTGAAGGATGAATCTATCTGGCATATTACTTCTGAGGATTTATACTCTTCAGGATTAAAGGGGATAATCTGCATTAGAGATAAATTGATTAATATGTCAGGATCAATGTCACAAGCACACAGCTTACAGGACTGTGCAGGTTCAAAATTCAAAATTTCAAATGCTTACAGTCTCTTTTGTAAATGGAGAACTATTCCCTGGACCAGAGCTTTTAGTCACTCCTTGATTATACCTAGAAATAAAATCATTGCTTCTATGGCTGCTCAAAATCAATTAGCCACTCTGGATTTGTTTTGCAAGAAGGGTTATCAACTGGCAAATAGATGTTGCTTATGTTATTCTACTTTAGAAACTAACAGGCATATGTTCTTTAGCTGTCATTATGTTAGGCAGATCAGGAATGCTATTATGGATTGGATGCAGATTTCTATGGAGGATCAGTCTCTAAAAGGCTTCATGAAATGAATGTCTTTGTCCCATAAAAGAAAACATTGGAAAATGCCTTGGATGCAAGTATGGTTGCTATGATACACAACGTCTGGAGAGAAAGAAACAAAAGGGTCTTTGTTGACAAGCCCTCAACTGTTGAAACAGTAATCAGTAGAATTAAATTTAAGGTGTCATCTAGGCTTTTTATGGTAAATAATCCTAAATATAATAGGATTAGGGAGATGATTATGTAATGGAGACTCTCTCTATTAGTGGCTAGCTCTTTTTTGCATCAAAATGTAATTTCACTCGGTTATGAATGAAATGATAATTTTTCCTGCAAAAAACAAATAAAAATAAATAAATAAATAAATAAATAAAATAATAATAATAATAATAATAGCCAATAAGGGTGTTGCCTAGTGGTTAAAACTTGTGGTCATCGGCCCAAGGGTCTCAGGTTCAAGCCCCTGCAAGCGCGAACTTGTGGGAGTTGTATGACTTGAGACTATGCCTTCTAGACTTCGAGTCTGTCGCCCACGGGCGGTTTACCTTGGTGTGCGTGGTTTGCAGACTATGCGTACACCCGAGGGTTTACCCAGAGCGCATAAAAAAGGTAGCGGCTGCGGGTTCCCTCGTTCATCAAAAAAAAAAATTAATAAATAATAATAATAATAATAATAATGTAGACACTCGCATGTTCACTGCTTGTGTCTATAGCAGTCTCCAACAAAACACCCGATGATGATCGGACGTAAATATGTTTTAATGCGCTCGAATACGGACTCAGAATCAATAGTATCCGACGTGGGCACTTAGTGGAGTACAATGCTCTCAAAACCGGCCTCAAATTCAGACTCATTTGGTCATTTCCAATAAAATAAAGCTATTTTGAGCTGAAACCGTCACCGGAAATAAAACCGTCTTTTGCGACCGAGTCAAAACCCGGTCAAAGTTGAAACCAGCCTCACGCTATGTCTAAATGCAAAGTTAAAACAAGTCAAAACAACCAAATCAAAGTCAAAAATCAAATCTTGACCTTTCCTTAATTCTCTCACCCGATTAAACCCACTCGATCAAGTGCCATAGGGCCACTCGATCGAATGCATCCTCAAAAATCAACCAGACACCTTTTTTTGAGCCACTCGATCGAGTGCACTTAGGGCCACTCGATCGAGTGACTTCTAGCCGGGGGATAAAATCTATAAATACCCCCCTTGGCTCTTCATTTCACCCATGATTCAACATCATTTTTCACCACATTCTACCTCATTTCTACCTCCTCTATACCTTGAGAGCTTCACACACACACACACATACAAGCACATTCTGAGATCAAAACTCGTCAAAACCAAGAGCATCTTCACCACAACCATACACACCCTAACTCATCCCACATTCTCGACGCTCCCGTGCCTACGCCGCCACTAGACGAGCCTGTGTTCCGAGACCATAAGCATGTAGGTTGAGGGTGTAAACAAACCCCGTCTTCTCTAATTTCTAATCTCTATTCTCTTTTGATTTTCGTATACTAATCGTTAACACCTAACATTTACATTTTGCACATTTAATTCTCGTATTTCTAACTTCTAACATTTTATTTTCCGTTCCTAACTTTTAATTAACGTTCCTAACATTACTAACATCTAACACTTATTATCATTTTATTTTATTCCGTCATTTATATAAATACCGCGTATATTAACATCCAATGACGCTAAACCGATAGTCGTAGGCATTAAAAGCCAAATCACGACATCGAAATGTGAAGGATCTAAATTTGTGACGACAATCGAATTTCCAAGTCGAATATATTCGATAACAAATTTGATCCAAAGTCCGTTATAATCCTTCGGAAAGTCGTACTGGAGGTGGCGCCCTTCGAGGCGCGCCACCCTAGACACTTAAGGGTATAATGTGATCGCGGTACTTCGTTGTCAAACGTGTCTGATGCCATTTTCAAAATGTTACTCTAAAAGGTGGGATGTTGACTCCGTAGTCAAGCGTCATGCCTAAAAGAGCCATCGACAATTGAGTTAGCACGAAACTCGTTGACGCGGAATCGAACATCACGTGATCCATAAGGATTATAACGATGTCGTGACGCAGAGGGAATTGATATTCGTTCTAATTCAATTAATGACGACTTCACAAACTCCACTCTAAAATGCTCGATACCGGTTCCATAATCGAGTATCGTGCATAATAAGTTATCGAGAAAGCAAGTTAGCGTAAATTATTTGATATTTACATTTATCGTAACTATTCATCGATTCAAATTATCAATTTACGAAATGGGTCATTTTGAAAGCAAATCTCGCACCTGTCACAGAGGGCACTCGATCGAGTGACCCCCTCAAAAATGGGCAGGGAGCCTCCACGAAGGGCACTCGATCGAGTCCCCTCAATGACTCGATCGACTGACTCCTGTAGATCATCAACGTCAACCTAAACGTGATACAAGTCTCCCTAAACCATGTTTACGACTTTAAGTCGGCACGTGTTAATTCAATACGTGTTTTCCTTTTCAAAACTCATACATTACAGTCTACTCTATTTTATTAGTCCTACGACTTTGAGGAATGTCTTATACGACTAGTCCTACATCAACGACTCCTTAGTCATATTCGATGTGCGATTAGTCTAGACATTAGTATTTCGTTATGATAAGTCGGGATAAGACTCTAAGGCCCGGGATAGAGCCAGCACTACGCTACGGTCCCATACGCGAACGCGAATTAAAACCTTTGTCCTCCGATCAATATACAATACAATGTGTACTTGATCGAAGTTCGTCCATTTATTCGATTTACGGTTTCAATTTGTGTCGTCTATTTACGAGTCCGTCTATATTCCATTTTTACCATTGCTAATCCAATTATTTTTAATATTGCTTGTTGTATTGTGAATTCCGGGTTGTATTTCCACCGATGTAATTTGTAATTTATTTACGAACTTTATTTTCGTTGTTTGCAATTTATCGCATTTAAATGAACATCGCATGCTAAACAACTTCGACATATTCAAGATGCATTAAATGACGTAGCAACACGTATTATATTTATGTATCATAAAATAATGTTTGTGTGGACATGACATAGGTCCACCCCGATGCGGCCACGCGCGGGTTGGGGGAGTCGAATGAATCTCATGTGAGATTGTTCTCGGGTTGAAATTTAAATCGAAATGGAGTCGCCACCGAACTTTGTGGAAGTTTGGGCCCATTCGAACTCACTCTATATTTTGGGTTGATCGTGCATAAAGTACGGCCCACTTCGATACTAGAGTTTGTGGGGTTCATTCTTTTGCAATACGATACCGATGTCGATATTGTCGGGTACCGTATATCGAATGACTCTCGTGCGCCAACGGTTTCGGACATCTGGAAACTGAGGTTCTGAGTAAGGGGTGAAGGTACGTGTTGGGAAGCCCACGAAGGACACCCAACCCCGCCCACACTTTTAGCGGCCTCTACTAAGATACCGTTCGATGTTTTAATACGCGCTTTAGTAATTCGGGGGAATGTTATGGAAACGGCGTTTTGGCTAAACACGTGAGATATGTTTGATCTACGTCGTTTAATGCATCTTTAGATTATGTCGAGGTCGTATTTAGCATGCGAGGTTCGTTTTAGTACAATAAAACAAACAATGAAAATAAAGCTTAAAACAAGATATTACAAAATTCACGGGCGGTATACAACCCGGAATTACAATACGACAAACGCAACAATTGATATAATTGAATTAGTAGTGATATAACTATGCAATGCATGAGTTTTGAAAGGGAAAAGACACCTGATTGACTTTACACGTGACGACCGAAGTCGTAAAAATATTTGATGATGCTTACACGGTATGTGAAACCCGCGTACTTTGCGTAAAGGGGGACCACTCGATCGAGTCATGGACCGGACTCGATCGAGTGGTCCTGCTAAGGACCTCCTGCTCGTTTTTTTTGGGTGCCAATCGATCGAGTGGGCCAGGCACTCGGTCGAGTGCCCCCTGTACGGACTGTTGTCCGCTTTGAAAAGCGTTGCTTTCGAGATTTGCTTTAGCTTTAAATCGATAATTTTACTAAATCGCGTAGAAATATAATACGATTTATACTCGACTTAGTTTTTGATGCTCATAATATGTTTGCTATTATTACGATTATCAGGAATTTTAGAAAAGACGTTATAAATCGTTTTAGGACGAAATAATTCCCTCCGCGTCGTAATGTCGTAATCAGTCCTTTCGGACCGTGTGACAATTAATTCGGCATCAATGGGTTCGTGTTAAAACGGTCTATTGATTGATTTTTTTGAACACAATATTCGACTATGGAGTCGGTATCGCCTCTTTAGAATAACGTCTTATTTGTTTGATTAGAGAAAAAGTCGATTCCCTCCGCATCACGACATCGTAATTAATCCTTGCGGATTATGTGATGTTCGATTTGCATCAACAGGTTTCGTTCTAACCTTAAAAACGAGATCTAGTACACCTAACGATAAATTTCCGCGATCGCACTGGGCCCTTAAGTGTTTAGGGCAGCGCTCCTCGAAAGGGTGCCTCCTCTGTTACGACTCGTAAAGGGATTAGGAGGATCATAGAACGGGATTTATCTTAGATATTCTCGATACGAAATTGCTTTAATAAATCGATGTATGCGATGTTTTAAGGTTGATTAGATGTGTAACACCCTGTTATTTTCCGAGTCAATTATAAACTTGACTTTTCTAGTTTTATTTAAATCGAGTTTTTAAGTTGGACAAATATTTTTTATGTCATTATAAAATAAGGTATTTTGGGTCATCTTATAATAAATCGGTTTTTATTTTCTTAAAGTGGAACGTTATTTTATAACCGACTTTGTATCGGGTTGGAATTTGGGTTAAAAAAAAATACTTCAATTATATATAAACCTACGTACGTACCAGTCATTCATTCATCCCTTCCTCTGTCTGCCGCACTACTCTTTTCCCAGCCTTCTCACCTTTCTTCCTCTGTATGGCTTTCATCGGATCCGTTACCGTCCGATTCTTTTTGATTACTTCTCTCCGTTCCTCATATTACACAAATTGGTAAGTATTCAGGTTATTAAATTCTGTTTTGAGTTATTTTATAAATCGATTTTTGTTTTAAATATCATGGGTCGGGGTTAAGAGACATTATGTCAAGTAAATTGTTGATAGAGGATGGTACCGGGTTATTCCGATTGTATTCCTATTTCTCAGAGATTAGTGATTTTGTTGTGGAAGTTTTCAATTAGTATCGAACATTGTCGGGGTAGAAATTGGGGTGATTATTGTGTCGGATGGTTGGGTGTTATTAGTAATTAGTTTGGGCGTGAATTTGAGTAGCTGATGAACAACCGTGCCAATGGAGTTGTTAATTTTGGTGATGATGCAGCAGTGATGTCATGGGTCAATTTATGTACTACTTGCTGTAAGTCTGATTCAGGTTGGTTGGAGAGCTGCGTTTTGATTTTTTGTATGTACGGACGTTGGAGAGTTCGTAGCGAATAGAGACTTGAGTGTGTAGAGTGGCCTTGATTATTTAAGTGAGGTACTTTAGTTGACTATTTAGCTTGTCTTACGTTTAGACTAGCTATCTGTGTGAGTTTGTAATTAAGAAGGGGGTCGATTGTTAACCATTATATAAAAGTTTGAGAGAATTCTAGTGTTTGAACGAGACATTAATCATACGAATAAGTTAGATTAGTTATTGAACCAATTTATATTATTTGTAGCTTGTGGGTTCGAGGTGAAAGAATTTTGGATTAAATATTAGCTTGGATGGTACGTCTCGAGAGGTAAGGACGTTTTACCCTTTTCACATTTAAGTAAAGAGCATGTTCGGTTCAAATTATATTTTAAAAGCGGTTTTATAAATTATTTTGTCAATGGTGAATTTTTATGACACTCGTAATATTTTGAATATTGAACTTGTGACATGAGTCACACATTGGTATTGTTTCGGTAATTTTTTTTAAGATTATAACAGACTCTGGGAGCTCTGTTAGTCTAGTTGGTTTAAGGTGCGTTTACGACGTTCCTGGGACTTCGTCCCAAAACTGAACTCTTGGCCCGAGTTATATTGAGTGGGGTAACCGGCCCCCACTTGTTAGGTAGTTAGACTTTCTCCTTTGGCAGCATCATCCTACTGACTGCCCAAATGCGAGGGTACGCACTATATAAGTCGAACTAAGCACAGGTGGTACCTCCAGACCGTGCAAGGGTAGGACCTTGGCACACAGGTGGTGAAAAATATATTTTGGTTGGTTTTGATTTCAACTACGATGTTTTTAAAGTATTGTGGTTTGGTTTCGAGATGGTGAATTTTAACTCTGGATTCAGTTTACTGCAAATTATAATTATTGTGTACGTTCTCATTATATTATACTTTTACTCAGCTTTGATGACGTTCTTTTGTTTTGGGTCGTTCCCCTACTGGAACCTGTACCTATTCGTTATTTTTGGTACAGTTGATAGGTACACTTGATATGTTGCATGGGTGCATTCTGGTTTCGGGTTTTTGCTGAACGAGAAAGGATTTTAATTATTTAACTTTGGCTCCGAACTATTTATATTTATATTGGACCCGCTGGTTTGAGATTGTTTTAAATCATTTTGAATTTTGTAAAATTTAAGTCTTCCGCTGCAATGTTTTCATTTAATTAATTATCGAAATTCTACTTTGTTTCAATTATTTTTATCAAACTTCTTTTTCGGTTAATTTATATCATTTTATTTGCCTTGCACTTGGCTTTGTGAGCTAAGTGCGGAGTAACAGCTTTGAATTTTTTTATTTCACTTTACTATTTTGGTCGCGAAAATTTAGGCCTGTTACAAGATGATTACGATAATAATGATATTAGAAACGAAAAAACAAAAACAAACGATGACGACGAAAAAAAAAGACGGACGGACGAGAGAGACGAGAGAAACGAGAGAGACGAGAGAAGGAAAGAGAGAAAAGAGAGAAGTCGGGATTGAATTTGCACCCTCAACCTACATGCTTTGTCTTCTCGGAATAGGGCTCGTGTAGTTGTGGCTTAGGCACGGGAGCTTCGAGATGTTGTAGATGAGTTATGGTGATTTTAGGTTGGAGAAGGGTGTAAGTTGTGTATATGATGGCTGAAATTCTTGTGTAAATTATGTTGCAAAGGGAGGTATTTATAAGAAATTCCCAAACCCGCGACCTAGGGTCACTCGACCGAGTGCCCTATTAAATGGCAAACAACGGGCCTTTTGAAGGCCCACTCGATCGAGTGGGTCAGGCGGACAAGATATTTCAGAGTTTTTGATTTCGAGTTGAACTCTCGAAGTTCGCATGGCTGGTTTGTGTCTCGGAAACGACTTTGACCAGGGTTTGACCCGGCCGCTAAAAGACGGTTTTATTTCCGGTATCGATTTTGACCCAAATTAGTCTTATCTGATTGGAAACGACCCGCTGGGCCTGAATTTGGGGTTGGTTTTGTGAGATTTGTACTCCGTAAAAAGCCCAAGCCAAATACTACTGATTTTGAGCCCATATTCGAGCGCGTAAAAGCATGTTCGCGTCCGATCATCATTGGGTGTTTTTTGGAAACTGCTATAGACACCTAGCAGCCAAATGTGGGTATCTACAAAGCCCCCACTCTGACTGAGGCTTGGACA
The DNA here is from genome assembly GCA_958450325.1 of Agrostemma githago. Classification (NCBI taxonomy): domain Eukaryota; kingdom Viridiplantae; phylum Streptophyta; class Magnoliopsida; order Caryophyllales; family Caryophyllaceae; genus Agrostemma; species Agrostemma githago. Next base: position 53,133,816 of record OY288245.1, on the reverse strand, counting down.
AGGCGAAAGTCAGAGTAGCTACCTGGCAGACTTCCGGTCGAGTCGTTTATAGTCCATTAGACTCGCGTGAAGGGCTCACCAGCCATAAGGTAGAAATCATACCTGAGCTGATGCTAAAAAATCCGTGGGGAGTTGGACCTGTTTTAGAAGTCGCGGATGTGCCTGTATGTAGGCCCATCCCGTACTGTTTCGGGAGAAATGTCGTCTCGGGCTTCCCGCTGGGGAGATAATGGGAGTTGTGCGGGCTTGCTTCCGAAGCCTTGAGTGTACCTATGTATAGTTACATAGAATTTTGCATGTAACATTTAGGTAAAACACGACTTGTGTTGGGAAATAAAAATTTTGAATTTTTGAATGGCTTTGAATTTTTTTTGAAAACTTTGACTCCTTTGAAAATTAAGAATGCTCGGGATGACTAATTCCTGTCTTGACATGAGGAATCTGAGATTGGGCCTGTATGCCTAAGCCCACTTGGATTAGGAATCATAATGGTAGGAGGATTGTCAGGGCTTGGTGTTATAAATACACATCCTTGTCTTAGTTTTTCTGCACTCTTCACAACTCCTTCCTTCCTAAAAAGAGAACTCTCATCATTTCCAAGAAGTCTAGCCATGGGTATTGAACGTTTGACCGCGATGTTGCAAGAATGGTCCCGACGCTTCAGGGACGCGAATAAGGTAGCCTTAAATTAGACGGGTATTTCTCAACTGTTCACGATCCGTCAGATGCAGGCGGATCGTTATTTTTTTGATGCTTGTTTGTCTTATTGGGACGACACATATCATGTTTTTGCCCTTCCTCAGGGCGAAATCTGTCCTATACCCGAGGAAATTGCTGCTATGGGAGGATGGAACCCTTTGCTTCGTCCTGCTGTCCCGTTTTAAGTTCATGATCCTAGGAGGAAACTGCGGGAATTTTTAGGACTTTCCCATACGGAGGTATCCCGTCCGACAGAAGAGGATAATATCTCTTTGTTTGACTTGACCGAGAAATTTATGAACCCGCACGACGTCCGGGTCAGGCTGGCCAACCGCCGTAGGGCTTTTGCCTTTTGTATGCTCCATGTCTATGCTTTCGAAGGTCACATGGATTTGCTGTCATGCATGGGTAATGTTCGTCTTTTCACTGTTGTTGACCTAATGGAGACGGAGCACAGTCCGGCATGGCTGATTACTAGGGAGATTATCCAGGGTTTGGATAATCGCAAAAGGGATTCATCGGTTCGTCTGACCGGGAGCACCCGCTTACTGCAGGTATATCGCTTTGGATTTTTCAGATTTTTCAATTTTTTTCGCGATATTCTACTACAACGGACACTCGATCGAGTCACCCTGACACTCGATTGAGTGCCTTTGTTGAAAACCCACTGTCCGATTTCAAGGGTGCCACTCGATCGAGTGACCCATAGGCACTTGGTCGAGTGCCCCTAGGCGGACGTCAATTTTGCCTCGAGAACTTATAATTTTGTTTATTTTTTCAGATTTGGCTTTTTGAGAGGCTATCAATCATAGAACCTCCTCTTGACCCAAGTCGATACCGACCTAATCAGGTGATGACAAGGAGACGGACCATCGACTTTTCTCGCCACATCAATCAGAAATACTGGGACGAAGAGTTGTCTTTTCATAGCGGTCCATTGATCCGATGGGTGGTGCCATGGTGGCCTATTTATGTTTCGACAGGCTTGGCCCCGAGGGACAAGGGTCGTTATCAGGTGATTTTGTCTTTTAGGCAGACAGTTCACCTTTACCCCGATCGCATACTTAGGCAGTATTGTTGGTCCCCGAGAATTTCGGAGAACGAAGCAGTTGTGAGTGATCCGACCCGGCTAACTGATGTAATGTGCGATACTTGGATGCAGCGATGGTACACCCGGGTTACATGGGCTATTCCCGAGTGTCTTCACTCAATTTGGGTATCAGACTCTTATGTGAAATGGACGAAAGCAAATTCTGCCACGGCTCGAGCTGCTTTAAAGGTTGAAGAAGCTTTTGACCTGCTTCGGCGAGAGCAAGCTAAAGATAATAGAGGCTTCTTTGACAAAAGGTGACACTCTGGTTACACTGGTTCGCGTAATGTCAGGTCCGAGGGGAAAGACTAAGACTCAAGCTTAAGGGTCCATTGATAGAGGTGCTCGGGGGGAAGTGAGCCCCCGGACAGACTTTGAGAGGAGACTTGGGCGCCGACTATCAGTCAAGGACCGACTTGGTCCTCGGGACAGGCTACCGGAGCACGTAAAGGCTTGACTTGGACCGGTTACAAAAGAAGAAGACCCATTGTCGAAGAAACGGGTTTGAACAAAGGAGGTTCCTCTCGTGATTCGGGAACACTCGCCCCCGCCTCGGCGACATCGGGCTCCGCGCGACCCAAAAGACAAAGGGAATGGCAAGATGCCCTAAATATCTGTCTCCTTAATTTTATTGTTTAAATATTACTATTATTTTTGTGGTGTGTTTTTGTTGCTTTTTTTTGTGTGACATAATTTTGAAATTCCCGAGTTTATCGGGTTTTTGATAATAAAAGACATATTTATTAGTGAATACCGTTTCTTTCTTTTTCGTTATTGCAGTGGTTGTACCTTTTGAGGGGTTGCCTACGTATCCACAATTAGTGGAATCAAACCAAACGTAGTTCGGGCATAGATTTTTGCAATTTCGAACTACACCAAGACTATTAGTTCGAGGTGTGCGTGACAGTAGGATAAATAATCCTAACTTATTGACTTGCTTATAATTTTGAAAACTCGTTTATAAAAAGACAAATTTTTATAAACTTTGGCAAATGACATTGAGATAAGGTTTAGGGGTAGTAGCGTTTCAGCTGATCCAAGTTGGTCGGGTTGACAAATTCATTCCCGTCCAAGTCTGTCAGCATCACTACTCCTCCTGATAGAACCTTCTTTACTATATATGGCCCAGCCCAATTGGGTTTGAATTTTCCTCTTGGGTCAACTGGTAGTAATGCCCGGACGGATTTGAGGACCAAATCCCCTTCTTTGATATTTCTGGGCCTAACTCTTTTGTTGAAAGCCCGTTGTATCCTTTTTTGGTATATTTGGATATTGTTAAGGGCCCGGGACCGTCGTTCGTCCAAAAGAACTAGCGAGTCGTATCGAGCTTGGACCTAGTCTGCCTCAGGCACTTGGCTTTCAAGTAAAATCCTGAGAGATGATACTTCTAATTCGACTGGCTGGACTGCCTCCATTCCGTACGTCAAATAATATGGGGTTGCCCCAGTTGCGGTATGGATTGATGTTCCGTACCCCCATAGAGCAAAAGGTATTTTGTCGGGCCAGACCCGGTAATTATCAGCCATCTTTTTAAGTATGGTGACAATTGTTTTGTTAGCTGCCTCTACCGCTCCATTTGTTTGGGGACGGTAAGGCGAAGATGTATGCGTTTGAATTTTGTACTTAGCTAGCAAAGTAGCGGTTTTAGCTGGGAAATGCGTCCCGTGATCACTGATAAACTCATGTGGGATCCTGTATCGGCATATAATCTTGTTTTGGATGACCTTAGCAACAAGTTTGGCATTCGAGATTCGGTATGATTCGGCTTCGACCCACTTGGTGAAATAGTAGATAGCCACCAAAATGAAACAATGTTTTCCCGTCCCGGAAGGATTGACCTTTCCAATTATATCAATCCCCCATGTCGAAAATGGTCATGGTGATGTCATGGTGTATAGCAGGGATGACGGCATATGTTGCACGTTGGCAAAAATCTGACAGTTATGACAGTGTTTGACATATACCTGGCAGTCGGTTTCCATACTGTTCCATTAATATCCGATCCTCATGATTTTTCGGACCAGCATATGGGCGTTCATATGTGGACCATTTTCACCGTCGTGCACTTCGGCCATAACCTTTTCGGTCTTTATTTTGTCGACACATAAGAGGAGAGCCCCTTGTGCCGTCTTTTTGTATAGTTGTCCGTCGTCCGTACGAATAAATTGGGTGGCCAACCTTCGTAGGGCTTTCTTAGCCTGGTTTTCAGTTCCCGGAGGATATTCTCCCGTTGTCAAGTAGGTTAGAACAGTCTGATACCAATGTTCTGGATCAGTTACTTCAATGTCTTGCATAGCGTGAATGTATGTCGGCTCAGACCATCTTTCGACGCAAATCGGCATGCTAGTTAGGTGCTCCGGAATATTCAATAAGGATGCTAATTTGGATAGTGCATCCGCAAATTGGTTTTCTTCCAGGGGTAGATAAATGTATTCTACCTTTTGGAATTATTTTTCGAGAACCCTTACTCGCGCCTGATAGGCCACGAGGTTGGTGTTCCGAGTTTTCCATTTTTGGAGAGCTTGGTTGATGACTAGAGGTGAGTAACTGTGGACCTGGAGGTTTGTGACTCCTAAATCTGCGGCGGCTTGGAACCCGTGAATGCATGCTCCATATTCGGCTGCGTTGTTAGTCACGTCAAAATCTAGTTTAATGGATAGCGGAGTATGCTCCCCTTTTGGTGATGTTAACAGAAAGTCGACTCCGAGTCCTCGGAAATTGGATACCCCATTAAAATACAAATCCCATGTTTCTGTATCAGTATGGAATATATCTTCATCTGGGAAGGACCAAGTATCGGTGTGTCCCTCTTCGGATACGGGACTATCGGCAAGAAATTCGACTACTACCCGTTGTTCAATGGCTTTTAGCTCTGCGAGCATCAAAGTCCATCTGAACATCCTGCCTTTGACGATGGGCTTTTCGTACAGGTACTTGATAGGATCCATTTTGGATAAAACATGTACCTCGTGACTGAGAATATAGTGCCGGAGTTTTTTGCTGGCCCAGACTAGGGCTAGACGTTTTCTCGAGCATGGTATATTTGCATTCATATTCCAAGAACTTTTTGCTGATGTAGTAAATGGCTCGCTCTTCTGAGTCGGCTGTGTGGGCCAGCATAGCCCCCATGGTTGTCTCGGTCGTTGTTTGGTATAACGACAAAGGCAAACCGGGTTGAGGTGGCATTAATACCGGCGGAGCAGACAAGATCTCCTTGATTTTGTCAAAAGCCGCTTGGCATTTATCATCCCATAATGTTTGTTCTCCTATCTTCAGTTTTTTGAAAATCGGTTCACATACCATGGTCACTTTTGAAATAAATCGGCTAATGTACTGGACTTTCCCGAGAAATCCCATTATCTCTTTTTCGATTTTAGGAGGTCGCATCTCGGTAATGGTCTTGATTTTAGCCGGATCGACCTCGATCCCTCGTTGGCTAACGATATGACCCAGTAATTTGCCAGATGTTACCCCGAAACTGCACTTTTAAGGGTTTAGCCTCATGTTGTATTTGCGCAGCTGGGTAAAGAACTTTCTTAGAGCAGCAATATGCCCGTCTCGATCTTTGGACTTGACGATCATGTCGTCTACATAAACATCCACTTCCTTATGCATCATGTCGTGTAATAAGGTCGTGGCGGTTCGTTGATAAGTGGACCCAGCGTTGATGAGACCAAATGGCATAACGGTGTAACAGTAAGTACCCCAAGGTGTAATGAAGGTGGTCTTACTCATATCTTCTTCTGCCATTTTAATCTGATTGTATCCGGCATACCCGTCCATAAATGATAAAAGGGCATGATCGGCGTGTTGTCCACCAGTATGTCGATGTGTGGCAATGGAAAGTCGCCTTTTAGGCTGGCCTTATTAAGGTCCAGAAAGTCTACACATACCCGCACCTTACCGTCCTTTTTAGGTACCGGCACGATGTTCGCAACCCATTAAGGATATTCAGACACTTGTATGAAGCCGGCTTTGAACTGCTTGTCGACCTCTTCTTTGACCTAGAGAGACCATTCGGGCCTCATTCTGCGGAGCTTCTGTTTTACCGGCCTACACCCGTCTTTGATGGGTATACGGTGTTCAGCTATTTCCCGATCTATCCCCGGCATTTCCTTGTAGGACCATGCGAAGACATCCTTGAATTCTTGGAGGAGGTTTGTGAACTGTTGTCTCTCCTTAGGATCTAAGGATAAACCTAACTTAAGCATCTGGGGCTCTAAAGTGGTTCCCACATTGATGGACTCGGTTTCTTCGATTACCGGATCTCGAGATTCCCTTTGTTCTAGTTGCTCGATCATATGCGGAGGTAGAGGTACCTGTTCGTCGAGTTTCTAAATGTCATAGCACATAATATTTTTTAAATTTAACATTTTTAAAATAAGACAAGTCGTAAGCGGAACGGTTATCGTTATTATTGATAGTAAATTTGGAAAACAGCTCAAAGAGAGTGGCCATCTGATCATTGGTCAGAGGCAGGATTGGGAGTGCCCTTGGGACAGACCCCGAGGCTCCAGTGGAAGTGACTACAGGGAGAGGGGTTACAGACTGGACTCTAGCACCAGACCCTCTAGACTCGAGCATGGTATATTTGCATTCATACTCCAAGAACTTTTTGCTGATGTAGTAAATGGCTCGCTCTTCTGAGTCGGCTGTGTGGGCCAGCATAGCCCCCATGGTTGTCTCGGTCGTTGTTTGGTATAACGACAAAGGCAAACCGGGTTGAGGTCAGACTTAGACTCGGACTCGGTGTCCGACATATCTCCTTCGCCGGTGGTCAACTTGTGGGACTCGGCCTTGGCTGTCGGTCCACTTGATGGTCTTCCTCCATGCCCTTTTCCCGCTATCAGAGCCGACTTCAAAAATCAGCTTCGTTGGATCGAACCTGTTGCTGCGGAGGATCAGGTTCACCAGGTCTTCCATAGGAGTGGGGACGGCCTTGTCTTCCCCAAATAAGAGCCCCAGCACGGGCTCAGCATTATCAGCACCCTCTTTAGATTCAGACTGGACAAGGGCAAATATGTCATTTGGAATGTAGTTGAATTCCCGAGCCTATTTGGTCTCGGGATATGTGATAGTGGGTTGCTAGAGACCAACTTGAAAAACCCCGAAAACTGGGGTAACAAAGTGGTCGGTTAGTCTTGGGGTGTACGGGCCCAAGTGGGTACCCTTAATGATGTTGTGGGCCTTCTCATTGCTGGCCCAGACCATATTTCCCGGGGTCATCGTGTACCCTAAACCGAAGCGAGACTCTCCGTCATTTAGGACTTTAATAATCTTCCCAGCTGGAAGATATGGCCTCGAGGTAGCCCCCGGGAAATACCCTAAGTTCTGTAGCATCGTATCGATGCTTGTGGTAAAAAAAGGCCTGAAGAGATATTCCCCTTCAATCATCCCTACAAAGTCGAACCCTCGGGGGTCCGTATGGCCCGTGGCGTTACAGCTAGCCACAGTTATGGGGGTTGCCTCCAAAGTAATGACACCGTCTTGTAGGGGCAGCTTGACCTTTCGATGGAGAGTGGAGGATACCGCCTTAGAGACGTGGATCCACGGCCTTCCGAGGAGGAGGTTAAAAGAGAAGGTGACATCAATCACCTGGAACTCCAACTCTTTCTCAATTGGGCCCGTTATAATTGTTAATTTAACGACCCCAGTAACCGGTTTTGGGCTTCCATCAAAAGCCTGGATCGTCTGTGCGGTTGGAAGGTTGTCGGCCTCGGTAATGTCGAGGGCTTTGACGGTCCTTAAAGGAAGGACATTCACAGCAGACCCATCATCAATTAGTTTCATCGAGAGATACTTCCCTCGGCAGATCACCGTGATAAATAGGGCCAAGTTATGGGCGGCCCCGAATGGTGGCAGGTCGGACTTAGAGAAGGTGATAAGCAGGCCTTCTTCCTTGGACTTGCCCATGAAATAAGGCATGATACTGGCTACCATTTCAGTACGGGTAACCAATGAGTTGACCTTGATCTGATCGAGAGCCTTAGTAAGTGCCTCCCGATGTTCCTGCGAGCTAACCAAAAGTTGCCATATGGTGAGATCAGCTCGAGCCCTTTTCAATTGTTTGACCAGAGTCGTATTAGTGCTTGGCTCTTCAAGGGCATCTTTCGTCCTGGCAGGTTCAGTGACGGTTGTCGGGATAGGGGTATCCTTAGAGCTAGTAGCTTGATAAAGACGGCCGGGAGTAGCGAGGTGGTTGCTCGCTAAGGCTTTCGATATAGCCTTTCGGACCTCTTTAGTGGTGATGGGGACAGCCTCCCCTTTAGCCAAGTAAACGTCATCTTCATCATCGAACCAGATCCCATTAATTTGTGGAATGAAAGGAGAAATGAGATGAGAACAGTCGATTACTTCTCCAGTGAAGATGGCATGGGCGCTGAAGGGGTTTTCTTTGTTGCTCGGATTATCCCCGGGCAACGGTATCTTCCCACGTTCGATTAAGTCTTGGATCAGATGCTTTAGTTTCCAGCATTTTTCAGTATCGTGCCCATTACCTCGGTGATATTGGCAACAGGCCTAGACATTGTAGCTTTTGGACCACTTCTCGACCGGGACCTCAGAGTTGTGCCTATCGGTTGGATCAGGCCCTTTGAAGATAGTCTTTGTAAGGCATATGTATAGGTGGTCCCTATATCAGTGAATACCCAACCTGGGGTCACTACAACAAATCATCACCTGCGCCATGGAAAATTTACCGTGGCAAATAGTCTAGCCACGGAAATTTGACACTTGCGCCACGAAAATAAACGTGGCTAGCTGCTAGTCGTGTTTATCTTCGTGGCGCAAGTGTCAAATTCCCGTGGCTAGACTATTTGCCACGGTAAATTTTCCGTGGCGCAAGTAGTCGTGGCAACAAAATTTCTGTGGCGTAAGTGATGATTTTTTGTAGTGGGTATTCTTTTTGGACGAAGTATCTAGTAGATTAACCGCGTCAAAGATGATGCGTGCGGGTTGCAGTTGCAGTCGGGGGCATAGTTGTGGAAGAAGTAGCCCATTAGTATCCTTTGGTAGAGGCCTTAGTAAGGCCCTCTTGCCTCAAATCATCTTCAATCCTCGTCCCTATTTCAGCTAAAGTGGCGAAATTGGATATGACGGCATACCGAAGATGGACCCAGTAGGAGGGGAGGAGGTTCTTGACGAAGGCCTCCACTAAAGTTTTTTCACTGGGCTTGTCGACCAGTTTCACACTCTCGGCCCTCCACCGTTGAAGATATTTTGTAAAGCCTTCTTTGGACTCCTAGGCCATAACTTCCAGGGAGCGCATCGTGGCCTGGATCTCGGTGTTATCAGCATAATTCCGAGCAAACTCCGTGGCCACGTCATCCAAAGTTGGGTATTTCTTGGGGTCTAGCTTGTAGTACCAGGATTTTGGATGCTTCTCGAGAGAAGCGGCAAACATGTGTTTGAACATGGCCGATTTCACTCCCTTAACGGCCATTGAATTCTTTGAAGGCCCGGATGTGATGCAACGGGTCTTCGGCCACTCAAACATCTGTAGGCCCGTAAGGTTGAGGTTGGCAGGTGGTTCATCATTCAAGGGCGAATAGACACGAGCGTTTTCCGTGTGGATAGTGTTGTTTGTTGACAAGTGGACCTGTTCCTCCAGTCTGCGTACGGCGCTGACCAATTCAGCTAGGGGCCCAGTGGTGTCATTCCCAGCGGAAGGAGTCTCCTGCTCCACGACACTCAAACGGGTAACAATAGCTATTTGGATAGTTCTCAATTGGGACTCGATTTGAGTCTGCTTGATGACCATAGCGTCCAATGAGGTTGCCAACTTGTCCAAGGATTCTTGCATTTTGTGCTTGTGTCTGGTTACCGGTGGCCTGTCTGTAAGAATACCGGGCAATCAGAAACTGACCCAGTTCAAAACAATACATCCCGAGCGAGGAAAAGGCTAAAAAGGGAAACGAAACGGAAAAGACACCTAGACGGGTGGCTCGTGGAAAGCGGGCATTTCTTAGGATTCGGCTATGTGGGTCGAGTCCCGTTCGAAGGAAGGTCCACGTTAGATTTTCCCCAAACTTTGAACTCGAGTATGTAAACGGGCTTTCCTTGGTAGGGGTATGCCCTACGTTGGTTAGCCTTGCCTTTAGACAAATAAGGCGGACTGGGATAGGAAGAAAATTCGTGATGTAAGATAGACGAAGTTTCGACGCTAAGGACCTTTGACGACTTATAAAAAGACCCAACACTACTAAATGCGGTAAGTCTTCGGATAAGGAAGGTTTTTAAAAAAAAGTTTGGATTTTGAGAAAATCGGAGGACGGGCCGACTTTTTGAAATCGGCAAAAACGTCGTCGGGCTGAAATTTTTGAAGGTTCGAAAATATTTTTAAATTTTGAAATGGACAGCATACCGGCTAGAAATAAGCTATTTTGAGTCAAATCGTAAGTCCTAATTTCGGTAGCATCCCGGGTTTTGAAATTGAATATTTTGAAAAAGATGCATTTTTGAAAATGACGGTTTTTGAAAACGACACATAAACCAAGTAGCACATAGTCACACAAGCATTATAATGACATCATGTATGCTTTACACTAAGTCTCAGTCGGTCTAAAAAGGGTCTATACCAGTGCGCATAGGCTTTTCGAGAATCGGGACGGACTTCCTAAGTCGAGTTGATCTTAGAACATGCCGCGAAAATAACCCATACGAATTAGCTAGGAACACCTTGACATAACCAATTTGGAATATGTCGTGGTATAGTGGGATGTCGGTCACCAGTACCGGCCCGGGAAAAGATGAGGTTATGCATGAACAGTAAAACTAAAACGCGTATTGTACTAATCGAACGATTCTCTTCGAGTCTCACCCTGAGAATGCCGATGGTAAGTCACACATCATTTGTCTCCAGCAGAGTCGCCAAATAGTGGACATGACATAGGTCCACCCCGACGCGGCCACGCGCGGGTTTTGGGAGGCGAATGAATCTCATGTGAGATGGTTCTCGGGTTGAAATTTAAATCGAAATGGAGTCGTCACCGAACTTTGTGGGAGTTCGGGCCCATTGGAACCCACTCTATATTTTGGGTGGATCGTGCACAAAGTATGGCCCACTTTGTAACACCCCCGATTTTATAAATTAAATTAAATTAAATTAAAATTATATTCGTATTTTTATTTTTGCGATTTAACTCGTAATTATTAAAATTATTATAACACGAATTTATCGTTTAATCGTTTCAAACTCCTAAAACTTTATTTGACTCAGAAACTCTTCTTATATTTATACGTTTAATTTAATTCGTGTCGAAAGTCTATTTCGACGATTTAAATTCTAAATTCTTTTTATTTATTTATATTTAAGCTCGAATTTATATTTCGGCTCGAAGTTCATTTATTTTAAGTTTCGTCAAAAAAAAAAATATATTACCTTTTCTCGAGAAATCAATTTAATTCACTTTATCGAAAATTTAATATTTATTGGAAAACGCTATTTTATCGTCTAATTATTTATTTCACTAAGCTCCGTTTTCGTCTCGAATACTTTATTTACTCATTTTATTTGATGGTCCGATTATTTGTTCATTTTATTAACTCGTTTAACTCGATTCGTGGGTCAGCCAACTTATCGATACGGAATTTGTTTAATCCGTATTTCTAACCCGATTCATTTAATTACTTTTGATTCATCCCATTTGTATTTGCGTGCATCCCCCTAAACTTTTGGTCTTTCCCTCAGCATTCAACGTATACCCCCCCTTGGTGTTTCCTCTTATTCCTATCTTCTGCTTCCCTTCTTCTTGTATACCCATCACCACCAACCTTCTTCATCATCACTAGTCTTCACCGATTTTGACCAATACTCGATCAGCATTCATCGAAAACCCTCACTCCATCAGCGTGAGTCTTCTTCGGCACATTTCCCCTGTTTTGCTCTGTTTCTGCTGATACTGCGTACTGCTGTGTACCGCTGCTGTTGCTTCATTGCTGCTACGTCGTATCTGCCAGCCTCAATGCGTAAGGGTAATTCTTTTCCCCTTTATCTTTGTTGTTCGATTTCTGTCCTGTGACTATTTGTTTCATTCGTTTTTGCTCATTGTTCACTCATCCGTTTCGTCGTTTCGTCGTTGCTCGGTCTTCGTTTGCGTATCTTCCCGTTATTGTTGTTACCGATGTCGCTGCTTTAATTTCCTTTCGTTACTGTTCGTGTTGTCGCTGCTGTTTGCTGATGCTGCCTGGTGCCTTGATCGTTTCTCCATCTTCTTCTTCTTCCCTTGCATTTTGTTCCTGCTGTTCCCGCTCTCGTTGCTGCTGTGCGTGTATTTAATCGGTCTTATCTTCTCTGTATTCTTCATTCTTTTTCTACTCGATTGTTCTACTCTTCGTTCTGTTTGTCCTTCTCGCTCTCAGTCTTTTCCTTTCCTTTCTTCTTCTTCTTTCTGCGGCTCGTCTGTCTTCGGTTGCTGTCCTGTTTTCTTTTTCATTTTTTTTTGTCCTGCTGTGGCTGTTCTCATCGTTTCGTGTTGTACCTGTCGTTGTCGATGTTATTGGCAGTTGTCGCTGTTACTATCGATCTTCCTGGTGCGTCTGCTGCTGAGTTTTGTGCTGGTTCATCTCCGTCTTCTTCGTTTTTCTTCTCTTCCTTTCTTCTCTATCAGTTTTCGTTGCTGTCAATTTCCTAACCGTTTCATCTCGTTCTCGTTTTGTGCTGCGGTTTATTAATTATTGTTGCCGCTGTTTGTACGAGATTTGTTCATTGTGCTCAGTTCGATGTCGAATCTGTCAATCTTGCTTTCTTCATGTCGATTTGATTCCCTCTTCCTCTCGGTTCTACTTGGTCTTGTTCTCCATGTTTCCTCTGCCCTTTTTTTCAGTCTTCTTTAATTCCGACTCTCGGTTCCCTTTTCTCATCGTCCCTATCTCGTTCGTTTCCGCTTTGTCAAGGCCTCGAAGTTTTATTGAAGAGCAAGAGTAGGAGCGTGACTTTCAAATTCAAAGGCCAAGCTTGGACTATTATGAAGGACGAGTACATGTTTGATCAAATATCGACTGAAGGTAACTTTAGGACGTTACTCGATTTTATATCGTACGTTTGAGTAGTAGTATGTAGTAAATATTTTAAATTTCGGTTTTCTAATTTTAGCTATTTATTAATTGCTAAATAATTTATTTTTAAAATTTTGCACCTTATAAATATTTTTATAACTTTCGATATCATTTTATAAATTGTTAGTAATTTAACTATTACGATCGTTATAATATTTTGTTGGTTATCGTGACACTAGTAACTAAATAATATCGATTTCATATTTTCTTCATATTTCGTTAAATAATAAATTTTAACTCAAAATCGTATTTTTATATATATTATAAACGAGATTTGTATATTTGTTCAATAAATTAATTTTTGTTTTACGATTTATACTAATAAATGAGAAAATGGTCGATTTTATTTTAAATATATTTTTAGTCGAGACTATTTTCACTAATAATTTCCTATTTGTTTCCGATTGACTATTTTTATTAAAATCCGTATTATTTATTAATAAAAACTACAGTATTTGCTAAAAATAATTTGAAACCTTTCTAAAATTCATTTCATTTATAAAACTCGTTGACTCAATTAATTTTGATATCGTTTTTTCTAAAACATCTCCTTTCTGAAAATTTATAGTTTTAACTCGATTTCCTAAATATTTATAAAATACTGTATATTGACTTATCATATTTTATTTGTATTTTGAGTAACGAATTTAGAAATATAATAAAGTTACGATAACGACGATAATAATAAAATGTTGATTTCGTTAGAAATGTTATTTTATACATTTCACTTATTTTAATCACTTACGTATTTTCTATACCAAATTTCTATTTTAAGTAAGTTTCTAAAATTAGTAAGTTTCTATTTATAGAAAGTTTCCATTCTAATATAAAATGTTTATTGTTTTATCGTCATAATGATTATATTTATTTTGAATATCGATAATCGCTTGTTTTGGAGTTATGGAATAAGGACAAGTGTGGGGTTAGAGTAATATAGTCTGGAATGTACGTTTTTGCCATCAGCTATAAAGCCGGTGTGCCTATTTTGGGCACATTTGGTCGTTGAACTGGGCGTAGTTTCGCCCAGGAGAGTGTATGTTTTGACCTTAAGCTAGATATCGCATCGTGTTAGTCGCCGACAGCTGAACTAGACATATTTGTTGCCTAGGAGGGGTATGCACTACTTAAACCAGGACCTCGCTGCACGCAGTCCTGTTATAGTTGAGTTGCCTAGTTAGAGACTGGATTCTATTATGAGTTAAGTCTACAGTTCTCGAAGCTAGTTTCTAGTATTATCCTAGTGAAAGTCTAGCCTTGTGCACACTGATCGAATTTCCATAACGCCATTTTTGAATATTATTATTATCGATTGATTTTGACTTGTAGGTTGGCAAGTGCTTTAAGTTTCGTTGAAAACTTATTTTTATTATATCGTTTTAATGTTTTCTCTTTTTAAATATTTTGATATAATAATACTATTATTTTTCCATATGGTATAATATGGCTGGGAGAACGTCCGAGTTACTCCCCACTGACGTGGCTGTTATGTTTATAACATGACAGGTATTTGCTGCTGGGTTTTGGGTGTGAGCTAACGAGTAGCGTGGATCCTACTCTTTCTTCATTCATGTTTATTTATGGATTTGTATAACCCTGTTTGGAGAATTTTCTTTTAGCCCTTTTGTAAAAAGAGGCCTTTGTATTGACTTACCATTTCTTTTGTTAAGATATAGTTTGTCAGTGTGTTTTAATCCCAACTCTGCAGTGTTTCCGTCACTGTATTGCGTTATAATTTCTAGGGGATTACACACTTCGATACTAGAGCTTGTGGGGTTCGTCTCCTTGCATTACGATACCGATGCCGACATTATCGGGTACCGTATATCGAATGACTCTCGTGCGCCAATGGTTTCGGACATCCGGAAACCGAGGTTCTGAGTAAGGGGTGAAGGTACGTGTTGGGAAGCCCACAAAGGACACCCAATCCCGCCCGCACTTTTAGCAGCCTCTACTAAGACACCGTTGGATGTTTTAATACGCGAGTTTGTAATTCGGTGGAATGTTATGCAAACAACGTTTTGGCTAAACATATGAGATATGTTTGATCTACCTCGTTTAATGCATCTTTAGATTATGTCGAGGTTGTATTTAGCATGCTAGGTTCGTTTTAGTACAATAAAACAAACAATGAAAATAAAGCTTAAAACAAGAGATTACAAAAGGGTTATTTAACAGGAATAATACCAACTTTGGGTGTTATTCCATCAATTAAACCAACTTTAATTAATACGGGAATAAAACTAAGTATGAGACATATTATACGAGAATGAAATACGCTTACCTGCTACCGCCTACACCCGTTAATATTACCACTAATACAAGGTTTAACTGACACTCTGACAGTAAAGTAACCAATTTACTTTTAACTTCATTAATTCTCAAACTTCAAACTAATCACTTCATCTCCATCACTTCATTGTCAATTCATTAATTCATCACTTCATCATTCACTTTGTCGAAAGTAATTTTTTATGAAAGTTTTGTTTGTTTATCTTTCTCCGACTTTTCTACGTCTGTGTTTATAATTGATTATCATTAATTTTGTCGAAAATCAATTTTCAAGGGTATTGTCAAGTTCATTCCTCATTCTTGTGGTTCGGCAATGTCAACGGTGAGTTTTCTTTTCATTGCCCCCAAATCGATCTTTCTGGGTTTAACTTAGGTTTTCGATTTTTCTTGTTAACTTAGGGTTTTCTTATTGGTTTAATTTGGGGGTTTAAGTGTCCAATTAGTGTTCTTTTTTAATTGGTTTGATTGAAAACGTAGGTTGATCCAACCCTAAGTTAAAACGTAGGTTTAGGAGAGAGAATTTCATTTAGGGGAATGAAGAAGATGAAGATGGGTGTTTATTAATAGTATGGGACCCACAAAAACATACTTCATCCGGTCATTTGAGAGGCAATTTCATTCTCGTATAATATGTCTCATACTTGGTTTTATTCCCGTATTAATTAAAGTTGGTTTTATTGATGGAATCCCATCCAAAGTTGGTATTATTCTTGTTAAATAACCTATTACAAAATACATGGGGGTATACAACCCGGAATTACAATACGACAAACGCAACAATTGAAATAGTTGAATTAGTAGCGATATAACGATGCAATGCATGAGTTTTTAAAAGGAAAAGACACGTGATTGCCTTTACACGTGACGACCGAAGTCGTAAGAATATTTGATGATGCTTACACGGTATGTGAAACCCGCGTACTTTGCGTAAAGAGAGACCACTCGATCGAGTCATGGACCAGACTCGATCGAGGGGTCCTGCTACGGACCTTATGCTCGTTTTTTGGGGTGCCACTCGATCGAGTAGGCCGGGCATTCGGTCGAGTGCCCCCTGTACAGACTGTTGTTCGCTTTGAAAAGCATTGCTTTCGAGATTTGCTTTAGCTTTAAATCGATAATTTTACCAAATCGCGTAGAAATATAATACTCCCTCCGATTCAGAATAATCTTCCCCTTTGTTTAATATATGTGAGGTATATTTTAATCAAAGGGGAAGGTTATTCTGAATCAGAGGGAGTATGATTTATACTTGATGAACGCAGTTCATATGCATATTTATTCTCATTTTATCCTCCGTTTTTACTAATTTTGCATGTCTTAGGAATAGTGTTGGTAGCTTTTATCCGTAGTTTGTTATGTCGAGTATATGGTTTATGTTTTGACAGGAAACATAGCAAAAGATAGAATTAAGAGCTACAAGTGAAGAAAACAAGAGAAAGAAGGCAGCATGGCGGTCAACGAAGGCCGAACCGGTCGGTTTGAAGTTGAACCGAGCGGTTCGTTTGTCAACCGGTCGGTTCGTTTTTGTACCGGTCGGTATGATCTTGTAACGATCGGTTCACGACGCGTCAGAGTGACTTTCCTAATCTTCTGAAGAATACGTATTCTGCCTTAATTAAAATTCTACGGGATTATTTTATTAAACTATGTCCTATTTCCTAATTAGACCCATTGTAATAAGTATAAATACCCTTCTTAGGGTTAGGTTTAATAACACTTTCTCATTCAGAACTTTAGTTTAGTTTTATTATTAGCATCGAAATTCTGCCAGCTTGTAGCGGTACTTTTTAGCTTTTAATTATTATTCAATCCTTCAGTTCTTCGTAATCGGTATTTTTCCCTTTTCCTTTATTTTCATATTGATTCCTATTATGCTTAATTCTTTTGTTGTTTCATCTTTCGTTATGAGTAGCTAATTTTTTTTTCTAGGGTTGAAGGGGATCTATGTTAATTGAATTGGGGATGTTAGTTTAATTAATTGTTTGGTTGATCATTCACATGTTATTGCCTTACTACTTGTTTTGTATCGTCGTTTGATTAGTTTGAGATGTTGAACTAGTTGAATGTTTAGGAACCCGAACCTAAGATCGAAAGCCTGGTAAGGGTAGACTTACAAGTAAAGTGGGTAGGATAATCTGGTAAGTTGCGAGAGCCCGTCAGAATCTATCCTAAGGTTGACATAAGATCCGAAAGGCCGTGTCTTTGCCATAAATAACTGTGATTGATTGATTGAATGATTAATTAACTTTACCCAATTTAATTGCATAGTGAACCGGAAAGCCCTAGATCTCGTTAATATTATTAGAACATCGTTAATTTACATTCTCGTATTAGTTTAGACAACAAATCAAACAAACCGGAATTAGAATAGTTTAGATTCGACTATCGATAATATGCAATATTCATCCATCTTTGTGGATTCGACCCTTGCTTGATGCTAGCTACCTGTTAGTTGTTCGTTAGGATTATTTTGATTAAGGTGATACGACTTTAGCCTTATCAATACTCGACTTTGTTTTTGATGCTCGTAATATGTTTGCTATTATTACGAGATCGGTTATCAGGAATTTTAGAAAAGAGGTTATAAATCGTTTTAGGACAAAATAATTCCCTCCGCGTCGTAATGTCATAATCAGTCCTTTCGGACCGTGTGACAATTAATTTGGCATCAACGAGTTCGTGTTAAAATGGTTTATTGATTGATTCTTTTAAACACAATATTCGACTACGGAGTCGATATCGCATCTTTAGAATAACGTCTTATTTGTTTGATTAGAGCGAAAGTTGATTCCCTCCGCATCACGACATCATAATTAATCCTTGCGGATTATATGATGTTCGATTTGCATCAACAGGTTTCGTTCTAACCTTAAAAACGAGATCTAGTACACCTAACGATAAATTTCCGCGATCGCAGTGGGCCCTTGAGTATTTAGGGCAGCGCTCCTCGAAAGGGTGCCTCCTCTGTTACGACTCGTAAAGGGATTAGGAGGATATTAGAACGGGATTTATCTATAGAAATACTCGATACGAAATTGCTTTTATAAATCGATGTATGCGATGTTTTAACGTTGATTAGATGATTACGATGATAATGATATTAGAAACGAAAGAACAAAAAAAAACGATGATGACGAGAAAAAAGACGGACGGACGAGAGAGACAAGAGAATGAAAGAGAGAAAAGAGAGAAGTCGGGATTGAATTTGCACCCTCAACCTACATGCTTTGTCTTCTCGGAATAGGGCTCGTCTAGTTGTGGCTTAGGCACGAGAGCTTCGAGATGTTGTAGATGAGTTATGGTGATTTTAGGTTGAAGAAGGTTGTAAGTTGTGTATATGATGGCTGAAATTCTTGTGTAAATTGTGTTGCAAAGGAAGGTATTTATAAGAAATTCCAAAACCCCCGACTTAGGGTCACTCGATCGAGTGCCCCTATTGACTCGATCGAGTGGCCCATTAAATGGCAAACAACGGGCCTTTTGAAGGCCCACTCAATCAAGTGTCGTGGGTCAGGCGGACAAGATATTTCGGAGTTTTTGACTTCGAGTTGAACTCTTGAAGTTTGCATGGCTGATTTGTGTCTCGGAAACGGCTTTGACCGGGGCTTGACCGGGCCGCTAAAAGACGATTTTATTTCCGGTATCGGTTTTGACCCAAATTAGTCTTATTTGATTGGAAACGACCCGCTGGGCCTGAATTTGAGGTTGGTTTTGTGAGATTTGTACTCCGTAAAAAGCCCAAGCCAAATACTAACGATTTAAGCCCATATTCGAGCGCGTAAAAGCATGTTCTCGTCCGATCATCATCGGGTGTTTTTTGGAAACTGCTATAGACACCTACCAGCGAAATGTCGATGTCTACAGTTTGCATAACATTTCAACGAATTACTAGCACGCGTATTAAAAAACCAATTGCTATCTTAGTAGAGGCCACTATGTGCGGGCGGGGTTGGGTGTCCTTCGTGGGCTTCCCAACACGTACCCTCAACCCTTACGCAGAACCTCGGACGAGAGTCATTCGATACACGATACCTGAAAACTCGGCGTCGGTATCGTAATGTAAAGGGACAAACCCAACAAACTCTAGTACTAAAGCGCGCCGTGCTTTGTGCACGATACGCCTAAGTATAGAGTGGGTTCGAACGGGTCCGAACTCCCGAGAATCATCTCATCACGAGAACATACCGCCGCCCAAATCCACGTGTGGCCGCGTCGGGGTGGACCTATATCATGTCCACAAATAATAATAATAACAATGATGATGGTGATGGTGATGATGATGGTGATGGTGATGGTGATGGTGATGATGATGATGATGATGATGATAATAATAATGGTTTTTCTCTGTTGTCCCATAATGTAATAAGTGTTGCTTCTTGTTTACCATTACTGTTACGCGTTCATTCTCATAGAGTTTCTGATGGGGAAGACTGCATTAGAGAGAGAACCAGATTCCTATTTAGGGGTTTAGCTTAACTTAATCTCAACTTTCCATCAAGGTTGAGTATATATGGAAAAACTTCTAATTTAGTATGATATTATTGTGATGGCATATCTCTTTAACACACGATTTCCAATAATATCACAATTATAGGGAAGAATTATTATCATAATAATTGGGAAGATATATTACATATCCCGCGATATTATTATATTATAAAATATTCTTACAGTCTCCCACTTGGTCGATTGGAACATCTGTATTGTTTCTTTAGAGAATATATAAGTTGCGCATACTATGCTAAAACACATAATGTCTTAAATCAGCGATCATAAGTGTCTTGAGTAATTTAGCCGTTAAAGAGAGTCATAGCGTGCACATGCAGGGGCGGATATAGCCCATGGCTGTATGGGCTATAGCCCAACAAAGATTTCAGGATATAAAAAATTATGTAACGAGTAATATAGTTGTAGAATGTTGCATAGGTGGTTAAGATCTATTGCAAATGATTGTGTTGGGCGCGGGTTCAAATCCCAATTAGAGCTTGTTTGCTCTTTTTTAGAGTACAACTTGATTTGCTTTAAATGTTCATTACTCCCTTGTTACATTTTTGCCTTAAATGTTCATTAATTGATCTAAAGTACGAAAAATTTGTTTGCATTTCAGATTTTGAGGTAAGTAATTGTAGAAAATGTATTACGGGGTAAAAAAATTGACTTTACAATTTTATTTTTTTAAAAAAATGTAAGGAGTATTAAAATAGTGAGAATAATACAGTAATATTTTTTTTAGTTTAAATTATGCAACATGAAGAGAAAGAGACTATCTCAAATTAAATTGTAACTTACGTTAACATCAATGTGAAACCGTCTCATTTCACAATTTGTGTTTACTATGAAAAGTGAAAATTTACACCAGCTATACTAATGAATTACTCCTCCGGCCACTATTTTTTGTCTCATTTCATTTAAATATTGCTCACTAATATTCATAAAATGGAACAAAAAATAGTGACAGAGGTAGTATTATTTTTAAAGAATCAATCGCCTTTTATTCTTCTATTTTTAGTATATAATATACTCTTAGTCCATATTATATTATTTTGTATTGTATGCGTTTAGATTTTGTAATATTTATAGTATTTTTAGAAGTTAGTGATATAAATTTCGGAAAATTTTAGTATCTGTTAGAAAAATCGGCTTCACGTATAAACATGACAAAGTTGTCGACATCAATTTAGCCCTAGATACTTTCAATTCCTAGATTCGCCCCTGTGCACATGTTAATTTGCAACATGCTTACTTCCATGTACCACTACATCAACGATTGAAACAGTTAAGCCATAAGTTGAGTTTTACGTAATGGTCCACATAATGTCTTAAAAAGACTATCTGTTATCATTCATCCAATAATAAATGTGTACACAATGGAAAACAGAAATAATCTTTAATATATAAAAGATGAAACAAAGCAATCCTACATGGCACATCCTTATCAAACAATTACCCCTATATTGATCATACAACCACTCTTCAGAAATTTGCAAATATTCTCTTAATTTTGCATAATAGTCCCTCATATTTAAGTCCAATTGCTGATTAGGGCCCAATCTACAATTAACCCCACCAATTACCGAGAAAAGCCAGCCAACATGTAATTGAACCGTAAAACAATGTTCCGTTTACTAACCATGCTTAGTAAATTGCACAACCCCATATGATTAATGATATGTGATTAATGTAGTTTCGTAAACTACACAATGCCCTTTCAATTAAAACAATCGCATATAACAATAAAAACTTATATTAATACAATCCTACTTTCCAATGTACAATTTGAATTCGGTTTTGTGCGTAAATAATGGTCATTCAACTATAGTACTATGGTCAGATTGAGCCTTTTGACGATTTGTAGCACTATAGTACCTTCTTTCGAGCAAAGTTCTACCTTTCTTTTCAAAGTTTTCAATGTCGGATCCTCAACTAAACATGATTTCTGGCTTGAAGATCGACGTAAGGATAACTGATATCAACGTTAGGGTTATTCACAAGTGGAGGAGACCGACCCGAGAGACAACCAAATTAAAAGCCATTGAGTTGTTTCTTATTGATGCTAAGGTATTCATTTAATCATTTATTTTTACTCACAAATCTTTATCCTTATTATTCAAATTGGAAACTTAAACAATCAAATTCAATTCATTAGCCAAATTTATGCAATTTATTGTAATGTTTCTGTTGTGCGGAAGCTAACAAACACGACAATAATAAAAAGAAAGAGACCAAGATTTAACGTGGTTCACTAACAACTTGTTAGCTACGTCCACAGGCGAAGGGAAAAACTTTTACTATGTCGCGAGAATGCAAATTACAGACTCGTATGAGCTCTCTCGAAGTAATGACTTAAGAGACTCAAATATTTTTGGAGGGATTCTAAGGTGGAGGGGAAACTCCTATATATATGAATAGAATCCCCTCATCTTTTCTCATCTTCCGATGTGGGACAAAAATACAATATATAGTTGTATATGAACCACACTTTCCTATTTCCTTAGATGTGGGACAACCACCAAACTAGGAAATATCATCTTCAAGTCACATATTCTAACAATTCTCCACCTTGACTTGAACGATCGCATCTTTCAACGGTCTTCAGTCAATAGTCAATTTTCTCCCTTCCCTCGGTTGTCTTTTTCACCCAAGACACGGGTCTTGCCTTTTTCGCCCAAGACACGGGTTTGCCTTTTTCACCCAAGGCACGGGTCTTGCCTTTTTCACCCAAGGCACGGGCTTTGCCTTTTTCACCCAAGGCACGGGCTTGCTCCACCTAGGACTTAATACCCTCCGTGGAGCTGTACAGCCCCAAAGGACTTACATATAACTGTCCACATTTAGCAAATCCAAACAATGTTTGAATTTTGCTAGGCGGAACCGGCTCAGTGAACATGTTAGCTGGATTATCAGCTGTCCCAACCTTCTTCACCACGAGGCGCTTCTCACTACATAGGAAATGATACCTTACATCAATGTGTTTGGTTCTTTCATGATGCGCCTGATCCTTAGCAAGACATATAGCACTTAAGCTATCACAGTACACAACTGCTTGATCATGATGTAACCCAAGATCGGTAACTAACCCTTTCAACCAAATACCCTCCTTGGCCGCTTCGGTTAAAGCCATGTACTCAGCCTCTGTTGTTGACAAAGTAACAGACGACTGTAGAGTAGCCTTCCAGCTAACAACAGATCCACCAAGAGTGTATACGTAGCCAGTCATTGATCTTCTACCGTCTACATATGCTGCATAATCAGAATCAGAATAACCCGTCACCAAACACGTTGTATCACACCCATATATGAGACCGACATCTGACGTTCCCCTCAAATAGCGGAATATCCGCTTAACTTGTTGCTAGTGTTCGCGGCTAGGTTGAGCCATAAACCTGCTTACAACACTAACAGCATGCGCAATATCAGGCCTCGTGCAAACCATAGCATACATCAAGCTACCAACTGCACTAGCATACGGAACACCTGACATGTATGTCTTCTCAACTTCGGTTTGAGGTGCAAAAGAATTAGATAACCGAACATTCGCAGCCGATGGAGTGTTTATAGGTTTCGCCGCACTCATCCCAAACCTGGATAAAACTTTCAAAATATAACTTTTCTGTGACAAGAAAAGCTTCTTATGAACCCGATCTCTATAAATCTCCATGCAGAGAATTTTCCTAGCTGCTCCCAAATCTTTCATATCAAACTCGGAACTGAGAAGTACCTTGAGCTTTTGAAAATAAGACATCCTCTTTGCAGCTATGAGCATATCATCTACGTATAGAACCAAGTATAAATACGAGCCATCCTCCACTTTGTTATGATAAACACAACAATCATAAGGACTTCTATTGTAGCCATGCCCTACCATAAAGCTGTCAAACTTCTTGTACCACTGTCTCGGTGATTGTTTGAGCCCATATAAAGACGTCTTTAACTTACAAGCATAGGCCTCTTTTCCCGGAATTTCGAACCCCTCTGGCTGACTCATCAAGATATCTTCCTCTAACTCCCCATGAAGGAAAGATGTCTTCCCATCCAGCTGTTCTAGTTCTAGATCATAATGAGCGACCATCGCTAAGAGAACTCGAATAGAAGTGTGTCGCACTACAGGAGAAAAGATCTCATTATAGTCAACTCCTTCTTTCTGACTAAAACCTTTCGCGACTAGTCGTGCCTTGTATCTGATGCTTTCACCCTCTATTGTTCCTTCTTTCCGTTTAAATACCCACTTGCAACCAACCACCTTCCTTACTTGTGGCACCTTAACTAGGTCCCATGTCTTGTTCTTGTGAAGAGACTCCATCTCCTCACTCATAGCAGTGATCCATTGCGCAGAATCACCACTAGAAACTGCTTCACTATAAGATAGTGGCTCAATTGACTCAATTTCGTCGGCTACT
Organism: Agrostemma githago; assembly: GCA_958450325.1. Classification (NCBI taxonomy): domain Eukaryota; kingdom Viridiplantae; phylum Streptophyta; class Magnoliopsida; order Caryophyllales; family Caryophyllaceae; genus Agrostemma; species Agrostemma githago. Next base: position 53,109,786 of record OY288245.1, on the reverse strand, counting down.
TGTAGTGCATATCCCACCATCTCTTCAGCATAGCACTTCTGGGAACGAATTCTTCGCCCCTCTATCTCTTTGATCAACCTACTAAGCTCTCTTATTGTCCGTTTAGGACGCCCATCAGAAGCCTCTGGTTCATCAACACTGGACCCTTCTGACTGACTTTCCTCCCCAGTCGAAGTAGTCTCTGGAGCTTCTTCTGTAACTTGGATCGATGTTCCTGGTAACAACACGGCTGGCGCTACATCTGGCTCCACCTGTTTCTCGAAACTATCATTCTTGTGTTGACTTGTTGAATTATCGGAAGACACAAACATAGAGCTTTCATCGAAAGTGACATCCCTGCTAAGAATGACACGATTCTCCAACGGAGACCAAATGCGGTATCCCTTAACTCCATCTCCATATCCCATAAAGCAACCCTTCTTTGCTCGCGGCTCTAGTTTTCCCTCATTTACATGATAATAGGCCAAACAACCAAAAACCTTCAGACATGAATAATCAGCATCTTTACCAGACCATACCTCATAAGGCGTCTTGCAGTCAATCCCCGTAGGTGGTGCACGATTTATCAAGTAACAGGCCGTCTTCACAGCTTCACCCCAAAACTTCCTAGTCAACCATGCATTGGAGAGCATGCACCGAACTCTCTCAAGCAACGTCTGATTCATGCGCTCTGCAACACCATTTTGCTGCGGTGTTCCCCTAATGGTGTGATGCCTAGCAATCCCATTGTTCTTGCAAAGCTCATTTAACTCAAACAAACAAAATTCCAGACCATTATCCGTTCGTAGCCTCTTGATCTTCTTTCCCGTTTGATTTTCCACCAATGCCTTCCACTGAATGAAGGTTTTAAGGACCTCACTCTTGTGCTTAAGCAGATAAAGCCATGTGTACCTGGAGAAATCATCTATAAAGGTGACAAAATAGTGAAAACCTCCAATACCCTCTACGCGAGCAGGACCCCAACAATCTGAATGGATATAATCAAGCGTTCCCTTCGTAGTGTGCACCCCTTTTGCCGAACTTAGCACGATCCTTCTTTCCAAACACACAATGTTCGCAGAAACTAAGATTCTTCATCTTATACATACCTAGAAGATCCCTTTTGGATAATATCTGCATCCCTCGTTCACCCATGTGACCAAGTCGCATATGCCATAACTTAGTCTCATCTGTGTGACGATCCTCTGACGCTACAGCTGCAGAACCTGTCAACGTCATACCTTTCAATAAATACAAGGTATTTCTCTTGATACCCGTAAGTATCACCTTGGAACCCTGCATAACGTTCAATGTCCCTTCTGAACCCGAAAAAGTGAAACCCTTTTCATCTAGAACATCAAGAGATATCAAATTTTTCTTCAACAAAGGAACATGTCTTACGTCAGTTAAAGTACGAATCATACCATCACTTGTTTTAATCTTGATTGACCCTTTCCCATAAACTTTGCAGAGAGCTTCATTTCCCATAACAACATTACCACCATTAAAGCTCTCAAAAGTGGAAAACCAAACACGATGTGGACACATATGATATGAACAACCTAAGTCTAAAACCCATTTGTCGGAAGGATGTTGAACCTTATTGACAGTTAAGGCTATATCATCCTCCGAATCATACTTTTGACCCTGGACAATGGCTGCAGTTGAAGGCTTTTTCTTTGGACAATTAGCCTTCCAATGTCCTGGTTCCTTACAAATGTGGCAAAGGTCATTTGGGCTTGGTTCCTTAGGTTTAGATTTAGACTTATTCTTTTTCTTACCTCCTTGACCCTTCCCCTTGGATGTATTAACTACTAACCCGACATTATGACTTTCACCCAGATCAATTATCGCCTTTTGACGCAACTCCCTAGTGTGAAGGGCCGACTTCACCTCTTCTAGGGTCAAGGTTTCTTTCCCAACAACAAATGACTCAACAAAATTTTCATACGAGTTACGCAAAGAAACAAGCAGTATTAAGGCAGCATCCTCATCCTCGACCTTAACATCTATATTACGTAAATCAAGCAATATAGTATTTAATCTATCGAGATGATCTCTAAGGGACATACCATCTTGCATTCGGAGGCTAAACAAGAGCTGCTTCAAAAGCAACTTGTTGGTGAGTGACTTCGTCATAAACAAAGACTCCAACTTTGACCAAAGCCCCAAGGCAGTATCTTCGTCAGCAACTTCGGTGATGACGTCATCCACCAAACATAGAAAAATGGTGGAGTGAGCTTTCTCCTCCATCTCCTCCAACTCGGCAGCTGTGATGCTCCCCTTTGTAGGTGCTGCTCCCTCAGCTGACACTGTAGCCTTAATATCCTTCGTCAAGGGTTTCCAAATACCTTGTTGCTTAAGCAAGGCCTTCATCTTAATTTGCCATAGCCCGAAGCTATTCCTCCCCGTGAACTTCTCAATCTTCATACTCATCGCCGCCATTTCCCGAGATCACAGATACCCGAGATACCTTGTGCTCTGAAACCAGTTTGTTGTGCGGAAGCTAACAAACACGACAATAATAAAAAGAAAGAGACCAAGATTTAACGTGGTTCACTAACAACTTGTTAGCTACGTCCACAGGCGAAGGGAAAAACTTTTACTATGTCGCGAGAATGCAAATTACAGACTCGTATGAGCTCTCTCTAAGTAATGACTTAAGAGACTCAAATATTTTTGGAGGGATTCTAAGGTGGAGGGGAAACTCCTATATATATGAATAGAATCCCCTCATCTTTCCTCATCTTCCGATGTGGGACAAAAATACAATATATAGTTGTACATGAACCACACTTTCCTATTTCCTTAGATGTGGGACAACCACCAAACTAGGAAATATCATCTTCAAGTCATATATTCTAACAGTTTCATATGATGTTAATGTTCTAAATAAGGATAAATTACCATGATGAACTTGTTATATTCAACTTATGTGACCTGTATGTGATTTATATTCAATTATTATCCGTATATATATGTTCGTCAACTTTGTTTAATATATAGGTGAAATATTATATAGAAGTGGACGAACATATAAATATGGAGGGAGTACAATTTCCTAGCAACATAATACAATGTAGTATAAACTTATCCTTCAGTATTTGTAAAATTTATCCTTTAGTGATGTAAAATTGTTTAGTGAAATACAGTATCCTTTAGTGTTGGTAAAATTTATCCTTTAGTGTTCACACTTGAATTATACAAATATATCCTTAGTGATGTAAAATTTGGTAGTATAAATTTATCCTTTAGTGTTTGTACGGGTTAAAAAGGTTATGTATAGGTAGGCCTACATGGCTACTTACCTCAATGACTTCCTTCTTCACTTATATTCTTTTTATCCATCTATCTATTGTCGCCCTTTTTCAACATTTAAATTGCAATAACCTGTGTTATTGATTTTTTTACGATTTCTACATAATGACATAGTTTAAGAAACCATAAGAAAATAGTTGATACAAAGGTTTCTGGATACATTAATCATGGGTGAGGTGTTTAATATTAAATGTTTTGACTGTGTGTGCAACAATGTTGGTTTGGACAAGGCTACAAACCATCCCTGCAGCTACAATTTGAGTTCTCTTCCAAAGTTGCTCATGTACCAGTTGGTGACTCAATTCCTACATATTATTTTCGTTTTGCAAAGTTCGAGGGCATCATTAACGGAAGGGTAGCAACAACATGCTACATAGGTAACAGATTTTAACAATAAAGAGAGATTTCGAATAGATAAACTCATAGTGAGTAAACAATAATTGTATCAAAGTGTTACGTACCTTTATATGTTGTTTTTGCAGACATTTTTGGCAAGCTTTACGAAATCGGTCCTAACATATACAAATAATGGATATAAATGTCCAACTATCAAGCTTGAGGATGTTGAGTATGTATATCTGTAGTTATTCAACTATTTCAAATCGCACAATCATATGAATATGACGCTTGCAGTATCTAAATTTTTACGTTCTTTGCAGTGGTTGCGAGCTATCATGTACGTTATGGGCTCCACATGTACAGGACTTGCCTAATCTAATATATATAAGCAGCCAAATCCTACCCATCAACATAATAGAACTTATTAAGGATGATCTGGATTTTACCCAAATTCTGCATTTCTTTGTCGAACATGTAATTAATATTGAGGAAGCTTTGAATGCATACAGTGAACATTGTAATTGCGTCGTAAATGAATTTTTACATCACCAAGGTGACAAAAATAATAAACACTACCAAAGTTAATTGTACCAGAAATTATGAGGGATTGGGTTAATCTGTTTATGCAAGATAGTAGATCCTTATACATAAACGGGGTATATATCAAGGTTTTACTGAGAAGTACTTATCTCTAATCGATTCATTAACTCCTTTCTCCACCTTTGATTTATCGCGCCCACCTTCGATTCCTTCTGATCTTTACCAACGATATTGTTACACGATTTGCCTTATCAGTATAATCTAATGTGTTGTATTTGGGAGTGCCAATCAATATTGTGGTTTCCTGAGTTAGTTTTTGAGGAATGGGGCATTTAGGGTTTGTCAATTGGGGGGGGGGGGGGGATAGATGAATCACGGGGTTAGAAATGCAGTTAGAGTTGGGGTTTGACAGCATTAGGAGATTAGTTTTTGATATCTCATTTAGGGTCGTTTTTTTTGTCAATTGCGTACCTATAATTTTAATTACTTACAATATATACTCTTTCCGTCCCAATAGTGACAGAAGAAATACTGTTATGTTTATTAAAAGGTAAAAAGTAGATGGTAGCACATTCCAAAAAATGAAAGTGTGAATTATTGATTGATACACTTAAAAAAGAAAACTGAGAACTATTGACTGGGATGTAGGGACTATTGTGCAATAATTTAAATTTGTTGTCCGTATTGTGACAAATAATACCGGTACTCAATTGAGCATTGTATTTTTTAGCATACGTAGAACTTATGTGGACATGACATAGGACCACCCCGACGCGGCCACGCGCGGGTTTGGGGAGACGAATGAATCTCCATATGAGAATGGATCGAATTGAAATTTAAATCGAAGTGGAGTCGCCACCGAACTTTGTGGGAGTTTGGACCTGTTCGAGCCCACTCTATGTCGTAGTGGGCCGTATACAAAATACGACCCATTTCCGATGTCAGAGTTTATTGGGCTCGTCCCTTTGCATTTGATACCGATACTGACATTATCGAATATCGTGTATTGAATGACTCTCGTATGCCAATGGATTCGGATATCCGGAAACCATGGTTCTGAGTAAGGGGTGAGGGTACGTGTTGGGAAGCCCACAAAGGAAACCCAACCCCGCCCGCACTTAGCGGCCTCTACTAAGATCTCGAATGACTTTCTAATACGCGCGTTAGTAATTCGGTGAAAAATGCTTATGCAAACATTGTTTTCCCTAAGCATGTGAATGAAATCGAAAAGGTTTCTATGTCGATTTAATGCAATTAATTCTAACGTCGAAGTTGAATTTTAGCATGTGGGTTCATTTTAGTACATTAAAACAAACGATAAATAAACAAGGAAAATAACAAACGGTTAGTAACGGTATAACGAATAATAACGGTCTGCAAATTATTGAATGATGTAGACAAGATGATGTAAAGTTTTGAAAAGTGAAGTTTTCACGCGTTTGATTAGACCCGTGTCGACTTAAGTCGTGAAAAGATATTAATATGACTCGACAGGCTTGTAGGAGTCACGGTCTGACGTGATGAAGAGGCCATTCGACCGAGTCATTGAGGGACTCGACCGAGTGGACCTCTGAAAATGCTTCTGTCCCGTATTTTAGACCCTACTTGATCGAGTTATTGACCAACTCGACCGAGTACATTGCCACTCGACTGAGTCACTGTGAGCCTCGACCGAGTGGAGGTCGTAAGTGCATTCTGTTTCGGTGTTTGGGGTGCCACTCGACCGAGTGGGCTAGGTACTCGGTCGAGTGCCCCCTGTACGAATTATAATTTGCTTTGCAATTGCTTTTGATTTTTGATAATTCGATGATTCTACTGAATCGGACAAAAATATTGTACAATTTATGCTCAATTTGGATTTTATAGATCATTGATTTTGTTGAATCGGATATAAATATTATTGGATTTATACTCGATTCTAAATTTGAATGCTAGTCGTATCCCATATTCGATTATTGAATCGATATGGAATACTAGAGTAAAAATAAAAGAAAATTCCTTTAAGTCGTCTTAAATTAACAATCCCGATATGAATGGATTTCCTCCGCGTTTAATAATGTCGTAATTCTAACGAATTGTATGACAATTATTTTAGCATCAATAGAAATCGCTTTAATTAATTTATGTGACTAGATCGTCAGATTCGACGTCTAATTATGAAATTAGCATCGAATCTAAGAGTTTGACGTTATGCTAGAATTGAAAGACTTGATTCCCTCCGCATCCCGACATCACAATTAATTCTTGCGAATTTTTTGATGTCGGATCCGCATCAATGGGTTTCGACCCTTATAAAAAAGTATATTTTAAAAATAGGTTTTAGAATTGATGAAAATTGCGATAACGACGATAAAAAAAGAAAATTAAAGTTGATGTTAATTCGTCTCAGCAATCAAGTAATCGGGGTGATGGGATAAGCGACCGGCAACACTGTGTGCAGTACACTTGTATATTCGGGTTTCCTTATCCAACCATCACTCATGCTCGACACGAATCGACGAATACTTTAATGTTTTATACTAGTTATATTATCGATATTAGGACGTAAATAAAAAAAATGAGACGACTACGACGATGATAGGCGACATGACGCGAGAAAAAGAAGAAAAGAGACGAGCGAGAATTGGCACCCTCAACCTACATGTTTCTTATGCTCGGACGGGACTCGTAGTGACGGCTTGCACGGGAGTTTCGAGTATGTAGGCTAAGTTGTGGTGTTTTAGGGTTTTGAATTCCTAAAGCTAGGTTTAGGGTTTGAATGTATGTGAGTAGGGTAGAATTAGGGTTTTTCAAGATGTAAAAAAAGATGTCTAAAGTTGTGTTGCATTGGGTGTTTATATAGGCAAGGCCTAGGTACCCCGTCTAGGATTACTCGACCGAGTAGCCCCTTGACTCGGTCGAGTGGCCCGGTGTGCCTGCAGTCGGGCCTGAATAAGGCCCACTCGATCGAGTGGGTTGAGAACTCGATCGAGTGGCTCAACTGGGTCGCGAGATCCGGGCTTTGGACCGTGACTTTGGATGTCTTGTGGGTTTTTAGTTTGACTTTGACTTTTGGTACTTATGTGGCTGTTTTGTATGTTTCGGGAACGACTTTGATCGGGGTTGACCCAATCGCTAAAAGTCGGTTTTATTTCCGGTGTCGGTTTTGACCCAAATTAGTCTTGTTTTACTGGAAATGACCCACTGGGCCTGAATTTGAGGTCGGTTTTGTGAAATTTGTACTCCGTAAGTGCATTAGCCAACAAATACTGGTTTTGAGCCCGTATCAGAGCGCGTAGAAACACGTTAGCGTCCGATCATCATCGGGTGTTTTTGGAAACTGCCATAGACACCTGGCAGTCAAAATGCGGGTGTCTACAGAGCCCCCACTCTGACTGAGGCTTGGACAAGGCGAAAGTCAGAGTAGCTACCTAGCCAATTAAGACCTGGTAGACTTTCGATAGGGTCGTTTATAGTCCGTTAGACTCGCGTGAAGGGCTCGCCAGCCATAAGATAGGAGTCATACCTGAGCTGCTGATAATACCTCCGTGGGGAGTCGGACTTGTCGCATAAGTCCTGGGTGTGCCTATGTGTAGGCCCATCCCGTGCTATTCCGGGGAAAATGCCGCCTCGGGCTATCAGATGGGGAATTGGACTTGTCGTATAAGTCCCGGGTGCGCCTGTATATGAGCCCATCCCGTGTAAATGCCGCCTTGGGCTTCCGCTGGGGAGATTTAGTTGGCTGCATGTCCTTGCTCGAGTGGTACCTTTATAAGTCACATAAAATTTGCATGCAACACGTAGTTAGTAAAATGACTCGCGCTGGGAAAAAAGATTTTTTGAATTTTTGAATTTTTGAATTTTTGAAATTTTTTGAATTTTTGAAATTTTTGAAATTTTGAAATTTGGAATTTTTGGAAATTTTTGACTCCTAAAGAAATTAGGAAAGTTCGGGATGAATATTCCCGTGCTAGTATTGGGATTAAGCTTATGGGTTGATTCCGTTTAGGATTAGGAAACTATTGTGCAAGGAGAGATTAGGAAAGAACGTTGTAAGATTGATGCTATATATAGCCCTCCTTGTCTTTGATTTTCTTCATAATTTCCTCACAAATCATCCTTCTTAAAAAGAAAGCTCCTTATTCTTCTCAAGAATTTTAACCATGGGTGTTGATCGATTGATCGTTATGTTGCAAGAATGGTCCCGACGCTTTAGGGATGGCGATAGGGTGGCTTTGAACCAGACGGGTATTGCCCAACTGTATACATTCCGTCAGATGCAGGGTGATCGCTACTTCTTGGATGCCTGCTTGTTTTATTGGGATGACATATATCATGTCTTTGCCTTTCCTCGGGGCGAAGTATGCCCTCTACCCGAGGAGATTGCCGCCGTAGGAGGATGGAATCCGATACTTCGTCTTGCCGTCCCATACTCGATCTACGACCCAAGGAGGAAGCTTCGAGAATTCCTTGGGCTTTCTCACAACGAGGTATCCCGGATGGTTGAAGACGACAACACAGTTTCCTTAATTGATCTGGTTGAGAAATTTATGAACCCGCATGCTGTTGGGGTCAAATTGATTTATAGCCGTAGGGCCTTCTCTTTCTGTATGCTCCATGTCTATGCTTTTGAATGTCACGTGGATTTATTATCATGCATGGGATACATCCGTCTCTTGACCGTGGTTGATTTAATGGAGACGGAGAACAGCCCGGCTTTGCTGATTACGGGTGAAATAATCCAAGGCTTGGACAATCGTGAGAAGGATTCGTCCGTCTGTCTCACCGGAAGCACCCGCTTGCTGCAAGTATGTCGGATTTTTTTTTCTCGATTTCTTGATTTTTTAATTTTTTTCGAGATTTTGACTGATGCAGTGGGCACTCGATCGACTCACCCTGGCACTCGATCGAGTGCCTTCGTAAAAAGCCCCCTGATCGTTTCCAGGGATGCCACTCGACCGAGTTACCCTGGCACTCGATCGAGTGTTATCAGGCGGACGCCTATTTCGCCTTGGGAACTCTTCTTTTTGTTTCCTTTTTCAGATTTGGCTATATGAGAGGCTATCAGTGATAGATCCTCCCCTTGATGCTAGCAACTACCGTCACAACTAACTGATGACGAGGAGACGGGCTATTGATTTTTGTCGTCAGATTACTCAGAAGTATTGGGACGAGTTGTTATCTTTCCAAGGTGGTCGGCTAATTCGATGGGTTGTGCCGTGGTGGCCCATCTACGTTTGGACTGGCTTGGGTCCATGGGACAGAGCTCGTTACCAAGTAATCTTGTCTTTCAGGCAAACAATTCATCTCTACCCGGATCGCATACTAAGGCAGTACGGACGGGCCGAGCAAATCCCAGAAATCGAATCAGTTGTGAGTGATCCTACCCAACTGACTGATGTGATGTGCGATACCTGGATGCAAAGATGGTATACCCGGCATACTTGGCCTATTCCCAAATCTCGCCATTCGATCTGGGTTTCAGACTACTATGTGAAGTGGACTAAAGCTGGTGATGCCAAAGCCCGACACTACTACAAACTCCCTATTTTCTAGACACTTTGAGGTTGACACTTTTATAAAAGGTCAACCCTAATTTGTACCTAATTACCAATCTTGACTCTTTCATGTGTCAAGAACTATAAAAAAATTATTAATAAAATAAATAAAGAAACTACTCCACGTAATGATCTTCTCCCAAATCACTATTCATCTCGTGCGGATTATAATCACTGTTAATAAAATATTCACATCACGATTTAAAAAAAATTCACTTCACACATATCACACTACTCTGCCGCGCATCAATTATAATATAAACAGTATTCATCATTAAAATATTCTAAACCTAGGTTAATTATAATATAATTAATTAACAGTATTCATCTTCATCTGCTGCGCCATCTTCGTCAATCATCTTCATCCGCTTTTCAAGCTAATACATCCTCATCTTCGTCAATCATCATCTCAATCATCCGCACGTCTATATTCAGATCATCTTCACAAGATTGCTTATCATCTTCGTCGATCAGTCATCATCAATTCGTCGGTCATAATATAATTGACAGGTTTCATCCGCGTTTATTATCATCAATTCATCCATATTTCTCTAACATTAAGGTTATTGATGATTTTGTTTGTACTGAATTTGTCGGTCATCAATTTGATTTTAGGTTTGTACTGAATTGTTCGTGTTTTGTGATTGATAGATCTCGACTTGTGATTAGATTATTGGTTTCGTTTATTCATGGCTTAATTCGAGATTTTCATGGTCATTTTAGAATTTTGGAATAATTTATTATTCTATTGTACTCGACTGCTATCTTTCAATTTTTTTTGTTTTATTTGGAGTATTGTCATTTTGAGTTCCCTTGTATCAATTTGAGGATTTCGAAGGTTGGATTGTATTTGATAGAATATCCTCAGCTTTAGCTACCCTCGTAAATGGTTTGTTCAAGAATTGATGCTTGTGATTCATGAAAAATTATTTTAGACATATGAAACATCTTGTCCACATCCACGTAGTCGGATATGTCCATGGGTTACACCCTGGAAAAATACGCGTCATCTGTTGTTGGGGCTGTCCAAGTGGCCTGTGACAAGAAGGGTGTGAAGCACCCTGTCATTTGTAGCGAGAGTGGAAGGGCAATTGTGTCACACCACTCCATTGTGATCTTCGAGGCGTTTTCGTCGTCGAAGACAGCCCCATCCCCTGCCACGCTGGCATTTGACTACCTCATAGACGGTTTAACCGAGGAGGCGCATGGGGCGTATAATGGGCTCAGGGGGGCTACGGTCAGGGGTGAGTACAATAATTCTTTAGCTTTTGCGTACCAGTTGAAACAAAGGTGTGTTGAGCACTTCAAAGAGGGTGCGCTGGGATGGAGCAGCTCGCTGCTGTAGACGGGCTTTGTGAGCTCGTCTCGACAGCCATTGGTGTGGCTGACCCCACCACCATTTACCATGTCAACGTGGTCAGATTCACGTTAATTCCTGATTTCTGGGGGATAGGGCAGATGTTTCCGATTGTGTCAATTCACAAGTAAGCTTGAGCAACAACCTAAAGCTAAGGGCATCTTATCCGACTTAACCTGTGATAGTGATGGTAAAATTGATAAGTTCATTGGGGGTACAGTGAGAGCAGTTTAGCCTTACATGAGCTAGGTGGTGAAAATGGCGGTGGAGGTTACTATCTAGGGATGATTTTGGGAGGGGCTTACGAGGAGGCGCTTGGGGCGTCCACAACCTGTTTTATTGCTGATAGTTTTGTTTGATGCTTTTATTGTTCAATTCATATGGGTTTATTTGTAACCATGAATTTATATTCCTCCAGAATCTGACTTTGTATTGCTTAATATTTCAGGTTCATTAAAATCTCACTCACTTTTTTCTTAAGGTATTTCTTCTAATTTTTTATGGTCTTATATGTCACACATTCTTTGTTTGTTTGTATTCTTGTTCGTCTACGTTCTTTATAGAGCAAAATTCAACATTTTTGATCTTATTGTACACTTGTGAGCTTATGTTCTCTATAATTTGTTTAAAAATTGATGTTTGTATGTTTGTTTTGTCACGGTAATTAATGGATTGGAGTGATTTCGTAAGGTGCTTTGCGGGTTTTTATTGTATCCTCTAATATATGAACTTTCTCGCTATCCATGGTAGATATATTTATCGCTATCGTATATGAACTCTTCCATGCTTATGAATATATTTGGTTTTATTTTCTCGTGACTTAATTTATTTATTTTCAAATAATGACTCGATAATTTGTGATCTTTTTTCCTTTTCTATATATAATTTGCGTATAAACTATTAATTTTATTATTTAAGTGTCTTATTTTATATTGTAGTCATGGATATGAGCTGGATAAGATTGCCAAATGATCACTCAAAATATGTAGCTGGGTGTCTTAATTTTATTGAGCTAGCTAAGACAAATCTAGTTGAAGGAAAAACCAAGTGTCCGTGTAAAAGTTGTATATTGCGTTATTGGTTGCCACTTAAAGAAGTCGAGGGACATATTTTGTTTAATGGTTTTTATCAAAAATATACAAACTTGATTTGGCATGGTAAAGACAATGTTCTAGATAATTTGCAAAAAGTTAATAATGTTAAGAGTAGTGGTGAAGAATCCTTTATTGGTCAAGATGACATGGAAGGTTTGCTAAATGCAACATATTTTGGTGGTGATCAATTTTCTTATGGTTATGAGGTCGACGATGTGACTACGAAAATGAATTATGGTGATGACTCTAATCATGAAAATGATTATGACTTTGCCCATGAATATGATTTTGAGGATGATGATGTGTATGATGAAACCCTTGGACCAAACAACATTCAAGATGATGAAAAGTACAAAAAAAATTTAGAATCATCAAAAGAAGAGCTCTACAAAGGGTGTCAAACTTTCTCGAAATTGTCGTTTCTTTTACATTTGTTTCATATCAAGTGTATGTTTCACTGGCCTAATGAGTCCTTTAATATGTTAACTGAATTACTGCTTAAAGCTTTTCCACAAATTAAAGAGTTCCCAGCTTCGTACTACGAGGGCAAGAAAATAATCAATAATTTGGGCCTTGGATACGAAAAGATCCATGCCTGCCAAAACAATTGTATGCTTTATTGGGGGGAATTCTCCGACAATGTTAAGTGTCATGTATGCCACGTATCAAGATGGAAAACAGCAATAAGCGAGAGAGGTAATACTAATGACAAAGGGAAGGGTCAACCTAGGAAGAGAGAAGCAGCCAAGGTAATGAGATATTTTCCCTTAATACCTAGGCTAAGAAGATTATACATGTCATCTAAAACGGCAGAAGACATGTGGTGGCTTCATAAAGATCGTGTGAAAGATGGAAAGATTAGACACCCTTCTGATGGGTCAGCTTGGAAAGAATTTGATTCTCGATACCCCGAGTTTGCCTCTGATCCTCGAAGTGTCAGGTTAGCTTTGGCAACTGATGGGTTTAACCCTTATCGTTTAATGAATACAACATATAGCACTTGGCCCGTTATATTGATTCCCTACAACCTACCTCCATGGTTGTGCATGAAACCATCATCGTTTATATTATCATGTATCATTCCAGGAAAATCTAGTCCGGGTATTGATATTGATGTATATTTGAAACCTTTACTTCATGAGTTGAAAATGTTATGGGAGGGTGTTGATGCTTTTGATGCACATACGAGGAAAAATTTCAAATTACGAGCAGCTTTGCATAGTACTATCAATGATTTTCCTGCGTACGCTATGTTATCTGGGTGGAGTACTATAGGTTATGATGCTTGTCCTCGTTGCACTCACTCAACGAACTCTGGTAGGTTTGCTGGTAAAATTTGTTATGTTGGGCATAGAAAATGGTTACCCCATGATCATCATTATCGCTCCCAAGGTCATTTGTTTGATGGAACCAATGTTTATGATAGTGCTACAGAGTCTATGAGTGGATCAGATGTGTTGAGGCAACAAGAAGGAATTGACTATGTGTATGGAAAGACCGCAAAACGATTAAAGAGAAAAAATAGGGCAAGGGAAGTAGGTGTCTCAACTAACTTCGTAAATGATGATGAGGATGATGATGGAGGTACTTTGTGGAACAAAAAGAGCATATTTTTTGAATTGCCCTATTGGGAACACAATCCTCTTAGACATAATTTAGATGTTATGCACATTGAAAAGAATGTGTGTGATAATATATTGGGAACACTATTGGATATGGATAAGAGTAGGGATGACATTAAAGGAAGATATGCTCTTAAAACATTGGGTGTTAAAAAACATCTTTGGCCCCAAGAGAGGGTTGGCAGGGATCCTATCATGCCTCCCGCTTCATACTCAATGTCTAACGAGGAAAAGGAGAGATTTTTAAGGGTGTTGCAAAGGATAAGAGTTCCTGACGGATATGGATCAAACATATCAAGATGTGTGAACATGAAACAACGAAAACTCATTGGTCTTAAGAGTCATGACAATCATGTGTTAATGCAAGATATTCTTCCTGTAGCATTAAGAGCATCCAAAGCCACTTCTGTCATTGACTTGCTTGGTGAACTGTCTTCCTTTTTCAAGTTTTTGTGTTCTCCAACTCTTGATTGTGATGATCTAAACTCTCTTGAGTCAAAAATTGCACTTATACTATGTCGGATGGAAATTGAGTTTCTACCAACATTTTTTACCGTCATGGTTCACCTACTTATCCACCTCGTGGAAGAGGCGAAGCTCGGTGGGCCTGTTCAATATAGATGGATGTACCCTATTGAAAGGTTAGTATCACAAACTCATTGTATTTTTTTTCGACTACTACTATATTTTTTTTATTGACTAACAGTTATTTTCGTACAGGTATTTGGCTCACTTAAAGTCATATGTAAGCAATAAAGCTCAACCCGAGGGATCAATTGCTGAAGGGTTTGTGTTTGAGGAGACCATCACTTTTTGTTCAAGATACCTCGAAGGTGCGGAGACAATCTTTAACAGGTCCAAGAGAAATGATGATGATGCTTTGGATATTAGTTGTTACTTATACCATTCTGGTGGTAGGGCTATTGGTATGAAGGAGAACATGCATATAGATGATATTAGTTTAAAACAAGCGCACCGTTATGTATTGCTTCACTCCGATGAGATGAAAGAGGCTCTCGCGCAAGTATTACAACTATTTATTTTATGATTTTCAGTCATCACATGTTATCTTTTAACACAAGTTTGTTCATTTGAAGCGAATTCATCAAACAAAAGAGGCAACATCATCATGCTAGAGTCTCTGAAGAGGAAGAAAATAAGTAGATGATAAATGAATTTCCCGAGTGGCTTCAACTCCAGGTTTTATTTCCGAGTAATTTTATTTATAATGCTCTCTTATTGTCCGTTTAGGACGCCCATCAGAAGCCTCTGGTTCATCAACACTGGACCCTTCTGGCTGACTTTCCTCCCCAGCCGAAGTAGTCGCTGGAGCTTCTTCTGTAACTTGGATCGATGTTCCTGGTAACAACACGGCTGGCGCTACATCTGGCTCCACCTGTTTCTCGAAACTATCATTCTTGTGTTGACTTGTTGAATTATCGGAAGACACAAACATAGAGCTTTCATCGAAAGTGACATCCCTGCTAAGAATGACACGATTCTCCAACGGAGACCAAATGCGGTATCCCTTAACTCCATCTCCATATCCCATAAAGCAACCCTTCTTTGCTCGCGGTTCTAGTTTTCCCTCATTTACATGATAATAGGCCAAACAACCAAAAACCTTCAGACATGAATAATCAGCATCTTTACCAGACCATACCTCATAAGGCGTCTTGCAGTCAATCCCCGTAGGTGGTGCACGATTTATCAAGTAACAGGCCGTCTTCACAGCTTCACCCCAAAACTTCCTAGTCAACCATGCATTGGAGAGCATGCACCGAACTCCCTCAAGCAACGTCTGATTCATGCGCACTGCAACACCATTTTGCTGCGGTGTTCCCCTAATGGTGTGATGCCTAGCAATCCCATTGTTCTTTCAAAGCTCATTTAACTCAAACAAACAAAATTCCAGACCATTATCCGTTCGTAGCCTCTTGATCTTCTTTCCCGTTTGATTTTCCACCAATGCCTTCCACTGAATGAAGGTTTTAAGGACCTCACTCTTGTGCTTAAACAGATAAAGCCATGTGTACCTGGAGAAATCATCTATAAAGGTGACAAAATAGTGAAAACCTCCAATACCCTCTACGCGAGCAGGACCCCAACAATCTGAATGGATATAATCAAGCGTTCCCTTCGTAGTGTGCACCCCTTTTGCCGAACTTAGCACGATCCTTCTTTCCAAACACACAATGTTCGCAGAAACTAAGATTCTTCATCTTATACATACCTAGAAGATCCCTTTTGGATAATATCCGCATCCCTCGTTCACCCATGTGACCAAGTCGCATATGCCATAACTTAGTCTCATCTGTGTGACGATCCTCTGACGCTACAGCTGCAGAACCTGTCAACGTCATACCTTGCAATAAATACAAGGTATTTCTCTTGATACCCGTAAGTATCACCTTGGAACCCTGCATAACGTTCAATGTCCCTTCTGAACCCGAAAAAGTGAAACCCTTTTCATCTAGAACATCAAGAGATATCAAATTTTTCTTCAACAAAGGAACATGTCTTACGTCAGTTAAAGTACGAATCATACCATCACGTGTTTTAATCTTGATTGACCCTTTCCCATAAACTTTGCAGAGAGCTTCATTTCCCATAACAACATTACCACCATTAAAGCTCTCATAAGTGGAAAACCAAACACGATGTGGACACATATGATATGAACAACCTAAGTCTAAAACCCATTTGTCGGAAGGATGTTGAACCTTATTGACAGTTAAGGCTATATCATCCTCCGAATCATACTTTTGACCCTGGACAATGGCTGCAGTTGAAGGCTTTTTCTTTGGACAATTAGCCTTCCATTGTCATGGTTCCTTACAAATGTGGCAAAGGTCATTTGGGCTTGGTTCCTTAGGTTTAGATTTAGACTTATTCTTTTTCTTACCTCCTTGACCCTTCCCCTTGGATGTATTAACTACTAACCCGACATTATGACTTTCACCCACATCAATTATTGCCTTTTGACGCAACTCCCTAGTGTGAAGGGCCGACTTCACCTCTTCTAGGGTCAAGGTTTCTTTCCCAACAACAAATGACTCAACAAAATTTTCATACGAGTTAGGCAAAGAAACAAGCATTATTAAGGCAGCATCCTCATCCTCGACCTTAACATCTATATTACGTAAATCAAGCAATATAGTATTTAATCTATCGAGATGATCTCTAAGGGACATACCATCTTGCATTCGGAGGCTAAACAAGCGCTGCTTCAAAAGCAACTTGTTGGTGATTGACTTCGTCATAAACAAAGACTCCAACATTGACCAAAGCCCCAAGGCAGTATCTTCGTCAGCAACTTCGGTGATGACGTCATCCACCAAACATAGCAAAATGGTGGAGTGAGCTTTCTCCTCCATCTCCTCCAACTCGGAAGCTGTGATGCTCCCCTTTGTAGGTGCTGCTCCCTCAGCTGACACTGTAGCCTTAATATCCTTCGTCAAGGGTTTCGAAATACCTTGTTGCTTAAGCAAGGCCTTCATCTTAATTTGCCATAGCCCGAAGCTATTCCTCCCCGTGAACTTCTCAATCTTCATACTCATCGCCGCCATTTCCCGAGATCACAGATACCCGAGATACCTTGTGCTCTGATACCAGTTTATTGTGCGGAAGCTAACGAACACGACAATAATAAAAAGAAAGAGACCAAGATTTAACGTGGTTCACTAACAAATTGTTAGCTACGTCCACAGGCGAAGGGAAAAACTTTTACTATATCGCCAGAATGCAAATTACAGACTCGTATGAGCTCTCTCTAAGTAATGACTTAAGAGACTCAAATATTTTTGGAGGGATTCTAAGGTGGAGGGGAAACTCCTATATATATGAATAGAATCCCCTCATCTTTCCTCATCTTCCAATGTGGGACAAAAATACAATATATAGTTGTACATGAACCACACTTTCCTATTTCCTTAGATGTGGGACAACCACCAAACTAGGAAATATCATCTTCAAGTCACATATTCTAACAGTTTCATATGATGTTAATGTTCTAAATAAGGATAAATTACCATGATGAACTTGTTATATTCAACTTATGTGACCTGTATGTGATTTATATTCAATTATTATCCGTATATATATGTTCGTCAACTTTGTTTAATATATAGGTGAAATATTATATAGAAGTGGACGAACATATAAATATGGAGGGAGTACAATTTCCTAGCAACATAATACAATGTAGTATAAACTTATCCTTCAGTATTTGTAAAATTTATCCTTTAGTGATGTAAAATTGTTTAGTGAAATACAGTATCCTTTAGTGTTGGTAAAATTTATCCTTTAGTGTTCACACTTGAATTATACAAATATATCCTTAGTGATGTAAAATTTGGTAGTATAAATTTATCCGTTAGTGTTTGTACGGGTTAAAAAGGTTATGTATAGGTAGGCCTACATGGCTACTTACCTCAATGACTTCCTTCTTCACTTATATTCTTTTTATCCATCTATCTATTGTCGCCCTTTTTCAACATTTAAATTGCAATAACCTGTGTTATTGATTTTTTTACGATTTCTACATAATGACATAGTTTAAGAAACCATAAGAAAATAGTTGATACAAAGGTTTCTGGATACACTAATCATGGGTGAGGTGTTTAATATTAAATGTTTTGACTGTGTGTGCAACAATGTTGGTTTGGACAAGGCTACAAACCATCCCTGCAGCTACAATTTGAGTTCTCTTCCAAAGTTGCTCATGTACCAGTTGGTGACTCAATTCCTACATATTATTTTCGTTTTGCAAAGTTCGAGGGCATCATTAACGGAAGGGTAGCAACAACATGCTACATAGGTAACAGATTTTAACAATAAAGAGAGATTTCGAATAGATAAACTCATAGTGAGTAAACAATAATTGTATCAAAGTGTTACGTACCTTTATATGTTGTTTTTGCAGACATTTTTGGCAAGCTTTACGAAATCGGTCCTAACATATACAAATAACGGATATAAATGTCCAACTATCAAGCTTGAGGATGTTGAGTATGTATATCTGTAGTTATTCAACTATTTCAAATCGCACAATCATATGAATATGACGCTTGCAGTTTCTAAATTTTTACGTTCTTTGCAATGGTTGCGAGCTATCATGTACGTTATGGGCTCCACATGTACAGGACTTGCCTAATCTAATATATAAGCAGCCAAATCCTACCCATCAACATAATAGAACTTATTAAGGATGATCTGGATTTTACCCAAATTCTGCATTTCTTTGTCGAACATGTAATTAATATTGAGGAAGCTTTGAATGCATACAGTGAACATTGTAATTGCGTCGTAAATGAATTTTTACATCACCAAGGTGACAAAAATAATAAACTCTACCAAAGTTAATTGTACCAGAAATTATGAGGGATTGGGTTAATCTGTTTATGCAAGATAGTAGATCCTTATACATAAACGGAGTATATATCAAGGTTTTACTGAGAAGTACTTATCTCTAATCGATTCATTAACTCCTTTCTCCACCTTTGATTTGTCGCGTCCACCTTCGATTCCTTCTGATCTTTACCAACGATATTGTTACACGATTTGCCTTATCAGTAGAATCTAATGTGTTGTATTTGGGAGTGCCAATCAATATTGTGGTTTCCTGAGTTAGTTTTTGAGGAATGGGGCATTTAGGGTTTGTCAATTGGGGGGGATAGATGAATCACGGGGTTACAAATGCAGTTAGAGTTGGGGTTTGACAGCATTAGGAGATTAGTTTTTGATATCTCATTTAGGGTCGTTTTTTTGTCAATTGCGTACCTATAATTTTATTTACTTACAATATATACTCTTTCCGTCCCAATAGTGACAGAAGAAATAATGATATGTTTATTAAAAGGTAAAAAGTAGATGGTAGCACATTCGAAAAAATGAAAGTGTGAATTATTGATTGATACACTTAAAAAAGAAAACTGAGAACTATTGACTGGGATGTAGGGACTATTGTGCAATAATTTAAATTTGTTGTCCGTATTGTGACAAATAATACCGGTACTCAATTGAGCATTGTATTTTTTAGCATACGTAGAACTTATGTGGACATGACATAGGTCCACCCCGACGCGGCCGCGCGCGGGTTTGGGGAGATGAATGAATCTCCATATGAGAATGGATCGAATTGAAATTTAAATCGAAGTGGAGTCGCCACCGAACTTTGTGGGAGTTCGGACCCGTTCGAGCCCACTCTATGTCGTAGTGGGCCGTATACAAAATACGACCCATTTCCGATGTCAGAGTTTATTGGGCTCGTCCCTTTGCATTTGATACCGATACTGACATTATCGAATATCGTGTATTGAATGACTCTCGTATGCCAATGGATTCGGATATCCGGAAACCATGGTTCTGAGTAAGGGGTGAGGGTACGTGTTGGGAAGCCCACAAAGGAAACCCAACCCTGCCCGCACTTAGCGGCCTCTACTAAGATCTCGAATGACTTTCTAATACGCGCGTTAGTAATTCGGTGAAAAATGCTTATGCAAACATTGTTTTCCCTAAGCATGTGAATGAAATCGAAAAGGTTTCTATGTCGATTTAATGCAATTAATTCTAACGTCGAAGTTGAATTTTAGCATGTGGGTTCATTTTAGTACATTAAAACAAACGATAAATAAACAAGGAAAATAACAAACGGTTAGTAATGGTATAACGAATAATAACGGTCTGCAAATTATTGAATGATGTAGACAAGATGATGTAAAGTTTTGAAAAGTGAAGTTTTCACGCGATTGATTAGACCCGTGTCGACTTAAGTCGTGAAAAGATATTAATATGACTCGACAGGCTTGTAGGACTCACGGTTTGACGTGATGAAGAGGCCACTCGACCGAGTCATTGAGGGACTCGACCGAGTGGACCTCTGAAAATGCTTCTGTCCCGTATTTTAGACCCTACTTGATCGAGTTATTGACCAACTCGACCGAGTACGTTGCCACTCGACCGAGTCACTGTGAGACTCGACCGAGTGGAGGTCGTAAGTGCATTCTGTTTCGGTGTTTGGGGTGCCACTCGACCGAGTGGGATAGGTACTCGGTCGAGTGCCCCCTGTACGAATTATAATTCGCTTTGCAATTGCTTTTGATTTTTGATAATTTGATGATTCTACTGAATCGGACAAAATTATTGTACAATTTATGCTCAATTCGGATTTTATAGATCATTGATTTTGTTGAATCGGATATAAATATTATTGGATTTATACTCGATTCTAAATTTGAATGCTAGTCGAATCCCATATTCGATTATTGAATCGATATGGAATACTAGAGTAAAAATAAAAGAAAATTGCTTTAAGTCGTCTTAAATTAACTATCGCGATATGAATGGATTTCCTCCGCGTTTAATAATGTCGTAATTCTAACGAATTGTATGACAATTATTTTAGCATCAATAGAAATCGCTTTAATTAATTTATGTGACTAGATCGTTAGATTCGACGTCTAATTATGAAATTAGCATCGAATCTAAGAGTTTGACGTTATGCTAGAATTGAAAGACTTGATTCCCTCCGCATCCCGACATCACAATTAATTCTTGCGAATTGTTTGATGTCGGATCCGCATCAACGGGTTTCGACCCTTATAAAAAAGTATGTTTTAAAAATAGGTTTTAGAATTGATGAAAATTGCGATAATGACGATAAAAAAAGAAAATTAAAGTTGATGTTAATTCGTCTCAGCAATCAAGTAATCGGGGTGATGGGATAAGCGACCGGCAACGCTGTGTGCAGTACACTTGTATATTCGGGTTTCCTTATCCCACCATCACTCATGCTCGACACGAATCGACGAATACTTTAATGTTTTATACTAGTTATATTATCGATATTAGGACGTAAATAAAAAAAATGAGACGACTACGACGATGATAGGCGACATGACGCGAGAAAAAGAAGAAAAGAGAAGAGCGAGAATTGGCACCCTCAACCTACATGTTTCTTATGCTCGGACGGGACTCGTAGTGACGGCTTGCACGGGAGTTTCGAGTATGTAGGCTAAGTTGTGGTGTTTTAGGGTTTTGAATTCCTAAAGCTAGGTTTAGGGTTTGAATGTATGTGAGTAGGGTAGAATTAGGGTTTTTCAAGATGTAAAAAAAGATGTCTAAAGTTGTGTTGCATTGGGTGTTTATATAGGCAAGGCCTAGGTACCCCGTCTAGGATTACTCGACCGAGTAGCCCCTTGACTCGGTCGAGTGGCCCGGTGTGCCTGCAGTCGGGCCTGAATAAGGCCCACTCGATCGAGTAGGTTGAGCACTCGATCGAGTGGCTCAACTGGGTCGCGAGATCCGGGCTTTGGACCGTGACTTTGGATGTCTTGTGGGTTTTGAGTTTGACTTGGACTTTTGGTACTTATGTGGCTGTTTTGTATGTTTCAGAAACGACTTTGATCGGGGTTGACCCAATCGCTAAAAGTCGGTTTTATTTCCGGTGTCGGTTTTGACCCAAATTAGTCTTGTTTTACTGGAAACGACCCACTGGGCCTGAATTTGAGTTCGGTTTTGTGAAATTTGTACTCCGTAAGTGCATTAGCCAACAAATACTGGTTTTGAGCCCGTATCAGAGCGCGTAGAAACACGTTAGCGTCCGATCATCATCGGGTGTTTTTGGAAACTGCCATAGACACCTGGCAGTCAAAATGCGGGTGTCTACAGAGCCCCCACTCTGACTGAGGCTTGGACAGGGCGAAAGTCAGAGTAGCTACCTAGCCAATTAAGACCTGGTAGAGACTTCCGATAGGGTCGTTTATAGTCCGTTAGACTCGCGTGAAGGGCTCGCCAGCCATAAGATAGGAGTCATACCTGAGCTGCTGATAATACCTCCGTGGGGAGTCGGACTTGTCGCATAAGTCCTGGGTGAGCCTATGTGTAGGCCCATCCCGTGCTATTCCGGGGAAATGTCGCCTCGGGCTATCAGCTGGGGAATTGGACTTGTCGTATAAGTCCCGGGTGCGCCTGTATATGAGCCCATCCCGTGTAAATGCCGCCTTGGGCTTCCGCTGGGGAGATTTAGTTGGCTGCATGTCCTTGCTCGAGTGGTACCTGTATAAGTCACATAAAATTTGCATGCAACACGTAGTTAGTAAAATGACTCGCGCTGGGGAAAAAGTTTTTTTGAATTTTTGAATTTTTGAATTTTTGAAATTTTTTGAATTTTTGAAAATTTTGAAATTTTGAAATTTGGAATTTTTGGAAATTTTTGACTCCTAAAGAAATTAGGAAAGTTCGGGATGAATATTCCCGTGCTAGTATTGGGATTAAGCTTATGGGTTGATTCCGTTTAGGATTAGGAAACTATTGTGCAAGGAGAGATTAGGAAAGAACGTTGTAAGGTTGATGCTATATATAGCCCTCCTTGTCTTTGATTTTCTTCATAATTTCCTCACAAATCATCCTTCTTAAAAAGAAAGCTCCTTATTCTTCTCAAGAATTTTAACCATGGGTGTTGATCGATTGATCGTCATGTTGCAAGAATGGTCCCGACGCTTTAGGGATGGCGATAGGGTGGCTTTGAACCAGACAGGTATTGCCCAACTGTATACATTCCGTCAGATGCAGGTTGATCGCTACTTCTTGGATGCCTGCTTGTCTTATTGGGATGACATATATCATGTCTTTGCCTTTCCTCGGGGCGAAGTATGCCCTCTACTCGAGGAGATTGCCGCCGTAGGAGGATGGAATCCGATACTTCGTCCTGCCGTCCCATACTCGATCTACGACCCAAGGAGGAAGCTTCGAGAATTCCTTGGGCTTTCTCACAACGAGGTATCCCGGATGGTTGAAGACGACAACACAGTTTCCTTAATTGATCTGGCTGAGAAATTTATGAACCCGCATGATGTTGGGGTCAGATTGATTTATAGCCGTAGGGCCTTCTCTTTCTGTATGCTCCATGTCTATGCTTTTGAATGTCACGTGGTTTTATTATCATGCATGGGATACATCCGTCTCTTGACCGTGGTTGATTTAATGGAGACGGAGCACAGCCCGGCTTTGCTGATTACGGGTGAAATAATCCAAGGCTTGGACAATCGTGAGAGGGATTCGTCCGTCTGTCTCACCGGAAGCACCCGCGTGCTGCAAGTATGTCGGATTTTTTTTTTCTCGATTTCTTGATTTTTTAATTTTTTTCGAGATTTTGACTGATGCAGTGGGCACTCGATCGACTCACCCTGGCACTCGATCGAGTGCCTTCGTAAAAAGCCCCCTGATCGTTTCCAGGGATGCCACTCGACCGAGTCACCCCGGCACTCGATCGAGTGTCATCAGGCGGACGCCTCTTTCGCCTTGGAAACTCTTCTTTTTGTTTCCTTTTTCAGATTTGGCTATATGAGAGGCTATCAGTGATAGATCCTCCCCTTGATGCTAGCAACTACCGTCACAACTAACTGATGACGAGGAGACGGGCTATTGATTTTTGTCGTCAGATTACTCAGAAGTATTGGGACGAGGTGTTATCTTTCCAAGGTGGTCGGCTAATTCGATGGGTTGTGCCGTGGTGGCCCATCTACGTTTGGACCGGCTTGGATCCAAGGGACAGAGCTCGTTACCAAGTAATCTTGTCTTTCAGGCAAACAATTCATCTCTACCCGGATCGCATACTAAGGCAGTACGGACGGGCCGAGCGAATCCCAGAAATCGAATCAGTTGTGAGTGATCCTACCCAACTGACTGATGTGATGTGCGATACCTGGATGCAAAGATGGTATACCCGGCATACTTGGCCTATTCCCAAATCTCGCCATTCGATCTGGGTTTCAGACTACTATGTGAAGTGGACTAAAGCTGGTGATGCCAAAGCCCGACACTACTACAAACTCCCTATTTTCTAGACACTTTGAGGTTGACACTTTTATAAAGGGTCAACCCTAATTTGTACCTAATTACCAATCTTGACTCTTTCATTTGTCAAGAACTATAAAAAAATTATTAATAAAATAAATAAAGAAACTACTCCACGTAATGATCTTCTCCCAAATCACTATTCATCTCGTGCGGATTATAATCACTGTTAATAAAATATTCACATCACGATTTAAAAAAAATTCACTTCACACATAACACACTACTCTGCCGCGCATCAATTATAATATAAACAGTATTCATCATTAAAATATTCTAAACCTAGGTTAATTATAATATAATTAATTAACAGTATTCATCTTCATCTGCTGCGCCATCTTCGTCAATCATCTTCATCCGCTTTTCAAGCTAATAGATCCTCATCTTCGTCAATCATCATCTCAATCATCCGCACGTCTATATTCAGATCATCTTCACAAGATTGCTTATCATCTTCGTCGATCAGTCATCATCAATTCGTCGGTCATAATATAATTGACAGGTTTCATCCGCGTTTATTATCATCAATTTCATCCATATTTCTCTAACATTAAGGTTATTGATGATTTTGTTTGTACTGAATTTGTCGGTCATCAATTAGTTTTTAGGTTTGTACTGAATTGTTCGTGTTTTGTGATTGATAGATCTCGACTTGTGATTAGATTATTGGTTTCGTTTATTCAGGGCGTAATTCGAGATTTTCATGGTCATTTTAGAATTTTGGAATAATTTATTATTCTATTATACTCGACTGTCATCTTTCAAATTTTTTTGTTTTATTTGGAGTATTGTCATTTTGAGTTCCCTTGTATCAATTTGAGGATTTCGAAGGTTGGATTGTATTTGATAGAATATCCTCAGCTTTAGCTACCCTCGTAAATGGTTTGTTCAAGAATTGATGCTTGTGATTCATGAAAAATTATGTTAGACATATGAAACATCTGGTCCAAATCCACGGAGTCGGATATATCCATGGGTTACACCCTGGAAAAATACGCGTCACCTGTTGTTGGGGCTGTCCAAGTGGCCTGTGACAAGAAGGGTGTGAAGCACCGTGTCATTTGTAGCGAGAGTGGAAGGGCAATTGTGTCACACCACTCCATTCTGATCTTCGAGGCGTTTTCGTCGTCGAAGACAGCCCCATCCCCTGCCACGCTGGCATTTGACTACCTCGTAGACGGTTTAACCGAGGAGGCGCATGGGGCGTATAATGGGCTCAGGGGGGCTACGGTCAGGGGTGAGTACAATAATTCTTTAGCTTTTGCGTACCAGTTGAAACAAAGGTGTGTTGAGCACTTCAAAGAGGGTGCGCTGGGATGGAGCAGCTCGCTGCTGTAGACGGGCTTTGTGAGCTCGTCTCGACAGCCATTGGTGTGGCTGACCCCACCACCATTTACCATGTCAACGTGTTCAGATTCACGTTAATTCCTGATTTCTGGGGGATAGGGCAGATGTTTCCGATTGTGTCAATTCACAAGTAAGCTTGAGCAACAACCTAAAGCTAAGGGCATCTTATCCGACTTAACCTGTGATAGTGATAGTAAAATTGATAAGTTCATTGGGGGTACAGTGAGAGCAGTTTAGCCTTACATGAGCTAGGTGGTGAAAATGGCGGTGGAGGTTACTATCTAGGGATGTTTTTGGGAGGGGCTTACGAGGAGGCGCTTGGGGCGTCCACAACCTGTTTTATTGCTGATAGTTTTGTTTGATGCTTTTATTGTTCAATTCATATGGGTTTATTTGTAACCATGAATTTATATTCCTCCAGAATCTGACTTTGTATTGCTTAATATTTCAGGTTCATTAAAATCTCTCTCTTTTTTCTTAAGGTATTTCTTCTAATTTTTTATGGTCTTATATGTCACACATTCTTTGTTTGTTTGTATTCTTGTTCGTCTACGTTCTTTATAGAGCAAAATTCAACATTTTTGATCTTATTGTACACTTGTGAGCTTATGTTCTCTATAATTTGTTTAAAAATTGATGTTTGTATGTTTGTTTTGTCACGGTAATTAATGGATTGGAGTGATTTCGTAAGGTGCTTTGCGGGTTTTTATTGTATCCTCTAATATATGAACTTTCTCGCTATCCATGGTAGATATATTTATCGCTATCGTATATGAACTCTTCCATGCTTATGGTTTTATTTTTGGTTTTATATTTGGTTTATTTGGTTTTATTTGGTTTTATTTTCTCGTGACTTAATTTATTTATTTTCAAATAATGACTCGATAATTTGTGATCTTTTTTCCTTTTCTATATATAATTTGCGTATAAACTATTAATTTTATTATTTAAGTGTCTTATTTTATATTGTAGTCATGGATATGAGCTGGATAAGATTGCCAAATGATCACTCAAAATATGTAGCTGGGTGTCTAAAGTTTATTGAGCAAGCTAAGACAAATCTAGTTGAAGGAAAAACCAAGTGTCCGTGTAAAAGTTGTATGTTGCGTTATTGGTTGCCACTTAAAGAAGTCGAGGGACATATTTTGTTTAATGGTTTTTATCAAAAATATACAAACTTGATTTGGCATGGTAAAGACAATGTTCTAGATAATTTGCAAGAAGTTAATAATGTTAAGAGTAGTGGTGAAGGATCCTTTATTGGTCAAGATGACATGGAAGGTTTGCTAAATGCAACATATTTTGGTGGTGATCAATTTTCTTATGGTTATGAGGTCGACGATGTGACTACGGAAATGAATTATGGTGATGACTCTAATCATGAAAATGATTCTGACTTTGCCCATGAATATGATTTTGAGGATGATGATGTGTATGATGAAACCCTTGGACCAAACAACATTCAAGATGATGAAAAGTACAAAAAACTTTTAGAATCATCAAAAGAAGAGCTCTACAAAGGGTGTCAAACTTTCTCGAAATTGTCGTTTCTTTTACATTTGTTTCATATCAAGTGTATGTTTCACTGGCCTAATGAGTCCTTTAATATGTTAACTGAATTACTGCTTAAAGCTTTTCCACAAATTAAAGAGTTCCCAGCTTCGTACTACGAGGGCAAGAAAATAATCAATAATTTGGGCCTTGGATACGAAAAGATCCATGCCTGCCAAAACAATTGTATGCTTTATTGGGGGGAATTCTCCGACAATGTTAAGTGTCATGTATGCCACGTATCAAGATGGAAAACAGCAATAAGTGAGAGAGGTAATACTAATGACAAAGGGAAGGGTAAACCTAGGAAGAGAGAAGCAGCCAAGGTAATGAGATATTTTCCCTTAATACCTAGGCTAAGAAGATTATACATGTCATCTAAAACGGCAGAAGACATGTGGTGGCATCATAAAGATCGTGTGAAAGATGGAAAGATTAGACACCCTTCTGATGGGTCAGCTTGGAAAGAATTTGATTCTCGATACCCCGAGTTTGCCTCTGATCCTCGAAGTGTCAGGTTAGCTTTGGCAACTGATGGGTTTAACCCTTATCGTTTAATGAATACAACATATAGCACTTGGCCCGTTATATTGATTCCCTACAACCTACCTCGATGGTTGTGCATGAAACAATCATCGTTTATATTATCATGTATCATTCCAGGAAAATCTAGTCCGGGTATTGATATTGATGTATATTTGAAACCTTTACTTCATGAGTTGAAAATGTTATGGGAGGGTGTTGATGCTTTTGATGCACATACGAGGAAAAATTTCAAATTACGAGCAGCTTTGCATAGTACTATTAATGATTTTCCTGCGTACGCTATGTTATCTGGGTGGAGTACTATAGGTTATGATGCTTGTCCTCGTTGCACTCACTCAACGAACTCTGGTAGGTTTGCTGGTAAAATTTGTTATGTTGGGCATAGAAAATGGTTACCCCATGATCATCATTATCGCTCCCAAGGTCATTTGTTTGATGGAACCAGTGTTTATGATAGTGCTACAGAGTCTATGAGTGGATCAGATGTGTTGAGGCAACAAGAAGGAATTGACTATGTGTATGGGAAGACCGCAAAACGATTAGAGAGAAAAAATAGGGCAAGGGAAGTAGGTGTCTCAACTAACTTCGTAAATGATGATGAGGATGATGATGGAGGTACTTTGTGGAACAAAAAGAGCATATTTTTTGAATTGCCCTATTGGGAACACAATCCTCTTAGACATAATTTAGATGTTATGCACATTGAAAAGAATGTGTGTGATAATATATTGGGAACACTATTGGATATGGATAAGAGTTGGGATGACATTAAAGGAAGATATGCTCTTAAAACATTGGGTGTTAAAAAACATCTTTGGCCACAAGAGAGGGTTGGCAGGGATCCTATCATGCCTCCCGCTTCATACTCAATGTCTAACGAGGAAAAGGAGAGATTTTTAAGGGTGTTGCAAAGGATAAGAGTTCCTGACGGATATGGATCAAACATATCAAGATGTGTGAACATGAAACAACGAAAACTCATTGGTCTTAAGAGTCATGACAATCATGTGTTAATGCAAGATATTCTTCCTGTAGCATTAAGAGCATCCAAAGCCACTTCTGTCATTGACTTGCTTGGTGAACTGTCTTCCTTTTTCAAGTTTTTGTGTTCTCCAACTCTTGATTGTGATGATCTAAACTCTCTTGAGTCAAAAATTGCACTTATACTATGTCGGATGGAAATTGAGTTTCTACCAACATTTTTTACCGTCATGGTTCACCTACTTATCCA
This sequence comes from Agrostemma githago, assembly GCA_958450325.1. Lineage (NCBI taxonomy): Eukaryota > Viridiplantae > Streptophyta > Magnoliopsida > Caryophyllales > Caryophyllaceae > Agrostemma > Agrostemma githago. Next base: position 53,080,468 of record OY288245.1, on the reverse strand, counting down.
CCTCGTGGAAGAGGCGAAGCTCGGTGGGCCTGTTCATTATAGATGGATGTACCCTATTGAAAGGTTAGTATCACAAACTCATTGTATTTTTTTCGACTACTACTATATTTTTTTTTTATTGACTAACATTTATTTTCGTACAGGTATCTGGCTCACTTAAAGTCATATGTAAGCAATAAAGCTCAACCTGAGGGATCAATTGCTGAAGGGTTTGTGTTTGAGGAGACCATCACTTTTTGTTCAAGATACCTCGAAGGTGTGGAGACAATCTTTAACAGGTCCAAGAGAAATGATGATGATGCTTTGGATATTAGTTGTTACTTATACCATTCTGGTGGTAGGGCTATTGGTATGAAGTTGAACATGCGTATAGATGATATTAGTTTAAAACAAGCGCACCGTTATGTATTGCTTCACTCCGATGAGATGAAAGAGGCTCTCGCGTAAGTATTACAACTATGTATTTTATGATTTTCAATCATCACATGTTATCTTTTAACACAAGTTTGTTCATTTGAAGCGAATTCATCAAACAAAAGAGGCAACATCATCATGCTAGAGTCTCTGAAGAGGAAGAAAATAAGTGGATGATAAATGAATTTCCCGAGTGGCTTCAACTCCAGGTTTTATTTCCGAGTAATTTTATTTTCCATCGTCTTAAGGACTACAAGTTTGTAATAATATCTCTCGATTAATTATGTGTAATTTCATGGTTTATTGTCGTAGGTTCATAACTTAGACGCAAGTACCGATGATGGACGGTTGAGAAAAGCATTAGCCGGTGGCTTAAGCATCTATGGTAAAAGAATGAAAGGATTTATATAAACGGGTATAAATTTCAAACAATTGGTCGTGCGCGGCAAAGAAAAACACAAAGTTCTGGAGTTATGGTTGAAGCAGAAGGAGATCATTATTATGGGAAGTTGACGAACATTTATGAGCTAGATTATTTTGGTCACTACAAAGTTGTGATGTTTCCGTGTGATTGGGTAGACATACGCAAGGGGATAAAGTTGTTTCCAGATGGAAGTGTTTGCGTAAACTTTGATAAATTGATGCACACTGGGCATAGTATATCAGATGATCCTTTTGTATTCTCATCTCAAGCAAAACAAGTTTTTTATGTGGAAGACGAGATGAAAAAAGGATGGTCGCATGTGATTAGGACCAAGCCGAGAGACTTGATTGACACGGGCGAAATGTTGTCATAGTAGTTACTAATGTTGGGTTGCGGTTTGTTTTTTTGTAATGGATGCGGACCAATTTGAATTGGGAATCTTTTATACCTTTATATTTTCCTTTTCTTTTATTGTTAGTGATTTTGTGGTTAGACAAATGGCTCATGATGCAATAGTCTGATAAATATTTGTTGTTGATCTTGTTTCAACTCAGAAATTGTCTACTGATTAATGATCGTTGTTAATTATTTGTTTTATGATCATTTAAAGATACTAATATTTTGTTTCTTGTTACAGAATAGATTAACAACATCTTCAATCGACAATGAACTACCGAAGTAAAAGAACAGTGGCTCAAGGAACAAATGCTCAAGCGACAAAAGATGAAGGATCAAAAGTCGCAAAGAAGTTGACATTTTCTGAAGTACTGTCGACGTTAGAAGTTCCACCAAAACAAAATGATGGCAGATGGGGACCATTTTGTCATACAAGTAAGGTGACATCGCACCATGATATTGGGAAAGATCAAAGCTCTTATGTTCCTGAAGCTCCTGTTACCAAGTCTGCTTCCATTTGGATAAACCGTCCACTTGAACCTTCAAAACAGAATCGTCCTACCGAACCAGCAAAACAGAGTCGTCCTACTCAACCTACAAAACAGAATCGTGTGGGTTTGCCAAGTACTGTGGGTAGTTTACATCCCCGAGTTCCTACCGGTGGTGTAGCTGCTATGGAAATCGATGATGTGATGCACACTTCCTCAATACCAACATCGAGTAAAGATCCCAAAGCCAATAATACGAAGCTGCTGCAGCGTGTGTCTAGTAACCCCACATAAATCAGCAGGTCTACAGAGTTGAGAAAATTGGCGAGGAAACCATTGTTGGCTACTGATGCGACAAATCGGATTTCTTCACTTGCAGGACATCACATTGCTCCGTCAGTGCTTTCTAAAATATCATCTAGTGCGCAGTATGGAGGTATGCGTTTACCAGTAGGTATTGACGGACATGTGCCTACTTTACATCCCACTGAGTGTAGTCTAGCCGCTACGGAAACCAATAATGTGAGGCACACTTCCTCAATGCCGACATCGAGCAAAGTTCCCAAAGCCAATAATACAACGGTGTTGCAGCGTGTGTCTAGTAACACCCCAGAAATTAGCAGGTCTACAGGGTTGAGTAAATTGGCGAGGAAACCGTTATTACATAATCAATTTGGTGCATTCCTTGATGATACAAATGTGGGACCTGATGCTGAAAAATCGCCATTAAGAGCTCCTGATACAGGCTTCGAATCAGCTAATAAAGAAAACGAATCAGATGGATCAACACCATTTATACTTAGGCGCCGAAGTTTGATACCGGATTGGCCCGATGATGTCAAATTTGATGAGAAAGAAGAAGTTCTAGCCATAGGTAAGTTTCTTCATCCCTTTCTTATCCTATTCTATAATTTACTTGTTTTATTCTGATCCAAGTCATGTGCTCTGAATGCCCATACTACCCACTGTTTCAAACAGGCTGCTATTATGTTGTTTGCTGAAACACCACATCGGATAACTTGATTTTTTCTGTTTATTAACGAGTCATTAATTCAGAATAATGAGTCATTTCCTCAATTGGAATTAGAACTTGCCTGGGAGGGTGAAGTTTAATTGCCAATGTTTCAATATTTGAACAAGTAGTATGGGAATTTCTGAATCCAATTGCTTAATGTTGTCGAGATTTATTATGACTTTCCTTACATCTCATAAATTCACAATAACGTAGACATAATAAAAAAGAGTAAGATGCAGTGTACTAAGGAAGCATGGACAATCCTGCCTAACTTCATCATCTCCTTTTAATGCATCCACCAATGGATGGATGGATGGAAGGATAACACACGTCTATAGTAGTGTGTGTATGTATGTAACCTATTCTCTCTCTTTCTGTACTTGCTTCGGTTATTAGATGAATATCGTGTCGGTCGTCTAGCCCACAATACTTTTGTGTGTACAAATATCGCCAACCATTTTGACAATAACCCACTGATTAATGGGTTACGGCTAATTTATCTCAATTTTGTACGGACTAATTAAATGTTTTTCATGAACATTTGAGTTGGTAGTCAATTATACTATTTTAATCAATTATATCAATATAAATAATGAGTAAATTCAAATTTCGAAGGTAGTTTTTGTTTTTGTTTTTGTTTAGTTCATGTTTACATACAGTTAGAGTATACAAGTTCTTCGTTCTCTTTTATCGTATATTTTTCTGTCAACTATTACAAGAGGAAATAAATCGAATTTTTATATTTTGCATATATCATCGTGTGCCTTTAAAGATATAATATTTTTTTTAACAGATTCAGAAGGACATTACCATATGATTCGTAGTGCCATTCAACCTCGTGATGTTTGGCTTTCGACAAATAAGAAGTATTTTGTGACCTTTAACGAGTTTTGTCAACCATTGAGAAGAGGGGGACATGTCCTTATAAAATTTATTGGGACTATTGCAAAGACTGAGCAATTTTGTTCGATTAGGGTAACCAATTGGCGGTCAGTTAATGCACAATGCAAAGCTGACATCATTAAGATAATCAGAGTAAGTATTATCAATTTAAATGATTATTTTGTTAATGTAATTATAAATTTTTATTTTTTTTTATTCTATTTCATTAATCGGGAAAATATAATATATCGTAAATATTGCTCATCGTCAATAATTCTATTACAAGGCCCACTTTGTTATCCCGGATGGCGACTCTTACGACAAAGGAATACTCAAGAGAGCGGGTAAGAGTGCAAGGCAGTACAGGTACTACTTGAAGGATGCCTTTTTTAAGCCAGAAACCAAAACAAAATCACAAATCTATGACAATGGGCCTAGTGGACATCCTCGCAATAGTTGGATAGATTTGGTGGATTATTGGTATTCCGAGAAGGGAGAGGTATGTATTAATGTATTTATTATTGTAAGAAGGATAATATTAATGTATTTATTATATGTGACATATAGTAAAAACGCGCATACGTGTCTTAATGTAGAAATTTGCTGAATGTGGGAAAGATGCACGAGCATCCCAAAATCATGCTCATACGACAGGGTCTACAAGCTATGCTGATGTTCGAGCTACCTTTGTAATATACTCCCTCCGTTTCTATGATTTCTTCCACCTTAAAAGTGACACATTTTTTAAGAAAAACAATAAAATAAGTAAAAGTAGAGAGGGAGTAAAGTAGGTGGGCCACCTAGGTAAGAGAGAAGTGTGATAGAAAAAAGGAAAGTGGAAGAAATCAAAGAAATGGTTGAAAAAGGAAATGTGGAAGATATCAAAGAAACAGAGGGAGTATTTTTTTTCCATTTTGTCATTTGTAATATTATGTTGTAATAGATTATCATAACTAATTTTAATTTATTGTATTGTACAGGAAGATGAGAACAAAAGAGAGCCAAGAAATCTCGAAATTTTTGAGCGTACCCATCTGAAAAAAGACGGTACATTTGTTAAAGGCACAGATAACGAAGATGTTTGGGTAATATATATTAAATCAAGCTGGACTTGTTGCTTCTTTTTATGATATTAACTACATTGTTTTTTTTTTTTTTTTACTTTTTGAAGTGATAAATTTATTTTGACTCAGGCGGACGCCGAAGCATATATTCAGAATGAAATTGATTGCAATCCAAGTAACAAAAAATCTCGCATTCAACTTGAGAATGAAGCATTTGATAAGCTGATGTGTGTGAGTGATGTATCACGCCTGTTAGGATACGGATTTGGCGTGAAAAAAAGTGATATATCTGGAGTGCATAGAGTGTTAAGGAAAGAAAATTTTGACAAATCTTGGATGCTGTAAGTTCTGGAAAAGCACCAATTGAGTATCTAAGTCTTGCAAGAAATGTCTTACATACGGCAAATCAAGAACTAATCTTACACCCTACATTATATATAATTTTGTATACTTGCATTACATTGACAAAAGAGCTCCAAAACAAAAATACTGACCTGAATGAAGCAAAATTGTACACCGTATCGGCAAACATGGACAATGGATTATGCAGAATACATATTATAGTATATACTATATATATGCCTTATGGAATAGTAGTAAGTCTTACTATCATAAGCATATACTTAGGAATTGCTTCGTTATGGAATTCTTATTGTAGGATTAACTAGCTAGGTTATGAATTTATGATATCATATTGCTTCGTTACGGAATTCTCGTAATCAGACCTTTCTGCCCTTTCCGTAGATGTGATTTAGTCTTCTGTGTGGACTTTACTCTGGAATTTATGCATGATCTACATTGCAAAATTGTTGAATGTGAAACAAGTCTAGGAGAAGAAATATTATTTGGGATCTTTGATCTTGGGTGTAACCTTTTCTGTTCTGTTCCTTTTTAACGTCTCTTCTATGCTTGGGTTAAGCTTCCCGAAACAGCCCGTGTGACTGAAGTATTGATTAGTCTGTTCAGATCTTGTCTTCTTTCATGCCTTTGAGGCACTATATAGTAATGTTGTGTATACTCTTGTATAAACTACTTTTGTCATCAAACGTGACAAATGCGCGCGAACCTAGCTAGAAGCTTTCATCTTAATGTTATCCAAGCTTGCCATCCTAATCTTAACCTTTCATCACGTTTGTGCTCATATAAATTGGTTATTATTTTGTAGGTTTCAGGTTCTGCAAAAGATGACTATCCGTCGGATTAATTGCAAGAACTTATTCCCAGACTATTCTATTAATTAAGACGATTGTTGTTGCATGCACGCGAATTTTGTTATTTAATACTCGTGTTTAGACATTTTGTTACATATATTTTTCTTTTCGCTCGATATTAGATTGAGTTATTAATTTAGTACTTACTCAATTATGTTTGAGAGCAGATATTTTCACGTAATTTTTTTAGCCTTCCATTTTGTACGAGACATTATTGGATCAATCATGATACTAGCTATATTTGCATGATTGACAATCGTACACTACGATACTATACGTATATTGGTTATTATTTAATATTTTATTTAATTTAATTTAACTTTGTTAGATACTTGTTTTTTTTTTTTTCATTTATTTTGTATTATATTTAATTTACGGTAAAAATGTTGAAGGTTTATTATATATCCTTTTGTCTATCAATATGTAAAAAAAAGGAATTGTGGGCCGTTTTCTTTGAAGTAAATCTTGACGCTTTTTTGCGTCAAGGCTAGTTACCGCCAATTTTTTCCTATCGCACATTAGTGTCAATCTCTGAATTCTTGACACATAAAAGCGTCAGAAATATTGACGCCATAAAGTGTCGGTTTGAATTGCTGACACAAGAAAGTGTCGAGATTAGTGACACTTAAAAGCGTCACAAATTCCTGACGCCCCAAAACCCGACTCATTTCTGAAGCGTGAGGAATATAATTCCCGACGCTTTAAAGCGTCAAAAATCTAAGGAAAAAGCGTCGAGATTCATAGAGATTTGTAGTAGTGCGAGCTGCTTTGAAGGTTGATGAGGCTTTTGATTTGCTGCAAAGGGAGCAGGCTAAAGACAACAGGGACTTCTTTGAGGAAGGAGACACTCCGGCCACCCTAGTTCGCCTAATGTCCGGTCAGAAGAAGAAGACTAAGACTCAAGTTGAAGGGTCTAGTGCTAAAGGTGCGCGGGAGAAAGTGAGCCCCCTGACCGAATTGGAGAGGAGACTGGGCCCACGATTAGCCGTGCAGGACTGACTTGGCCCACGGGATAGACTACCTGAGCGCGTGCGGGCCCGACTTGGGCCGAAGACTGTTATAGAAGACCCGTTGTCAAAGAAACGAGTTCGAGCTAAGGAGGTTCCCCTTGTGATTCGGGAACGCTCTCCCCTGCCCCGGCGACCTCGGGCTCCACGCGACCCGAAGGACAAAGGGAAGGGTAAAATGCCCGGATATTAGTCTCCTTAGTTTTATTATTTGAGTATTATTATTATTTTTTGGTGTGATTTTTATTCGTGCGTGTGCCGATTACGGCGTTTTTTTTTTTTTTTTTTTTTAATTCCCGAGTTTATCGATATTTTAATAAAAGATATATTATTGAATACCATTCCCGTCTTTTCGCTATTGCAGTGGTTGTACCCTTTGGAGGGGTTGCCGACGTATCCACAATTAGCGGAATCAAACCAAACGTAGTTCAAAAGTTGATTGATTTTTGCAATTTTCGAAATACATCAAGATTATTAATTCAAGATGTGCGACAGTAGAATAATTAATTCTATCTTATTGACTTGTCTATAATTTTGAAAATTTATAAAAAGACAGATTTTTATAAATTTTTGCAAATGACATTGAGATAGGGTTTATGGGTAGTAGCGCTTCAGCTGGTCCAAGTTGGTCGGGTTGACGAATTCGTTCCCGTTCAAGTCTGTCAGCATCACAGCTTCTCCTGATAGGACCTTCTTGACTAAGTATGGCCCAGCCCAATTGGGTTTGAATTTTCCTCTTGGGTTAACCGGTAGTAGGGCACGAACCGATTTTAGGACCAAATCCCCTTCTTTGATGTTTCTGGGTCTAACCCTTTTGTTAAAGGCCCGTTGGATCCTCTTTTGGTATATTTAAATATTATTGAGGGCCCGGGATCGTCGTTCGTCTAAAAGGACTAGCGAATCGTATCGGGCTTCGACCCAATCTGCTTCAGGTACTTGGCTTTCAAGTAAAATTATGAGGGATGACACTTCTAGTCGACCGGTTGGACCGCTTCCATTCCATATGTCAGATAATATGGAGTTGCTCCGGTCGCGGTGCGAATTGACGTCCGATACCCCCAGAGAGCGAAGGGTATTTTGTCGGGCCAGTCCCGATAATTCTCAGCCATCTTTTTAAGTATGGTGACAATTGTTTTGTTAGTCGCTTCTACCGCTCCGTTCGTTTGGGCTCGGTAGGGTAAAGATGTATGCCTCTGAATCTTGTATTTTGCTAGCAATGTAGCGGTTTCAGGTTGAAAGTGGGTCTCGTGATCACTGATGAACTCGTATGGAATCCCATATCGGTAAATTATCTTATTCCGGATAAACTTGGCCACGTGCTTGGCGTTCAAGACACGGTATGACTCGGCTTCGACCCATTTGGTGAAGTAGTCGATGGCCACCAGAATGAAGCAAAGACCTCCCGTCCCGGAAGGGTGCACCATTCCGATTATGTCAATACCCCATGTCGAAAATGGCCACGGAGACGTCATGGTATATAATAAGGAAGATGGCATATGCTGTACATTATCAAAGATTTGACAGTTATGGCAGTGTTTAACATATAACTGATAGTCTGTTTCCATGGTGTTCCAATAATACCCGAGCCTCATGATTTTTCGGGCTAGCATATGGGCGTTCATATGCGGACCGTTTTCACCGTTGTATACCTCGGCCATAACTTTTTCGGCCTGTATTTTGTCGATACATAGGAGAAGAGCCCCCTGTGCCGTCTTATTGTATAATTGTCCGTCGTCTGTACGAATAAATTGGGTCGCCAACCTTCGCAAGGCCTTCTTAGCCCGGTTTTCAGTTCCCGGGGGATATTCTCCCGTTGCCAAGTAGCTTAGGACGGCTTGATACCAAGGTTCTCGGTCAGTTATCTCGATATCCTGGATGGCATGGATATAGGCCGGCTCGGACCGCCTTTCAACACAGATTGGCATGCTGGTAAGATGGTCCGGTATATTTAGCAGGGATGCTAATTTGGAATGTGCATCTGCTAATTGATTTTCTTCCCGGGGCAGGTAGATATACTCTACCTTCTGGAATTGTTTCTCTAGAACCCTTACCCGTGCTTGGTAAGCCACGAGATTGGCGTTCCGAGTTTTCCATTTCAGAAGCGCTTGATTGATGACCAATGAGGAGTCACCGTGGACCCGGAGGTTTGTTACCCCTAAATCAGTGGCGGTTTGCAACCCGTGAATGCATGCTTCGTATTCGGCTGCGTTGTTGGTCACGTCAAAGTCCAATTTGATGGATAAAGGAGTGTGTTCCCCTCGGGGTGAAATCAACAGAATTCCGACCCCAAATCCTCAGAAGTTGGATGCTCCATCAAAATACAAATCCCATGTCTCGGTATTGGTATGGAATATGTCTTCATCAGGAAAGGCCCAAGTATCGGTGTGGCCTTCTTCGGATATCGGGCTATCGGCGAGGAACTCGGCTACTACCCGGCCTTTGATGGCTCTTAATGGTACTTACTTTAGGTCGAACTCAGATAACATTAATAACCATCTGGACATCCTGCCGTTGAGGATGGGCTTGTCGAACAGGTACTTGATAGGATCCATTTTGGATAGTACGTGTACCTCGTGACTGAGCATGTAATGTCGGAGCTTTTTAGTGGCCCAAACCAATGCTAGGCACGTCTTCTCGAGCATTGTATACTTGCATTCGTACTCAAGAAACTTTTTACTGATGTAGTAAATAGTCCGTTCTTCTGAATCGACTGTCTGGGCCAGCATAGCCCCCATGGCTGTCTCGGCCGTTGTTAGGTATAACGACAAAGGTAAACCGGGTTGAGGGGGCATTAATACCGGCGGAGCAGACAGAATCTCCTTGATTTTGTCGAAAGCCGCTTGACATTTGTCGTCCCATAGCACCCGTTCCCCTATCTTCAGTTTTTTGAAATTGGGCTCGCACACCATGGTTAACTTTGAGATAAACCGGCTGATGTATTGGACTTTCCCGAGAAACCCCCTTATTTCTTTTTCGGTCTTGGGGGGTTGCATCTCGGTGATGGCTTTGATTTTAGCTGGGTCGACCTCGATGCCGCGTTGGCTAACGATATGGCCCAGTAACTTGCCTGATGTTACCCCAAAACTGCATTTTTGTGGGTTCAGTCTCATGTTGTATTTACGCAGCTGGGTGAATAACTTTCTTAGGGCCTTAATATGCCCACTTCGATCTTTGGATTTGACGATCATATCGTCCACGTAGACCTCCACTTCTTTGTGCATCATGTCATGTAACAAAGTGGTGGCGGTCTGTCGATAAGTGGCCCCGACATTGATAAGCCCAAACGGCATGACGGTGTAACAATAAGTCCCCCATGGTGTAATGAAGGTGGTCTTACTCATATCCTCTTCTGCCATTTTAATCTGATTGTATCCGGCATACCCGTCCATGAATGATAGAAGGGCATGATCGGCCGTGTTATCCACTAGTATATCGATATGTGGTAATGGAAAATCGTCTTTTGTGCTGGCCTTGTTTAGGTCCCGAAAGTCAACGCATACCCGCACCTTGCCGTCCTTCTTGGGTACCGGCACGATGTTTGCGACCCAGTCTGGATATTCAGACACTTGTATAAAGCCCGCTTTGAATTGTTTGTCTACTTTCTCTTTGACTTTGAGGGACCATTCCGGCTTCATCCTTCGGAGCTTCTGCTTTACCGGCTTGCACCCATCTTTGATGGGTATTCGGTGTTCAGCTATTTCCCGATCTATCCCCGGCATGTCCTTGTAGGACCATGCGAAGACGTCTTTAAATTCCTGGAGGAGGTCCGGGAATTATTTTCTCTCCTCGGGATCTAAAGATAGGCCCAACTTAAGTATCTGGGGCTCTAAAGTGGTTCCCACGTTGATGGACTCGGTGTCTTCAATTACCGGATCTCGAAATTCCCTTTGTTTGAGCTGCTCGATCAGATGCGGAGGCAGAGGTACTTGTTCGTCGGGCTTCTCAATGTCATTGCATATAAATTTTTTGAAATTGCAAGAGTTTTGGAAATAAGACAAGTCGTAAGCGGAACGGTTTCGTTATTATTATTAATGGTAAATTTTGAGAAAAGCACAAATAGAGCGGCCATCTGATCATTGGTCAGTGGCGGGATAGGGAGAGGTCTTGGGACAGACCCCGAGACCTCAGTGGAAGTGGGTAGGGGAAGAGGGGTTACAGACTCGACTTTAGCACCAGACCCTCTAGACTCAGGCTCAGACTCCGACACTGACTCTGACTCTGAGTCGGACTTGGTATCCGACATGTCTCCCTCGTCGGTGGTCAGCTTGTAGACCCGTCCTTGACTGTCGGCCCATTTTATGGTCTTCCTCCAGGCCCTTTTCCCGGTGTCCGTACCCATTTCGGAGATCAGATTTGTTGGGTCAAACCGGTTGCTGCGAAGGATCAGGTTGACCAGATCATCCTTTGGGGCGAGGACGACCTTGTCTTCCCCGAAGAGGAGCCCCAGCACGGGCTCGGAGTTGTTGATGCCCTCCTTGGATTCTGCTTGGACAAGGGCGAATATGTTATCTGAAATGAAATTGCATTCCCAAGCCGTTTTAGTCTCGGGATAAGTGATTGTGGGTTGGTAAAGGCCCACTTGGATCGCCCCAAATACGGGAGTGACAAACTTGATTGTATCTGCCCGGCCCACATTTTCCGAGCTCATAGTATACCCCAAACCAAATCGAGACTCTCTGTTGTCCAGGACCTCAATAACCTTCCCAGCCGGAAGGTGCGGCCTTGAAGTGGCTCCGGGTAGGTAACCCAGATTTTGTAGCATCGTGTTGATGCTAGTGGTGAAGTAAGGCCTGAAGAGATATTCCTCTTCGATCATACCCACGAAATCGAATCCTCGAGGTTCGGCCCGGCTTGTTGCATTACAGCTAGCCACGGTCATGGGGGTCGCCTCCAGTGTGATGACACCATCCTTGAGTGGCATCTTGACTTTTCTGTGGAGGGTAGAGGATACGGCCTTGACTGCATGGATCCAAGGCCTTCCTAGTAGTAAGTTGAAGGACGAGGTGACATCAATCACCTGAAACTCCAATTCTTTCTCGATTGGGCCCGTTATGATCGTCAGTTTTACGGCCCCATCAACCTGTTTTGGGCTTCCATCGAAAGCCTGGATAGTCTGCGCTGTAGGGAGATAGTCGGCATCGGTGATGCCGAGGACCCTAGCGGTCCTTAGGGGAAGGACATTTACGGCAGATCCGTCGTCGATAAGCATCATCGGGAGGTACTTGCCTCGGCAAATGACCGTGATGTATAGGGCCAAGTTGTGATTGGGCCCGAACGTTGGCAGATCCGACTCAGAGAAAGTTATGAGTGGGCCTTCATTCTTGGATTTGCCCTTGAGATAGGGCATGATAGTGGCTACCATTTCAGCAAGGGTAGCCTGTGAGTCGACCTTTAACTGATCGAGAGCCTTAGTCAGTGCTTCCCGATGTGCGTGTGAGCTAACTAGTAGTTGCCATATGGTTAAGTCAGCTCGAACCCTCTTCAATTGTTGGACCAGAGCTGTGTCATTGCTTGGTTCTTCGAGGGTAGATCCCGTCCTGGCAGGTTCAGTGACGGGTGTTGGAGTAGAGCGCCCGGCGGTGGCGAGGTGGTAGGTGGCCAAGGCTTTGGACTTGGCTTTTTGGACCTCTTAACGTGTGATGGGGACAGCTTCCCCTTTAGCTAAATACACATCATCCTCATCATCGAACCATATCCCGTTAATTTGTGGGATATAGGGGGAGATGAGGTGTGAGCAGTCAATTACCTCACCGATGCATATAGCGTGGGCACTGAACGAGTTTTCTTTGTTGCTCGGCTTGTCCTCGGCCAACGGGGTTTTCCCGCTTTCAATCAGATCTTGGATCAGATGCTTCAGTTTCCAGCATTTCTCCGTGTCATGCCCATTACCTCGGTGAAACTGGCAATAGGCTTGGATATTGTAGCTCTTGGGCCTTTTCTCCACTGGAAGCTCGGGGGTCGGGCCAATTGGTTGGATAATTCCTTTTGAAGATAGCCTTTTTAAGGCGTAGGTATAGGTATTCCTTATATCCGTGAATACCCGATTTGGAATATTCTTCTTGGATGAGGTATCCAGCAAGTTAACCTCATCGAAAATGCTGCGGGCTGCAGCTGCAGGTGTGGGCTTGTTTGTAGATGAACTGGCCCCTTGATACCCTTTGGTAGAGGCCTTAGTCAGGCTCTCTAACCTTAGGTCATCCTCGATCCTTGTGCCCATTTCAGTAAGGACAACGAAATTGGGGATGATAGCATACCAGAGGTGGACCCGGTAGGATGGGAGGAGGTTCTTGACAAAAGCCTCCACTAGGACCTTTTCACTGGGCTTGTCGACCAACTTCACACTCTCGGCCCTCCATCTTTGCAGATATTTTGTGAACCCTTCTTTGGGCTCTTGGGCCATGACTTCCAGAGTACGCATTGTAGTCTGGATTTCAGTATTGTTGGCGTAATTCCGAGCAAATTCGGTTGCCACATCGTCCCAGGTCTTATATTTCTTGGAATCGAGCCTGTAGAACCAGGCCTTAGGATGCTTCTCGAGGGAGGAAGGGAATAAGTGCTTGAAAATGGTGGACTTGACCACTTTGACCGCCATGAAATCTTTGAAAGCCCGGATGTGATGGACCGGGTCTTCAGTACCCTCAAACATAGGAATTCCCGTAAGGTTGAGGTTGGCAGGTAGCTCGTCATTCAAAGGTGCATAGGAACGAGCATTTTCATTGTGGATCGAGTTGTTCGTTGATAGGTAAACCTGCTCTTCGAGCCTACGAACAACGCTGATCAGTTCAGCTATGGGCCCAGTGGGCTCAGCTCCTTCAATAGGGGTCGTCCTCTCTACGGCGCTCAGACGAGTGGCTACCGTTGCTTGGCTAGCCTTTATGGTAGTCAGTTGAGTCTCGATCTTGGTCAGAGCGTCTTTCAATTCGTCCATCTTGCGTTGGTATCTAGTCTCAGGTGGCCTGTCTGTAAGAACAGCGCATGATCAGAAACTAGCCCAAATCCGGAATAGAAAGTACATCCCGAACAAGACTGAAAAGGGAAATGACTCGGAAAAGACACCTAGACGGGTGACTTGTGAAAAGTGGGCCTTCCTTAGGAATCGGCGGGTGGGCCGAGTCCTGTTCGAAGGAAGGTTCACGTGAGACATCCCCAGACTTTGGACTGGACTATGTAAACGGGCCCTCCTTTGTAGGAGTATGTCCTACGTAGGCGGGCCTTGCCTTAGTCTAATAAGGCGGACTGTGATAGGGAAGAAACTCGTGATGTAAGACCGACAGAGTTTCGACGCTAAAGACCTCGACAACTTACGACATGACCCGACACTGCTAAATACGGGAAGTCCTAAGAAGAAGAAGCTTTCGAAAATTGAGTGTTTTGGAAAAAACCCAAGGAAACTCGAGAAAAGGCCCGATTTTTCGGGAAAATCGGAAAGTATATCGGGCCTTGGTTTTGAAAGTTCGAAAGTGTTTTCGAGTTTTGAAATGGGCAGCATACCGGCTAGAAAATAGGCTATTTTGAGTAAAATCATAAGTCCTAAATTCGGTATATGTCCCGGGTTTTGAAATTGGATATCTTGAAAAAGATGTATTTTTGAAAAATTTGACGGTTTTTGAAAACGACACAGAAACCAAGTAGCATGTAGTCAGGCAAGCATTATAACGACGCCATGTATGCTCTACACTAAGTCTCGGCCGGTCTATAGAGGGTCTATACCAGTGTATATAGTCTAGACGTTGATCGGGACGGACTTTCTAAGTCGAGTTGATCTTAGAACGTGCCGCGAAACCCACTCAAATCGAATATGGACACCTTTTGACATATCCATATTGGAGTACATCAACGGTATAATGGGACGTCGGTCGCGAGTACCGGCCCGGCAAAATATGGGTTATGCATGAACCGTAAAACTAAAACGCGTATTGTACTAGTCAAACGATTTCTATTCGAGTCTCACCCTGAGGATGCCGATGGTAAGTCCCGCATCAGTTACTCCCCAGCGGAGTCGCCAAATTGTTGACATGACATAGGTCCACCCCGACGCGGCCACGCGCGGGTTTGGGTAGGCGAATGAATCTCCATATGAGAATGGATCGAATTTAAATTTATATCGAAGTTGAGTCGCCACCGAACTTTGTGGGAGTTCGGACCCGTTCGAGCCCACTCTATGTCGTAGTGGGCCGTATACAAAATACGGCCCATTTCCGATGTCAGAGTTTATTGGGCTCGTCCCTTTGCATTTGATACCGATACCGACATTATCGGATATCGTTTATTGAATGACTCTCGTATGCCAATGGATTCGGATATCCGGAAACCATGGTTCTGAGTAAAGGGTGAGGGTACGTGTTGGGAAGCCCACAAAGGACACCCAACCCCGCCCGCACTTAGCGGCCTCTACTAAGATCTCGAATGACTTTCTAATACGCGCGTTAGTAATTCGGTGAAAAATGCTTATGCAAACATTGTTTTCCCTAAGCATGTGAATGAAATCGTAAGGGTTTCTATGTCGATTTAATGCAATTAATTCTAACGTCGAAGTTGAATTTTTGCATGTGGGTTCATTTTAGTACATTAAAAAAAAACGATAAATCAACAAGGAAAATAACAAACGGTTAGTAACGGTATAACGAATAATAACGGTCTGCAAAATATTGAATGATGTAGACAAGATGATGTAAAGTTTTGAAAAGTGAAGTTTTCACGCGATTGATTAGACACGTGTCGACTTAAGTCGTGAAAAGATATTAATATGACTCGACAGGCTTGTAGGACTCACGGTTTGACGTGATGAAGAGGCCACTCGACCGAGTCATTGAGGGACTCGACCGAGTGGACCTCTGAAAACGCTTCTGTCCCGTATTTTAGACCCTACTTGTAACACCCCTAATTTTTATAAATTAAATTTGTATCCATATTTTCATTTTGTTTGCGATTTAACTTGTAACTCTTCAATTTAAATCTTATCGGATTTACTTTGACTTCGTCTTAATCCTAAAATCTTTATTTTTGCTTGAATTTCTATTTTCAACTCGAAACTCGTTAAGACATTTTATTATTTCCTCGATAAATCATTTTATTAAACTTTCATTGAAAAGTATCATTTTATTTTCAAGAAATCAATTTAATTCATTTTCGTTGAAAACAATTTATTCGTCAAGAAACTCAATTTCTTTACAAACAATTATTTAAACTCGAGATTGACCCATTTGATTTCTCGAGTCAACTAATTATTTTTATCAACTTAAAACCTGGCCCAAATATTTAATGTTACGACAAAATAATATTTTAGCCCATCTCGAAGTTTGGGTCTAATTCTTTTTTTATGCGATTTTAACCCAATTTATTTGTAAGCTAATTATTTATTTTTACTAATGATTTCGATTCCACCGTAAATTATTTACCGACCCAAATCGAGTCCGTTACCTCGTCACTAACAAGATGAGTCACTAAATATTTTATTAATTTAAGCACATGTTTTTATTTATCCTAATTCTACTCAATTGCTTCCATCTCTACTTCTCTAGTGGTTGTTGTTATTACGTTATTTTCTCCATTCTTTTTATAATCCCCAAATTCTTCAATTACTCTTTCTTCATTGTACGTAAAACTTATCCTCCTAGTGGCTATCAAAATCTTTGTTGCAAGAGACTCCTAGTTTTCCTCAATTTCAATCGTGTTATACAACCAAAACACCACTCTTATTATTTAATAGCATTCTTAATTTTCCTACTTCTATTCCTCTTTAATCACGTCTTGTAAACCATCCAAACACAAACTCTCAATCCGTCCTTTTTCAGTTCAATCTCAAGGGTAATTTATTTACTCTTATCCTCGTCTCGTTTCCACTATTTATTAACTTATATGGTTCTAATACCATATGTTTTAATTTTTCGTAGGCTATCGTGCTAGATCCGATGAAGATGGTTATTTTATTAACTCGGATCTCGATGAAGGTAACACATGATGGCATGACTCGGTATTGCATGATATATATGTTGTAGTTGCTTGTAGTATCGTTTTAAATCGAATCTTTATACTAGTAAACGTGTTTGAACTATATTATGATAATATGTTTCGAATCTTCTAAAATTATTATAAGGCCGAGACTAAAACGTATAAATAAGAATTAATTTCGTGATTTTTAATATGAATGATCAAATTGAAAGTTTTAATGTTTTTAGTAAAGTTACAGCATGTTTTCGAATTTGTTACTACTTTCGTACGATTTTTACTCATGTTTAAAGATCTTATTTTCAAAATGTTTCAAAAGAGACTACTATTTATTTTAAGTTTATTATACGTCTGTTAAATTTCGTAAATTAATTCCAAGTAGTTTTGTCACAACAAATCGTTTATCAAACTGTGACGGATTAGCTCGCGAATCTGTCAGTTGTTGTAAAACCTAATTTAAAACCTATGATAAACTTTGAATTTAATTTTGTTAATTTATTTCAATTAACTTTAAAGAGTCTAGTTAATGTTTCTAATTGGATTTGTTTTAAAATAAAATTTTAAACGTATATTATTAAAGAAATACTAACGGGTGTCGGATTTTGACAGTTTATAAAACTACGAATAATAACCCATGTTAAGTTAGGAATTTCGATTTTCTCCAGAAACAAAAGTTGTATTTAAGATTTTAAAGTTTTTAACCTCACTAATCTTACATCGTTTTGATTTTTAATGATTTAATTATGAATTTCATAGTAAGACAGAGCAAATCTGAAAAATCTGTAAATTTGTAATTTATTACTTTTAATTACTTAAATTCCAACCTTTTGAGAAATAATTATGATTTTGACTTTCTTTGACTTTTAATCATTAATTATACATTTATCTAATAAATATAATGTTTATGTCTCAAGGCCTAATATTAAATATCTTATATAACTCATATGTTAAACGATTTCTAATTATAATAACACCTATTTCGGAAAGTTACTATTTGAAGAAAGTTTCTATCTTTGAAATGTTACTATTTTGAGAATATTTAAGATATCTTCGGATAAAATATTTATTGGTTTATTTTGAGAATGTTTAAGATATCCTCGGATAAAATACTTAAAATGGTTTGAATGTGGAATAATGTTGGAAATGAGAATGTACAGTATATAAATCTAGGATATGTTGTTTGTTGTCATCAGCTATATGGTCAGTGTATTTGCGTCAGGGATACATTGATTGTCGGACTGGGTAGCGTTTATGCTCAGGAGTCATGCGCATGTACTTAGGCTAGGACCTCGCTGAACGCAGTCCTATTATAGTTTGAGTTGTCTGGTAAGAGGGCTTAGGAGTCGCTTCGTGGGCACTGAGTTCCTTAACCAGTGAGGCTTAGGGGTCGCTTCGTGGGCACTAAGTTACACTTAGGTGTTGTTTTGACATATCTCGAGTAGTAAAAGCTGTACTTATCATCGGTTTTATATTCCATTATTCGTGTTGACGCCGTCAGGCTGCTAAATTGTTTTCTGGCTTTGAATCTATTTTGATATATATAATGTTTTGAGTTTTAATCTATTTTCGTATATTATGCTTCTATTTCTTATATATTACGTAATATGGCTGGGAGAACTGCCTGAGTTGCTCCCCACTGAATTGTGGCTGTTATGTTTATAACATGACAGGTATTCTTTGTTCCGGGGTTTGGTGTGCGCTAGCGAGTGGCATGGATCCTACTCTGCTTTAATCATGTTTATTTATGGATTGTTAAACTCATTTGAAGGATTTTTAATTTTTAGCCCTATTGTAAAAGTGACATTTGTATTGACTAACCGTTCTTTCTGTAAAATATAGAACATCAGTGTATTTTAGTCCCAAATCTACAGTGTTTCCACCACTGTATTGCTTTAGAATTTATAGGGGATTACACTACTCGATCGAGTTATTGACCAACTCGACCGAGTACGTTGCCACTCGACCGAGTCACTGTGAGACTCGATCGAGTGGAGGTCGTAGGTGCATTCTGTTTTGGTGTTTGGGGTGCCACTCGACCGAGTGGGCTAGGCACTCGATCGAGTGCCCCCTGTACGAATTATAATTCTCTTCGCAATTGCTTTTGATTTTTGATAATTCGATGATTATACCGAATCGGGCATAAATATTGTACAATTTATGCTCAATTCGGATTTTATAGATCATTGATTTTGTTGAATCGGATATAAATATTATGGGATTTATGCTCGATTCTAAGTTTGAATGCTCGTCGTATCCCATATTCGATTATTGAATCGATATGGAATACTAGAGTAAAAATAAAAGTAAATTGCTTTAAGTAGTCTTAAATTAACTATCGCGATATTAATGGATTTCCTCCGCATTTATTAATCTCGTAATTCTAACGAATTGTATGACAATTATTTTAGCATCAATAGAAATCGCGTTATTTAATTTATGTGACTAGATCGTTAGATTCGACGTCTAATTATGAAATTAGCATCGAATCTAAGAGTTTGACGTTATGCTAGAATTGAAAGACTTGATTCCCTCTGCATCCCGACATCACAATTAATTCTTGCGAATTGTTTGATGTCGGATCCGCATCAACGGGTTTCGACCCTTATAAAAAAGTATGTTTTGAAAATAGGTTTTAGAATCGATGAAAATTGCGATAACGACGATAAAAAGAAGAAAATTAAAGTTGATGTTAATTCGTCTCAACAATCAAGCAATCGTGGTGATGGGATAAGCAACCGGCAACGATGTGTGCAGTACACTTGTATATTCGGGTTTCCTTATCCCACCATCACTCATGCTCGACACGAATCGACGAATACTGTAATGTTTTATATTAGTTATATTATCGATATTAGAACGTAAATAAAATAAAATAAAACGAGACGACTACAACGATGATAGGCGACATGATGCGAGAAAAAGAAGAAAAGAGAAGAGCGGGAATTGGCACCCTCAACCTACATGTTTCTTATGCTCGGACGGGACTCGTAGTGACGGCTTGCACGGGAGTTTCGAGTATGTAGGTTAAGTTGTGGTGTTTTAGGGTTTTGAATTCCTAAAGCTAGGTTTAGGGTTTGAATGTATGTGAGTATGGTAGAATTAAGGTTTTTCAAGATGTAAAAAAGATGTCTAAAGTTGTGTTGCATGGGTTGTTTATATAGACAAGGCCTAGGTACCCCGTCTAGGGTTACTCGACCGAGTAGCCCCTTGACTCGGTCGAGTGGTCCGGTGTGCCTGCAGTCGGGCCTCAATAAGGCCCACTCGATCGAGTGGGTTGAGCACTCGATCAAGTGGCTCACCTGGGTCGCGAAATCTGGGCTTTGGACCGTGACTTTGGATGTCTTGTGGGTTTTGAGTTTGACTTGGACTTTTGGTACTTATGTTGCTGTTTTGTATGTTTCGGAGACGACTTTGACCGGGGTTGACCCAATCGCTAAAAGTCGGTTTTATTTCCGGTGTCGGTTTTGACCCAAATTAGTCTTGTTTGACTGGAAACGACCCATTGGGCCTGAAGTTGAGGTCGGTTTTGTGAGATTTGTACTCCGTAAGTGCATTAGCCAGCAACTAATGGTTTTGAACCCATATCAGAGCGCGTAGAAACACGTTAGCGTCCGATCATCATCGGGTGTTTTTTGGAAACTGCCATAGACACCTGGCAGTCAAAATGCGGGTGTCGACAACTTATGACAAACTGTAACGTTATTTGATGGTCCTAATTACATACCCTGATTTTTTCTCATCACCATAAGTACGGTGGAGTGAATGTCTCCACTACTCTTTGTGTGTGCTTTACAACCGTAAATAGCAATTCATTTGTTAAAATTAATGGCTATAAAAATTATGAGTATTTGATTACTAACTCCCGATTCTTTAAACTAAACGGTTCACAATCCTGTGACGTGTCACGAGTTTAATACTATTTCCGAATTGAAGGAAGGCCAGAGGCTCGAAAACATGAACGTGAGGGTCATTCATCGCTTGACACGTCCCAGTTTCAAGGACAAGAACAAAACTGACTCAATCGAAGTTTTGCTCTACATCATACTCTTCATCATAAACCGTTCAAAGCAATTGCACATTTACTAATCCAATCTCAATCTTTCAAATTCTATCATCTTAATACATCTATTTTCAATTCTGCTGCTCACCTACAAATCCAACACGCATTACCATTTGCTACACTTTCTTATTTCCTGTTCTTTTCAATTAATTAATTGTTTTTTTATAATTTTTGCTACCGATAATTTCACACCCCTGATTTAATACTCCCTACTTGATACTACAGTCAGGTTTGCACTAGAAATGGAACTCAAACCCGGGATTTTACAGCTTCGGTGCAGGAATGGACGTTGAAGCAGGTTTATGGGCTGGGGAAGAATTTGAGCAGAAATGTGACACCAGAAGTGAAGTCGAAAATTTGACCAGGAATGGTTTAGTAAGGTAGGGTCAAAACTTTTGGTTTAATAATTGTCTAACTAATACCTCAATTAATGTTATAACAATCTAATACGAAGTAATTTTTATTTACTAAATTCCAATATTAGCATATATTTTTCTCCATAAAATACAAAGTCGGAGTTGATCAATACTGGGTAAAAATAATCTTCAACCAAAAAAGTAGTATTAAGAATATAAGATCGGGTTTTCTAACGTTTGCCCACTGGGCATACGTTAATATGCTAATAAAGGAAGAAATTACAATTATATCATCATGATAAATTGAAATACCAACTCCTAATTACGATAGTTAGACAACATAATGGTGATTCATTCCTTAATTAACATATTAACGTGTGCCCAGTGGGCACACGTTAGAAAAATTGATTTACGATGTATTCCCTCCCATCTATTCAATTCTTTACGTGGACCATTTTTGTGAGAAGAAATGGTGGACCTATGTAAAGAATTGAATGGATGGAAGGGGGTACACTAACAATAGTTAAGTTATTTTCGGTTTTGAAAATAAAACTTTTCATTTGAACTTTTCTTTGATTTTTTTTTAATTTCTTACATGGTGTTGTTCTACTGCTACCATACGTTGGCGTAAAAGGCTTGAAAGCGTAAAGTTGAGGTAATACACTCCCACATCGGTGGTGAGGAGTGCTTCTTACTACATTTTATACTCTATCTTTCCTTTAGCCTTCAATAAAGTGATGAGTGGGTATATTGTGGAGAATGATGGACTTAGAACTTTACCGCGAGCTGAGCCGACTCGGCTCGGGTTTTTTACTTTTGGGCTTTTTACGCTTAGTGATTTGACCAACAGTCCAGGTTCATTGTGTCGTATATTTTTCCATATACATCCTTCTTTATTCAGTCAAATGTGACTGTTATTCCTTTTAATTCCCACTCTTTATTGCTGTTAATGGTGAGTAATGACATTAAAGTCATTTTTTGGCTCCTGCCGTTTTGATCCGTATAAATAGACCATCCTTGGTCTATTCTACAGCACACAAAAACCAAATCACCACCACCTTCTCTTGAGCATTCACTCTTCTCCTCTTTTCTGGGTTTTGGTCATACTGTTACAAGTGCATAGCCCCGAGTGGATGGGTCTGTGTACTGCTGTGTATAACTTGGAAACGGACGGAGTTTTCGCGATTACCACCCCGGTCGTTCCGAAACAGTTTTCAACTCAGTGGCGGGCGCCACGACACAGCTTCCAGTTCTGAAATCATTGCCGCTTTGCTCTTTGTTTTTGCAGCCTTTGTACCTGCACACGGTGCCCTCTGTCCGCTTTGATTTTTCGGTCTCGTTGGTCTCGGTTTCTGCCCATATCTGTGCTGGTTCATAGTTGCCTTGTTGCCTTCGGATTTGTGGTTGCGTCGGTTCAGTTTTTCCACTGCCTCGGTTCGGTTTTTGGTTGTCTCGTTACTGTTTCTGTCCACCTGTGGTTTTATTGTTACTTTCTTCCAACCTAACAATTTGAAAACTGTCTTTGTTATTCGTGTAACAATGTCGTCGTTTTTTGTCAAAAACTATTCCCAACCTGTCGAAGTTAGAGCCCCTTGATTGCAACAATTATAGACGGTGGTCGCAACAATTATTAATGTTTTTTGAACAGTTAGAGGTCGATTACATTCTGTTTGACAAACCTCAAATTCTGATGTCGATTAACAACGCTGGTGAGGCCACTCCACCTCTAATTTCTTTCATAAATAAAAATGAGGAATTAGTCAAAAAATACGAGAAGGATAATAAAACGGCTAGGTGACATATAATCAATCTTATGACTAATACTCTTTTTGACTTATTTATGGTCCATAAGTCAGCTAAATTTATTTGGGAGTCGTTGGACAAAAAATATGGGGCTGACGATGCTGAGAAAAAGACATATGTGGTGGGTTAATGGCTAAATTTTCAAATGGTTGACGATAAACCAATTATGGATCAAGTCCATGTCTATGAAAATTTATGTAGTGATGTTGTTAATGAAGGCATGAAATTGGATGAAGTTTTCCTTGCTAATGTTTTGTTGGAAAAATTTCCCCGTTCTTGGAGCGATTATAGAAATCAATTGAAACACAAAAAGAAAGATTTGTTACTCCAAGAACTGTTATCCACATGAGAACCGAGGAGGCCAATCGTTTAAAAGATAAATCACTTAGTTTGTCCCTCAATCCCGTTAAAGATAATCTCATTGAAACCGGTGGGTCTTCTAAAGGAGATAATAGTAAGGGAAACAAGGGAAATAAGGGAAAAACTAAGAGTGGTGAAGGCAAGGATCAGGGGAACAAGAATTCTAACAAACAAACTCAAGGAAAATACACCGAGGCCGTTCCAAAAATTGAGAAACCAAATACTAATCTAGTGTGCTATGTATGTGGTCAACCAGGTCACAAAGCTTATCATTGCCCTCAGAAAAAAGGTGGTCATGCTGGCCAGGGTAATCTTGCTGAAACAGATGACATCATTGCATCTGTCGTGGTTGAGGCAAGTCTGTGGCAAATGCTAGTGACTGGATTCTGGATACTGGAGCTTCAAGGAATTTCTGTGCTAATAAGGAGTTGTTCGCCGAATTTGAAGATGTAGATGATGGTGAATGTGTCTACATGGGTAACTCCTCCTCCGCTGTTATCGCAGGGAAAGGAAAGGTGTTTCTTAAACTTACCTCAGGGAAGACTCTTGCACTTAACAATTTTTTGTATGTTCCTTCGTTGCGTAGAAACCTAGTGTCTGGTGCCTTACATAACAAAGTTGGTGTGAAACTTGTTTTTGAGGTAGACAAGGTTGTAATGTCTCGCAATGGAGACTTCGTGGGCAAGTGCTATCTTAGTGAGGGTTTGTTTGTTTTGAACATTGATTTTTCTACAATTAATAATAAATCTTCTTCTTCTGCTTATATTGCTGAGTCATTGATGTGTGGCATGGTAGACTTGGTCATGTGAATGTTTAGTCTATTAATAAACTCAAATCAATGTCGCTTATCCCGTCATTATCTTCAGAAGTGTTTACAAAATGTTCTAGTTGTGTAGAGGCTAAATTTGCTAAGAAGCCAAACAAACCTATTAAAACTAGACATACAGACCTTCTAGAGTTAATTCATACCGACCTAGCAGATTTTGAAAGCACTATGAGCAGAGGAGGCAAATATTACTATGTCACTTTTATAGATGATTGTTCTAGGTACACTAAAGTGTATTTACTTACACATAAAAGTGAAGCTGAGTATATGTTTGTAAAGTTTAAAAACGAGGTAGAAAATCAACTTGATAAGAAGATTAAAAGAGTTAGGTCCGATAGGGGTGGTGAGTATGGCTCTAATTATTTAATAGACTTTTGTGAGAGATATGGTCTAATTCATGAGAAAAGTCCACCTTACACACCCCAATCAAATGGAGTAGCTGAACGTAAAAACAGAACTTTAAAGGAAATGATGAATGCCATGCTTTTAAGTTCTGGCCTTTCCGATGATATGTGAAGGGGAAGCGGTTTTGTCTGCTTGTCATATTCTTAATAGGGTACCTCATAAGAAATTAGACAAGACACCCTACGAATTATGGAAGGGTTATGCTCCCAACCTTAGTTTCCTGCGAGTGTGGGGGTGGTTAGCTAAAGTAGGTTTACGTAATTTTAGGAGGCCCACTACAGGACCTAAAACTTATGATTGTGTTTTCGTTGGATATGCGCAAAATAGAGCTGCATATAGATTTATGTCTTTAAGTGATCGATCTATTTCTGAAGCTAGAGACGCTGAATTTTTTTAGCATGTTTTCCCATTAAAGAAAGATGTTGCACCATTGCCTGAATTGCCTGTTAATCCTGTTGATAGTTCCATGCATGCTAGGAGTAGTACCTCTGTTGATCATGATGTTGAACCAAGAAAGAGTAAAAGGCCTAGAATTGAGAAAGATTTCGGCAATGATTTTATTACAACTTTCTTAACTGAAAATGCATGTGATTTCTTTACTAGTGATGAGTTTGTTTCTGCCTTTTTAATAGAAGAAGATCCAAAAACGTATGGTGAGGCTATGAGGTATATTGATGCTAACTTTTGGAAAGATGCTATTAAAAGTGAACTAGACTCTATTGTTTCAAATCAGACATGGGAGTTAACTGACTTACCTAAAGGGTGTAAGCCGATCTCTAGTAAATGGTTATTTAAAAAGAAACTTAGACCCGATGGTACAATAGAAACGTTCAAGGCTAGACTTGTGGTAAGATGGTTTACACAAAAGAAAGATATTGATTACCTTGATACTTACTCACCTGTGACCAAAATTTCCACCATTAGAACTCTAATCGCTTTAGCTGCTATTCATAATCTTGTGATACATCAGATGGATGTAAAAACAGCTTTTTTGAATGGAGACTTAAAGAAAGAGATCTACATGTCACAACCCGAGGGGTTTGTGGTTAAAGGTCAAGAGAGTAAAGAGTGTAAACTAAGAAAATCACTATACGGTCTTAAACAAGCACCCAAACAGTGGTATGAAAAATTTCACAACACCTTGATTAAAGATGGCTACATTACCACTATATCTGATTCATGTGTGTATTCAAAGATGTTTGGATCAGATTGTGTGATTATTTGCCTGTATGTTGATGACATGTAAATAATTGGTAAATTTTGATAAGCTAGTCGTGTACCTATCAAAAATAACCAACTATGGTCCAACTAAAAATATAGCTAGGGAAGTCGGGATCGATTTCACAGGGAGACAAATAAATCCTACTTGCAATTAAAGTCTATCTTAGTAACCAAATCGGGGGTTTTTATGTTTGTGTTAACTAATCTAAAAGTAGTGAAGGAAAGAGAATTAAAAGAGAAGAAATAACTAAAAAAAATAAGATTAATTTAAGACGAATTTATATATGGAGAGAAAACAAGGATTGTCGGTTCACTACGAATCTCATATGGTCACGGTCTAAGTCACAGGTCTATCGCAGATATTAGTCAAAGGGGTATTGAAAAGGTCCTTCCGGTCCGCAATTCACCCTAGCATGCGTCTAAAGGCTTCCGATCTTATTAGGGCAAACTAATATGTTGTAGCAGGTCTAACTTTTACCAGGTTTCCGATCTTAAGTTCAAGTTTACCGAATTCAATTAATCAATCATGCGCATTAACTGACTAATCGCGATTATATGCTACAATTGACAACTCAGACACAATATCATTGACAGATCTATAAATTATTTAGCGACCATATGCAATTCGTAGATCCCCTAAATCCTAGCGAAGGGAATTAGCTACTCATAATTAAATCGAGAACAATAATATTAATAAACGATTCGACTAGATTAAACATGACGAATAATAATAAAATTACGACAAGCATAAGACAAAGATCAAGAATAATTAAGTATGAAGAAGAACAATCAAGAACGAAGAAGAAGGAAGAAAGATTAGATAAAATTACCGAGAGGAATAAAGGTGATTCGAATCCGAAAGTTTTACAATAACCGAGTTTGGAGAAGAAATTAAACTAGAAGTGATCTTAAGAGAATAAGAAAAGAGATAGAAGTCTAAGGAGGAATAAAAGTAGAGAAGTCTAAAAAGAAGTAGTATATAAAATCTAGTCTAATAGTTTCTTAAATACTAAGTTAAAACAAAAGCCCAAAAGTCTTATTAACCCTAAACATCAAATTAGGAAAGTCTCGGTCTTCGTCCAGTCTCGAGAATAGTCGGTCGACTATTTTGATAGTCGTTCGACTATTATTGACCTATTTCCGTTCTCATCACTGCGCGCTCAACTTCAAATGCTTGTCATTTTTTTGTTACTTCTTCAAATCGAGCGTGTAATATACCGTTGGAAAGATAAGAGAAAGCGCTTTCCAACGCAACTGAAATCAGCTCAATCGGAGTTGTAGAACTAAAGAGATTAAAGTTTTAAGTAGACCCATTTGAAACCGATCATTCTCCTTTCTTATTTCGCATAAGATTTCATCTTTAAGCACGATTTTTGCCTTGTTTATGCATCAACGGGTCCATACCTGCATAAGATGCAATATGACCACAAAGTATCAAATTCGGGGGGAAATAGTAGGCAATGCTACTCGATATGCATGGAAATGCATGCGTAAAAGACGGAATAATCATATATAAACTGCACGCATCAAACCTCCTCAAACCAAACATTTGCTTGTCCCAAGAAAACACAAAATAAAGGAAAATTTCCTACTGGAATGGTATACAACTCATCGCGGAATAAGCTTCAAAGTTACTCAAACCAATGCGCAATGATTAAAGTCAATGTAAAGAACCACATACAACAAGCTTGACCAAAGACAACAATACTGAACCTTCAACCTTGCAAGACTCGTCTATGTCGGACTCTCACGAATTGCTCATCACACAAAACGAGTGATATTGTGAGTTTATGTAAAAACGGAAAGACATAGCACTCACCTAAACTGCGACCTACAAGAACATGCATGCAATCTAACATGAAATCAATGTCTAATAACCGTACATACGCATTCTATCGGAAAAAACATGTGCCAAGGACTTACATATGGTATAAAGTGAGGTTAATCGGGTAAGAAGGGGCAAAACGATATGGATATGAGGAGGTAGAAGCCAAGCTAGTATAACTACAACCAACATAAAATTTATTCCGTTCTCGCCAAACTCTAGTCGAAGAAATTAGGCATAGTAACAAGCGCCTTATCAAAATCGCTTCCCACTGACAACTAAGAAATTAGAGAGATCAATTCTTTTCTCATAGCAAAAACACATTCTTCTTCTAGTTTCACTTCATTTTTTTTCTTTTCTTCTTCTTTCCTTTTTTTTTTTCAAATAAATCTTCTTTTTTTTCTTCATATTTTTTCATCCCTTCTCAATAGTCATGATACCAAAATCAACCTGAAAAAAACAATTCCGTCCAACTAATCTACTAACTTGACTAGGGTAGGCAATATATGGCATGTAGTTGATAAACGGGTCAAACATTTCAATTTCGCTATGTGAGGCTTATGAGAATTAGATAAAAGAAAGGATTTGCCTTTTCGCACATGTCAAAACCACGAGTAAAAAATGTACAGGTACCTAATAAAAAAACGTACAGGTACCTAAGAGACGAATGTCATGCTTATGCAGTTTGATATTACATGTCTCATAAGGAGTACTACTCTCAACCTAAAGGAAACTGATCATGGATGTCATCAATTTAAGGCTTTTAATTCCTTACAAATCTGAGTAGTTTGCCATCAATGAGTCAAGTTTATTCGTTCAGTATCGTTAACCAAAGATGCAAAAATGCCGCATGTGATTGTATACAAAAACTCTAACGGCGGACTAGCATAAGAAACTAAATGAAGACATAGAAGCATTATCATCATCGCTACATAGCATTCCGACTCAACTAAGACTCGACTAAATGCAAAAACATATTTTTGATTTTTTTTATTATGCATGCGGAACTGCAGGAAAAATGCAGATGGATGAAAACAGATAGATGCATACCCTCCCAAACCAAATCACACAATGCCCTCATTGTGTACAGCAAACAATAAGAGGAAACAACAAATACGGGGAAGAAATGCAAAATAATGGAAGTGCAAAAAGAAAAAGAACTACTTACAAGATCTATACAAACGGAGACCTTCCCCAAACCGCTCCTAAGCATCAAAATATACCAACTTCGTCATTTTACTTAAAAAACACATCAACGCCCTAAGTAGCATGTCATATTCCTGCACATGTGAAATATGAAAGCAAATATAAGCCCATGATAAGATATAAGTATCAAATGTCAAAAGTATGGAATGAACATCTTATCACGGGGTGGAGGACCAATTTCCACATGAATTACTGCACTAATCTCCTCGTCCGCAAGACATGGAGCATCAAAATTAAAATCAAAAAACAAAGTGTTAGTGGTTGTAGGAAAATGGTAAAAAAAATTGGCAGCAGTGGGGCTGATAAGCATAAAGGTGGAAAAAGGAGTGGAATAGGGGGGAACTAAGCCCAAAACCTTAAAAGGAGAGAGGATAAAGGGTAAAGTAACCAATAATGGTTCATCTACAATGTTGTGCTCAAACTCGTCCCATCCAATCTCGATTTTCGAATCAAAAGGTTCTTTAAGAACCTCGTCACGCAGATACTCCCAAAATGGAACCAAGGCACTCGTGTCATAACTTTCGTCACAACCTATCTCATTGTCAAAACAATGTCCCTTAAAGATAACTGCATTATTAGTCTCACCAACGGGTTCATCATTAGTCAAATAAAGTGAAAAATCGGGCTTCACACTTTCTACAACTAACTAGTCAAAGTACTCTATCACCTCTTCATAGGACTTGCTTTCAAAATCCTTAAAAGTGGAAAATATATAGGCTTTTGTAGAGTCAGTCATACATTTAATGACCGTAAGAACAAGTGTTTCGTTAGTGAAACGAGCGGATTTGAGAGAGCTAAGCCAATCGCAAAACCTCTCCATATAAGCTCCAAAAGTCTCATTGGGTTCCTGTGGAAAATCTATAATAATCCTCAAGGAAATGGTGAGAACGGTCTCAAGGAACTGGAGTTCCCTAAGAGAAAAGATAAACTAAAATAACAAGCAGAAATACACCGTCTCCCCGGCAACGACGCCAAAATTTTATAAGCTAGTCATGTACCTATCGAAAATAATCAACTATGGTCCAACTAAAAATATAGCTAGGGAAGTCGGGATCGATTTCATAGGGAGACAAATAAATCCTACTTGCAATTAAAGTCTATCTTAGTAACCAAATCGGGTGTTTTTATGTTTGTGTTAACTAATCTAAAAGTAGTGAAGGAAAGAGAATTAAAAGAGAAGAAATAACTAAAATAAATAAGATGAATTTAAGACGAATTTATATATGAAGAGAAAACTAGGATTGTCGGTTCACTACGAATATCATATGGTCACGGTCTAAGTCACAAGTCTATCGCAGATATTGGTCAAAGGGGTATTGAAAAGGTCCTTCCGGTCCGCAATTCATCCTAGCATGCGTCTAAAGGCTTCCGATCTTATTAGGGCAAACTAATATGTTGTAGCAGGTCTAACTTTTACTAGGCTTCCGATCTTACGTTCAAGTTTACAGAATTCAATTAATCAATCATGCGCATTAACTGACTAATCGCGATTATATGCTACAATTGACAACACAGACACAATATCATTGACAGATCTATAAATTATTTAGCGACCATATGCAATTCGTAGATCCCCTAAATCCTAGCGAAGGGAATTAGCTACTCATAATTAAATCGAGAACAATAATATTAATAAACGATTCTACTAGATTAAACATGACGAATAATAATAAAATCATAAGACAAAGATCAAGAATAATTAAGTATGAAGAAGAACAATCAAGAACGAAGAAGAAGGAAGAAAGATTAGATAAATTTACCTAGAGGAATAAAGGCGATTCGAATCCGAAAGTTTTTCAATAACCGAGTTTGGAGAAGAAATTAAACTAGAAGTGATCCTAAGAGAATAAGAAAAGAGATAGAAGTCTAAGGAGGAATAAAAGTAGAGAAGTCTAAAAAGAAGTAGTATATAAAATCTAGTCTAATAGTTTCTTAAATACTAAGTTAAAACCAAAGCCCAAAAGTTTTATTAACCCTAAACATCAAATTAGGAAAGTCTCGGTCTTCGTCCAGTCTCGAGAATAGTCGGTCGACTATTTTGATAGTCGTTCGACTATTATTGACCTGTTTCCGTTCTCATCACTGCGCGCTCAACTTCAAATGCTTGTCATTTCTTTTTTACATCTTCAAATCGAGCGTGTAATATACCGTTGGAAAGATAAGAGAAAGGGCTTTCCAACGCAACTGGAATAAGCTCAATCGGAGTTGTAGAACCCAAGATATTTACGTTTTAATTAGACCAATTTGAAAACGATCATTCTCCTTTCCTATTTCGCATAAGATTTCATCTTTAAGCACGATTTTTGCCTTGTTTATGCATCAATGGGTCCATACCTGCATAAGATGCAATATGACCACAAAGTATCAAATTCGGGGGAAAATAGTAGACAATGCCACTCGATATTTATGTAAATGCGTGCGTAAAATACGGAATAATCATATATAAATTGTACGCATCAAATTTATTTGTCGTAAATAAAACCAAACAGTTCTTGTCATCACAGTTTGAGATGAAAGATTTAGGGAAAGCTGACGTTATTCTAGGAGTTAAGATTATCCAAAACTCTAATGGAAACGCCATAAGTCAGTCTCATTATGTGCAAAAGGTATTGAGAAAGTTTGACTACTTTGATGTTGAGCCTGCTAGAACTCCCTATGATCCTAGTGTTCACCTGTGTAAAAACTTGGGCGAGAGTGTCTCCCAAGAAGAATATGCTAAAATCATAGGAAGTGTGATGTTTCTCATGAACTGCACTCGGCCTGATATTGCTTATGCTTTGAGTAGGCTCAGTAGATATACTCATAACCCTAATAGTGAACATTGGACTGCTTTAAGTCATTTACTACGATATCTGAAAGGTACTTGCGATCTATGCCTGCATTATGGTACGTACCCTGCTGTGTTAGAAGGTTACAGTGATGCTAACTGGATCAACAGTAATCCAGAAATTAGTTCAACTAGTGGTTATGTGTTTACCATAGGTGGAGGTGCTATCTCGTGGAAGTCTTCAAAGCAGACTTGTAAAGCAACCTCCACTATGGAATCTGAGTTTATTGCTCTTGAGTTGGCAGGACAAGAGGCGGATTGGCTGAGAAACTTGCTAGCAGACATGCCGTTGTGGGGGGGGGGGGGGGGGGGGGAACAGGTAGCACCAGTCTCCTTGCATTGTGATTCACAAGCAGCAATTGGTGTTGCTAAGAATGATGTCTACAATGGCAAGAAAAGACATATTCGAATCAGACATGGTGTGGTTAAACAATTCCTGAAAAATGAAGTAATTGTTGTGGACTATGTGAAGTCTGAAAGCAACCTTACCGATATTTTTACAAAAGGGTTACCACGGAGAGTAGTCAGTGAATTGTCGAGGGGAATGGGACTTAGGTCCTTAAGTCAAAGCAGTGTATGATTTGACATGGACCAAAGATTCTATTCCTATGGCATTTAATCTATAGCCTTCATGGTGGTACTGCTTGAGAAGCACTTGATGGATTAGTGACTCTGTCTTGAAAGATGGACTTCTACGTCCTGAATGGTTCTAGTGAGAAGTGCTAATGAGAAGTACTTGAACCACCTATATGGTAAGATGGTTTGGCCGCCGTCAATACCAAGGTAAGCGCATGGCCATAAAAGCGTTGCACAATGAAATCGCGGAACAAATATGATTTGAAGGTAAGATATATGTTATGAGGGTCTTAACCGAATATCAGTAAGGAATTCAAATCGAAAGATATTCTCTTATTCAAAAGTAAGTTGTTGCCTTATTTTCACTAATGTGTCAATTCAAGTCCAAAGATACCTAAGTATCCAATTCTTCCTTAACCCATAATTTCTTCCTTTCTTCACCTTTGTGGGGGATTGTTGGAGTAAAAGGCTTGAAAGCCTAAAGTTGAGGTAATACACTCTCCCACATCGGTGGTGAGGAGTGCTTCTTACTACATTTTATACTCTATCTTTCCTTTAGCCTTCAATAAAGTGATGAGTGGGTATCTTGTGGAGAATGATGGACTTGGACCTTTACCGCGAGTTGAGCAGACTCGGCTCGGGTTTTTACTTTGGGGATTTTTACGCTTAGTGATTTGACCAACAGTCCAGGTTCATTGTGTCATATATTTCTCCATATCCATCCTTCTTTATTCAGTCAAATGTGACTGTTATTCCTTTTAATTCCCACCCTTTATTGATGTTAATGGTGATTAATGACATTAAAGTCATTTTTTGGCCCCTGCTATTTTGATCCTTATAAATAGACCATCCTTGGTCTATTCTACAGCACACAAAAACCAAATCACCACCACCTTCTCTTGAGCATTCACTCTTCTCCTCTTTTCTGGGTTTTGGTCATACTGTTCCAAGTGCATAGCCCCGAGTGGATGGGTCTGTGTACTGCTGTGTATACCTTGGAAACTGACGGAGTTTTCGCGATTACCACCCCGGTCGTTCTGAAACAGTTTTCAACTCAGTGGCGGGCGCCACGACACAGCTTCCTGTTCTGAAATCATTGCCGCTTTACTCTTTGTTTTTGCAGCCTTTGTACCTGCACACGGTGCCCTCTGTCCGCATCGATTTTTCGGTCTCATTGGTCTCGGTTTCTGCCCGTATCTGTGCCGGTTCATAGTTGCCTTGTTGCCTTCGGATTTGTGGTTGCCTCGGTTATGTTTTTCTACTGCCTCGGTTCGGTTTTTGGTTGTCTCGTTACTGTTTCTGTCCACCTGTGGTTTTATTGTTACTTTCTTCCAACCTAACACCATATACCGTAATGGCTATTGATTTCACAAGCGTAAGCTCGATATTATGCAATTCTTAATATAGTTAATGAATTAGCTGTCTTCTTTGGGTTTTCAAGTAAATTCTTATACGTCGTTATTATAATTAAGGGCCGATGATATTAACTTAAAACAACCCCGTGATTTATCACGAGGTTTATACTAGTATTATAAAGCAAGTGTAGAATTGGTAAAGAGATCTCCATAATTTTCTTCAGTCTAACATCTTGCTTCAGTAAAACATATTTAAAGTTCATGTGTTTTGATCCCTTAGATATCCTATCATGCTTGAGAAAAAATTTGTAATTTCATTATTATCACGGTAATTAAGCAATCATGCTCCTTATATTAAAGCCTCATAAAAAGCCACATATTCATCTTCTATGGTGAAGGTATAAAGCAACTGTGCGTACAATGCTTTGTGTCATAACATCCTCCAAAATCCGAATCAGAATAATCAGTCAACTTCGGGTAATCTAATCAATATATATATATATATATAGACACACACACATACACATAGAAGGAGAGATGAGAGAGATCAAGTGAGTCCACCTCTTAAAATTGAGTCTGTGAGTCCTCACTACATCTATTGGATGAGAGGAGGATGGATGGTTGTGATTTGTTTGGGTAATTAAAGCAACTAACTGATTTATTTGGTAAATATTTCCTTCACTCTCTCTCTTTCTCCTTAATTTACTCATCATTTATTCTCTCTCCTATAAAAAATAATTACTACCTCTCTTCTCACACATAAGTTTCTTTGCAATTAAGTTTTTTCATTTAAAAAAATAGAACTATTATTATGTAGAACTAAAAAATATTACCGTCTTTATTCTCTTCTCCTCTTCTTAACTTATTTTGTATTACTCTAATGATATAGAACTGTTGCTCTAGCTAAAGTTTGGTGAAACTCTAACGAACATCATTCAAATATGTTTACATTAATTTCAGAATTATATGCCTCAATTTTTTCAATTGTTATATAAACTATTTTTTATGGAAATATTTATTGTATCTTAAATCTCACATTATGGTGAATTGTATAAACCCAAACTACTACATTTAAGTCATTGTGTTACTCTAGAGTTTGTTAGGTGAAACTCTAACCCTGTCATTGTGTTACTCTAACAACAAGTTACTGTAACTCCAAAAGATTGATAATTTATGTCACTGTGTTACTCTGATCTTATCATTGTGTTACTTTAACCATGTCACTGTGTTACTCTAACATTATAAATGTGTAACTCTAACAAACAAAATATGTGTTTCCTAATGAGTACGTGATATTCTTTCCTAATAAGTTGCCTTAAATTGTTAAACAATAACCTGAATAAAATTATTAATATATTTTGTTGGTTTAAATTATAAAACCTGAATACTTTTTCCAGGTGAGAGGGTAATATATTATATTGTTTGAGTAATTTCTGCATTTTTATTACAAGATTGGAATTCAAAATTTTGAATATTGCAATACTTGAATATAAACAATGAAATACTTGAATATGAACATTGAAATAACGTTTTTGCTACATTATTATTGCTCTGAAATTGTCAGTTATTTTATTATGTTGTTCCAGATTCCAATACATATACATGATTATTGTATTTCAATTGGGAAATTTGTATAATCTATAATTTCGAAGTTTTTTTTATTAAGATTTTGTGTTGATTCTAAATTGTCCATTATATAATTCTACACTATTTATTGTTGCAATAGTTTCAATTCTTACATTATATTATTTACGTAAATTCTGCATCTTTACTTACAAGATCAAAATTTGAAATTATATTACGATACTTGAATATAAACAATGAAATACTTGAATATGAACATTGAAATAACTAAAAATTATTTCAGTGGGAATTTTCTATTTTTTACACATTATTATTTTTATGAATACCCAGTTATTTTATTATGTTTTTACAGTTATTCTATACTATTGTTATGGTTATTCTATAGTGTGTTTACAGTTATTCTATCGCACATATGTAATTATTGTATTTCAATTTGTTTTTTGTAATTTCAACTAATCCTCTCTTTTCTGTTTTTTTGTCTTCCCATGAGGTTTTGTTGGGTGCGTCCTCAATAATATACAAGATGTTTCACCCCAATACAATAGCACGAGTTAACTGAATTTCTACATCGAAATAATTACGTAAAATCAGATAATTAACATTATTCTAAAATGGATTGGAACAGAGGGAGTATATTACAATAATTAGAACAACATAATACAGTAATACAAGTTATTCAATACAATAACTGAGTTTCTAAATTGGAATAACTATGTATCTTCATTGTAATAATTACGTATAACTTGATAAAATTAATTGAAGAAATTGAACTTGAATTGAAGAAATTGAATGACTTAATTGAAAAAATTGAACAATTAAACAAATTGAATACCACTTTTATGCAGAAATTAAAGTTTTATGTTGATTTTTTTTATTTGATTCTAAGTTTGATAGATAAGCGTATAATGAAGTTAGCAATATTTTCTCAAAAGAATCCTGAGATATTGATACTCATAACGTATATGATGTGTAACTGTTATATAGAATATGGGAGGTTTTTTTTGATGTAAAATACTCATATCTTGGCCCTTCGTCTCATGAAATCAATGGTTTAGATTAGAAGGTAAATTGTACCAAAATGAGTAAATGTACCAGATCCCACCTATATATATATATAAATATAGAAAAGGGATCAAGGGAGTTTAGTGAAAAGTGGGAAGTTGGGAAGTTGTGTTTTTGGCCCTTGATTTGGTTTGGATGGATGGCTTAGATTAATAAAAAAAAAAAAGGGAGAAGATGTGCGTGAATGACAAGCAGCAGACAGCAGTAGGGCAAAAGCACAGCATGCAATCACAATTTCTGTCACCATATCTATCACCCTTTCCATCAACAAAATTCACTCCCTCACCAAAATTCGAAATACATCCCAAATCTCTCACCAAGCTAACTAAAATTCGAAATTTATCCCAGATAAAAAATCATCCCTCTATCTATACCATTATTTAGAATAACAAAACCCTAATTCGTAAATTGCTCTACGTCTTTATGCTCTAATGGTGCTATTCCTCAAAGAACCACGCGATGATCATATTCTTGAAAATGTGCAGTTGAAAATTTCTGGTCAACATGTAGGAGGTAAGATGGATATATACATATATATTTGGTATCTTGCATCTTGCATTCCTTTTTTTGATCTTGGTTTGTTAAATGAGAAGAGTCACGAAAATGTGCAGTCGAACATTGTTTTGTTTGGTTTGATATTTTTGGAGAGTCACACCGTTATAACGTGACAGTCACACTTAATATGACAGACAGTCACACGTTCACTGTTGTTGTAGTTGTTCTCCTATATTACGTTGTATTACGTTGAAGGTTCTTTATTATTCCAAATATTTATGTTGGTTTCTTTATCATTGTTATATTTATCATTGTATTTTTTTTTTGTTCTTGTTGAGTATTGCATATTGGTTTGTAGTTCTTATGTGTTGTGGATATTAATCAAGGCAAATTATTATTTTGTTGGTTGCATGCAGTTGTAGTTTTATCTGTAGGTGTAGTTGTATTACGTTGAAGTTTTTTTATTATTCAAAATATTTATGTTTGTTTCTTTATCATTGTTATATTTATTATTGTTGTTGAGTATTGCAGCTTGGGTTGTAGTTGTACTTGCATTTGCTATGCGGTGTGGGTGTTAATCTTTAACAATCATATTGTTATATGAGCAAAGCCACAGTCGTTGTTCTTCAAAGTCACAGTCGTTGTTGAGAAAAGTCACATTTCATTAAGGTCAGAGATGAATGTGTGCGTTACAAGATTGATAGTGTGTAATTTAGGGTTTGGTTGTAGTTGTAGTTTTCTGCTGTAGGTGTAGTTGTATTACGTTGAAGTTGCTTTACTATTCAAAATATATATGTTTGTTTCTTTATCATTGTTATATTTATTATTGTTGGTATTTTTTTTGTTGTTGAGAAAATATATATATTTATTATTGTTGGTATTGCATCTTGGGTTGTAGTTGTACTTGCTTTTGTTATGCGGTGTGGGTGTTAATCTCTAACAATCATGCTATTATACGAGCAAAGTCACAGTCATTGTTGAGAAAAGTCACCTTTCAATAAGGTCAGAGATGAATGAGTGCGTTGCAAGATTGATAGTGTGTAATTTAGGGTCTCTTTTTTATCGTATAATATAGGTTTTTTATTATAGTTTTTTTTGTTCCAACCTTTGATAATTTTTTTTTTGTTCCAACCTATATGCCAGTTGAAGACACAGTGATTGTGCCTTACGTAGGGCAGAAGTTCGCAGACATCGATGGAGCATTCAAGTTTTATCAATCTTACGCATCTTATTTTGGTTTCGAGGCGAAGAGGTACACGACAACTAGATCATTTGATGGTTCGATCAAGAAAATTTGTTGGCTTGTAACAAGGAGGGCAAAATAGCCAGCCAGAGCATGGTGAAGTTGTCGAGCACGGGAGAGAAGGAGGGGCAAGATTATGTGGGATCGTACGAACCCAAAAGGATTATGAAGGCGACGAGGACGCAATGTGGAGCAAGAATTAGGCTCTATGCAATGATTGGGGGGTTTTATATTGAAGAGTTCATCGAAGTTGATAAGTGTTGTTTGTAGTGCCTATTTGTTGTGTTTTGGTCCCTTTTTCCTTGTGGAATCGCTCCTTTGGAGCGATTCATGGGCTTCTTATGCTTCCTTTAGTTCGTTTCAGGTTCCCGAGGCCGAATTGGAAGAGTTGGAGCGATTCCGACTCAATACATACACATTTTGGAGCCAACGAGATAAAGAAACGATGACTCGAGCCCTTGGAATCGACCCCGAGACCTTGGGACCCAATCCCGAGCCTCCGAGACTCGATCCCGAGTCCCGAAAATCGGTGGGAAGCCCATGAGAGGCAATGAAGGACCAAAGAGCTCTTAAGGGAGGCCTACAAAGACCCATCCCGTTCGAGATGGCCCCATCCCGTTCGGGATGAAGGAAGCATGAAGAGCGGCTACTGTGAGCCCATCCCGATCGGGAAGGTCCTTCCCGACCGGGAAGGGTGGCCCATCCCGATCGGGACCAACTCATCCCGACCGGGATGAGCCCAGTTCTGGCCCGTGAATGCTCCTTTCTTCTCCTTTCATTTGTAACCCTATATATACTCTTCCCTTGTTATGTAAAGCTTATGCACTCTTACATCCACTAAACCCTAGACTACTTTAGGTTAGATTAGATTAGATTAGTGTAGATTAGTCGGTAATTAGTAGTTAATCCTAGATTAGTGCTTGTATTAAGGAT
This sequence comes from Agrostemma githago, assembly GCA_958450325.1. Classification (NCBI taxonomy): domain Eukaryota; kingdom Viridiplantae; phylum Streptophyta; class Magnoliopsida; order Caryophyllales; family Caryophyllaceae; genus Agrostemma; species Agrostemma githago. Next base: position 53,041,482 of record OY288245.1, on the reverse strand, counting down.
CTCTTGAAGAATCCATCCAAGCTTGACAACCTTGGTGGATGAATTTGGGTTATCTTCTATGCAAGTGTTCTCCTTTTCCATTTCTCTTGTTAGTTTGGTATAATCCCCTTCTCTTTTACTCTTTAATCTTGTTTTATTCATCCAAGTTTTAATCTTTGATTGTTGTTTATTGTTTTCGCTAGTTTATAGATGTTTGTTTTGTTTCTTATGATGATTCTCCTTGTTAGTGTTAGTTGTAGTTGGATTATGTTAGAGTAGTGTTCTTGCTAGGGTTAGTAAGGTGATTAGGGTGTTAATTGGGTGATTAAAGGTTGGTTAGAGATGTTGGTGGAAGATTTGGGTTTCCTCTTGTTTGATCCACATCACATGTTTGTGGAATTGCTTGAATGACTAAGTATGCACGAATGCTTGTTTTCTTGCCTTTCTTTTGTGGGTGTTAGTTTTTTGTGGGTTCGGTCCCCTCACTAAGTTGCGAGAGCCCGGTGAGGACGATCCTTAGGCCGGTCTAAGTTGCAAGAGCCCGGATCCGACCTAGGACCATAGCGCGCTAGAACCCCGAGTGTGTTGCGTATCGCCGAGATGGGTTTTAGGTGAAACCTCTAGGTGAGTCTAAGTTGCGAGAGCCCGGACCAACCTAGACTACCCTACTACCTCCTTCGCTCTAATCCCCCCTTGACCATTCCGTTACCCCTTTGACCCCGACCCTATCCTAGCCCGTTTCCTTAGTTGTTCCTCTTAGTTATAGCCTAGTTTTCTCCCCTCTTCTCATTCTCTATCATTCCTTAGTTTAGCTCGTTGACTTAGTCTCGTATTTAGGCGACCTTACTCTAGACGCCTCTTACCGTCCCCGTGGATTCGACCCGAATTACCCTATCTACCCTAGTTAGGTTAGCCGGTTATATTATTGACGGTTGGGACGTGACGAATTCTCATACCATCAATTTGGCGCCGTTGCCGGGGACGGTGCTAGTTTAGACTTTGTTTTCCTAGTTACTTGACTTTGTGTTTATGTTTGTGTTTTCTTTTTTCTTTTGGTTACTTTGCTTCTTGTGTGTGTGCGGTTTATTTCTCTCTTGTCTAGTGCTCAAAAAGCACTAGACTTCTCACATTTGTTCTTAGTCTACAGTTTGTGCTTAGAGGTGGTGATTATCTTCTTCTTGCAACTCAGAGCCGCTTAAACGGACGGTTGCTAGAACGAGTGGTTTCCAACCGGGTATGGACTACGATTTTCGAGCGAGCATGGGGTTTGATCTAAACTCCACACACATGGAAGCCGATATGAGCTACCACTCTTCTTCCTTGAACCAAGGGTATGACATGACGTCCCCCTACCACTATCAAGCTTCTTGGGGTAATCAAGATGGGTATGATCCTCAAGATTATGAAAACGGCTACCAACAAGTGGACGATTATAACTCCTACGATCATGGTGGCTATTACTCAAGCTATGATTGTGAACCCACCATGTTCAATCAAGATCCCCCTTATGGAAGCCAATACCCTCAAGACCCACAATATTACCCTCCACCCCAACCACAATATGAACCCTATGACCCACAATACTACCAACCACCCCAACCTTGCTACCAACAATATGATGCCCCACCACTTGGGCATCATCAAGATTATCAAGAAGCTCTACAAGACCTCAATGACCACCAATCGTCAAACTTAGAGTTACATCAATCGATGCTTCAAATGCAAAGGAGCCTTCAAGAAACGGCCATTCAATTAAAAAAGGAACAAGATGATTTAATGGTCCAAATGCGAAGGGCAAACGAGGCGAGGAATGCTCATGTAGATGCATTATCGGCTCAAACCGTAATGTCTTTATCCCGAGCATCGTATTTAGATGGAGGGTGCCCACTTGAGAGAGAGGAGCAACCTAATCACGAAGCCGCCGATGTAGTTCCCTTTGCTAGGTAGATTTGTTTTGAAGAACCTCAATCGTCTACCCAAAAAGAGACGAATGAGGAGATGACTCTTGGTGAAGGCGTCGTTGGTGAAGAATTGGAGAAGGATAGTGAGTGGGATGGGTTGGCGGAGTTTGTGGAGTTGTTGGGTGAGATTGTTAACCTCGAGTTGCCCTTGTCCGAGAATGTAGATGAGCATCAAGAGCCCCTTGCTAGTACATCGTGCGATGATGTGGGGCCAAGTGATGAAGATAGGGAACCAGAACTTGAGGCAAGCGTGGGGGTGTGCAACGAGGAAATAAGGCCAAAACCGCTTTTTGTGCCTTGTTTCTTGGAGGTGAAGCTTGCTTGTGATTGGAGGCAATGCTTAGGGAGGAAGAGATCGGTTGAGCTCGTAGGATGGAGAGACCCCGGAGACTACTTTGAAGATGATGTCGGGTCTTGGGAATCCTACTTCTTGCCTCCTCCTTGGAGGCCGTGGAGGTCGGTTAAGCTCGAGCGCTTCTTGGGCCTTCACTACGATGTCGGTAGCGCGTTCGACTAGCTCCTCCATGCCCTTGAGGGCTACGGTTGAAGAACGGAGTCCACCATCCTAGGTTTGACGGAATGCCTAAAAGAACCGTCATGTTGTATATTCCCATCCTCTCTTCTTTAGAATTCTTGTGCTTGTAATTGTGTTTTATCTCTTGATTTTGGTAGTTTTGTGATATTCTTGTAATTGATTTGGTATTTTGATGAGCGATGTGAGGGAGTGAATTTGATGTTTTGTATGAGTTTATTGTGATAGGTGAAGTGAAGGTGACTCCTAGAAAGGAGTGGTCGATGATGGAGTTTGGTTTTGCGAGCGAGGAAGTCGGTTTTTGAAGCTTTGATAAGCTTTTGGGCTTGGGGAAGCAAAGAAGACTCATCCCGACCGGGAAGAGGGTTTCCCGATCGGGAAGGATGAAGAATCCTGATCGGGAAAGAGCCATCCCGATCGGGACGAAGGTGCTGAAATCCGGACTTACTGGAGTGTGTTCCCGACCGGGACGAGAGCTTCCAGATCGGGAAGGGTTCACCAACCCGATCGGGACCATCCATCCCGAACGGGATGGTCCCTTTGTCTCCACCCATCCATTATGCCCCCTCCCAACCTCCCTACTCCTCCTTACTCCTATCATATGACCCGTACACCTCACTTTACACACCGAGATCCACATCAAATCCCATCCCCTACCATTACTACCCCAACCATGCGATTTATCAAGCTTGAAGAAGAATGACAAAGACGACAAGCAACGCGCCCACGTTGATCTATGAGACGATGGAGCGAGTGAGTTACTCGACGATTGGTTTTGGTAACTATCCTCACTTTTCCGTCTTTTATTGTTTGTTTTTCTCTTGTTTATCCCCTTCCCTTATCTTTTGTGTCATGGTGGCCTTCAAGGCCTTGGTACATGTTGGTCCCGACTCTTGATGATGTGACTACATTGAGAGTCATTTCAAAATCCAAATTTTTACAAGTTTTTCACTTTCTTTTTAAGGATTTAGTCGGATTTAGGCGGAATCCGGGCTAGGTGACTTGATTACACCTAGCCCTCCCCTCTCATTTCCTTTTATTTCCTTCTTTTCCTTTCTTCCCCCATCCATATCCTTTTCTTGTCTCGGCCCATGGTGACTTGACTACACCCCGGCCGGACACCTTCTACCCTTTTCTCCACTTTTCTTTTTGATTTTTAGCTTTATTTTCGTAGTTTCTTTTCTTTTCTTTTGTCTCTCCGCACCCTACGATCGAGCATGAGGACATGGCTCGATTTAAGTGTGGGAGAGCGATATTCTAGTGTAGTTAGTTTTATTTTCTTTGTTTTTCGAAAAAATCTTAAAAATCCCTAAAAATTTGAAAAATTGTCACAAAAATCAAAAAGATTTTCTCTTTTGTGTTTTCATTTTGTGTCCTTGTGTCGTGTTATTGTTGTATTGTGTTTGTTTTGCCTCCCTTTTCCTTATAGGTCGCTTATTCACCGCTAGCTTTGGAGAGCTTTCAAGACACCCAGTAACATCTTTTCAACCCTTTTTCCTCTTTGTTTCTTGTGGAGTTTGGAGGAGATATGTGCTGTGGTGTGCTCGGGTGGAGCCTTGTAAAGTTTGTGGATGATTGGTTGCTCATTTGGAAGTTCGGGGTGGTGTGTGTTTTGTATGTGTTCGTTTTGTGTTGTTTTTATTCCGTTGCTTTTACTTCTTTTTCTTTCGTTCTCGTTGAGTCTTTGTTTGTGTGTTGTGTGTCTTGTGCGTAAACCATTTTCGAAAACCCGGTTTAGAGACTAGTGTGCAAGTGTTTACTTTCCCATTCTAGTAGTATAATTCGAGTCTTGGACTTTACTCTAGTAGAATGACCCTAAATCAATGATTTCGTTGGTCCTTTACCTTGAGTCCACCTAGCTTACTAGGAGCTTACTACGGGATTTGCACTTTTGACCATTATGACCACCCACGGTGTGAAAAGGCCTTGGTTACCGAGTCTCGTCCCTTAGGTGACTGTGTTTAGGATCGTTTGATTAGTCCAAGTTTTCCTCTTTTTGTGGGTTTGAAGGGAAGGACGCTCCCCGACTCTCCCGTTCCCCTACCTCCTACGCATCTCCACACAATAAAACGCAATCTGATGATTTCTACCTTTCTTGTCATACAATGAAATGCCAAAAATGCCAAATCTTGCCAAAAAGGGCAAAGAAAAGAAAAGAAAGAAAAATGAAAGAAAGAAAAGAAATGAAGAAAAAGAAAAGGCACAAAAGCCAAAAAGAAAATAGAAAAGAAGAAAAAGAATGGCATGGCAACAAACAAATCAAAATATCGAAAAGAAAGAAAATGCCAAAAGAAAACCCGTCTCACAAAAAGAAATCCCCACAAAAATAAGCCTTTTTCCAACTTTTGCCGTGAAGAGCCTACCAAAGGACCGAGTCCCAAGGAAGGATGATAGCGGCTTTAGTCGGTCTTCCCTCATTTTGCATGTTTTCCACCTTTTTACTTGGACTAGTTAGGTGGTCTTGGACACGGGATGACCCTCTTGGCTCACGCTAAAGGGGGCGGGGTCTCACTTACCTACAGTGTCGACTAACACCGTGGATCATCACTTCCCACTCCGCCGATCGTCCCGTAGTACGTTTTTAGAAAGTTAGGAGGACCTAGGTAAGTTACCAACGTTTTGATTGCTTTATCGTCATACTATTTGGGTTTAGTCCACCTTGGTTTGTATTGCTAGCTTGGGAACGTTGTCGCTTACCTCGAGTCCTAAACCGGTGTTTTTTTCACCGCTTTTTGAGGGAAGCGGTATTTCTTTTGTTTTGGGTGCAACCGATTATGTGTTTGTTTGTTTGTGTGTTTTGTGTCCGGTTGCATCCACAGTTTTGTCGCAAGACCCAACTTGCCTTGCGGAGTGCACTTGTCCTCTAAGTGCGCTCGCGTGAGTTGAAGGGGCGTAGGGTGCGCTAATACCCATTCGGCTAGTGTAGTAGTTAGTATGTGCTTACTCGAGGGCGTGTAAGGGTTAAGTGTGGGGGAGTTGATAAGTGTTGTTTGTAGTGCCTATTTGTTGTGTTTTGGTCCCTTTTTCCTTGTGGAATCGCTCCTTTGGAGCGATTCATGGGCTTCTTATGCTTCCTTTAGTTCGTTTCAGGTTCCCGAGGCCGAATTGGAAGAGTTGAAGCGATTCCGACTCAATACATACACATTTTGGAGCCAACGAGATAAAGGAACGATGACTCGAGACCTTGGAATCGACCCCGAGACCTTGGGACCCAATCCCGAGCCTCCGAGACTCGATCCCGAGTCCCGAAAATCGGTGGGAAGCCCATGAGAGGCAAGGAAGGACCAAAGAGCTCTTAAGGGAGGCCTACAAAGACCCATCCCGTTCGGGATGGCCCCATGCCGTTCGGGATGAAGGAAGCATGAAGAGCGGCTACTGTGAGCCCATCCCGATTGGAAAGGTCCTTCCCGACCGGGAAGGGTGGCCCATCCCGATCGGGACCAACTCATCCCGACCGGGATGAGCCCAGTTCTGGCCCGTGAATGCTCCTTTCTTCTCCTTTCATTTGTAACCCTATATATACTCTTCCCTTGTTATGTAAAGCTTATGCACTCTTATATCCACTAAACCCTAGACTACTTTAGGTTAGATTAGATTAGATTAGTGTAGATTAGTCGGTAATTAGTAGTTAATCCTAGATTAGTGCTTGTATTAAGGATCTCTTGAAGAATCCATCCAAGCTTGACAACCTTGGTGGATGAATTTGGGTTATCTTCTATGCAAGTGTTCTCCTTTTCCATTTCTCTTGTTAGTTTGGTATAATCCTCTTCTCTTTTACTCTTTAATCTTGTTTTATTCATCCAAGTTTTAATCTTTGATTGTTGTTTATTGTTTTCGCTAGTTTATAGATGTTTGTTTTGTTTCTTATGATGATTCTCCTTGTTAGTGTTAGTTGTAGTTGGATTATGTTAGAGTAGTGTTCTTGCTAGGGTTAGTAAGGTTATTAGGGTGTTAATTGGGTGATTAAAGGTTTGTTAGAGATGTTGGTGGAAGATTTGGGTTTCCTCTTGTTTGATGCACATCACATGTTTGTGGAATTGCTTGAATGACTAAGTATGTACGAATGCTTGTTTTCTTGCCTTTCTTTTGTGGGTGTTAGTTTTTTGTGGGTTCGGTCCCCTCACTAAGTTGCGAGAGCCCGGTGAGGACGATCCCTAGGCCGGTCTAAGTTGCGAGAGCCCGGATCCGACCTAGGACCATAGCGCGCTAGAACCCCGAGTGTGTTGCGTATCGCCGAGATGGGTTTTAGGTGAAACCTCTAGGTGAGTCTAAGTTGCGAGAGCCCGGACCAACCTAGACTACCCTACTACCTCCTTCGCTCTAATCCTCCCTTGACCATTCCGTTACCCCTTTGACCCCGACCTAATCCTAGCCCGTTTCCTTAGTTGTTCCTCTTAGTTATAGCCTAGTTTTCTCCCCTCTTCTCATTCTCTATCATTCCTTAGTTTAGCTAGTTGACTTAGTCTCGTATTTAGGCGACCTTAGTCTAGACGCCTCTTACCGTCCCCGTGGATTCGACCCGACTTACCCTATCTACCCTAGTTAGGTTAGCCGGTTATATTATTGACGGTTGGGACGTGACAAATCCCTACCATCAAGGAACACAACCACGATCTTGTGATGGTTAAGGACAGAGAGTTTTAAAAGTCATCTCGAAATTTATCAAGATATCACAAGGAGATGACCGTTTGCAACTCGAGGTTGCGTAATGTCTGTGAACAATGTTGTTAGTGTATGGTTGACTGCTAACTGTGCGAGACTAATGTAGTTGCAATTTTGTGTGTGCAGCTGAAGATCGGGGCGACTCGGACATACAGGATGTGCAAGGAGTTGTCGGGGGGATATCAGAACATCGGAGCATCGTTGGTTGATTTCAAGAACTGGGGGAGGGACGTCAAGTGCTTCGTCCACGAGCAGGATGGTCAATTGTTCATAGACCGGTTCAAGAGTTTGAGGGACAGTCAGGAGGATTTCTACTTTGACTACGATGTGGATACAGACGGAAGCTTACGCAGGGTCATTTGGGCGGATGGTGTAGCTCGAAGGAACTACGCGGCATTCGGGGATGCAGTTTCGTTCGACGCAACGTACGGAACCAACGTGTATTCCATGGTGTTGACATCGTTCACTGGCATGGACAACCACAAATGGTCTGTCACGTTCTATGGGGTGTTTCTATTTAAGGAGGACTACGAGTCATTTATATGGGTCCTCTCCCAATTTCTGGAAGCCATGGGCGAGAAGGAACCGTGTTATATCATTACAGACCAAGATCTCGGAATTTTAAAAGCCGTCCCGGAAATATTCAAAGCAGCGCACCAACGGTGCTGCACGTGGCACATCATGAACAAGGTTCCAACAAAGTACGGCAGATTAAGAGAGGAGGCCTCGGAATTCGTAAAAGCCCTCAATGCAATTATATGGGATAATGACATCGAGGCGTCGGAGTTCGACGGCAGGTGGGGGCGGATTATGATCGACCATGATGCTGTTGGGATCGAATGGTTCGAAAATATGTTCGAAGATAGGAGCAAAAGGGTCGCCGCGCATTGCAGGGAGGTGAGGATGTCCGAAATTATGAGGACAACGCAGAGATCAGAGAGTGAGAACAGTTTCTTCAAAAAGTTTGAAGACAACAATGGTACGTTGGTCCAATTCTGGATGCGTTCCGAAAGTGCGATGGACCAACAGAGGCACATGCAGAAGAGGCTAGACAACGATAACCGACAGTCATTCCCTAAAATTGGATCGACGAATCCGATGGAGAGCCACGCGACAAGGGTGTACACGCACGTGGCTTTTGCACACTTTCAGGAAGAGGTAAAGTTTTTGCTGTACACGTGCAGCGTTCATGGGTATCAGGAGAAGGACGGGATCGAAGCGACAACTGTACTGGACTCCATTCGGGACCGCAAATACATTGTTGAATACAATCCAGGTATTGACATAGAAAGTCACTGTCCATGTTGTGTAGCCACAGTCACATAGCCTGACTATATGACCTAAACGTTGTGATTCTAAACTGCGGTGAGTGTGACTATGCACAATGTAACGAGTTTTATTCCATAATTCATTGAATGTGGACTATACACAATAAAGGGTGCGACTCTGGAATGCGGTGCGTGTGATTGTACAACGTAATTCGTTTGATTCTGCGGCGTAAGGACTGTGACTATGCAGCATGATGGGTGTGACTGTACCCTGTAAAGGTTGTGATCATACCTTTAGAAAGTCACACCCCGTACGTTGCGTAGCCACTGTCCGTATGGTCAAGAGTCGCACTCTTTATGTGTTTTTTAATACACTCGCAGGTACCTGTGAGGTCAGTTGTACTTGCAGGAAGTTCCGTCGGTATGGACTTCTTTGCAGGCACGCCATTTGGATATATTCTTCGAAAGGACGAGAGACGATCCCGGAACGGTACGTGGCATGTAGATGGACAAAGGATGCTCTACGTAATGTTAATGCGTGTCCCCTGTTAGAGAGTCGCCTAAGCGATGAGAAGGCTGTTACAGTCACGAGGCTGTTTTCGGAGTTCTATGAGACCGTCAGTCATGTCAGCAAAATGGGTAAGGAAGACGTTAGTAGTCTAGCTGACGTCATTCGCGACATCAGGTCCGATATTGCCTTTGCTGGCCCTTGTAGCAAGACGCAAGAATTAGAGGAGATCCTCGGCTGTACAAGCGCAATTGAAATAACCATATTGCCCCCGAAGAAAGGCAAGAACAAGGGCAGTGGGAAGCGGATGCTTTCTTCTAAGGCGAAGGCTGCTGCAATTGCCGCCAAGGTTAAACGGCTGTGTAAGAACTGCAAGAGGATGGGGCACCATGACAAGAGGAACTGCCCCAACCCATTTGCTGAGTACCCACCTATTGCTGACGTGTCTGTCGATGTTGAGGAGGAGGAGGAGGACCCGGCAGGGATTGCCGAGGAGGATTCTTCATGAATATCATCTGTTACTTAGGAACATTCTTTTTGGGAACACAAAGGTTGTCGACGTTTGAAATGGTCAAGGTCCGTGACATTGTTTTCGTATATAGCGGACCTCAATCATTTCTAATATGGTGTAAGTTGTAGATCATGGGGGCTAATTTTTTTTTTGTGAAACCTAAAGACTTGGCGACATTTTAAATGGTCAAGGTCCGTGATATTGTTTACGTCTATTGCGGACCTTAATTATTTCTAATATGACGTAGTCGTAAAGCATGAGGGTCCGTAAAATTATTTTTGTTTTTTGGACTGTAAGAATACATTGAAATAGCAGTCGTTTTTATTCTGGAATGCATCATCTTTGGCTACAAATACAGCTGTACAGGAAAATTTATGCCCTTAATATTTGGTTGACACGAAACAAGTGAGTGTCATTGTGCAACGTAATGAGTGCGACTTTACAGTAGGCAGTGTGTAACTGTAGAACCAGAGGTGGAGTGTTATTGTACAAGTGTGATTGTAATTATGTTAGTGTGATTGTACAAGGTAATTACTGTGATTCTACAATACACTGACTGTGATTCTACAAAATGAAGTGTAGAAACCTAAACTGGTTTTATGACAAGATGACTGTGATTATACGCCATGTTTAGTGTGACTATAAAAATTGTTGAGTGTGACTATACACCATGTGTCTGTACATTAGAAAAATAGCTATGGAAATAGAGAAATAGCGATGGAAATATTTGTACATTAGAAAAAGTCCATCTCTTACACAACATATAATACTTGCATACCGTTAAACGCAGAAAACATTCTACGACACAATGCGGAAAACATCCATTGCATACCATTTAAACGCTACATTTTAACATTCATTAAAACTTAAAACACATAAATAAGTCCATTACTAAACGCTACATCTTAACCCATACATACTTAACCTCCGTACTTTTTAAGCATCTTCTTCAAGTTGGCCAAGTCACGCTGGAACCCCTTCCTTGTGCGGGAACAGTACATAGACCTCTTCATCAAGAACTGGATGTAGTTGTCCAGTTCGGCCTCTGTATGTGTATCGCCAATGGATGCCACGAAGTTCCTCGCGTCAATTGAAGTTACGACTAGCTGCACGGCCGTTAATTAATTGGACCTAGTGGTATCCAATAAACCTTTGTACTCCTCGATCAAACTTTTGATTTCTTCTATTTTGCTTGCCATTTTTTTCTAAGGTTGAAGTGGTGGAGTTGTAAGTAGGGGCTGGTAAAAGTGGTGAAGTTGAAGTGGTTAAGTTGTGAAAAATGCGTTGGTATTTATAGAGGGGGAGGCAGTAAATAGGAGGTTGAAAATTCATTGGTTAGGCATGAAAGGTGGGGTGGAAATTTAATAGGTTAGGCAGTAAAGGGGGGGTGAAAACTTATCCTCATAAATTAATTAGGGTTTGGAGTTTGAGGTGGGTGTTTGTGTTTCTCAATGTTTCATTGAGACTCACAAACATCCCTTCACAGTCACGTCGGTTTTTAACATTCGTCATCGACATCGTTTTTTGAACTTTTTTACGATTATTTTGCTATATAATTTACAATGTAATTCACGAACCATGTGCCGACAACCCAATATTTTGTTGTTTGTATGTGGCTAATCAAATTGCATGTTATGAATTATATAAACTGAAAGAAAATGGATGGTGATATATGCAGGGGTGATTTAGTTAAATTAATCTAGTGAATTGTGGGTGAATTTAGTTAATTTGTGGTTGTCTGTCATGACTCTGCAGGAGTTTGACTGTGACTGTGACTCAGAAGTTGCGTGACTGTATCACATAGCACATGCGACCCTGATACAGAGTTGTCATTCATCTAATACTCAGAAGATACTCCAACATGAGATTTTTTCTATATTCACAAAAAAGTGTTTTTACTTCACTACACATTCATGCCTTACGTTTCGTGGAGGTCTTCCGTTCCACGAATTTACCTAGCTTACGTCTGTCATCGATTGTTTTCCATATGCTTGGCGCGTCATACCATGAAAGCACAAATTTTCGGCAACACGTCCCCACGGGCTTCATTCATGTTAGCAAGTACGAGGGCTGCTGCAACCTCGAAAGACAAGTAACGCCTCTCGACCTTTGTCCCAATATCAGGGTGGGTGAACGGCGCACCGTCGTACAGGCACATGTGCATCAAGCAGAAAATGCCGGGCTCCGGATCGTTCTTCCGGGCGCTCTGCCATTCCAATTTTACTTGTCGATGTGTAAAATTTGCCAGGTGACTGCTCTTAATCAGCCCCTTTTCGTCCATGTAGTCGATCAATGCTTGCACCTGTTGCAGTATTAGTTAATTGTAAACATCGGCACTTATGGAAGCAGTATAATATTTTGACGCGGTGAAATAAAGCATATGCGTGCGACTTACTATTTTGCTGGACACCCGGAACATATGCGACTCTGGGGCGTGTGTTTGTTGATCGAGGATATCAACTGTTCTTTCTCTAAAGTTGACGCACACGCACGCGTAGTGCCCCATAGTATGCACCAGGAAAAACAACAGTTCGGCGTTGAAGTCGAATGTCCCGGCGTAGTCTTGTATGAATCTGTCCCACGCTTCGTACTGACCGTCAGCGTGTTCGTCCGCAAGGGTACTTGAGTCGGGTCGTTCCAGCATACGGGTCAGTGAGTCCTAACGGATGGTGAATATTAGTTGTCATCAGTGACAGGGTCCGAAACGGGACTATATCATGTGTGGCTGCACATCGCAAAGTGTGTGATTGTACAGACTAAGCTGCGTGACTTTGCAGCGTACAGACTGTGACTATACATGACTGTGTGATCGTAAATTCTAGGATGATCGAGGATATCAACTGTTCTTTCTCTTAAGTTGACGCACACGCACGCGTAGTGCCCCATAGTATGCATCGGGAAAAACAACAGTTCGACGTTCAAGTCGAATGTCCCGGCGCAGTCTTGTATGAATCTGTCCCACGCTTCGTACAGACCGTCAGCGTGTTCGTCCGCAAGGGTACTTGAGTCGGGTCGTTTCAGCATACGGGTCAGTGAGTCCTAACGGATGGTGAATATTAGTTATCATCAATGGCAGGGTCCGAGACAGGACAATATCATGTGTGTGGCTGCACATCGCAAAGTGTGTGATTGTACAGACTAAGCTGCGTGACTTTGCAGTGTACAGACTGTGACTATACATGACTGTGTGATTGTAAATTCTAGGATGTCTGACTATATCATGTGCGTGGCTGTACATCTTATAGCATGTGATTGTACACATCAACATGTGTGACTCTGCAATTCATAGCATGTGATTGTACACATCAACATGTGTGACTATGCTAAGTGAACTTTGTGATTATTTCTAACTATTACCACTACTACACACATAGAAAAGATCACGGTTCAAAAGCGTCCTTGAATAAGATTATAACCGTCATATAGGTCACCGTGATCGTTGATAATCAATCACGGTTTAAAGCAAGTCAAAACGTCCTCTTTGTTGTTATCAAAGATCACGGTTGAACTACAGAACCGTCATTGTTGTTATACTTCCAGAGCACGCTTTCTTTCTGAAACCGTCATCTTTGTTATTCTTATGAAAGAGGACAATGCCTTGTCAAAACCGTGATCTTTGTTGCCCTTCTAAAAGAACATGCTTTGTTGTTAAAACCGTCATCGTTGTAAACATTAATATATAATAAAATCACGATTGGTTTTTATCGTACAGACCAACCGCGATACTGTCACATATTTTAGTTTATACAATTTGTTTTCAATTATGTTGACCATATAATCCATTCTACAATCCAATAGAGCCCAACATCGCATTCCAAATAATAAAGTTACAAAAGAAAAGACGATTCCATGAACTACAATATATATTACTTGTAAAAAACAGTTGGAATTCCTTAAAAAAAACTTCACACACATGAAGATGACTGCAAGAACTTCAATATCTACAAGCAAAATACATATTCTTTCAAAAACAAACCAAAATACATTAAAATAGCAACTTATAAGTACATGGTCTTTGCAAATCAGTGAATGCCACCAAAGTCAATCCACTCCAAGTGCCGGATAACTTCATATAGAAATTGCGGATACGCTAGAGAACGAAAAAAACCCATAAATGAAAACTTGTTACTTATTAAGTAGCCATATATATAGCTTTGATATAGCTTTGGCTTCTTGTTTGTCTCCATAAGTACATATAATCAATCGGTCAATGATCTTCGTAAAATTCGACGGATTGAGATCCTTGGTTTGACTTGATTAGAAGGGGAAAAAAGGAGAAATCTAGTAAGGATCTTCTACACTTTCTATGATTTTCTACAAAGCTTAAAAGTAAAATAACACGTACCGATCGAGAGGTTCTCCCAGCTGTAGACTTTAACCCATTCTTTTCTTGCGGAGTCAATCTGCAAAAGAAAAGCGGTGGAATAAGCCTTATTCAGTTAAGGCAATGTTCTTTCCCAGCTTAGTTTCGTTCCGTTCATCCTCATTCAGTACAATTCAGTTAAGTTCAATTACCACTTCTTGGGAAAAAAATCATTTTTCATTCAGGTAGTAAATCTCGTCTAATAGTTTGTGACTTAAAGCTTGGAATTGGTTGTTGTTATGGCTTGATCTCGGTTGGGGCAACCTCCAAAACCCTAATAACTCGGTTGAGATGCATTTGGTCATGATTAACACCTGCTAAAACGTTTGATATTAAAAGTTATTGGGGACAAATTTATTTGAAAACGAATGAAAGATCAATAGGAAACACGGGTTTTTACCTTCTCTAAGATGTAATCTTGCATCTTATCACAAAGGTCGTCGAGAAGCTCAACCACTCTCAGCTCGCTAACTCTTCAAAGAATCCAACAACAACAACATTAGGAGTCTTAGTACCAAAAAAATTTGGGGTCGGTTCACATGAATCGGTATCTGAAATCGCCAGCATACTTTCAATCAAGGGTGACATCAAACTATGTTAAATAGAAGAATGAGTGATAGAAATCTGAAACGAGAAGGATAAGATGCATGCAATCATACCGGTAATCAATCACTTTCCCTCTACGTTGTTCTTTTGAATCCAAACGATTTCTCAAGTCCAAATGATTCCTCGGTTTTTCCTGGATTTAGAGTCGTACAGAGATACACAACTTAAAAAATCGGTGCGTTTCAACGAAAAAATAATGACCATAATCCATGCTAAGCCGCAGACAACAAAAGCAGCAAATTAACAATGATATAGGAAATAGAAGTCATGAATACTCGTAACAGTTATCGACTCAATTTTCATCTCGATTAATCCAAAATGGTCTCTGTTGTGAGTTTCTAACAGACTCATTCGATTTCATGTACCTCATTTTACACCTACAACGGTCTCACACAAGAATTATCAACCGTCATGCTAAACCAGACAACAAAAGCAGCAAATAATTGATAATATAGGAAATAGCAGTCATGAATACGGTAACCCATGGACCTAAACCAGAATTCAATCACCGTAAATGAGAATGCAACATACTGAAAGGATTTAGGTAAAATGGTTCTTATGGACATACCTAGGAACTATATTCTAATATTCCAATTAATCGAAAACAATATCAAAATTTGAAACAAAAGCCAGTAGCATATCATGATATGTGCATAACAATAACAAATTAAAGAGATTGCATCAATGAAACCTATGTAGCGCACAGATTATAATTAGACCTCACAGGCTCACAAAACCGACACGAACTGAAAACGTAGCAGGGATGTTTATTACAGTATTTCATCCGATATCCCTACAAAAGTTTGACAATAACATACTCGAACTGCAAATGAGATGGTTCGACCCGAACCCAACCGGGTTGACCCGTTTCCAGGTCTAATTATTCCAACAAAGATATGAGATCTTAGACTCTCAGGTGACATTCAGCTCATATTTCAGTCCAACGGTGAGTAAAGTGGAAACAAATGAAATGACAAAATCCTTTCAAATAAGGGCCAATCAGACCTTAATGACAGCATTAGAATCCATCAAGCACGGAAATAGTAAGTGAATCGGTAAAGGAGTTGGTCGGGCATACCAGTATCGACTTTGGATAAAACTGTATAACAAAGAAACCTTCGAACTGCACCATGGCCTCATTTCATCAAGAGTGCGTCCATGACAAAGGTTGTGGCAACCATACACTTGAAACGCAAGAAACGGAATGCAAATGCAGATACATCGAAATGCACCAGCTAAAAGAACTCTCAAAGCCAACAGAAAATATGGAATAAGAACAAGTTAACAGCGTTTGAATCTCGATTTTAAGATTACCATAACAAATGGATAGGACATGGGATGTACAAGAAAACGCTTCTTCACATAGATAGCATCATACGACTGATGCAACATCATACGTACAAGAACCCTAAATTGGTTCAAACCTCAAAAACAAATCAACTCTAATCACAAATAGTTCGAGTCTAACCTACAAAGATTCTTCAGGCTCAAACGAGGTAAAACAAACAAGTACCAGAAATCAGTTCTTCTAAAACACTAATCAAAGCACCTAAACCTAAACCTAAAATCAAACAAATTACGGCTCAAATGATTCGGATCCGTTTCATACAAAAATAGAGATTCGATCCGATTTCAGGCATATACGTAGATAAAAAGAAAGAGGAATAGGAACTAAACCTAGATCGCCGCCGCGCTTGGCGGAGATGCAATCGGAGAGAGTAGATGCGACATCGGAGAAGTTAGATTTGCCGGAGATGATGTCATCGCGAATAGACTTAAGCTGAGAGACGGTGAATGGAGGCCGACAGCCGTGCGGCGTATTGGATACCGGAAGCGCGGACGGAGGTAGAAGATGACGGAGGAGGTGAAGTGAAATGAGGGAGCGTAGATTTTTGATAACAAGACTGAATGATAATAAGACGTATATTGGGGAAGTTCAGTGTACCTTGAAATAAAATATTATTATTTTCGTTTATGTCGCTTTAAATAATCAAACGACTTCTTTGTCTATCATAGAGGTCGCTTCTCCTTCCAAACCGGTTTCTTAGGTAATAGAGGTCATTTTGTTTGACCAACCGTCCTCTTTGTTGTACATAAGATCTCACTTTTCCATCAAAACCGTCATAATTGATAAAAACAATTCCCGCCAAATACCAAATGTACCTAGAGGATGGTTTCGTGTGTGACCATCATCTTATAAGCGTCATGGTAGGCTAGAATTGTAGTAGTGTACACGGACTTTACATCTCTTCAGTTAATGTGAATGGGGGTCATTTGTACTATTGAATGCGTGACTATGCAACTTACGGCATGTGATTGTACACATCAACATGTGTGACTCTGCAATTGATAGGATGTGATTGTACACATCAATATGTGTGACTGTGCTAAGTGAACTTTGTGATTAATTCTAACTATTACACGGACTTTACATCTTTTCAGTTAATGTGAATGGGGATCATTTGTACTATTTAATGCGATAGGTAAGAGGTTATTGGGGCTTACCATGTATTGAATTCCGAACCACGCCATCGTTGAGTCAGTGGGGGAGGATAACCCATGCATATGGTCGTCTGATTCGCACCAGTTCATGAGGTACGACCAACACTCCAACACAGCGGCGCTCATGCTACCTCCGGACAAGAGCGTCTGAATGTCACGTCTCTCCAGCTACGCATGAGTGCTGTAGGACCCCAATCGTTCACTGCAAGATTTCGACACCGGTCAGTATGTCTAATATGCAACTCGTATCAGTAATCAAAGACGGTTACTCACCTTTCGTCGTACCCATTATCGTCAAGGAAGCAGTAGTCAGCGGCGTCCTTCCGCAAGATGGGCATATTACTCGTCAGCGGTCGGTGCAGGCGAAACAAGGTCGACATGACAATGGTGCTCGCGTCAAGATGCCCTTGGTTCAAAGAGCAACCCAACCCATCTCCACAGCCCCGTATCCGAGACCTAATTGCTGACTGTCTTTCTTCTGGGACTGATCGGGAGGTGGGTTCAGGTGTTTTCGGTGATTTGCTCCGACGCTTGTCGGTGGTTGCCTTCACAGGAGTTGTTACAAACGTACGGGCAGAGTCCAACGATTCCTTGTATGTTCTGAATGCTTCCACTTGCTTCAAAACAGTGTCCCTCACCCTGTTCACGTCGCTCAGTATAAGGGTCGGCGTGATTTGTGCCGTGCACATATTCATGGCCGCCATTGTCCCCAAGGAGCAGTTGAACGGGGAACCGATGTACAGCATCATGTGGATCATCGGGTACACTCCGCAGTCATTGACGAAGTACCCCACCCCCTGCCATGATAAGGGAACGTTTACCAATTTAAACGCACGGACCTTCTCACCTTTCTCCAGCCCTCGTTGTACCATGAACTCCACCATCTTATCAGCCTGCAAAACAAGTTCAGACAGGATCAAGTGGTGAACACATTCTAGGTCACATAATTAATTTAATATTAAATTTAAAGGCCCTGACCGCTGTCCGAGAAATGCCATAGTAAGGCAACTTTGTAAAATCTTTATCGTACACCCTGTTGTCGAGGTACTCTATTTGCTTAGAATTGAAGTTGATGCAGGCGCAACTGTAGTGGCCCTCGTCACCCGTTATGATCGGGACGAACACCTGCAAACAATGCGTCAGGATTATGGGCAGACATGGTATTATCCTGCACATACTATATCATGTGCGTGGCTGCACATCGCAAAGTGTGTGATTGTACAGACTAAGCTGCGTGACTTTGTAGCGTAAAGACTATGACTATATGTGATAAGTGTCATTTGTAGTGCCTATTTCGTAGTGTTTTGGTCCCATTTTCCTTGTAGAATCGCTCCTTGGGAGCGGTTTAGGGGCTTCTTATGCTTCCTTTAGTTCGTTTCAGGTTCCCGAGACCGATTTGGAAGAGTTGGAGCGATTCCGACTCGATACATACACATTTTGGAGCCAACGGAGTAAAGGAACGATCACTCGATGCCTTGGAGTCGACCCCGAGACCTTGGAACCCAATCCCGAGCCTCCGAGACCCGATCTCGAGTCCCGAGAATCGGTGAGAAGCCCATGAGAACCAAGGAGGGACCAAAAAGATCATAATGGAGGCCTAGAAGGCTCATCCCGTTCGGGATGAGGTGCACAAACAAGGAGGCTACTGACCAGGGCCCATCCCGATCAGGAAGGTGGCGTCCCGACCGGGACCGACGTCGTCCCGACCGGTACCACCCCGTCTCGGCCGGGACGGGCCTGCTGCTGCACGCCTTGCTTTTCTTTCTTCTCCCTTCCATTTGTAACCCTATATATACCCCCCTCTTGTATTAAGGCACCATCATATGCATTATTTTTAAACCCTAGACTACTTTAGGTTAGATTAGATTAGATTAGTGTAGATTAGTTGGTAATTAGTAGTTAATCTTAGTTTAAGCTTGTATTATTGGATCTCTTGAAGAATCCATCCAAGATTGACAACCTTGGTGGATGAATTTGGGTTATCTTCTATGCAAGTGTTCTCCTTTTCATTCTCTTGTTAGTTTGGTATAATCTTCTCATCCTTCTACTCTTAATCTTTGTTCATTCATCCAAGTTTACATCTTTAGTTCTTGCTTATAGTTTTCACTAGTTTGTTTGTGTATGTTTGGTTGTTTGAGTTTGTTTACCTTGTTTTTGTTAGTATTTCCTTTAGATATGTTAGAGTAGTGTTCTTGCTAGGGTTAGTAAGGTGATTAGGGTGTTAATTGAATGATTAAGGGTTTGTTGGAGATGTTGGTGGAAGATTTGGGTTTCCTCTTGGTTTGGTGCACATCACATGTTTGTTGAAATGCTTGATTGACTAGTAGATGCATATACTTGTTTTTCTTGCCTTTCTCTTGTGGGTAATAGTTTGTTTGTGGGTTCGGTTCCCTCACTAAGTGGCGAGAGACCGGTGAGGATGACCCCTAGGTATATCTAAGTAGCGAGAGCCCGGATTCGACCTAGGCCACCATAGCGCGCTAGAACCCCGTTTGTCTTGTGTGTCGCCGAGATGGGTTATAGGATGAACCTCTTGGTAGGTCTAAGTTGCGAGAATTCGGACCAACCTAGATTACCCTACTACCCCCTTCACTCTTGTTCTCCCTCGACCATTCCGTTACCCCTTTGACCCCGACCTAATCCTAGCCCGTTTTCCTTGTTTGCTTTCTCCGTAGCCTTAGTCATAGTCTAGTTTTCTCCCCTTCTCTACCATTCTTAGTTTAGCTCGTTGACTTAGTCTAGTATTTGGGCCGACCTAGTCTAGGCTATACATTACCGTCCCCGTGGATTCGACCCGACTTGCCCTATCTACCGTACGAATAGCCGGTTATATTATTGACGGTTGGGATTCCACGACAAATCCCTTACCATCAACATGACAGTGTGATTGTAAATTTTATGATGTCTGACTACAAAACATATATCACGTGATTGTACACACCAACATGAGTGACTCTGCAAAGTGAACTACATCTTTTTAGTTAATGTGAATGGGGGTCATTTGTACTATTTAATACCTGACTATGCAACCTATAGCATGTGATTGTACATACTAAGCCGCGTGACTTTGCAGCGTAAAGACTGTGACTATACATGACAGTGTGATTGTAAATTTTATGATGTCTGACTATGCAACATATATCACGTGATTGTACACACCAACATGAGTAACTCTGCAAAGTGAACTACATCTTTTTAGTTAATGTGAATGGGGGTCATTTGTACTATTTAATGCCTGACTATGCAACCTATAGCATGTGATTGTACAGACTAAGCTGCGTGACTTTGCAGCGTACAGACTGTGACTATACATGACTGTGTGATCATAACAACTACGAATAAACAGTATGTGCAGGGTAATACCATGTCCGAGTCCAAAGCAAAGTCGGAGAAACTGTTTTTTATCCACTCGTTCCACACGTAAAATATTTCTTCGTCATGATCCTTGCCCTAGCCTCCTTTCTTCCACAATTCCAACATTGGGGCCTGCTCACATGCATTGATGGTAATACATGTAGTTAGTGTGGGTTTGACATGAGTGTGACTGTACAGCTGCAATTGTGTGACTGTGCAGCGTAAAGTGTGTGACTATACAGCTTATAGTGTGCGACTACACAGCCTGAAGTGCGTGACTGTACAGCATAAAGTGGGTGACTACACAGCTTATAGCATGTGACTATGCTGTTTATAGTGGTGACTGGACAACATAATGTGTGTGACTATACAGGTAATAGTGTGTGACTATACAGCCAATAGTGCGCGACTATACAACTAAATTGGGGGGTGAACGTACCGTATGTCCAAGAGAGAAGTAACATCTACTGGTTACTCTTGGTGCTTTTTTTCGTACACCAGCTGGTTCAGCAGCCTACACCAGCAGTCAACGACGTTATTCATCACCTGCAAGCTAGGATCGAGCGTCTGCATGTCGCCCCTCGCTATACAGTCGTAATCTGTGAACCCGACCAGCATTTCGCTGTAGACCAAACAAAGCCCCGATTAGCACATGCATTTAAAAAACGACACGAGCAGCACAATAAATACTTACCCCGACGGATGTGGCGTTGCGCGGTCAAAAACGTAGTCGATTACATTTTTCCGTACGTGCAGGATATCCCAGAAGATGACGATATTGGAGCACATGAATCCAGAGATTACAAACTGCCCCCTCAATATTTTTCCCATAGTCCAACGTGCAGCCCAAATTGTCTGGAATCGTATCCATGCATTCAAATGCCACGTCGGAGTGGAAGATGTACCGATGATGTAGTGCCTTAGGGTGCGTCCTGCTCCCTGAACCCTCGCCTGTCTGCTGATTATCGTCCGTGACGATTTTCGCCGTCGTAGGCATGGTGGCAACAGCGTCCGTTACAGACCAACCTGCTTTGTTCAGTTCCTTCTCAAGAGTAGAACTGACTGTCGCATCGGGCGGAGTCCACATTACATCACGCATTCCCTGCACATTGGAAGCCGATCGTGCGTCAGTTTTCTCCCACCCTGCTTGCCGTAGAGCCACCACTACGGTCGGACTCTTGTCAACTGAACCCTGCACATCGTCCTCAGTGGCATCATCCTCTTCAACGTTGATTTCTTCAGCGGCATCACTCTCTTCAACGTCTCCCTTACAGAAACCCGGTGTCACAATGCCACCATCAAAAGTGCCCTCATCATCGTAACCTTCTGTTCCATCGCCATCTCCCACACAGAAACCTGATTTCTCAATATCGTCATCCACGTATCCAGATTCACGCAAGTCTTCCACAATTCGGTGTATCAGACCGTAGGCTTCAGCATCGCGGTGCTCCTCGCCCTCAACGACGGGGGCGTTCTGGGTAGTCTGCTTCAACTGGCCGGCCAACGAAGCGACTTCATCGATATACCGGAGGACAGCTAGATCTTCCCAGAACTGCTGGGAGGACGGGTCTTGACTTGGAACTGCGTTGTTTTTCGTCGATATTTCTCTTACTTTGGAGGCAGCCTGCTCACAAACACCGCAAAAGGCTAGCGCACACCTTCGGAAATTCATGAAAAACCGCCGGTCGTCCTATAATTCAGTTGAAGTCAAATCATTAGTGTGAAGCTTAATGGTGTTGAGGCTGACAGTGTGAGTATGACTAAGCATCTAAGTGTGTGACTATACGGAATAAAGTGTGTGACTATATAGCATAAAGTGTGTGACTATACAGTTTATAGCATGTGACTGTGCAGGTCATAGTACTGACTGGACAACATAATGTGTGTGTCTATACAGGTAGTAGTGTGTGACTATACAGCTAATAGTATGTGACTATACATCAGGATGAGTGTGATCATAACGACCGTGACTACGGAATCTCAACTGTATTATAAACACATTTTTATGAATCGTTTATGCTTTTATAAACATAGGTAAGGCTGTCAGATTAAATCGTTTCACAGACAATTAATTGATGATTTATAGAATGGCTGGGAGATCACTTACGTCAACGGCGCTGTCTTCCGACCGATCGGCTCTCTCCATCCCTGTCGTTATTCTTTTTGGACTAGAGTGTTGGTGGTCAGAGGGCATCGTTATAGCGGGGGCGCCCTCGCTGCCTGTTTTCCCATATGTCTGTGGGTACGGCACCTTCGAAAGCAGTTGATTTCCCAGTGACCCTGTCTCCAGTTCACCAGCCAGACGATCGCATATTCTTCGTGCATCCCAATGTGAGATAAATGGTATGTCGCATCTGCAAGTCTCGCTACGGAAATCGTAGCGCTGGAAGTACGCAATCATCAGAAAGGGGATGCAACCCCGGAGGTAGTTGAGGACTTTGTCGGGGTCACGGGTCCCCTTACCCGCCCGCACCAGATCCTGCAGGACAAAGCTACACCAATCTTGTTCCCGAATCAAGTCCACGTCATCCACTGCGGCCAGCAGGCTCACGTCCAGTGAGTTGTTCATAGTAGGCGCGAGGAATGATGACAACGCGAACAACACGAACCTGCGGACAAAGTCGTCGTCAGCGGCTTTGGTTGCCATTAAATTTTCGTGCACCCTCCCTAATGTTATTGGCCCGCTGCTGTCCACCACATCGAACCCCTTCCTCCAGGTACTCTTTAACCTGATCACGTCAGGTGAGTCTGCCCCTTTCTTGTTGCTGGTTGGGATTACTTTCACCGGATGAGGGCCCAAAGGTAGCTGGAGGCAGTCGTGGATGTCGTACTTTGACATCATGAATGCCTCCCGGCGTGAGGCACGGAAAATATGGGACCCGTCAGAAAATGCACGGAGGAACATAAGCGCGTGGTCAATGGGTATCGATTCAAGCCTCAGCTCCAATAGCCCGCCGAAGCCAACACCACGCACCCTGTCTATCTGATCATTCGATAATTGCACAATCAGCTGGTGCAACCGCCTGGGCCTACAGTGAATATCCGGCTGACCCTGTCGGCGGTCCCCTCCCCTCTTCCCTCGAGACACGCGCACGACAGTGGGGTCGGCCGGTATATCAGATGTGACCCTCCTCTTTTTTTTTGGCCTGCTTTCCTCAACATTTTCTGTCTCACCCACATCCAGATCGGCGACCGGTGTATCAAAGTCACCCTCTTTTTTTTCTTTTGTCTGCCTCCGAGTTCGATTTCTGTCCCCCCCACATTCGTCTCGGCAACGATGTGGTCCCCCGATGTATCTTCAACAAACTTTACAACAGTCTTCTTCTTCTTCTTCTTCTTCTTCTTACCCAAAGTTTGGTCCACAACCACTCTATCATCAATTACATGTTCGCGGACCGATGTCTCTGCCACGACCTTCTTCTTACCGGTCTTCGTTCGAACTTTCTTCTTCGCACCCGACTTTCTGCTGCAATAACAACATGCGTAATGACTGTGATTGTACAACTGAGTATACGGCTTCAACAGTGTGATTCTACAGTAAAATGAGAGTGACTCTACAATATAAAGTGTGTGACTGTACAGCCTCAAACGGGTGACTATACAACCAACACTGCATGACTATATAATATAAAGCAGGTGACTATGCATCATAACTAGTGCGACTGTGTAGCTTCAAAGGTGTGATTGTACATCATTCTGTGACTTCAGATCAAAATATAATGAGTGCGACTATGTACCTTCAAACGGGTGACTGTATAACCAACTCTCTATGACTGTATAACCAACTCTCTATGACTATTTAAATGTTAATTTTTTATCTTCCCAAACACCAACTCTGTGACTTTACAACTATGTGTTTATACAATATAAATCGTGTGACTTTGCACCATAACTACTGCGACTGTGTGGCTTCAAAGGTGTGATTGTACATCATTCTGTGACTTCACAACAAAATATATCGAGTGCGACTATGTATCTTCAAACGGGTGTCTGTATAAACAAGTCTGTATGACTGTACAACCAACTCTGTATGACTATTCAAATATTAATTTGACTGCAAAACTTTAACCAACTCAAACGGGTGACTGTATAAACAACTCTATATAAACAACTTTGTATGACTGTACAACCAACTCATTATATTCTGTATGACTGTACATAAACTTCAACAAGGAAGCATACAAAACTTCAACAAAAAACTGTCTAATCGATGGCACATGCATAGTTACAATGACGATTATGGGAACTTCAACATGAACTTCAACAAAGAAAAAAAAATTTCTTGAACTTCAACATGAACTTCAACAAAGAAAAAAAAACTTCATCTTTGACTCTATAACTACAACTACTGTACAACTACAACAACTTCAACTCAAAATTAGGGTTATAACTAGAGGAACAACGATTAATCAAGAATAAAAAGTGTGTGAATATTAGTTGTCAAAGAAAAAAAACTTCACCTTTGACTCTATAACTACAACCACTGTACAACTACAACAACTTCAACTCAAAATTAGGTTTATCGGGTTGGAAAAATGCGCTTTTACTATTTTTTATGGTTCATGCATGATCGGAGCTCTTGACCACTTTTTAGGGTTTATGAAAAAGGAATACAAAAGGGTTGAACAAAAGGAAAATCGGAGGTCGAAAATGGAACATTCAACATACCTTTGTAGCACCACCGGAATTTTAGGCATTATCGGAGATGGAGAAGCTGCGGAGATGGAGATGAGTTTTTTTTAGAGAGAGGAAGAGAGTGGTGAGTGATTAGACGGTGAAATGAATTCAAAAGGGGTGAATGGGGAAGTGTAAGGGGTTTGGGCGGGACATTAGAGAGGAGGGAAATTAATGGGGGTAGGGTGAGGAGGGAAGCTATTGACTACTGATGGGTTGATGGGTTGATGGTTGATGGTTGATGTTTGTCCGCAGCATGTCAATCCCGCAGCTTCTTTTTTTTTATATAATTGATCCCCATCCATCCACCGTCCATATTAACATGAATGGATGGAGGGGATAAACACTAAGAGACTCTTGGAGAGTTACTAACTCCCTTGATCCCCCCTATATATATATATATATATATATATATATATATATATATATATATATATATATATATATATATATATATATATGTAGGGCCGGGATCCGGTGTGAACCGTAGTTCGGTCCGAACCGTCCGAACTATATAATACAGTAACAAATTAAAAAAAAAACGCGCTCCATTAGTTCTAATCAAACGTACTGTTCTATCTTCATTCTTCCCCAATTGCCCAATTTCCTCAACAAATCCCCCCTCCATCAATCCTTTCAAATCCTTCATTCAATTAATTTGCTGCTTAATACTTCAATTAATCATCTCAATACATCATCGACGATTTTCGGTTTGTATTTTCTCATCTGCAATTTTGATTTTCGATTTTTTCAATTTGATCGATTTATTTTAGTTTAGTTTCTTCGTCGAATTCTTTGATTTCTTCTGGAATTTGATTGCAAGTACAATGTGAATGTTTAATATGCTTTGATTGATTGATTTTGTGTGCTTCTCATGTGAATTTCTACGCATTTTACTCAATTAGGGTTTATATCATTCATTCTATGATTTGTTATTTCCAGTATTTGTTCATTCAATTTTAGTTGTATTTGTTCATTCATTGATTTGTAAAATATCCACAGTAGAATTGCTCTAGTATCGGTTTGTTAGTCATACCATGTCATAGGAAATCTTAGGTATAATTTTTCAAATTTTGCCAACCCTTACTCACGTGAATTATTTTCAACCAATGGAAATATTATAAATTGTAAAAGAGCCTGGACTAATTTCATAAAAATAAATAGAGAGTCTGAAATACATGTTTTGCCCATTTTTATTTCATTGTGTAGTTTGTTTTTTTGTTGGGTATTTACTATCTACCGACAATTTACATAATCAATAATCGATAATGTTGACAATGGGTAAAGTTTTTACTCCGTAGTCCAAGTATCCTAATACTCCGTACGTGTTTTTTTTCTTTTTGCGCTAACAGTGGATTTCCTCGTAAAAATATATTTTATAATTAGTTTGTAATTTTAAATTAAGAGGATTTGCAAGGATCCAATCGTCGAAATATGTAGGATTGTAGTGATATGTTAATGACAATTTTGTTCGAAACGATTAAATTGCTCAATTTTGTAGTGATATGTTAATTGACAATTTGTTCATTCATTGATTTTTTTCGTTGATTAGCATTAGTTTATCGTTTTAGGGTTACACTTGGTCTATTTTCTATGAAGATGGTAACCATTACAGCTAATTCTTCATCTTCCGGTATGAATTCTTCATTTGGTTTATCAAAGATATTGATCTTTTATATGATCTTTAAAAATGAAATTATCTCATTCTTGTAGGTTACGCTTTTAAAGACTTCACTTACACTTTTAAAGACTCCACTTACACTTTTTCAAAATTTTAAGAAGTGTAAGTAGAGACTAAAAGAAGTGTAAGTAGAGATTATAAAAGTGTCATTGTCTCATGTACACTTTTTAAGGCTCCACTTACACTTTTTAAGGCTCCAATTACACTACTTAAGAAGTGTAAGTAGAGACTAAAAGAAGTGTAAGTAGAGACTATAGAAGTGTAATTGTCTCATTTACACTTTTTAAGGCTCCACTTACACTACTTAAGAAGTGTAAGTAGGGCATAAAAGAAGTGTAAGTAGAGACTATTGAAGTGTAAGTAGAGACTAAAAGAAGTGTAAGTAGAGACTATAGAAGTGAAATTATCTCATTCTTGTAGGTTACACTTTTAAAGACTCCACTTACGCTTTTTAAGGCTCCACTTACACTTTTTAAGAAGTGTAAGTAGAGACTAAAAGATGTGTAAGTAGAGACTATAGAAGTGTAAGTAGAGACTATAGGAGTGTAATTGTCTCATTTACACTTTTTAAGGCTCCACTTACACTTTTTAAGAAGTGTAAGTAGAGACTAAAAGAAGTGTAAGTAGAGACTAGGGAAGTATAAGCAGACACTAGAGGTTTAATTATGTAATTGCAGATGTATATGTTGAAGTAATGGAAGAAGATTCACATATGTTAGAAGTAGATTTAGGTATATAAATTTTGTTAATTATTTCCACATAGAAGTGTAAATGGATAGTAAATAAGTGTATCAAAATTGTAATTAATCGTTCACGATTTGATTATTCAGATGCTCGTGAGACAATTTGTACAACGATTGTTTCAGGTACAATACTTTCATTATTGATTCTTCTTTTTGTTAATATGAAAAGTTCATTGTTAATTCTTGTTACTTTTTGTTTATAGTGAGCCCAAAAGAAGTCATTTATAAGACTCCAATTCAATCAGTGCCTTATTGTCGAGAGGAGCTTAAGCTGTAGTTGGGATGAAATTTCCATACTTGGACAAAGGTGTAGGATTTTATAAAGAATATGCCAAGGTTGGTGGTTTTACTATGAGGATAGATTTATCTAAAGAGGAAAATTTAATGTTGTTCATTTTTTTGGGATGAATCAGTGTGTATTAGTGAAGATTTTGTCATAGGATCATAATCAGATTACCCTTAATTTCAGTTTATGTTCGACTTCGATTGGGTTTGTTTTTGTTAGCCACTTCTATCGGTTTGATATTATATTAGACAGAAATTACTCTTTCCGTATTGGAAAATGTCAAGAAGTTGAAGAAGAATATGGAGAAAATGAGGAAAGAAAACAAGGAATTTGATTTTTTAGTGGCATTAGTAGGACATGGCATGTTAAATACTCCGTAATGTTGGGAGTATTTTTAAAAAAAAAAAATCAAATTATGTGTTTGTTTTTGTGTATGTAAGAGAATTAGAATGAGTGTTTTGATCAAATTATGTGTTGGTAATGCTTGTCACAATGTGGCATATACATTAGTTAGTGTGAGTAATTAGAGGGTGATTATGCTTAGTTTATGCTCCTCATGACACGCTTTATTACCAAGTTGACCGCATTTCAAAAACGTAAATGAACTAACTTCTCCATCTATACTAAATTTCTCTCTAATTTCCTTAGCTAATTACCAAGAAATACACAATTAGAAAAAATAATAATATATACACTTCTATGATGACTACTTACACTTGTCTAGCGGCTAATTACACTTATATAATAACTACTTACACTCGCTCAAAAAAATAACTACTTACACTTCTCAAATAGCTACTTACACTTCTCTAACGGCTACTTATACTTTTCAAATGGCTACATACACTTCTCTAATCGCTACTTACACTTTTCAAATGACTACATACACTTCTCTAATCGTTACTTACACTTTTCAAATGACTACTTACACTTCTCTAGTCGTTACATACACTTCTCTAGCGGCCACATACACTTCTCTCATAACAAATAACACTTTCGCTACTCTTGCCGCTTAATAATATCGTTACCAAATTCTTCCTTGCTTCCCACGGGCATTTACATAGAAGCCAATGGTAAATAATTACAACCGACAAAAATGATTACAATCAATATAATTACAACATCAGTTACAAAAATAATTCCAAAGGTGTATCTATGATAAATAATTACATTTTAATGCAACCGACAAAAATGATTACAATCGATGATAGTGTGCAGAACATTCCTGTAATAGGCCTCTTTGCTTTTGCTTAAAGCAACCTAAGGAAAGATCTGCACGAAAACAAATACAATGAGAGTACTAATCAGAGTCACAACGAGCTCACGAGTGTAACCACCATATTAGAATCAGAAATTATATCAAACAATTCCATGATTTAAAGCATATCCTTAGATTCTGATGTGATTAAATATAATCTCTGTAATTCTAATATCTCAGCAAGAACTTTCTGATAAGTGCGGTTTGTAGTGCCTATTTCGTAGTGTTTGGGTCCCATTTTCCTTGTGGAATCGCTCCTTAGGAGCGATTCATGGGCTTCTTATGCCTCCTTTAGTTCGTTTCAGGTTCCCGAGTCCGATTTGGAAGAGTTGGAGCGATTCCGACTCGATACATACACATTTTGGAGCCAACGGAGTAAAGGAACGATGACTCGATGCCTTGGAATCGACCCCGAGACCTTGGGACCCAATCCCGAGCCTCCGAGACCCGATCCCGAGTCCCGAGCCTCCGAGACCCGATCCCGAGTCCCGAGCCTCCGAGACCCGATCCCGAGTCCCGAGAATCGATGAGAAACCCATGAGAAGCAAGGAGGGACCGAAAGAAGCTTAAAGGAGGCCTACAACGCTCAACCGGTTCCGGTTGACCTCAACCGGAACCGGTTGAGGTGCACAAAAGAGAGGTGTTCTGTGAAGGGTCCATCCCGAACGGGACCAACTCATCCCGAACGGGATGAGCCCAGTTCAGGCCGCACTCCTTTCTTCCTTCTCATTTCCACTTGTAACCCTATATATACTTTTCCCTTGTTTTGTAGATGTTATGGACTTCATTATACCTTAAACCCTAGACTACTTTAGGTTAGATTAGATTAGATTAGTGTAGATTAGTCGGTAATTAGGTGTTAATCATAGATTAGCTCTTGTATAAAGGAATTCTTGAAGAATCTATCAAGCTTGACAACCTTGGTGGAATAATTTGGGTTTTCTTCTATACAAGTGTTCTCCTTTTCCATTTCCCTTCTAGTTTGGTATAATCCTTTCTTACTTTTTATTCTTAATCTTGTTTGTTCATCCAAGTTTGCATCTTTGTTCATCTTATTGTTCATAGTTCATAGTTTTCACTAGTTTGTTTATGTTTGTTTTGGTTCTTATGTTGAATCCTCTTGTTCTTGTTAGTTGTAGTATGATTATGTTAGAGTAGTGTCCTTGCTAGGGTTAGTAGGGTGATTAGGGTGTTAATTGGATGATTAAGGGATTGTTAGAGATGTTGGTGGAAGATTTGGGTTTTCTCTTGGTTTGATGCACATCACATGTTTGTTGAAATGCATGATTGACTAAGTAGTTGCGAATACTTATTTTTTCTTTCCTTTCTCTTGTGGGTAATAGTTTGTTTGTGGGTCCGGTTCCATCACTAAGTTGCGAGAGCCCGGTGAGGACGACCCCTAGGTCGGTCTAAGTAGCGAGAGCTCGGATGCGACCTAGGCCACTATAGCACGTTAGAACCCCGTTTGTCGTGTGTATCGCCGAGATGGGTTATAGGATGAACCTCTAGGTAGGCCTAAGTTGTGAGAGCCCGGACCAACCTAGATCACCCTACTACCTCCTTCGCTCTAGTTCTCCCTTGACCATACCGTTACCCCTTTGACCCCGACCTAATCCTAGCCCGTTCTCCTTTGTTTGCTTTCTCCTTAGCCATAGTTTTAGTTTTAGTTTTCTTCCCTCTCTACCATTCCTAGTTTAGTTTAGCTCGTTGACTTAGTCTCGTATTTAGGCGACCTTTGTCTAGGCTATACATTACCGTCCCCGTGGATTCGACCCGACTTGCCCTATCTACTGTAGGAATAGCCGGTTATATTATTGACGGTTGGGATTCGCGACAAATTCCTTCCCATCACTTTCCAGAGTGTTTTAGAGTTTACACACATTAACCTGCAGTTCATCGCTTTACGACATCTAATAAGGCCTGTACCTCTAGTCTGCTTTGGAGGGTCTTGGGCCGCCAACACCAAAGGAGAGAGGGATCAGCGTTAGGCCATTATAATATAATTTAAACTAGGATCAGAGAACAAATCTAATTCGCAGCAGAAATTTGCATTTCAATTATCTATTCAGTACTTCAGTGTTTGACCAAAATAATCACATATAACTAAACAAGAAAACAAATTAACTCCTTGATGATTTGAGAAACCTACATCATTGAAATCTATGCTGCCAGACCATAAGAATGCATGGGTATGAAGCTGTTGTAGAAAAACGTAAATTGCCACAAAAAAATTCGAAAACAAGTGGAGATTAATTGTAAAATTGGAACAAACCCATACCTGAGAGCATCCACGGTATGAGAAGATCAAGATCAGATGACGAAAATGGTGAATGAATTTAGGGGGAGAATTGCTGTGAAAAGACGAAGATGAAGAAGCGGAGAGCTGCGATGATGACAGATTGAAATGGGTCAATCGGGTTTTGGAATTAGTTAGGGAGCTTCTAGAATTAGGGGAAAGTGGAGAAATCAGGTTGACTGAAAGAATTAGGATGAAAAATTGATGAATCGAGGATTGATTAAATTGATGAATTGCGATTAATTGAAAAGGGAATTGGGGAAAAATAACAATTGATTGAAGGGGTTGGGGAATTGGGGGAAAAAATGAACGGGGTTGATTGGGGAATAAAATCGCGCGTGTTTTTTTTCTTCTTTCTATTATATATAGTTCGGACGGTTTGGACCGAAGTTGTGGTTCGGACCGGATCCTAAATCTATATATATATATATATATATATATATATATATATATATATATATATATATATATATATATATATATATATATATATATAGAGAGAGAGAGAGAGAGAGAGAGAGAGAGAGAGAGAGAGAGAGAGAGAGAGAGAGGGGCAGGGCAACTCCTTACACCCATAGAGGCAGCATCTGGACCATTAGATTAAGATCTGATCTGACGATCCGGATTAAAAGACTAAAAAACACGCGCTTCTCCTCTCCACCTTCTAAAACCCTATCATTTGAACACTACTACTTTCTCTCTCTACTATGAAAACCTCTGAAAACCTCAGAAATTCTAAAAAATACGCGCTTCTCCTCTGCACCTTCAATGGCTAGTAACTCTGCATCTTCAATGGCGACTGATTCTTCATCAAAGCGTTGAAAATTAGATACAAATGAAAATCTTTCAATTTCACATTCAATTACTTCAGATTTAGGTCAAAAAATTTCTATTTATTTTAAAATTCAATTTCAGATTTGAAGTCTGATTCTTAATTTATTTATGCCGTGATTCGTTTTTTGAATGCAGTGAATAGTCAAGAAACAACTGCAACATGTTCGATGATGGGAGATTCTAATAATTTAGGTAAAATATTTCATTAATTCATCTATTTCTCAGTTTTAGTTTATATTACTTCATCAATTCAATTGCTTTAAGTTTTCATAGAAACGTATCTTATATTGTTTGGTTCATATTTAAAGCAGTTGCTGCTTTGATGTACACAACTTAATATCTGTTGTACATGTTGACAATTGTTCATAGTTAAAGCAGTTGCTGCTTTGATGTACACAACTTAATATTTGTTGTACATGTCTAGAATTGTTCATAGTTAAAGCAGTTGCTTCTTTGATGTAGATAACTTAATATCTGGTGTATATATCTAGAATTGTTCATAGTTAAAATAGTTGCTTCTTTGATGTAGATAACTTAATATCTGGTGTACATGTTTAGAATTGTTCATAATTAAAGTAGTTGCTGCTTTGATGTATATAACTTAATACATGTTGTACATGTATGAAGCAGTTGCTGCTGTGATGTACATAACTTAATATCTGTTGTACATGTTGACAATTGTTCATAGTTAAAGCAGTTGCTGCTTTGATGTACACAACTTAATATCTTTTGTACATGTCTAGAACTGTTCATAGTTAAAGCAGTTGCTTCTTTGATGTACATAACTTAATTCAATCAATAATGTCAATCAATAATGTGAATCGATAATTAAAGCAGTTGCTGCTTTGGTGTAGATAACTGAGTATCTGTTGTACATGTTGAGAATTGTTTATAGTTAAAGCAATTACTGTTTTGGTGTAGATAACTGATTATCTGTTGTACATGTTTAGAATTGTTCATAGTAAAAGAAGTTGTTGCTTTGATGTACATAACTTAATATATGTTGTACAACTTGAGAATTGTTCATAGTTAAAGCAGTTGCTGCTTTGATGTATATAACTTAATATCTGTTGTACATGTTTAGAATTGTTCATAATTTTGAAGTAGAATTTAATATTATGTGTTAAATTTACATAGATACTCCCGAACCTCCTAAGCAAGATTTGAAGATACCAATTTGTTCCAAAGATTTGAAACCTTATTCGTCTCAAATTTTTAAGGAATTGGAAGAAGCATTCCAATTTTATTCCAAGTACGCAACTGCTGGTGGCTTCATTGCTAGGAAGAGCACTGGACGCACTAGTCGTGGTATTGTTAAAAAAAAGTACATTGTCTGCAATAAAGAACGAGAATATGAACATAAGGGACAAAAGCAAAGAAGGGAGAAAACAAGAATTATTTGTATGGCCAGAATCATTTTAGAAAGAACATCTGATGGGCAATATAAAATCACAGAATTTGATGAAAGACATAACCATTGTTTGAACACACCTTCCACGATGATGCACCTTAAAAAGGCAAGGAAGCTCACCATTTTGCACAAAAAGATGATCATTGACAATTCAATGGTGAACCAAGGTGCCGTTAAAACTTTCTGAATGTTCAAGCAATTCGTAAAGGGTTATAAGTATGTAGGTGCATCAAAGGTTGATTTTAAAAAATTTGGTAGAGATATAAAGAAGTTCATCAAGGACTCTGATGCGCAAATGTTCATTGAGATACTTATGAAAAAGAAAGCCCTCTGTGACTCTTTTTATTTCGACTTTGATGTTGATGATGAACAAAGAATTACTCGTTTATTTTGGGCTGACCCTATAATGATAAAGAACTACATGTTATTTGGTGATATGGTGTCTTTCGATACTACATATAACATGAATAAGTACAAGATGGTCTTTGCTCCCTTCACGGGTATAGATCATCATAAGAGATGTGTCACATTTGCTGCTGGCCTTGTTGGGAGAGAGAATGGTAAGAGTTTTTCTGACTGCTATTTTTGTCATTATTTGTATTTTGAAGATAACATGTGTTGCACATAAGGAATTTTATTATACTGTCTTCTCAATGCATGTGCAGGTAATGGCTTTAGTTGGCTGTTTAAAAACTTTATAAAGGCAATGGGAGGTACTTTTCCTTCCTTCATTATTACTGATCAGGATTTGGGAATCAAAGCTGGGGTGAATGAGGTTTTTGGAAGCCACACATTTCACAGATTGTGTGTGTGGCACATAATGAAGAAACTAGAAGATAAAGTGGGTTCGAAAATATGCACTGAAACAGATTTTCTTAAGGATCTAAATGCTACTGTTTGGGGTGAGGATGTGAACCCCACTCAGTTTGAACAGATGTGGCAGGATCTTCTTAGTAAGTACAATCTTGAGGATAATGAGTGGCTTCAGGAGATATTTGAGATGCGAGAGAAGTGGATACCAGCTTACCACCGTGACCTGTTTCTTTCAGGGTTAATGAGGACAACTTCAAGGTCTGAGTCTGAGAATAACTTCTTCAACAACTTCACGAATCCTCATCTGACTCTTGTTGAGTTTTACATGAGGTTTGACAGTGCCATTGATGCCCAAAGGTGGGAGGAGTCCAAGGTGATTGCTGACTATAAAAGCACTTCTGCTGCTTTGATTAGTCAATTTTATCTTGAAAAACATGCTTCTGAAATCTACACACGAACTGTCTTCTATGAGTTGCGGGAAGAGTTAAAGGCATCCATGTACAATTGTGGTGTTAATGATATTATAAAGGAGGATGGTGTTGAACATATATCTATACAGGACAACATCAAAAATAGGGTATATGTAGTTGACTATACACCTGCAGAAGAGAAAATTGTCTGTGCCTGCAAGATGTTCGATCAACGTAGACTGTTCTGTCGTCATGCTCTTTGGGTCCTGAAAGAAAGAGGTGCGAAAAGGATACCTAATTCATATCTACTTCCTCGTTGGAATAAGCTTGCAACATCCAGGGAAATGTTTGATGCAAATGGCACACTTCTTTCTGATTCTCGATCATCTGATGGAATAAAAACAAAGGTTGCAGAATTATGGACTGAAATTTTTGATTGTGTGACTGTGGTGAGGACAAGGAAGAGAAGGTGGATGAGCTCTTAGAATTAGTGAGAGCATTCAAGGAGAAGGTTGTGGAAGAAGGTACAAACATGAGAAATGACAAGAGGTCTGAGATCGAGTTTTTAATGGGTGCCACTATTCCAACTGACATTAAGATCTTGAATCCAAACCAGTCTAAAACTAAAGGCTCTGGAAGGCGACTTATTTCGTCTAAAGAAAAAGCCACGAAACAACATAAGAAGCCTCCTCGGAAGTGCAATGCTTGTGGAGAGATGGGATACCATGATTCAAGGAATTGTCCTGGCAAAGTTTAATCATCATACATTCTTTTATTTTTACTTAATTTTAATATATATTTTAAATACAATAAATTGTCCAGGAATACATAAAATACATTATACTTTTATCAAGTACACTTGATTTTCAATTGTCCAGGGATATATGAACATCTCTATTTGATTTTATATGCAGCAATTCTACTTATTTCTTCTTTTGACATACATATTTTACCATATATTGTATATGTGTGAATTTCGTACATACTTATGTAGACATTTTACATAGTTAAACAAGTGTCTGTTTTGATGTACATACGTTAACATTTGATGTACATATCGATAATTTTACATAATTTAAACAGAGTCTGTTTTGATGTACATAATATAATATCTGTTGTTTTGTCGATTTTTTATATATTTAAAGTAGTGACTGTTTTGATGTACATAAGTTAACATCTGTTGTACATGTTGATATTTTGGCATAGTTAAAACAGTGTCTGTTTTGATGTACATAAGTTGATATCTGTTGCACGTGTTCACAAATTGTACATTGTCAAAGCAATGTCTGTTTTGATGTACGTAACTTAACATTTAATGTACATATTGATATTTTTACATAGTTTAAACAGAGTCTAAATTGATGTACATAAGTTAACATAAGTTGTACATATTGATATTTTTACATATTTAAAACAGTGTCTGTTTTGATGTACATAAGTTGATATCTATTGCACATGTTCACAATTTGTACATTGTCAAAGCACCGTCTATTTTGATGTATATAACTTGATATCTGTTGCACATGTTCAAAATCTGTAAATAGTTAAAGCACCATCAGTTTTGATGAACATAATTTGATATCTGTTGTGCATGTTGATATTTTTACATATTTAAAGTAGTGTCTATTTTGATGTACATAAGTAGATATCTGTTGATATTTTTACATAGTTAAAACAGTGTCTGAATTGATGTACATAAGTTGATATCTGTTGCACATGTTCACAATTTGTACATTGTCAAAGAACCGTCTGTTTTGATGTATATAACTTGATATCTGTTTCACATGTTCAAAATCTGTAAATAGTTGAAGCACCGTCTGTTTTGATGTACATAACTTGATATCTGTTGTACATGTTGATATTTTTACATATTTAAAGTAGTGTCTATTTTGATGTACATAAGTAGATATCTGATGTACATATCGATATTTTACATACTTAAAACAGTGTCTGAATTGATGTACATAAGTTGATATCTGTTGCACATATTCACAATTTGTAAATTGTCAAAGCACCGTCTGTTTTGATGTATATAACTTGATATCTGTTTCACATGTTCAAAATTTGTAAATAGTTAAAGCACCGTCTGTTTTGATGTACATAACTTGATATCTGTTGTACATGTTGATATTTTTACATATTTAAAGTAGTGTCTATTTTGATGTACATAAGTAGATATCTGTTGTACATATTGATATTTTTACATACTTAAAACAGTGTCTGAATTGATGTACATAAGTTGATATCTGTTGCACATATTCACAATTTGTACATTGTCAAAGCACCGTCTGTTTTGATGTATATAACTTGATATCTGTTTCACATGTTCAAAATTTGTAAATAGTTAAAGCACCGTCTGTTTTGATGTACATAACTTGATATCTGTTGTACATGTTGATATTTTTACATATTTAAAGTAGTGTCTATTTTGATGTACATAAGTAGATATCTGTTGTACATATTGATATTTTTACATACTTAAAACAGTGTCTGAATTGATGTACTTAAGTTGATATCTGTTGCACATGTTCACAATTTATGCATAGTTATAACTGTATATGTTTTGATGTACGTAACATTATATCTGTTGCACACATGTTCAATGTTGTACATGTACAGTGAAGATGCAGTATACAATGTACATGGACAACTTTGTTATTATGGGAAATGATGCTTTTAACGCGTGAAGCATTTAATGACATACCTTCCCCAAAAAGTACCTTCCCCAGTACAAATTAATTACAGTATAACGCGTGGAGCATTTCAAATTAATGACAGTTTTCACATTCACAGTATAAAAACACATCCACACACACGCAAACACATCCATAATCCTTCCGTCCCCTACTACAACCCTACAACTATCAAAATATTATCATCTAATTTATAAATATTATATTCTACAATATTTTATAATTCAAATATTTTCATCTGCAACTACTATAAAAATATTATCATAAGCGTTAAAAAGTACTACTTTATTATTAAATTTAATTAATAATGAGAATTGAAGATGTTCATGGAGTTATTTCATCACGCACTATTCCAAAAAAAAATCTTTAGTTGATTCGTCTTTAGTACCTCGGATGAATTGGTGCAAGTTCAAGTCTTGTGTTGATCTTTTATCAACAGAGGGTTAGGTGATACCGTTATAGTTGAAGTTCAATACTCATCATATTTGTCATCATATTCAGCGAGAACCACGTCAATGTGTCCCATAGTGATTTATTGACGTTGTTCTCGCTGAATATGATGATAAATCTAATAAGTATCGTCATTTGGTTAAGACATTTAGGGATCAGTTTAAGGGTGGTAAGATGTCAAACCCAATTCTTCAACACATCTTGGTTAACCAGAAAGAGGGTGGAGATTTATTCAAGAGGAACTTCATCGTTTACATATGCTCTGTTTTTATACATGGGAGTGTTAGTTCAATTCCTAGCTTAAAGATACTGATATGTGGCAGGGAAATGCAACTGAGCAAATAAACAAGTACTTTGATGGACCTATAATGATTTTTATTTTCATCTATCTTCAAAGGATGAAGTATAGAAACAGTGATACCGTTCGTGCGTTCCCAACTATGTCGTATTGGACGCAAAAAACAATGACAAAGAGGATAAAGGAGGAAGCTAAACTCTCTGGAACATTTGGGAAGGGTTATGTGATACCGTTACAGACATATTACATTAGTTCAGTTGTACTTGTAATCTTTCGTTTTCTTTTAGGTGCTGAAAAGTGTTATGTGCAAGTAATATAGAAATATGTACAATGAACCACTTTAATATGTATCACCTAGTGACCTATATACTGTACCTTTTGTTTTTTAATTAAAAATATGACAATACATACGGAGTAATTATATAGGGTATACTCTATATAATTTATGATTTGACACTAGTAAAATATGGCCACTCAAATATGTATAACTAGTTGAGATATGTACATCTAATATGGAATTATGTATAATGATGTCCTTAGATAGATTATGTACATGTGATATTTAAATAATATAATAAAATATGTAGTGCAAATTTGTTCATCAACAGTTATTAACGTAATTCAGCAAGAAATATGATTTAATAACTGTAAGATATAGGTTATATTTACATATAAACATGTAATATTTACATATATACATTATGTACTAAGAATATGTACATCAAGAATTATTAACGCAATTCAGCAGAAAATTTGATTCAATCACTGTATGTACAGTAAAGCTAAAAATGTGTTAAATTTGATTCAATCACTGTATGTAGATGGGTTATGTACAACTAATATAGAAATATATACAATGATTTCCTCGGTTGTACTATGTACAGCTACTATTTAAATATGTACATCACCTAGTAACCTATCATAATATAGTGTATATAAGTTATCATTTGACACTAGTAAAATGATATACATAATTAATAATATAGTGTATATAACTTATCATTATTTGACGCTAGTAAAATGTCCACTCTAAATATCTTCTTAATTTGAAATTAATTTGATATATAAATCAGTAATTATTATTAATGTAATTCAAAATGATTCAACCATTGTAAGATACATTGTACAGTGTAGATACATTGTACATTGCAGATGCAATTGTACTTCGACACGTTTGTCATTCTGGGAAAGGATGCTTTTGATATAATTTCATCCCGTTTGATACAATTTTTAAATACAATTGTATTTGGGAAAGGACACTTTTGACGAAAACACTTATATTCTTCCATATATACCTTCCCCATGTATACCTTCTTTTTTATCTAATTAATGACTTCTCTAATCTGTAAATAGTTAAAGCACCGTCTGTTTTGATGTACATAACTTGATATATGTTGTACATGTTGATATTTTTACATATTTAAAGTAGTTTCTATTTTGATGTACATAAGTAGATATCTGTTGTACATATTATTATTTTTACATAGTAAAAATAGTGTCTGTTTTGATGTATATAAGTTGATATATGTTGCTCATGTTCACAATTTATGCATAGTTAGAACAGTATATGTTTTGATGTATGTAACATTATATCTGTTGCACACATGTTCAATGTTGTACATGTACAGTGAAGATGCAGTATACAATGTACATGGAAAACTTTGTTATTATGGGAAATGATGTTTTTTAACGCGTGGAGCATTTAATGACATACCTTCCCCAAAAAGTACCTTCCCCAGTACAAATTAATTACAGTATAACGCGTGGAGCATTTCAAATTAATGACAGTTTTCATATTCACAGTATAAAAACACATCCACAAAAACACGCAAACACCTATGCGTTGAAAAGTATTTATTATTTAATTTAATGAGAAATAAAGATGTTCATGGAGTTATTTCATCACGCACTATTCAAAAAAATCTTTAGTTGATTAGTCTTTAGTACCTCAGATGAATTGGTACAACTTCAAGTTTTGTGTTGATCTGTTATCAACACAGGGGTATGTGATACTGTTATAGTCCCTTGAATGGTACAAAGCCTTGAGGGTATAACGTGTTGAATATACCCGGGTTGAGTTCAAGTATATTCTCCCTTCGTCCTTCACAGGGAATGCCTGTCTCCACATATAATACTGGCATTTCTCATCGGCACTCTTTGACGTTGCACTATCTGCGTGTACATAAAGCTGTTTCAGCTTGTTTAGGAATAGAAGTAGCTCGGGATGAAGCGTGGACAATTCTTCCTTCACTGAATTCACCTTGTCTTCCTCGGAGTAATATGTATAACTTGTTGAGGTATGTAAATCTAATATGGATATATGTACATGTAATATTTACATATATACATTACGTACTAGAAATATGTACACAAGGAATTATTAACGCAATTCAACAGAAAATTTGATTCAATCACTGTATGTACAACAAAGTTACAAATGTATTAATTTCGTAAAGATGGGTTATGTACAACTAATATAGAAATATATACACTAGTAAAATGATATACATAATTAATAATATAGTGTATATAACTTATCATTTGAAGCTAGTAAAATGTCCACTCTAAGTATCTTACATTGATTATGTATAGATGATATGTAAATATATAAATTTGTAATGTCAAATTTGGTATATAAATCAGGAATTATTATTAATGATTCAACCATTGTAAGGATGCTTTCTTCCATATATACCTTCCCCATGTATACCTTCTTTTTCTCATTTACAGTATAAGTAACTTTGTACTGAACATAAGGAATGCATATAAGTTGATAAACGGGTGTACATAAGTTACTTTCTGAATAAACGGGAGTTCCTACCACAACCATAAGTACCTACCCCAGTTATACCTTCCCCACCTAGACTTTATGATGTCTTTAGATGGAATATGAATATATATACATTACGTAGTGGAATATACTGTATGTCTTTTGATGTAAAGTGTCTGATGTAAATTGGAATATAAATTTTAATTTTACAATACATAGTTAAAATAGTGTTTGTTTTGGTGTACATAAGTAGATATCTGTTGTACATATTGATATTATTACATAGTTAAAATAGTGTCTCTTTTAATGTACATAAGTTGATATCTGTTGCATATGTTCGTAACTTATGCATAGTTATAACAGTGTATGTTTTGATGTACATAACATAATATCTGTTGCACATATGTTCAAAGTTTATACTCCGTACATAGTTAAAACAATGTCTATTCAACCACCGTAAGATACAATGTACAGTGAAGCATTTAATGACATAGCTTCCCCAAAAAATTACCTTCCCCAGAAAATAACTTCCCCAGTACAAATTAATGACAGTTTTCACATTGACGATATAAAAACATACAGTGGAGATACAATTGTACTTGGACACGTTTGTCATTTTGGGAAAGGATGCTCTTGACGCGTGTATATACATCAGCATTTATATTCTTCCATATATACCTACACCAGTTATACCTTCCCCATGTATACCTTCTTTTTTTTCTAATTAATGACTTTTTGCCATTTACAGTATAAATTGACGAAAGCACACCCACACCCACACCCACAACCACAATACATTCCTCATTGCATTATTTAATTAGAAATAATTATAATTATTCATCAAGTACCATGCAAATAAATTCTTTAGCTGATTTGTCTTTAGTACCTTAGATGAATTAGTGCAAGTTAATGAACACATAATTTGCACCAATTCATCGGAGGTACTAAGGAAAAATTTGCTAAAGATTTTATTTGAAATGGAGTTGGGGTATTAAATACTCACAAAGGGAGTTTAGTCATCTATGTTTTGTTGTTTTACTGTACATAATAGCTATAGCACTGTCAAAGTATAGAGTAAGAGTATTATTTTAACCATAAAAAACTATTTTTAATAATCTAAAGTAATACTGACTGCAAAGTAATCATGACTTTTTCATACTCAACTACCTCAGCCGACTTTTCATTTCAAAGTATTGATTATGGTATACTGTATTAAGTTGTAGTACATATTGAATCAAAGTAGTGTTACATAACTTACGATTTGTTGTATATAAGTTGTACTGCACATATTCAAAGGTATAGCACTGTCGATTCTATATTTAAACTACTATTAATGGTGTGTTTTAAAATTGTTTTAATGTTAATGTAATTTATGTATATTAAAACAGTAAATATACTATGTACATAAAGTTATACCGTGTTTTGGTGTACATAAGTAAATGTGCGTTGTACATGATACATGTCTGAAAGCAGTGTTTCTTTCAAAGGATATATGTACATATAAAATGCTATACTTGAAGTACATATAGAGTATACCCTCTCCGAAGTACAGTAATGATGACTGCAAAGTAATGATGAATTTTTCATCCTCGAGTACCACAACCGACTTGTCATTTCAGAGTAAAGATGATTTTTGCATTTACTGACGTCAGTTGCATATACAAGACTATTCAATTTTTATTGCATTTGATTGTTTATATTAAGGCAGTATATATATATATATATATTAAATCAGAGACTTTTTTATTGTACATAACATATGACATAATTTATACTGCACATAACTTTTCTTGTATTACTTGATTAGATTGATTATATTTACTTGATTATATTTTGAGACATATAGACATTTTTTTATTGCACATAATTTATACGGCACATATTCATATATATATATATATATATAACTGTCTCTTTAGGGTTATTAATATTATGTGTATCAAATCTTTAGATAATGACAAGCTTTGAACTACAATTAAGCGGAATACGTAACAAGTTCAAGGTGTAGTAAGGCAAGAAACACGTCAGCCCAAGTGAGCATCAATGGCCTCGAGGGTACATAAAAGAAATCGTACAAAGAAAACTAAGTACAATACATCATTAATGCAAAGTTGAGTACAAATCAGATTTGTCCCCTTAGGCATGCTCCTCTTTAGTTGTAATTGTCCTCACGTGTTACTTGGACTCCAAGGGTGACAAAGACTCTCATGTGACCCTCAAAGGAGGAAATGTGCTTTTGTTGCTGCATTTATTGTCCATGCCTAATCGGACAATGTCTTTTCTCCTTGAATTTGCACACCTCAAACTTGCAACCTGTTTTGCTCCCAATTCACTTAACTTTTAACAAATTTAACTTAAACTTATTTATAGATAATCAGTAGTAGATTAAAGGTCAAAAAATAAAATATTTGATGGGCTGGTTGCCCTTATGTCTCTAGATTATGGGCTAGTTGCTCATTAGGTTTAACTTGTTTGAACTCCAATGGCAATATTGGAATTTCGTACTGGATCATTGGGTGGATTATGTTTCTCAAAACACTTAAGGATGAAGAGGTGAGCTCAAATCTCTAGCTGAAATGAATTTGTATTACTTGATTAATTTCTTTATGTACAACATATAATACCCTATGTACACTGAAAATTACTTTATGTACACTTCAAATTCTAATATCCTATGATGGTTAAAGCAGTGTCCGTTTTGATGCACATAAGTTAATATTTGTTGTACATGGTGAAATTTGTACATGGATAACTAGTTGAGATATGTACATCTCATATGGAATTATGTAAAATTGATAATCACCATTTCCATTCTTTACCACATTTACTCCTCTCTCTATGAACCTTAACAGATTGGGGGTATTGATCATATCGACTAATGTTCTAATGAATAGAGCATACTAATCATATCGACTGAACTGGAAGTTATTCACCAAAAATTGCATGCATACTCAGTACAGATCAGTACTACCAAGAACACATACGTCAAATCCGTAGTTAACATTCATACTATAATCAGTTCGTTCCAAAATGTAAGTTATCAATAATTGCAGTACAATACATCCAAAGTAGGATTAGAATTACTATCCGAGTTAACAGTAACTGCATATGCACAAAAATTCATATGCTTGCAAAATAACATCCATATCCTAGGGTTCCTCGATCACTTACCTAGATCATCTTTTCAAGGGTAGAAGTTTGGGTAAATCTGCTACAAGGCCTCCAGGCAGATCTCATAGTGGCAGATTTCCGTCATGTCCGCCAAATATCCACTCTCTCCCCTCAACATCAGGGGAACCATCCTGTAGGCCGTGTGCCTGGACAGATATTGGTCATCCATCCATGAGGCAACCCAACAGCGAGGTCCGTCGTATGGATGAATCTGCATCCCCATTTCAGGTTTGCCTCTTCCGAAGTCTTCAAAGGCCCGCTGCTGCTAATACGCGTGGAGGTAGTTCTGATAACCGCTCTTGAAACAAATGACTGCAGCTCTGGTGAAGATCGGACCATTTGGACCGGAAATCCACTTTAGCATAATCTTCTCCACCGGATAACCCAAGGCAGTTAACCTGTTCCTTAAACCAGTTAGTGATCTACTAGTATGTAAA
This sequence comes from Agrostemma githago, assembly GCA_958450325.1. NCBI lineage: Eukaryota > Viridiplantae > Streptophyta > Magnoliopsida > Caryophyllales > Caryophyllaceae > Agrostemma > Agrostemma githago. Next base: position 52,997,011 of record OY288245.1, on the reverse strand, counting down.
TATGTACAGTATATACTAATCTATGTACAACAAAACTACCAGTTATTTAATACTGTATGTAAATATTGTACATAATACAGTATGTATTAATCTATCCCAACAATTTATGTAACATTAAAACAGTATAGATTTATCTATTAGTTATGTACAAAAACACAATTTATCTAATAAAAGCTTCGTATATGTTTTCTTATTCAATGCATATAAGTATTTATTACACAAATTAACCTGTTCCTTAAACCAGTTAGTGATCTACTGGTAACCTTGTTATCAACCACCTCAAATGATAAATTTGCAATAATGCATTTAGGAGGGTACATCAGTTCTACATACATTTTTGGTTTTTTTTTTTAAATTTTCAAAGTTTAACTACTCTCAATCTTAACTTGAGGAGTATATATATAACTGATTGAAAGTCCACTCAACACCCTTTGTAATTATTACTTATGCAATTTTGAGATATTTATTTATTGCATGATAGACACGTTTATTCACCCATGAAATACCTCATTTACCAAAGTTAATAATTGTGTCTAATAGAATCCAAAATTTGAATGGTTAAACCTAAATTTATGTGTGTACAGACTATTCACCTTTACTTCAATTTTAATTTATGTACTACATTTAACGCATTTTATACATTGGTAAATCACTGCCTTATACATTAATCAGTTTCTTTGTACATAATCTGTCTTATGTATTTTATACGGAGTACATTTTATACATTGGTTAATTCTTTGCCCTATACATTTTATACACATTTCACTCTCTTATACATTGAAATTTATGTACTACGAACCTTCTGTTTTGGTGCACATAATCTTTCTCAGAACATTAAAAAATTAAAAACTTGTGCTATAAAATCCCACATTCTCAACAAATTCTCAATTTTTCTCTCTGTTTCTCCTTTCCCTCTCTTTTTGTGTGTCTCTCTCTATATTCCTTTTTCTCTCTTCCTTTCTCAACAAAAGATGAATATTACATGTTCTGGAAAGATATGCGATATTAGGCAACAACATAAACTGTGGTTTGCTTCTCAAAAGAAGGAGAAGTTGCCTTTTATATTTATCGATTCTCATGGACCTATTTCAAGTCCATATGTTGAATCACTTGAAAAGATTTTTGAAAATGAAAATATAATGGAAATAATTTTCAGAAGGGTCAACCCTACTTTTAGAAAGAAAGAGTTTGCAAAATTGACTCTTGTTTGCAAGAGATGGGCTCAAATACTTTTGGCACATCCTCATTCTCTTCTTTTAGAAATGGAGTACAGTATGAGTGTGCATGCAAGCATTAAGAATGGATTACTTTCTCTTCATAGGAATGGTGTCTTGTTGTTAAAGGAATGCAGATGCTATCTGACTAAAGATCTGCTTTGTAGAGATATGCTACACTATATGCAACTTCGACTTGCATCTCCAGAAGATGTAGTTCATCTTCATGGTTCTTCTCCTGAAGATTTTCGTCGATCATCTACCTTTGCTGAATATCTGTTTGAGCCAACAAATTTTTATCCAGATGTATAAGTGTATTTTGTTTTTTCCTTATATATGTAATGTTTGAACTATATGAAAGATGAATCTCAAGTTAATTTTAACTTATGTACACTTGTTATAAAATTATTTACTAATCACGCGTTTTTATATGTATTTGTACATAAGGCTATGTTTGACGGATTATGAGTGCTTCAGTAAACATAAATCTAATTAGAATAACTTATGATTTCGTTCCAGTAATATGTAAGTAGATGAGTTATGTACAACAATTATAGAAATATGTACACCATGATCAAGGTTATTACTATGACTAATATGTAAAGCTGATGTGTAAGTATGTACATTATGTATTGATCTATATACTATGCATAAACTACCCATATAAGAATAAATAAGGTTAAGGGTTTCATGACCCGTTTACCAATGACACAAACACAAACAGGATACAATCCGATCTGTTTGCTGGGTCTAAATGCATGTAAAAAATTTATTACACATATAGTGTATATAATAGATATGATATACATAGTTTATATAAATGACATACTTTATATACATAGTGTATATAATTGTGTTCAACTGAGTAACGTATTATATGTGTATATAATTTTGTTCAACTGCCCCATAAATGTAATTAGAACAACTTATGATTTGATTCCAGTAATATGTAACTAGATAAGTTATGTACAATAATTATAGAAATATGTACAACCTTGTTCTTGGTTATTACTATGACTAATATGTACAGTTGATATTTAAATATGTACATTATGTATTGATGACTAATATGTACTTGTTTCAATATGTACATTATTTTTAATATAACCGTATAAAAGCCTTCTATATATATACAACCGTGCATGTTTCGATGTACATAAGTTACTATATGTTGCACATGTTGGAATTTGTACATGGTTATAGAAATGTTTGCTTTGATGTACATATTTACATTATGTATTGACAAAACTACCCATATAAAAGCTTTTTGTATGATTTCTTATTCAATGCATGGAAGTGTTTATTACACATACATTGTATATAAAAGATACGTAGGATATACATAGTTTAAAATACAGTGTATAAATTATTAACGTTAATAATAATAATAATAATAATAAAGTAGTACTTGGTATTAGACATATTATTTTGAAATATAGTAATTGCACATCATATAACATAATATTTGTTGCATAGTTTAAACAGGATCTGTTTTGATGTACATAACATAATATCTGTTGTATTTGTCAATTTTTTACATACTTAAAGTAGTGACTGTTTTGATGTACATAAGTTAACATCTGTTATACATGTCGACATTTTTACATAGTTAAAACAGTGTCTGAATTGATGTACATAAGTTAACATATATTGTACATATCGATATTTTTACATAGTTAAAACAGTGTCTGAATTGATGTACATAAGTTGATATCTGTTGCACATGTTCACAATTTGTACATTGTCAAAGCACCGTCTGTTTTGATGCACATAAGTTGATAGCTGTTGTACATGTTGATATTTTTACATATTTAAAGTAGTGTCTGTTTTGATGTACATAAGTTAACATATGTTGAATATATCGATATTTTTACATCGTTAAATCAGTTCCTTTTTTTAAATAGTTGATATCTGTTGTACACATTCACAACAGATATATCTCAATTTAAATTTGAACTTATGTACACTTGTTTGAACTTATTTACTAATCACGCGTTTTTATATGTATGTGTACATAAGGCTATGTTTAACGGATTATGAGTGCTTCAGTAAAATTAACTAATCTAATGAATATAAAATATGATGATACATAATCTTCATATGTACATGTGTATTTATAAAGAAAAATCGTTTCATATCTTCTTAGGATTTAAAATATTAACATTAATAATTAATAATAATAAAGTACTCCGTATTAGACACATTATTTTGAAATATAGTAGTACTCAGTATTCCACTACCCTAGGACGTATTTATGACGTATTAGGACTTTTTGAAAATGATGTATTATTAAGAGTTTGGAAATAACTATTGAGAATTCCTATAATCACTTCAACAGTCATTTGACAACTATTGCATAATTTGAACTATTTCACTTCAACTACTGAGAATTTCTATAATCACTTCAACTATTTCAAAAAGAGCATCACTTCACAACAATTTGAAAAATCAAGTACGGAGTAATTTTTGAAGTACTGTAATTTATATCGATCATCTTCAACGATTCTTTGGTGAGTGATATGTTCTTGATTCTTTGCATGCCATAACTACTGGTTTTTCGAACGATTTTGTGAAATTTACAGTAAAGTAAAATTGCAATCTTTTATTATTTGGAGATTAGGTCTTTTATTCGCGTTATTTATAAAGTACATATGCAGTTTTGTGTGTTATATTTTTGATTTTTAGAGTGATTTTGTTGAAAATTAGTGTTAAGTAATTCACGAGACAAGATGAAATCAAATCAGGAGAAGACTGCACCAAAGAGGAAAACTGATAAAAAGGAGAAAGGTATAATTTAAATTATGTACAATTTAAGGTATTTGTGTACAATTTAAATTATGTACAATGAAATTATACTGATTTTGTGTTCTTTATTCGTAGCTGAATGTAAAAGGAGGCGAACTGAAGAAAAGGATACAGATTCTGATAATTATGAAGAAACATCAGACAAACAATTATGTTTGATAACATACGCAGATAAAGGTATATTCATTAAATAGACTACTATGTTTCAAAATTGTTTGAAAAGAACTTTTTTTATTTAGTATTGCTTTAAAAATTTACCTACAATTTGTGTTTGAAGTTATATGCATTGTGTAATGCGTTATGAACATACAATTTACAGGTATTGCTCCTAAAACTACAAAGACTAGGAGGAAGAGAGTTCTACATGCAACGAACGAACTACCATCATTGAAGACACGCATGTCCCCTGATGGTTTGGTTAAATTTCTAAATGATTGGTCAGAGAAACAGATTGCAGATATTAAAGAATTAGGGTTTGGTGATTTAATTGATCTAAAAGTAAAAGAAGTCCCGTGCAAGCTTGCTCATTGGCTTGTTACAAATTTCACTCCTGATTCAGCCACATTTAAATATAATATATTTGATGTGACAAATCTTGATGTACATATTGCAACTGGGTTTCCTATGGGACCAAACAAGATTGTCCTTGCATCGTATGATGACCAAGACATGGAATACAGAAAACTTCTTAATGAATGTAAGAATCAATTTGAAGGGTCAAAGGTTACGGCCCCTGCATTGTAATCCATCCTTAGTAATTGAAAAGATGGAGGTGATCTATTCAAAAGGAACTTTATAGTTTATATCTGTTCTTATTTTATACAAGGTACCAGTTCTGCAACTCCAGGTTTTAAGATATTGAAGTCTTTAGTTGACTTGTCATTGGTACCTACATATAATTGGTGCGAATTTTGCCTTAATGCCTTCATTGAGGCTGTTGATTTATGGAAGATGAATACAGCAGAGAAGGAGAAGTTTTTTGATGGACCTATACTGGTCTTTGTGTTCATATATTTGCAAAGAATGCGTTACAGAAACAGCACACCAGTTCGTTCTTTCCCAACAATGTTGTTCTGGACACAAGAGTCCATTTCAAAGAGAATAATGGACGAAGCAAAAAAATCGGGTACGTTTGGTAATGGTCTGGTTATCCCATTAGAGTCCCTTGATTGGTACAATGGGGAGGAAGTAAAGAAAAGTATGAACAAAGAGGGAAAGAAAGAAGAAGATTGGTTACAAAGTTTAATGCTGAAATCTGTTGAATTCACAAAAAATTTCAAGGGGTTCAAAGATGCTGTAAATGTTGCAAAGTTTGCCTCCCCTCAATACAAACCAATAACAAAATTGGAAATGTTGACCAATGATTTTGTTGTAAAACTTGTAACAATAACAAAAGATGAAGAATTTGGTAAGAATTTTTCTTCAATTGGTTTTATCCCCATTCATTTGTTATAATATGTGAATATAGTACTTATGTTTCATCTTTTGCTTCAAAATAGGTGAGGAGGAAGAAAATGAAAAGAATCCACAAATGCTGGATATGATACATAAGATGGCAAAAGATCTTACTTCTTTGAAAAAGACTGATCTTGAAAAGGGGAAGATAGATGAAATGAATACTCTACTACTTCTGAAAAATGTTGATACTACAGAAGACATCAATATTCATGATGATCCTATTTCTAGTCCTGTCAAGAATGACAGTGAAGATGTGTTGAATGTTGATACTGCAAAAGGCATCAATATTCATGATGATCTTATTTCTAGTCCTGTCAAAAATGACAGTGAAGATGTGTTGAATGTTGATACTGCAGAAGACATCAATATTCATGATCATCCTATTTCTAGTCCTGTCAAGAATGACAGTGAAGATGTGTTGAATGTTGATACAGCAGAAGACATTAATATTCATGATAATCCTATTTCTAGTCATGTCAAGAATGACAGTGAAGATGTGTTCAATGCGGAAACTGTGCAAAATGTTGATGCTGCAGAAGACATGAACTTAGATACTCCTATTTCTAGTCCTGTCAAGAATGACAGTGAAATTATTTCCGAGGAAAATGAAGATGTGTTCGATGCGGACACTGTGGAAAATGTTAATGCTACAGAAGACATCTGTACAGATGCTCCTATTTCTACTCCTATCAAGAATGACAGTCAAATTATTTCTGTAGAAGACAAAGATTTTTTGAATGCACATATTGTGGAAAGTGTTGATGTGGATTTGGAAACTTCTGTTGATGATGTTGTAAATGTGGATTTGGAATCTCTTACAAATCAAAACAAGGAAATTGATACACTTGAAAAAAAATAGATTGAAGCACAGCAAAAGGGAAAACAAGGAAATATAGCAGTTTTCAAATCTTCTTTTATTAATAGGAACATCAGTTGTTTGACCTCTCTCAAAGCTGAGCAGATATATGTGTCAGACTATGTATTTGCACCAGGAAAGTCTTTGCAGTAAGTCTCATTAATCTTTTAAACAAGTTTCATATCAGTTCCTGTTTTGATGTACATAAGTTGATATCTGTTGCACATGTTCACAATTTGTACATTGTCAAAGCACCATCTGTTTTGATGTACATAACTTGATATCAAGTTGTGCATGGTTATAGCAGTGCCTGTTTTGATGTAGATAAGTTAATATATTTTGTACATAAGATTCAAACCAGGTATAGCAAAACTAGTACACTAAATAATTTACATTTTCAGGGATATTCTGTTTAAGTTTGGAAACATTGAGCTTTCAAGGGGGGACCTGTCGATGATGGCAACCTGTGATACCCGGATCAATGTGTTAATTTTAAATTTGTGGTCCCTATTGATTAATGATTTGGAAAAGCTATCACCGACATCATCTATCAAACGTGTGTATATGTCTCCTTTTGAAGAATATGAGGTAATGTTATGTATTCCATTCACATATGATAAAAACTGTTTTCACTCATGATTCTCTTCTAAACAATCACTACAATGTTTCAGGTTCCCACAAGTGAAATGGACGTTAATGATGTACAACTGGTAATCAAAAAGATATTCTTTATAACTCTTATTTATTTATTTATTTATTTAATCATTCATTCATTGTGAGAACTAATAATGTGATTTTTTCAAGGCACTTTTCTACTATAGATATTCAGCAGGTTATGTTGTTTACTGTGCAAACTCAATCTCGAAGAAATTTGAGATGATTCATTTTAGGTTTCATGAAGGAACTAACAGCAAAGATTATGGTCTTGAAGCTAAATGTTATATGTGAGCATACTCTAGGCATTAACATTACACATTCTATTTTTGTGTTTTTATGTTCATTAAAATTTTAGGCATTTATATATAAGTCTGTGCTCTTTTGTACATTAAAATTTATGTTATCTGGCCTGAATAATTGTTTATATTTTCAGAATGGTTATTTGAAGGAACATTTCGAACATACAATCGAATGGGTGAATGAGCTTAATACCTATGAGTTGATCGAATATATTCCGGATTTCTCTAAAGATTTGGAAAGTAACAATGGCATTCTTTCAATAAGAATCATTGAAACATACAAAGGCAATAAAGACAATTATGCCGATGAGTTCAAACCAGTAAGTTAAAAATCACAACACATTTATCACTGATACTAATCTATATCTTATTATTTTCCAATATACTAATGTTATCATGTGTAATGATTATGTATATGTGCAGTCCACCATTTCATACGATGATTACGTAAAGATGATGACGGTGTCGTATTGCCACAAAATACTAACTTCAGTCAGGAATGAGCTGAAGAATACTGTGTTGAAGGAGGCAAAAAAAATGTTGTATGTATCTGATAACTTACTGTGGACAAGTCATAATTTGACATACATAATTTATTATATATTGTTTCGATTACAAAGACATATTCTGTTCTATGACTTTTATCAGCTTCGAAGTGGAAAATTTAACAACAAAAAAATACAGCGATGCTCATATAGTTCAAAATTTCTTGAAAAAAGTAACGAAAAAGAATTTTGCTAGAGTGGGATTAGAGGACAAGCAAAAAGAATACGATGCCATGCTACGATCGTATAATAGGTAATACATTCTACCCTTTCCATTGTTTTTGAAATCATTCATCATAATAAATTAATTTTAAGATTATTACTCCCACGTTGTGTGTTATTTTACAGTGAAATCGTTATACAAACTGAATGGATGTTTTTAAGCTGCGTAGATATGCAAGCATTGTTATTTACAGATGAGAAATTATTCGATATGGTAAGAAAATGTCTAACAAGTTTTAATCTTATAAATTCAAATGCTTCTAAATAAATCTAACAAGTTCCATTTTAATAGATGATAGATTCGTATGGAATTTATATCACATTAGGAAGGAAGGATGTCGTATTCTTTCCAACAAAGGCAGAGGTAAGTATATCAAATTGGTGTACTTATTTTCGGTATGTAAGGTTACAGTTGTTTATTTGATGCTTATCTTTTGTTTCAGGAATTAGACCCAAAGAAAACTCGTTCTCTTGATACTCCGTACTGTACTATATCATACATGCCTCGTGATACGAAATCTATGAGAAAGGTACACCCAATGATTATAGTATTATAAGTTGACGATAATTAACTATAAAAAAAACTCTGTTTATGACTGTGAAATGTGTAAATTTTCAGATCTTTGTTCCAATTCACACTGAAGAGCCGGATCATTGGATTTTACTTGTCTGTGATCTAGAAGAGAAAAGGAATTACGTCCTTGATTCATGCAAGACGAAGTATTACATGAAAAGGAAAAAGCAAGTTGAAATAGTAGTGTATAATGTTTCAAACATTTTACAAAACTACCATGGCTATGAACAAATTTCCAAAGAAATGGGAAAATTTCAAGTGGAATCGGTTAGAAATGTAGCGAAGCAAGACAATAAATTTGATTGTGGTGTCTTTGTTATGAAATGAATAAAGGCATTGCATGACAAGAAGAAATGGAGAGATCAATCTTACTTTAGAAATATCAAAGAATTTAGGCATCAAACATGCTTGGATCTTTTGAAGTGGGAAAAGAACTATTTGACAAATTTCAGTGTTAAGGAAAAATATGAGATCTTATTTTAATTGTATGTAGAATTTGTTATATTACTGTAATAGACGATCTATTAATATGAAAATGACAATCAATGGATTATTTGTTTATCATTGGATATGTTATGTACGCATCAAAATATAAATATGTACAAGGAACATCTCTAAGATAACCTTGGACGAAATATGTGTGTAGATAGTAAACTTCACACAAGAAGCATACAAAACGTTGTTTGGTGAGAAGGAGTGTTTACCGGTAAAGTTGATCTTTGCCTTATTTTGTGCATCATAAATCTAGTTTGAAGATCATCAAGGCAGCCAATTATGTTGAACTGATCCCTATGTATGCTAAAGTTTATGTTATGTACATTTAAAATACTTGTATTATGTTGAACTGACAAAGTACATTTAAAGTATTATGTATGCAGTATGGTTAAAATAGTCATGTCTTATGTTTTTGTATAATGTTTAAATAAGCATGATATTTGGCTTTATTTGTTTTTTTTTTGAAGGATGATATTTGCCTTTATTTTGTACTTCATAAATCTAGTTTAAAGATTATCAAACCATTCAATTGTGTTCAACTATCGCTATGTACACTACAATCTACGTTAAGTACACTTAAAGTAGTGATGTTTTACTATAAACTTATGTACAACATATAATATTTTATATACTTAGAATTTGATATGTAAATAATTAATTAATTTATGTTCGCTAAATTCTATATTATGTACACTAAAAGTATTTATCTCTTATGTTTTCCAGTACACTTATGTACAAAATATAATATCTTATATACTTAGAACCTATCTTATTTTTAATGAACATAACAGCATTATAAATCGAATACTCGAACATAGTACTCCGTATCTTAACAGGAGCCCGTTTATTATTTAATTAAAACCCAAAAAAGAATACTCAAAATTGGTATCTGACCTACTTCATAGCCACAAAAGAAAAAGAAAAAAAGAAAGCCATCTCTTAAGATCTTCCCCGGATTATCTTCAACAATTCAGTACTGTAAGTTTATTCTAGCTTATCTTTTCCGATTACCTTCGACATTGCGGTACTGTGTGTTATATTGTTGTTTTTTGAAACGATTTTTTGAAGACTGGTATAAAATAATAGTAGCAGTATGCAATTACTTCCGATCTAGGTTTAAATACGGTTTTAGTGCGTTCTTGTGGATTCAAGTATCGATGATTATCCAACTTATGCAAATTAGGTACTCAGTTATCTCTGTTCTTATTTTTATTTGACGTTAATTAGGTTAACAAAAAAGATAAAAACAAATCGGGAGAAAAGTGGAACAAAGAGGGAAGTTGCTCATAAGATCGAAGGTATATAAACTTATACAGTACTCCGTATTGAACCCCATACTCTCAATGTAAATTATGCATATTGATTTTTCGTTAATTATGTATAGTTGCATGTAAAAAGAGACGGGTATAAGTAAACGATGATTCTAAGGATGATTCTAAGGATGCTCCTGATGATTCTAAGAATTATTGTAAGGATAATTCTGATGATTCTAAGGATTGTAGTTTTCAAGCACCGAAATCACAATTACACTTACTCTCAGATTCGATTGTAGGTATGTACATTAGTTGTTTTAATTATTTGTTCTTAGAACTTGAACTTGTTACATATGCCCTCTATACATATCATTTAAATCTGTTTTGCTCACTCAAATTTACACCTGTCATTAATAAGCCTACAAAACCTACAAAAAATAGAAGGAAGAGGGTTCTACATGCAGTGAATGAACTCCCATCATTGACCACAAGGATGTCCCTTGAAAGTTTGTTTAAATTTGTAAGAAATCTGTCAGAGAAGCAAATTGAAGATATTAAGGAATTGGGGTTCGGGGATATAATTTTTCTAAATGTAAGAGAAGTCCCAGGCAAACTTGGTCATTGGCTTGTTTCCAATTTTGACCTTGATTCATCATCATATAAAGGTAAGACACTTCAAGTTACGAATTTGGATGTACACATAGCAACCGGGCTTCCTATGGGCTCAAATGATATTGTATTAGCATCCTATGATGACAAGGATGTTGAATATAATCAATTAGTTGATGAGTTCAAGGAATCGTTTAAAGGTTCCAAGATAACAAACAATGTGTTACAATACGTGCTAACAACACAGACGGATGGGGGGGATCAATTCAAGAGGAACTTCATTGTTTATCTTTGCTCTATTTTTATAGCGAGTAGCTGTTCTGTAACCCCAAGCTTAAAGATATTGAAGTCTTTAGTCGACTTGTCATTGGTACCTACCTTTAATTGGTGCAAATTTTGCCTTGATGCTTTCATTGAGGCCATTGATTTGTGGAAGATGAACACAGCAGAGAGAAACAAGTGCTTTAGTGGACCTATAATGGTCTTTGTGTTCATATATCTGCAAAGAATGTGTTACAGAAACAGCACACCTGTTCGTTCTTTCCCGACAATGTTGTTCTGGACACAAGAGTCCATTTCAAAGAGAATAATGGACGAAGCAAAGAAATCAGGTACATTTGGTAATGGTCTGGTTATCCCATTACAACCGGTTGATTGGTACAAGGTGGATAAATCTAAAACCTGTACTGCAAATGTTTCTTCTGTAATGGAAAAAGAGAAGCTAGTGAAAATGGAGGAGGAAATAAAAGATAAGAATGATGAGCCAAAGGAAGCAATACACTGGGTGCAAAATTTAATCAACAAATCTTCTTAGTTCTCAAAGTCTTTCAAGGGGTTGAAAGATGCGATAAAAGTTGCAAAAGTTGCCTCCCCCCAATGCAAACCACTACTACACTTCGAAAAGTTGGCAAATGAATTTATAAACAAACTTGCAGAAACGAGAAGAGAACAGCCGTCAAAAGAGAATGGTAATATTTTTTTTTATAATTAATTTTCTATCGGTTGCACATGTTCGAATTTGTACATGTTTTGACGTACATAAGTTGATATCTGTTGCATAAGTTACTATGTGTTGCACATTTTGGAATTTGTACATGGTTAAAACAGTGTCTGTTCTGACGTATATAAGTTACTATTTGTTGCACATATTGAAATTTGTACATGGTTAAAACAGTGTCTGTTTTGATGTAGATAAGTTACTATGTGTTGCACATATTGAAATTTATACATGGTTAAAAAAGTGTTTGTTTTGATGTACATAAGTTACTATGTGTTGTATAACTATAACTTATATACAATATTTATTTTTCATCTTTTACTGTTTAGAATCTCCAGATAAATGGAAGGATGTTACTAATATTGCATCACAAGTTGTCAATGATGACAACACAAAAGAAGAAGGCAAAATACCTTCTACTTGTCAAAAGTACTTCCCTACCTTCTCAGATACAGACTTTGGTCTAGAAGAACTGACTCCACAGGTATTAGAGATGTTAGATCAGATAGTAGAAGAAGTTGTTTCTGCCAAAAAGAATGAGGTACCAAAGATGAAGAAGAAGAAGAAGAAGAAGAAGAAGAAGAAGGAGAGAGACCCAATGATGCCCAGATATAGTTTGTTGAACTCAGATGAGAGCTATCAACTCAGTCAAGATATTAACCTTGATATGTATTCTGACCCTCAAGTTACACCTCAGATAAATGAAGATGTGGAAAATGTGGATAAAGAAAAAACTCCCATCATAAATGAACAAGTGTTCAATAACAAGAGTGTGCCAATTGTGGATACGAAGAATGTGGATGTGGAAGATACTACTGAACAAATGTTCAATAAAAACTTGTGGAGTTTGTGGAGAACATGGAATCTACTCCTGTACATGCAGTAGAAAAAGTTAACTTAGAAACTCCTTGTGCTGTGAAAAATGTCATTCGAAAGAGCCCAGATATTATTGAAAACTTGGTCACTCCACAAATAGTGAGGAATGCATCTCAGCAAGATGATGAAATGAATGAAAAAGGAATTGAAGTACAATACAAGAGGAAACAAGCAATACCAGCTATTTTCAAGTCTCCTTTCATACAAAGGAACATCAGCTTTTTAACCAATCTGAGTGCCGAGGAGAAATATGTGACAGACTATGCATTTACATTAGATATGTCTCCAAGGTAAACAACTAATTTACATAGCTAAAGCACTGTCTGTTTTGATGTACGAAAGATACTATGTGATGCACATGTGTGAAATTTGCACATTATTAGACCAGCGTCTGTTTTGATGTAGATAAGTTACAACTTATTGTATATAACTCATACAACAGATTTACATAAGTAAAGAACTGTTAAAATGTGTTTAAATGCTAATAGTTTGAAGGGTTATTTCAGGAGAATAATACCAATTATGCGTGTGCTTCTTAAATTAATACAAACTATACGTAATCTCATTTTAATACGAACTATGTCTTCATTAACCTCGTTTTGCTATGAGTGACCGGCTACCTGTTTAACCTCCCTTATTCAACTCTTTCTCTAACTCTTCTTCTTCTGATTTACATTTCGTGTTCATTTTCGGCCATTAAAAAAAAATTCCGAAAATTCATCTTCCATTTCTTTTTCATTTAGTCTTATTGAAGCTATGAAACAAAATGTTTTTATTGTTATTTTGGCTTTCACGATGACTGCAACGGACCTAATAAAACCCTAGAAAGTTACAACAAGTCACTATGACATGTAATAGCAAGTCATAATTGCATACGTAACAAAATGAGATTAATGAATGCGTAGTTCATATTAAAATGAGATTACGTATAGTTTGGATTATTTTAAGAAGCACACACATAGTTGGTATTATTTGCATGAAATAACCCTAGTTTGAAAGTCATAGTTAAAATTGTTTCATATGAGTGATTGCTATACCAAAACTAATACACTAAATACTTTTTAATTTTACGGTGAACCTCTCTTTATGTTTGATACCATTCAGATTTCAAGAAGACAGATGTTGATGATGTCACAGTCTGAAACTAAACTTGAGGAACCAATTTTAACTCTTTGGGGATTATTGATGAATGATTTGGAAAAGCTATCATCTCCATCATCCATAAAGCGTGTTTATATGTCTCCATTTGATAAATATGTGGTAATGTTATATATTCCATTAACAATGTCAACAGTGTAAATATATTTTTGCTCATGAATCTCTTCTAAACACTTCTTTAATATTTCAGATACCTACAAGTGAAATGTAGTTCGATGATGTGCAATTGGTAAACAAATAGATACTTCTTATAACCTTCATTCTTTCATTCATTCATTCATTCATTCATTCATTCATTTATTCTGTAACTAATAGTGCAATCTTCTACAAGGTCTTTTTCTGGACAACAGAATTACCATCTATTGTTCTTTCCTGTTTAAACTCAATGACAAAGTCATTTAAAGTACTTCACTTTGGGTATCCTGAAGAACGTGACAGCCAACTGGACAGTTCTGAAGCTAAAGATAAATATCTGAGGACACTGATGTATTGTTTTTACTTTTTTGTACATTGAAATTTATGTCACCTTTGTTGAATACTTTGTTATATTTGCAGTGTAATTATTTCTCTGAAAAATTCGAGAATAAGATCAAATGAGCCAATCAAGTGACAGACTATCAAATAGTGGAATTTATTCCAGATTTTAGTCTTCATTTGGAAATTGACAATGGTATTTTGTCAATGAGGCTCATGGAAATATACAATGGGAATAAAAATACTTTTAACCAAGTGTTCAAACCGGTAAATATCATTTATACTATTTTATGTTTGATTATATTTCCATATATAAATGTTATTGATTGATGTATATGTTCAGAGCAATGTTACATATGATAAGTATGTAAGGATGATGAAGGTGCGGTATTGCCACAAAATACTAACCTCCACCAGGAATCAGATGAAAGATACTATTCTGAGAGATGCAAGAAAAATGTCAAGGAAACTTCTGTATGTTATAGACTTGCACTATGCTATCATATGACTACCATATACTGCACATAAAGCATAAATCATTAACATTTACTGTTCTATAACTTTTCTCAGTAGGGCAGCGGAACTCTATGTGGAAAATATATTCAGTGATGAAGAAATTATTCAAAAATTCTTAAAAGAAACATAGACGAAGACCATTGCAGGAAAGACAAATGAGAAAAAGAAGGACTCATATGACAACATTTTAAAATCATATAACATGTAATATATTCTATCTTGTCCAATGTTTTTTAATTCTTTCATCATAATTAATTTTAAAATGGTTGATTATTTGTACTATGTTATCTTGCAGGGAAGAGGTTATTGAAACACAATGGATGAATGTAAGCCGAAAGGCGATGCAATGCTTGTTATTACCAAATGAACAACTATATGATATGGTAAATGTTACAGTAATATTATAAATTCAAATGCTGCCAAATCAATCTAACAAGTGTTCTTTTAATAGGCAATCGATATAGGTGGAATATATGCAAGATTCATGAGGAATGATATAATATTCATTCCTACAAAATCAGGGGTAAAATATGTCAAAATTCCTGTACTTAAGTACTTTTTTGGTACATAATCATACAGTTGTTTACCTATTGTGTATCCTTTGTTACAGGAATTAAACCCAGAAATATTCTCTTCTCTGACAACGCCATATTGTACTGTATCATACTTGCCTGAAGATGGTAAATTCTTGAGAAAGGTATAACCATCTAATCTATATACTCCTATAGCATTAACACAGTTGAAATTTGTACATGGTTATAGAAGTGTCTGTTTTGATGTACTTAAGTTAATATGTGTTGACATGTTGAAATTTGTACGTGGTTATAGAAGTATCTGCTTTGATGTAGATAAATTAATGTCTGTTGTACATGTTCAAAATTTGTACATTAATTAAAACAGTGTCTATTTTGATGTACATAAGTTAATATCTGTTGCAAAAGTTGTCAAAGCACAGTCTATTTTGATGTAGTTAAGTTAATGTCTGTAGCACATGTTTAAAATTTGTACATTAATTAAAACAATGTCTGTTTTGATGTAGATAAGTTACTATGTTTTGCACATATTCAAAGTTTGTACCTAGTTAAAACAGTGTCTGTTTTGATGTACATAGGTTATTATGTGTTGCACATTTTGGAATTTGTACATGGTTATAGGAGTGTCTGTTTTGATGTACATAAGTTACTATGTGTTGAAAATATGTATTACAATAACTGTGAAATGTATACTTTTTCAGATCTTTATCCCAGTTCATATTGACACACCAGCACACTGGATTTTGATTGTGTGTGATTTTGAAGACAAAAAGAATTACATCTTGGATTCAAATAAAAGGAAGGGTAACAAAGCACGAATTGATGTTTGCTACAAAATAATGACAAATGTCGCAATCATCATTCAAAACTACTCCGGCTATGAATACATCTCCAAAAAATGACGACAAATCCAATGGAGTATGTCAAAAATGCAGCTCAATAAAGTAATGGATTTGATTGTGGTGTTTTTGTCTTGAAGTGGATAAATGCATTACACGACAAGGAGAAATGGACAGACAAAGATTATTTTAATGACATCAATGACTTTCGTCGTCAAACATACGTAAATATTATGAGGTGGGATAAGAACTTTGTTAAGGATTTTACAGTTGACAGAAAATATAAAATTCTATTTTAGCTGTGTGTATGTAAACAGTCAGTGATGTAAACATTACTCCATGACAAGAATTTATATAAACATCAACACTTTTATAATCATTCTCAGATGGGTTATGTACAGCTGATATGTACATATGTACATTACATAATGACCTATATACTGTACATTGTAAATTGTTAAACGTACAACAAAATTAACCTATAACGTTCTTCTGTAAATAGTCAAAAACATAAAATGTACAGAGTACTACTTAAGATGGGTTATGTACACCCTAATCCAACCCTAAACCCTTTTCCTTATTCAAGGTCACTAAACCCGCAAGAAACTGAACCCTAAGAGGGTATTAGTGAACCCTATCGTGGATGTGATTCAAAGATGGGGCACTGAACCTTAAGAGTAGGGTACTACATAAGATGGGACGGAAAAGGGTTTAGGGTTAGATTAGGCGGACCCGCTTCGCGGCTCCGCCTAATCCAACCCTAAACCCTTTTCCTTATTCAAGGTCACTAAACCCGCAAGAAACTGAACCCTAAGAGGGTATTGGTGAACTCTGTCGTGGATGTGATTCAAATATGGGGCACTGAACCTTAAGAGTAGGGTAATGCATAAGACGGGACGGAAAAGGGTTTAGGGTTGGATTAGGCGTACTCGCTACGCGGCTCTGCCTAATCCAACCCTAAACCCTTTTCCTTATTCAAGGTCACTAAACCAGCAAGAAACTGAACCCTAAGAGGGTATTGGTGAACCCTGTCGTGGATGTGATTCAAAGATGGGGCACTGAACCTTAAGAGTAGGGTACTGCATAAGACGGGACGGAAAAGGGTTTAGGGTTGGATTAGGCAGACCCGCTTCGCGGCTCCGCCTAATCCAACCCTAAACCCTTTTCCTTATTCGAGGTCACTAAACCCGCAAGAAACTGAACCCTAAGAGGGTATTGGTGAACCATGTCGTGGATGTGATTCAAAGATTGGGCACTGAACCTTAAGAGTAGGGTACTGCATAAGACGGGACGGAAAAGGGTTAAGGGTTGGATTAGGCGTACCCGCTACGCGGCTCTGCCTAATCCAACCCTAAACCCTTTTCCTTATTCAATGTCACTAAACCCGCAAGAAACTGAACCCTAAGAGGGTATTGGTGAACCCTGTCGTGGATGTGATTCAAAGATGGGGCACTGAACCTTAAGAGTAGGGTACTGCATAAGACGGGATGGAAAAGGGTTTAGGGTTGGATTAGGCGTACCTGCTATGCGGCTCCGCCTAATCCAACCCTAAACCCTTTTCCTTATTCAAGGTCACTAAACCAGCAAGAAACTGAACTCTAAGAGGGTATTGGTGAACCGTGTCGTGGATGTGAATCAAAGATGGGGCACTGAACCTTAAGAGTAGGGTACTGCATAAGACGGGACGGAAAAGGGTTTAGGGTTGGATTAGGCAGACCCGCTTCGCGGCTCCGCCAAATCCAACCCTAAACCCTTTTCCTTATTCGAGGTCACTAAACCCGCAAGAAACTGAACCCTAAGAGGGTATTGGTGAACCCTGTCGTGGATGTGATTCAAAGATGGGGCACTTAACCTTAAGAGTAGGGTACTGCATAAGACGGGACGGAAAAGGGTTTAGGGTTGGATTAGGCGTATCCGCTAAGCGGCTCCGCCTAATCCAACCCAAAACCCTTTTCCTTATTCAAGGTCACTAAACCAGCAAGAAACTGAACCCTAAGAGGGTATTGGTGAACCCTGTCGTGGATGTGATTCAAAGATGGGGCACTGAACCTTAAGAGTAGAGTACTGCATAAGACGGGACGGAAAAGGGTTTAGGGTTGGATTAGGCAGACCCGCTTCGCGGCTCCGCCTAGTCCAACCCTAAACCCTTTTCCTTATTCGAGGTCACTAAACCCGCAAGAAACTGAACCCTAAGAGGGTATTGGTGAACCCTGCCGTGGATGTGATTCAAAGATGGGGCACTGAACCTTAAGAGTAGGGTACTGCATAAGACGGGACGGAAAAGGGTTTAGGGTTGAATTAGGCGGACCCGCTTCGCGGCTCCGCCTAATACAACCCTAACCCTTTTTCCTTAATCGAGGTCACTAAACCCGCAAGAAACTGAACCGTAATAGGGTATTGGTGAACCCTGTCGTGGATGTAATTCAATGATGGGGCACTGAACCTTAAGAGTAGGGTACTGCATAAGACGGGACCGAAAAGGTTTTAGGGTTGGATTAGGCGTACCCGCTATGCGGCTCTGCCTAATCAAACCCTAAACCCTTTTCCTTATTCAAGGTTACTAAACCCGCAAGAAACTGAACCGTAAGAGGGTATTGGTGAACCCTGTCGTGGATGTGATTCAAAGATGGGGCACTGAACCTTAAGAGTAGGGTACTGCATATGACGGGACGGAAAAGGGTTTAGGGTTGGATTAGGCGTACTCGCTACGCGGCTCTGCCTAATCCAACCCTAAACCCTTTTCCTTATTCAAGGTCACTAAACCAGCAAGAAACTGAACCCTAAGAGGGTATTGGTGAACCCTGTCGTGGATGTGATTCAAAGATGGGGCACTGAACCTTAAGAGTAGGGTACTGCATAAGACGGGACGGAAAAGGGTTTAGGGTTGGATTAGGCAGACCCGCTTCGCGGCTCCGCCTAATCCAACCCTAAACCCTTTTCCTTATTCGAGGTCACCAAACCCGCAAGAAACTGAACCCTAAGAGGGTATTGGTGAACCATGTCGTGGATGTGATTCAAAGATTGGGCACTGAACCTTAAGAGTAGGGTACTGCATAAGACGGGACGGAAAAGGGTTAAGGGTTGGATTAGGCGTACCCGCTACGCGGCTCTGCCTAATCCAACCCTAAACCCTTTTCCTTATTCAATGTCACTAAACCCGCAAGAAACTGAACCCTAAGAGGGTATTGGTGAACCCTGTCGTGGATGTGATTCAAAGATGGGGCACTGAACCTTAAGAGTAGGGTACTGCATAAGACGGGATGGAAAAGGGTTTAGGGTTGGATTAGGCGTACCTGCTATGCGGCTCCGCCTAATCCAACCCTAAACCCTTTTCCTTATTCAAGGTCACTAAACCAGCAAGAAACTGAACTCTAAGAGGGTATTGGTGAACCGTGTCGTGGATGTGAATCAAAGATGGGGCACTGAACCTTAAGAGTAGGGTACTGCATAAGACGGGACGGAAAAGGGTTTAGGGTTGGATTAGGCAGACCCGCTTCGCGGCTCCGCCAAATCCAACCCTAAACCCTTTTCCTTATTCGAGGTCACTAAACCCGCAAGAAACTGAACCCTAAGAGGGTATTGGTGAACCCTGCCGTGGATGTGATTCAAAGATGGGGCACTGAACCTTAAGAGTAGGGTACTGCATAAGACGGGACGGAAAAGGGTTTAGGGTTGGATTAGGCGTATCCGCTAAGCGGCTCCGCCTAATCCAATCCAAAACCCTTTTCCTTATTCAAGGTCACTAAACCAGCAAGAAACTGAACCCTAAGAGGGTATTGGTGAACCCTGTCGTGGATGTGATTCAAAGATGGGGCACTGAACCTTAAGAGTAGAGTACTGCATAAGACGGGACGGAAAAGGGTTTAGGGTTGGATTAGGCAGACCCGCTTCGCGGCTCCGCCTAGTCCAACCCTAAACCCTTTTCCTTATTCGAGGTCACTAAACCTGCAAGAAACTGAACCCTAAGAGGGTATTGGTGAACCCTGCCGTGGATGTGATTCAAAGATGGGGCACTGAACCTTAAGAGTAGGGTACTGCATAAGACGGGACGGAAAAGGGTTTAGGGTTGAATTAGGCGGACCCGCTTCGCGGCTCCGCCTAATACAACCCTAACCCTTTTTCCTTAATCGAGGTCACTAAACCCGCAAGAAACTGAACCGTAATAGGGTATTGGTGAACCCTGTCGTGGATGTGATTCAATGATGGGGCACAGAACCTTAAGAGTAGGGTACTGCATAAGACGGGACCGAAAAGGTTTTAGGGTTGGATTAGGCGTACCCGCTATGCGGCTCCGCCTAATCAAACCCTAAACCCTTTTCCTTATTCAAGGTTACTAAACCCGCAAGAAACTGAACCGTAAGAGGGTATTGGTGAACCCTGTCGTGGATGTGATTCAAAGATGGGGCACTGAACCTTAAGAGTAGGGTACTGCATATGACGGGACGGAAAAGGGTTTAGGGTTGGATTAGGCGTACCCGCTACGCGGCTCCGCCTAACCCAATCCTAAACCATTTTCCTTATTCAAGGTCACTAAACCCGCAAGAAACTGAACCTTAAGAGGGTATTGGTGAACCCTGTCGTGGATGTGATTCAAAGATGGGGCACTGAACCTTAAGAGTAGGGTACTGCATAAGACGGGACGGAAAAGGGTTTAGGGTTGGATTAGGCAGACCCGCTTCGCGGCTCCGCCTAATCTAACCCTAAACCCTTATCCTTATTCGAGGTCACTAAACCCGCAAGAAACTGAACCCTAAGAGGGTATTGGTGAACCCTGTCGTGGATGTGATTCAAAGATTGGGCACTGAACCTTAAGAGTAGGGTACTGCATAAGACGGGACGGAAAAGGGTTAAGGGTTGGATTAGGCGTACCCGCTACGCGGCTCCGCCTAATCCAACCCTAAACCCTTTTCCTTATTCAATGTCACTAAACCAGCAAGAAACTGAACACTAAGAGGGTATTGGTGAACCCTGTCGTGGATGTGTTTCAAAGATGGGGCACTGAACCTTAAGAGTAGGGTACTGCATAAGACGGGATGGAAAAGGGTTTAGGGTTGGATTAGGCGTACCCGCTATGTGGCTCCGCCTAATCCAACCCTAAACCCTTTTCCTTATTCAAGGTCACTAAACCAGCAAGAAACTGAACTCTAAGAGGGTATTGGTGAACCCTGTCGTGGATGTAATTCAAAGATGAGGCACTGAACCTTAAGAGTAGGGTACTGTATAAGACGGGACGGAAAAGGGTTTAGGGTTGGATTAGGCAGACCCGCTTTGCGGCTCCGCCTAATCCAACCCTAAACCCTTTTCCTTATTCGAGGTCACTAAACCCGCAAGAATCTGAACCCTAAGAGGGTATTGGTGAACCCTGTCGTGGATGTGATTCAATGATGGGGCACTGAACCTTAAGAGTAGGGTACTGCATAAGACGGGACCGAAAAGGTTTTAGGGTTGGATTAGGCGTACCCGCTATGCGGCTCCGCCTAATCAAACCCTAAACCCTTTTCCTTATTCAAGGTTACTAAACCCGCAAGAAACTGAACCGTAAGAGGGTATTGGTGAACCCTGTCGTGGATGAGATTCAAAGATGGGGCACTGAACCTTAAGAGTAGGGTACTGCATAAGACGGGACGGAAAAGGGTTTAGGGTTGGATTAGGCGTACCCGCTAAGCGGCTCCGCCTAATCCAATCCAAAACCCTTTTCCTTATTCAAGGTCACTAAACCAGCAAGAAACTGAACCCTAAGAGGGTATTGGTGAACCCTGTCGTGGATGTGATTCAAAGATGGGGCACTGAACCTTAAGAGTAGAGTACTGCATAAGACGGGACGGAAAAGGGTTTAGGGTTGGATTAGGCAGACCCGCTTCGCGGCTCCGCCTAGTCCAACCCTAAACCCTTTTCCTTATTCGAGGTCACTAAACCTGCAAGAAACTGAACCCTAAGAGGGTATTGGTGAACCCTGCCGTGGATGTGATTCAAAGATGGGGCACTGAACCTTAAGAGTAGGGTACTGCATAAGACGGGACGGAAAAGGGTTTAGGGTTGAATTAGGCGGACCCGCTTCGCGGCTCCGCCTAATACAACCCTAACCCTTTTTCCTTAATCGAGGTCACTAAACCCGCAAGAAACTGAACCGTAATAGGGTATTGGTGAACCCTGTCGTGGATGTGATTCAATGATGGGGCACAGAACCTTAAGAGTAGGGTACTGCATAAGACGGGACCGAAAAGGTTTTAGGGTTGGATTAGGCGTACCCGCTATGCGGCTCCGCCTAATCAAACCCTAAACCCTTTTCCTTATTCAAGGTTACTAAACCCGCAAGAAACTGAACCGTAAGAGGGTATTGGTGAACCCTGTCGTGGATGTGATTCAAAGATGGGGCACTGAACCTTAAGAGTAGGGTACTGCATATGACGGGACGGAAAAGGGTTTAGGGTTGGATTAGGCGTACCCGCTACGCGGCTCCGCCTAACCCAATCCTAAACCATTTTCCTTATTCAAGGTCACTAAACCCGCAAGAAACTGAACCTTAAGAGGGTATTGGTGAACCCTGTCGTGGATGTGATTCAAAGATGGGGCACTGAACCTTAAGAGTAGGGTACTGCATAAGACGGGACGGAAAAGGGTTTAGGGTTGGATTAGGCAGACCCGCTTCGCGGCTCCGCCTAATCTAACCCTAAACCCTTATCCTTATTCGAGGTCACTAAACCCGCAAGAAACTGAACCCTAAGAGGGTATTGGTGAACCCTGTCGTGGATGTGATTCAAAGATTGGGCACTGAACCTTAAGAGTAGGGTACTGCATAAGACGGGACGGAAAAGGGTTAAGGGTTGGATTAGGCGTACCCGCTACGCGGCTCCGCCTAATCCAACCCTAAACCCTTTTCCTTATTCAATGTCACTAAACCAGCAAGAAACTGAACACTAAGAGGGTATTGGTGAACCCTGTCGTGGATGTGTTTCAAAGATGGGGCACTGAACCTTAAGAGTAGGGTACTGCATAAGACGGGATGGAAAAGGGTTTAGGGTTGGATTAGGCGTACCCGCTATGCGGCTCCGCCTAATCCAACCCTAAACCCTTTTCCTTATTCAAGGTCACTAAACCAGCAAGAAACTGAACTCTAAGAGGGTATTGGTGAACCCTGTCGTGGATGTAATTCAAAGATGAGGCACTGAACCTTAAGAGTAGGGTACTGTATAAGACGGGACGGAAAAGGGTTTAGGGTTGGATTAGGCAGACCCGCTTTGCGGCTCCGCCTAATCCAACCCTAAACCCTTTTCCTTATTCGAGGTCACTAAACCCGCAAGAATCTGAACCCTAAGAGGGTATTGGTGAACCCTGTCGTGGATGTGATTCAATGATGGGGCACTGAACCTTAAGAGTAGGGTACTGCATAAGACGGGACCGAAAAGGTTTTAGGGTTGGATTAGGCGTACCCGCTATGCGGCTCCGCCTAATCAAACCCTAAACCCTTTTCCTTATTCAAGGTTACTAAACCCGCAAGAAACTGAACCGTAAGAGGGTATTGGTGAACCCTGTCGTGGATGAGATTCAAAGATGGGGCACTGAACCTTAAGAGTAGGGTACTGCATAAGACGGGACGGAAAAGGGTTTAGGGTTGGATTAGGCGTACCCGCTACGCGGCTCCGCCTAACCAACCCCTAAACCGTTTTCCTTATTCAAGGTCACTAAACCCGCAAGAAACTGAACCTTAAGAGGGTATTGGTGAACCCTGTCGTGGATGTGATTCAAAGATGGGGCACTGAACCTTAAGAGTAGGGTACTGCATAAGACGGGACGGAAAAGGGTTTAGGGTTGGATTAGGCAGACCCGCTTCGCGGCTCCGCCTAATCCAACCCTAAACCCTTATCCTTATTCGAGGTCACTAAACCCGCAAGAAACTGAACCCTAAGAGGGTATTGGTGAACCCTGTCGTGGATGTGATTCAAAGATTGGGCACTGAACCTTAAGAGTAGGGTACTGCATAAGACGGGACGGAAAAGGGTTAAGGGTTGGATTAGGCGTACCCGCTACGCGGCTCCGCCTAATCCAACCCTAAACCCTTTTCCTTATTCAATGTCACTAAACCAGCAAGAAACTGAACACTAAGAGGGTATTGGTGAACCCTGTCGTGGATGTGTTTCAAAGATGGGGCACTGAACCTTAAGAGTAGGGTACTGCATAAGACGGGATGGAAAAGGGTTTAGGGTTGGATTAGGCGTACCCGCTATGCGGCTCCGCCTAATCCAACCCTAAACCCTTTTCCTTATTCAAGGTCACTAAACCAGCAAGAAACTGAACTCTAAGAGGGTATTGGTGAACCCTGTCGTGGATGTAATTCAAAGATGAGGCACTGAACCTTAAGAGTAGGGTACTGTATAAGACGGGACGGAAAAGGGTTTAGGGTTGGATTAGGCAGACCCGCTTTGCGGCTCCGCCTAATCCAACCCTAAACCCTTTTCCTTATTCAATGTCACTAAACCAGCAAGAAACTGAACACTAAGAGGGTATTGGTGAACCCTGTCGTGGATGTGATTCAATGATGGGGCACTGAACCTTAAGAGTAGGGTACTGCATAAGACGGGACGGAAAAGGGTTTAGGGTTGGATTAGGCAGACCCGCTTCGCGGCTCCGCCTAATACAACCCTAACCCTTTTTCCTTAATCGAGGTCACTAAACCCGCAAGAAACTGAACCGTAATAGGGTATTGGTGAACCCTGTCGTGGATGTGATTCAATGATGGGGCACAGAACCTTAAGAGTAGGGTACTGCATAAGACGGGACCGAAAAGGTTTTAGGGTTGGATTAGGCGTACCCGCTATGCGGCTCCGCCTAATCAAACCCTAAACCCTTTTCCTTATTCAAGGTTACTAAACCCGCAAGAAACTGAACCGTAAGAGGGTATTGGTGAACCCTGTCGTGGATGTGATTCAAAGATGGGGCACTGAACCTTAAGAGTAGGGTACTGCATATGACGGGACGGAAAAGGGTTTAGGGTTGGATTAGGCGTACCCGCTACGCGGCTCCGCCTAACCCAATCCTAAACCATTTTCCTTATTCAAGGTCACTAAACCCGCAAGAAACTGAACCTTAAGAGGGTATTGGTGAACCCTGTCGTGGATGTGATTCAAAGATGGGGCACTGAACCTTAAGAGTAGGGTACTGCATAAGACGGGACGGAAAAGGGTTTAGGGTTGGATTAGGCAGACCCGCTTCGCGGCTCCGCCTAATCTAACCCTAAACCCTTATCCTTATTCGAGGTCACTAAACCCGCAAGAAACTGAACCCTAAGAGGGTATTGGTGAACCCTGTCGTGGATGTGATTCAAAGATTGGGCACTGAACCTTAAGAGTAGGGTACTGCATAAGACGGGACGGAAAAGGGTTAAGGGTTGGATTAGGCGTACCCGCTACGCGGCTCCGCCTAATCCAACCCTAAACCCTTTTCCTTATTCAATGTCACTAAACCAGCAAGAAACTGAACACTAAGAGGGTATTGGTGAACCCTGTCGTGGATGTGTTTCAAAGATGGGGCACTGAACCTTAAGAGTAGGGTACTGCATAAGACGGGATGGAAAAGGGTTTAGGGTTGGATTAGGCGTACCCGCTATGCGGCTCCGCCTAATCCAACCCTAAACCCTTTTCCTTATTCAAGGTCACTAAACCAGCAAGAAACTGAACTCTAAGAGGGTATTGGTGAACCCTGTCGTGGATGTAATTCAAAGATGAGGCACTGAACCTTAAGAGTAGGGTACTGTATAAGACGGGACGGAAAAGGGTTTAGGGTTGGATTAGGCAGACCCGCTTTGCGGCTCCGCCTAATCCAACCCTAAACCCTTTTCCTTATTCGAGGTCACTAAACCCGCAAGAATCTGAACCCTAAGAGGGTATTGGTGAACCCTGTCGTGGATGTGATTCAATGATGGGGCACTGAACCTTAAGAGTAGGGTACTGCATAAGACGGGACCGAAAAGGTTTTAGGGTTGGATTAGGCGTACCCGCTATGCGGCTCCGCCTAATCAAACCCTAAACCCTTTTCCTTATTCAAGGTTACTAAACCCGCAAGAAACTGAACCGTAAGAGGGTATTGGTGAACCCTGTCGTGGATGAGATTCAAAGATGGGGCACTGAACCTTAAGAGTAGGGTACTGCATAAGACGGGACGGAAAAGGGTTTAGGGTTGGATTAGGCGTACCCGCTACGCGGCTCCGCCTAACCAACCCCTAAACCGTTTTCCTTATTCAAGGTCACTAAACCCGCAAGAAACTGAACCTTAAGAGGGTATTGGTGAACCCTGTCGTGGATGTGATTCAAAGATGGGGCACTGAACCTTAAGAGTAGGGTACTGCATAAGACGGGACGGAAAAGGGTTTAGGGTTGGATTAGGCAGACCCGCTTCGCGGCTCCGCCTAATCCAACCCTAAACCCTTATCCTTATTCGAGGTCACTAAACCCGCAAGAAACTGAACCCTAAGAGGGTATTGGTGAACCCTGTCGTGGATGTGATTCAAAGATTGGGCACTGAACCTTAAGAGTAGGGTACTGCATAAGACGGGACGGAAAAGGGTTAAGGGTTGGATTAGGCGTACCCGCTACGCGGCTCCGCCTAATCCAACCCTAAACCCTTTTCCTTATTCAATGTCACTAAACCAGCAAGAAACTGAACACTAAGAGGGTATTGGTGAACCCTGTCGTGGATGTGTTTCAAAGATGGGGCACTGAACCTTAAGAGTAGGGTACTGCATAAGACGGGATGGAAAAGGGTTTAGGGTTGGATTAGGCGTACCCGCTATGCGGCTCCGCCTAATCCAACCCTAAACCCTTTTCCTTATTCAAGGTCACTAAACCAGCAAGAAACTGAACTCTAAGAGGGTATTGGTGAACCCTGTCGTGGATGTAATTCAAAGATGAGGCACTGAACCTTAAGAGTAGGGTACTGTATAAGACGGGACGGAAAAGGGTTTAGGGTTGGATTAGGCAGACCCGCTTTGCGGCTCCGCCTAATCCAACCCTAAACCCTTTTCCTTATTCGAGGTCACTAAACCCGCAAGAATCTGAACCCTAAGAGGGTATTGGTGAACCCTGTCGTGGATGTGATTCAATGATGGGGCACTGAACCTTAAGAGTAGGGTACTGCATAAGACGGGACCGAAAAGGTTTTAGGGTTGGATTAGGCGTACCCGCTATGCGGCTCCGCCTAATCAAACCCTAAACCCTTTTCCTTATTCAAGGTTACTAAACCCGCAAGAAACTGAACCGTAAGAGGGTATTGGTGAACCCTGTCGTGGATGAGATTCAAAGATGGGGCACTGAACCTTAAGAGTAGGGTACTGCATAAGACGGGACGGAAAAGGGTTTAGGGTTGGATTAGGCGTACCCGCTACGCGGCTCCGCCTAACCAACCCCTAAACCGTTTTCCTTATTCAAGGTCACTAAACCCGCAAGAAACTGAACCTTAAGAGGGTATTGGTGAACCCTGTCGTGGATGTGATTCAAAGATGGGGCACTGAACCTTAAGAGTAGGGTACTGCATAAGACGGGACGGAAAAGGGTTTAGGGTTGGATTAGGCAGACCCGCTTAGCGGCTCCGCCTAATCCAACCCTAAACCCTTATCCTTATTCGAGGTCACTAAACCCGCAAGAAACTGAACCCTAAGAGGGTATTGGTGAACCCTGTCGTGGATGTGATTCAAAGATTGGGCACTGAACCTTAAGAGTAGGGTACTGCATAAGACGGGACGGAAAAGGGTTAAGGGTTGGATTAGGCGTACCCGCTACGCGGCTCCGCCTAATCCAACCCTAAACCCTTTTCCTTATTCAATGTCACTAAATCCGCAAGAAACTGAACACTAAGAGGGTATTGGTGAACCCTGTCGTGGATGTGTTTCAAAGATGGGGCACTGAACCTTAAGAGTAGGGTACTGCATAAGACGGGATGGAAAAGGGTTTAGGGTTGGATTAGGCGTACCCGCTATGCGGCTCCGCCTAATCCAACCCTAAACCCTTTTCTTTATTCAAGGTCACTAAACCAGCAAGAAACTGAACTCTAAGAGGGTATTGGTGAACCCTGTCGTGGATGTGATTCAAAGATGGGGCACTGAACCTTAAGAGTAGGGTACTGTATAAGACGGGACGGAAAAGGGTTTAGGGTTGGATTAGGCAGACCCGCTTCGCGGCTCCGCCTAATCCAACCCTAAACCCTTTTCCTTATTCGACGTCACTAAACCCGCAAGAATCTGAACCCTAAGAGGGTATTGGTGAACCCTGTCGTGGATGTGATTCAATGATGGGGCACAGAACCTTAAGAGTAGGGTACTGCATAAGACGGGACCGAAAAGGTTTTAGGGTTGGATTAGGCGTACCCGCTATGCGGCTCCGCCTAATCAAACCCTAAACCCTTTTCCTTATTCAAGGTTACTAAACCCGCAAGAAACTGAACAGTAAGAGGGTATTGGTGAACCCTGTCGTGGATGTGATTCAAAGATGGGGCACTGAACCTTAAGAGTAGGGTACTGCATATGACGGGACGGAAAAGGGTTTAGGGTTGGATTAGGCGTACCCGCTACGCGGCTCCGCCTAACCCAATCCTAAACCATTTTCCTTATTCAAGGTCACTAAACCCGCAAGAAACTGAACCTTAAGAGGGTATTGGTGAACCCTGTCGTGGATGTGATTCAAAGATGGGGCACTGAACCTTAAGAGTAGGGTACTGCATAAGACGGGACGGAAAAGGGTTTAGGGTTGGATTAGGCAGACCCGCTTCGCGGCTCCGCCTAATCCAACCCTAAACCCTTATCCTTATTCGAGGTCACTAAACCCGCAAGAAACTGAACCCTAAGAGGGTATTGGTGAACCCTGTCGTGGATGTGATTCAAAGATTGGGCACTGAACCTTAAGAGTAGGGTACTGCATAAGACGGGACGGAAAAGGGTTAAGGGTTGGATTAGGCGTACCCGCTACGCGGCTCCGCCTAATCCAACCCTAAACCCTTTTCCTTATTCAATGTCACTAAACCAGCAAGAAACTGAACACTAAGAGGGTATTGGTGAACCCTGTCGTGGATGTGTTTCAAAGATGGGGCACTGAACCTTAAGAGTAGGGTACTGCATAAGACGGGATGGAAAAGGGTTTAGGGTTGGATTAGGCGTACCCGCTATGCGGCTCCGCCTAATCCAACCCTAAACCCTTTTCCTTATTCAAGGTCACTAAACCAGCAAGAAACTGAACTCTAAGAGGGTATTGGTGAACCCTGTCGTGGATGTGATTCAAAGATGGGGCACTGAACCTTAAGAGTAGGGTACTGTATAAGACGGGACGGAAATGGGTTTAGGGTTGGATTAGGCAGACCCGCTTTGCGGCTCCGCCTAATCCAACCCTAAACCCTTTTCCTTATTCGAGGTCACTAAACCCGCAAGAATCTGAACCCTAAGAGGGTATTGGTGAACCCTGTCGTGGATGTGATTCAATGATGGGGCACTGAACCTTAAGAGTAGGGTACTGCATAAGACGGGACCGAAAAGGTTTTAGGGTTGGATTAGGCGTACCCGCTATGCGGCTCCGCCTAATCAAACCCTAAACCCTTTTCCTTATTCAAGGTTACTAAACCCGCAAGAAACTGAACCGTAAGAGGGTATTGGTGAACCCTGTCGTGGATGAGATTCAAAGATGGGGCACTGAACCTTAAGAGTAGGGTACTGCATAAGACGGGACGGAAAAGGGTTTAGGGTTGGATTAGGCGTACCCGCTACGCGGCTCCGCCTAACCCAACCCTAAACCGTTTTCCTTATTCAAGGTCACTAAACCCGCAAGAAACTGAACCTTAAGAGGGTATTGGTGAACCCTGTCGTGGATGTGATTCAAAGATGGGGCACTGAACCTTAAGAGTAGGGTACTGCATAAGACGGGACGGAAAAGGGTTTAGGGTTGGATTAGGCAGACCCGCTTAGCGGCTCCGCCTAATCCAACCCTAAACCCTTATCCTTATTCGAGGTCACTAAACCCGCAAGAAACTGAACCCTAAGAGGGTATTGGTGAACCCTGTCGTGGATGTGATTCAAAGATTGGGCACTGAACCTTAAGAGTAGGGTACTGCATAAGACGGGACGGAAAAGGGTTAAGGGTTGGATTAGGCGTACCCGCTACGCGGCTCCGCCTAATCCAACCCTAAACCCTTTTCCTTATTCAATGTCACTAAACCAGCAAGAAACTGAACACTAAGAGGGTATTGGTGAACCCTGTCGTGGATGTGTTTCAAAGATGGGGCACTGAACCTTAAGAGTAGGGTACTGCATAAGACGGGATGGAAAAGGGTTTAGGGTTGGATTAGGCGTACCCGCTATGCGGCTCCGCCTAATCCAACCCTAAACCCTTTTCCTTATTCAAGGTCACTAAACCAGCAAGAAACTGAACTCTAAGAGGGTATTGGTGAACCCTGTCGTGGATGTGATTCAAAGATGGGGCACTGAACCTTAAGAGTAGGGTACTGTATAAGACGGGACGGAAATGGGTTTAGGGTTGGATTAGGCAGACCCGCTTTGCGGCTCCGCCTAATCCAACCCTAAACCCTTTTCCTTATTCGAGGTCACTAAACCCGCAAGAATCTGAACCCTAAGAGGGTATTGGTGAACCCTGTCGTGGATGTGATTCAATGATGGGGCACTGAACCTTAAGAGTAGGGTACTGCATAAGACGGGACCGAAAAGGTTTTAGGGTTGGATTAGGCGTACCCGCTATGCGGCTCCGCCTAATCAAACCCTAAACCCTTTTCCTTATTCAAGGTTACTAAACCCGCAAGAAACTGAACCGTAAGAGGGTATTGGTGAACCCTGTCGTGGATGAGATTCAAAGATGGGGCACTGAACCTTAAGAGTAGGGTACTGCATAAGACGGGACGGAAAAGGGTTTAGGGTTGGATTAGGCGTACCCGCTACGCGGCTCCGCCTAACCCAACCCTAAACCGTTTTCCTTATTCAAGGTCACTAAACCCGCAAGAAACTGAACCTTAAGAGGGTATTGGTGAACCCTGTCGTGGATGTGATTCAAAGATGGGGCACTGAACCTTAAGAGTAGGGTACTGCATAAGACGGGACGGAAAAGGGTTTAGGGTTGGATTAGGCAGACCCGCTTAGCGGCTCCGCCTAATCCAACCCTAAACCCTTATCCTTATTCGAGGTCACTAAACCCGCAAGAAACTGAACCCTAAGAGGGTATTGGTGAACCCTGTCGTGGATGTGATTCAAAGATTGGGCACTGAACCTTAAGAGTAGGGTACTGCATAAGACGGGACGGAAAAGGGTTAAGGGTTGGAT
Source organism: Agrostemma githago (assembly GCA_958450325.1). Taxonomy (NCBI): domain Eukaryota; kingdom Viridiplantae; phylum Streptophyta; class Magnoliopsida; order Caryophyllales; family Caryophyllaceae; genus Agrostemma; species Agrostemma githago. The sequence continues at coordinate 52,965,330 of OY288245.1, read as the reverse complement.
TAGGCGTACCCGCTACGCGGCTCCGCCTAATCCAACCCTAAACCCTTTTCCTTATTCAATGTCACTAAATCCGCAAGAAACTGAACACTAAGAGGGTATTGGTGAACCCTGTCGTGGATGTGTTTCAAAGATGGGGCACTGAACCTTAAGAGTAGGGTACTGCATAAGACGGGATGGAAAAGGGTTTAGGGTTGGATTAGGCGTACCCGCTATGCGGCTCCGCCTAATCCAACCCTAAACCCTTTTCCTTATTCAAGGTCACTAAACCAGCAAGAAACTGAACTCTAAGAGGGTATTGGTGAACCCTGTCGTGGATGTGATTCAAAGATGGGGCACTGAACCTTAAGAGTAGGGTACTGTATAAGACGGGACGGAAAAGGGTTTAGGGTTGGATTAGGCAGACCCGCTTCGCGGCTCCGCCTAATCCAACCCTAAACCCTTTTCCTTATTCGACGTCACTAGACCCGCAAGAATCTGAACCCTAAGAGGGTATTGGTGAACCCTGTCGTGGATGTGATTCAAAGATGGGGCACTTAACCTTAAGAGTAGGGTACTGCTTAAGACGGGACCGAAAAGGGTTTAGGGTTGGATTAGGCGTACCCGCTATGCGGCTCCGCCTAATCAAACCCTAAACCCTTTTCCTTATTCAAGGTTACTAAACCCGCAAGAAACTGAACCGTAAGAGGGTATTGGTGAACCCTGTCGTGGATGTGATTCAAAGATGGGGCACTGAACCTTAAGAGTAGGGTACTGCATAAGACGGGACGGAAAAGGGTTTAGGGTTGGATTAGGCGTACCCGCTACGCGGCTCCGCCTAACCCAACCCTAAACCATTTTCCTTATTCAAGGTCACTAAACCCGCAAGAAACTGAACCCTAAGAGGGTATTGGTGAACCCTGTCGTGGATGTGATTCAAAGATGGGGCACTGAACCTTAAGAGTAGGGTACTGCATAAGACGGGACGGAAAAGGGTTTAGGGTTGGATTAGGCAGACCCGCTTCGCGGCTCCGCGTAATCCAACCCTAAACCCTTTTCCTTATTCGAGGTCACTAAACCCGCAAGAAACTGAACCCTAAGAGGGTATTGGTGAACCCTGTCGTGGATGTGATTCAAAGATTGGGCACTGAACCTTAATAGTAGGGTACTGCATAAGACGGGACGGAAAAGGGTTAAGGGTTGGATTAGGCGTACCCGCTACGCGGCTCCGCCTAATCCAACCCTAAACCCTTTTCCTTATTCAATGTCACTAAACCCGCAAGAAACTGAACACTAAGAGGGTATTGGTGAACCCTGTCGTGGATGTGTTTCAAAGATGGGGCACTGAACCTTAAGAGTAGGGTACTGCATAAGACGGGATGGAAAAGGGTTTAGGGTTGGATTAGGCGTACCCGCTATGCGGCTCCGCCTAATCCAACCCTAAACCCTTTTCCTTATTCAAGGTCACTAAACCAGCAAGAAACTGAACTCTAAGAGGGTATTGGTGAACCCTGTCGTGGATGTGATTCAAAGATGGGGCACTGAACCTTAAGAGTAGGGTACTGTATAAGACGGGACGGAAAAGGGTTTAGGGTTGGATTAGGCAGACCCGCTTCGCGGCTCCGCCTAATCCAACCCTAAACCCTTTTCCTTATTCGAGGTCACTAAACCCGCAAGAATCTGAACCCTAAGAGGGTATTGGTGAACCCTGTCGTGGATGTGATTCAAAGATGGGGCACTGAACCTTAAGAGTAGGGTACTGCATAAGACGGGACGGAAAAGGGTTTAGGGTTGGATTAGGCGTACCCGCTACGCGGCTCCGCCTAACCCAACCCTAAACCATTTTCCTTATTCAAGGTCACTAAACCCGCAAGAAACTGAACCCTAAGAGGGTATTGGTGAACCCTGTCGTGGATGTGATTCAAAGATGGGGCACTGAACCTTAAGAGTAGGGTACTGCATAAGACGGGACGGAAAAGGGTTTAGGGTTGGATTAGGCAGACCCGCTTCGCGGCTCCGCGTAATCCAACCCTAAACCCTTTTCCTTATTCGAGGTCACTAAACCCGCAAGAAACTGAACCCTAAGAGGGTATTGGTGAACCCTGTCGTGGATGTGATTCAAAGATTGGGCACTGAACCTTAAGAGTAGGGTACTGCATAAGACGGGACGGAAAAGGGTTAAGGGTTGGATTAGGCGTACCCGCTACGCGGCTCCGCCTAATCCAACCCTAAACCCTTTTCCTTATTCAATGTCACTAAACCCGCAAGAAACTGAACACTAAGAGGGTATTGGTGAACCCTGTCGTGGATGTGATTCAAAGATGGGGCACTGAACCTTAAGAGTAGGGTACTGTATAAGACGGGACGGAAAAGGGTTTAGGGTTGGATTAGGCAGACCCGCTTCGCGGCTCCGCCTAATCCAACCCTAAACCCTTTTCCTTATTCGAGGTCACTAAACCCGCAAGAATCTGAACCCTAAGAGGGTATTGGTGAACCCTGTCGTGGATGTGATTCAAAGATAGGGCACTTAACCTTAAGAGTAGGGTACTGCTTAAGACGGGACCGAAAAGGGTTTAGGGTTGGATTAGGCGTACCCGCTATGCGGCTCCGCCTAATCAAACCCTAAACCCTTTTCCTTATTCAAGGTTACTAAACCCGCAAGAAACTGAACCGTAAGAGGGTATTGGTGAACCCTGTCGTGGATGTGATTCAAAGATGGGGCACTGAACCTTAAGAGTAGGGTACTGCATAAGACGGGACGGAAAAGGGTTTAGGGTTGGATTAGGCGTACCCGCTACGCGGCTCCGCCTAACCCAACCCTAAACCATTTTCCTTATTCAAGGTCACTAAACCCGCAAGAAACTGAACCCTAAGAGGGTATTGGTGAACCCTGTCGTGGATGTGATTCAAAGATGGGGCACTGAACCTTAAGAGTAGGGTACTGCATAAGACGGGACGGAAAAGGGTTTAGGGTTGGATTAGGCAGACCCGCTTCGCGGCTCCGCGTAATCCAACCCTAAACCCTTTTCCTTATTCGAGGTCACTAAACCCGCAAGAAACTGAACCCTAAGAGGGTATTGGTGAACCCTGTCGTGGATGTGATTCAAAGATTGGGCACTGAACCTTAAGAGTACGGTACTGCATAAGACGGGACGGAAAAGGGTTAAGGGTTGGATTAGGCGTACCCGCTACGCGGCTCCGCCTAATCCAACCCTAAACCCTTTTCCTTATTCAATGTCACTAAACCCGCAAGAAACTGAACACTAAGAGGGTATTGGTGAACCCTGTCGTGGATGTGTTTCAAAGATGGGGCACTGAACCTTAAGAGTAGGGTACTGCATAAGACGGGATGGAAAAGGGTTTAGGGTTGGATTAGGCGTACCCGCTATGCGGCTCCGCCTAATCCAACCCTAAACCCTTTTCCTTATTCAAGGTCACTAAACCAGCAAGAAACTGAACTCTAAGAGGGTATTGGTGAACCCTGTCGTGGATGTGATTCAAAGATGGGGCACTGAACCTTAAGAGTAGGGTACTGTATAAGACGGGACGGAAAAGGGTTTAGGGTTGGATTAGGCAGACCCGCTTCGCGGCTCCGCCTAATCCAACCCTAAACCCTTTTCCTTATTCGAGGTCACTAAACCCGCAAGAATCTGAACCCTAAGAGGGTATTGGTGAACCCTGTCGTGGATGTGATTCAAAGATGGGGCACTTAACCTTAAGAGTAGGGTACTGCTTAAGACGGGACCGAAAAGGGTTTAGGGTTGGATTAGGCGTACCCGCTATGCGGCTCCGCCTAATCAAACCCTAAACCCTTTTCCTTATTCAAGGTTACTAAACCCGCAAGAAACTGAACCGTAAGAGGGTATTGGTGAACCCTGTCGTGGATGTGATTCAAAGATGGGGCACTGAACCTTAAGAGTAGGGTACTGCATAAGACGGGACGGAAAAGGGTTTAGGGTTGGATTAGGCGTACCCGCTACGCGGCTCCGCCTAACCCAACCCTAAACCATTTTCCTTATTCAAGGTCACTAAACCCGCAAGAAACTGAACCCTAAGAGGGTATTGGTGAACCCTGTCGTGGATGTGATTCAAAGATGGGGCACTGAACCTTAAGAGTAGGGTACTGCATAAGACGGTATGGAAAAGGGTTTAGGGTTGGATTAGGCAGACCCGCTTCGCGGCTCCGCGTAATCCAACCCTAAACCCTTTTCCTTATTCGAGGTCACTAAACCCGCAAGAAACTGAACCTTAAGAGGGTATTGGTGAACCCTGTCGTGGATGTGATTCAAAGATTGGGCACTGAACCTTAAGAGTACGGTACTGCATAAGACGGGACGGAAAAGGGTTAAGGGTTGGATTAGGCGTACCCGCTACGCGGCTCCGCCTAATCCAACCCTAAACCCTTTTCCTTATTCAATGTCACTAAACCCGCAAGAAACTGAACACTAAGAGGGTATTGGTGAACCCTGTCGTGGATGTGTTTCAAAGATGGGGCACTGAACCTTAAGAGTAGGGTACTGCATAAGACGGGATGGAAAAGGGTTTAGGGTTGGATTAGGCGTACCCGCTATGCGGCTCCGCCTAATCCAACCCTAAACCCTTTTCCTTATTCAAGGTCACTAAACCAACAAGAAACTGAACTCTAAGAGGGTATTGGTGAACCCTGTCGTGGATGTGATTCAAAGATGGGGCACTGAACCTTAAGAGTAGGGTACTGCATAAGACGGGACGGAAAAGGGTTTAGGGTTGGATTAGGCAGACCCTCTTCGCGGCTCCGCCTAATCCAACCCTAAACCCTTTTCCTTATTCGAGGTCACTAAACCCGCAAGAATCTGAACCCTAAGAGGGTATTGGTGAACCCTGCCGTGGATGTGATTCAAAGATGGGGCACTGAACCTTAAGAGTAGGGTACTGCATAAGACGGGACGGAAAAGGGTTTAGGGTTGAATTAGGCGGACCCGCTTCGCGGCTCCGCCTAATACAACCCTAACCCTTTTTCCTTAATCGAGGTCACTAAACCCGCAAGAAACTGAACCGTAATAGGGTATTGGTGAACCCTGTCGTGGATGTGATTCAATGATGGGGCACAGAACCTTAAGAGTAGGGTACTGCATAAGACGGGACCGAAAAGGTTTTAGGGTTGGATTAGGCGTACCCGCTATGCGGCTCCGCCTAATCAAACCCTAAACCCTTTTCCTTATTCAAGGTTACTAAACCCGCAAGAAACTGAACCGTAAGAGGGTATTGGTGAACCCTGTCGTGGATGTGATTCAAAGATGGGGCACTGAACCTTAAGAGTAGGGTACTGCATATGACGGGACGGAAAAGGGTTTAGGGTTGGATTAGGCGTACCCGCTACGCGGCTCCGCCTAACCCAATCCTAAACCATTTTCCTTATTCAAGGTCACTAAACCCGCAAGAAACTGAACCTTAAGAGGGTATTAGTGAACCCTGTCGTGGATGTGATTCAAAGATGGGGCACTGAACCTTAAGAGTAGGGTACTGCATAAGACGGGACGGAAAAGGGTTTCGGGTTGGATTAGGCAGACCCGCTTCGCGGCTCCGCCTAATCCAACCCTAAACCCTTATCCTTATTCGAGGTCACTAAACCCGCAAGAAACTGAACCCTAAGAGGGTATTGGTGAACCCTGTCGTGGATGTGATTCAAAGATTGGGCACTGAACCTTAAGAGTAGGGTACTGCATAAGACGGGACGGAAAAGGGTTAAGGGTTGGATTAGGCGTACCCGCTACGCGGCTCCGCCTAATCCAACCCTAAACCCTTATCCTTATTCAATGTCACTAAACCCGCAAGAAACTGAACACTAAGAGGGTATTGGTGAACCCTGTCGTGGATGTGTTTCAAAGATGGGGCACTGAACCTTAAGAGTAGGGTACTGCATAAGACGGGATGGAAAAGGGTTTAGGGTTGGATTAGGCGTACCCGCTATGCGGCTCCGCCTAATCCAACCCTAAACCCTTTTCCTTATTCAAGGTCACTAAACCAGCAAGAAACTGAACTCTAAGAGGGTATTGGTGAACCCTGTCGTGGATGTAATTCAAAGATGAGGCACTGAACCTTAAGAGTAGGGTACTGTATAAGACGGGACGGAAAAGGGTTTAGGGTTGGATTAGGCAGACCCGCTTCGCGGCTCCGCCTAATCCAACCCTAAACCCTCTTCCTTATTCGAGGTCACTAAACCCGCAAGAATCTGAACCCTAAGAGGGTATTGGTGAACCCTCTCGTGGATGTGATTCAATGATGGGGCACTGAACCTTAAGAGTAGGGTACTGCATAAGACGGGACCGAAAAGGTTTTAGGGTTGGATTAGGCGTACCCGCTATGCGGCTCCGCCTAATCAAACCCTAAACCCTTTTCCTTATTCAAGGTTACTAAACCCGCAAGAAACTGAACCGTAAGAGGGTATTGGTGAACCCTGTCGTGGATGAGATTCAAAGATGGGGCACTGAACCTTAAGAGTAGGGTACTGCATAAGACGGGACGGAAAAGGGTTTAGGGTTGGATTAGGCGTACCCGCTACGCGGCTCCGCCTAACCCAACCCTAAACCGTTTTCCTTATTCAAGGTCACTAAACCCGCAAGAAACTGAACCTTAAGAGGGTATTGGTGAACCCTGTCGTGGATGTGATTCAAAGATGGGGCACTGAACCTTAAGAGTAGGGTACTGCATAAGACGGGACGGAAAAGGGTTTAGGGTTGGATTAGGCAGACCCGCTTAGCGGCTCCGCCTAATCCAACCCTAAACCCTTATCCTTATTCGAGGTCACTAAACCCGCAAGAAACTGAACCCTAAGAGGGTATTGGTGAACCCTGTCGTGGATGTGATTCAAAGATTGGGCACTGAACCTTAAGAGTAGGGTACTGCATAAGACGGGACGGAAAAGGGTTAAGGGTTGGATTAGGCGTACCCGCTACGCGGCTCCGCCTAATCCAACCCTAAACCCTTTTCCTTATTCGACGTCACTAAACCCGCAAGAATCTGAACCCTAAGAGGGTATTGGTGAACCCTGTCGTGGATGTGATTCAAAGATGGGGCACTTAACCTTAAGAGTAGGGTACTGCTTAAGACGGGACCGAAAAGGGTTTAGGGTTGGATTAGGCGTACCCGCTATGCGGCTCCGCCGAATCAAACCCTAAACCCTTTTCCTTATTCAAGGTTACTAAACCCGCAAGAAACTGAACCGTAAGAGGGTATTGGTGAACCCTGTCGTGGATGTGATTCAAAGATGGGGCACTGAACCTTAAGAGTAGGGTACTGCATAAGACGGGACGGAAAAGGGTTTAGGGTTGGATTAGGCGTACCCGCTACGCGGCTCCGCCTAACCCAACCCTAAACCATTTTCCTTATTCAAGGTCACTAAACCCGCAAGAAACTGAACCCTAAGAGGGTATTGGTGAACCCTGTCGTGGATGTGATTCAAAGATGGGGCACTGAACCTTAAGAGTAGGGTACTGCATAAGACGGGACGGAAAAGGGTTTAGGGTTGGATTAGGCAGACCCGCTTCGCGGCTCCGCGTAATCCAACCCTAAACCCTTTTCCTTATTCGAGGTCACTAAACCCGCAAGAAACTGAACCCTAAGAGGGTATTGGTGAACCCTGTCGTGGATGTGATTCAAAGATTGGGCACTGAACCTTAAGATTAGGGTACTGCATAAGACGGGACGGAAAAGGGTTAAGGGTTGGATTAGGCGTACCCGCTACGCGGCTCCGCCTAATCCAACCCTAAACCCTTTTCCTTATTCAATGTCACTAAACCCGCAAGAAACTGAACACTAAGAGGGTATTGGTGAACCCTGTCGTGGATGTGTTTCAAAGATGGGGCACTGAACCTTAAGAGTAGGGTACTGCATAAGACGGGATGGAAAAGGGTTTAGGGTTGGATTAGGCGTACCCTCTATGCGGCTCCGCCTAATCCAACCCTAAACCCTTTTCCTTATTCAAGGTCACTAAACCAGCAAGAAACTGAACTCTAAGAGGGTATTGGTGAACCCTGTCGTGGATGTGATTCAAAGATGGGGCACTGAACCTTAAGAGTAGGGTACTGTATAAGACGGGACGGAAAAGGGTTTAGGGTTGGATTAGGCAGACCCGCTTCGCGACTCCGCCTAATCCAACCCTAAACCCTTTTCCTTATTCGACGTCACTAAACCCGCAAGAATCTGAACCCTAAGAGGGTATTGGTGAACCCTGTCGTGGATGTGATTCAAAGATGGGGCACTTAACCTTAAGAGTAGGGTACTGCTTAAGACGGGACCGAAAAGGGTTTAGGGTTGGATTAGGCGTACCCGCTATGCGGCTCCGCCTAATCAAACCCTAAACCCTTTTCCTTATTCAAGGTTACTAAACCCGCAAGAAACTGAACCGTAAGAGGGTATTGGTGAACCCTGTCGTGGATGTGATTCAAAGATGGGGCACTGAACCTTAAGAGTAGGGTACTGCATAAGACGGGACGGAAAAGGGTTTAGGGTTGGATTAGGCGTACCCGCTACGCGGCTCCGCCTAACCCAACCCTAAACCATTTTCCTTATTCAAGGTCACTAAACCCGCAAGAAACTGAACCCTAAGAGGGTATTGGTGAACCCTGTCGTGGATGTGATTCAAAGATGGGGCACTGAACCTTAAGAGTAGGGTACTGCATAAGACGGGACGGAAAAGGGTTTAGGGTTGGATTAGGCAGACCCGCTTCGCGGCTCCGCGTAATCCAACCCTAAACCCTTTTCCTTATTCGAGGTCACTAAACCCGCAAGAAACTGAACCTTAAGAGGGTATTGGTGAACCCTGTCGTGGATGTGATTCAAAGATTGGGCACTGAACCTTAAGAGTACGGTACTGCATAAGACGGGATGGAAAAGGGTTTAGGGTTGGATTAGGCGTACCCGCTATGCGGCTCCGCCTAATCCAACCCTAAACCCTTTTCCTTATTCAAGGTCACTAAACCTGCAAGAAACTGAACTCTAAGAGGGTATTGGTGAACCCTGTCGTGGATGTGATTCAAAGATGGGGCACTGAACCTTAAGAGTAGGGTACTGCATAAGACGGGATGGAAAAGGGTTTAGGGTTGGATTAGGCGTACCCGCTATGCGGCTCCGCCTAATCCAACCCTAAACCCTTTTCCTTATTCAAGGTCACTAAACCAGCAAGAAACTGAACTCTAAGAGGGTATTGGTGAACCCTGTCGTGGATGTGATTCAAAGATGGGGCACTGAACCTTAAGAGTAGGGTACTGTATAAGACGGGACGGAAAAGGGTTTAGGGTTGGATTAGGCAGACCCGCTTCGCGGCTCCGCCTAATCCAACCCTAAACCCTTTTCCTTATTCGACGTCACTAAACCCGCAAGAATCTGAACCCTAAGAGGGTATTGGTGAACCCTGTCGTGGATGTGATTCAAAGATGGGGCACTTAACCTTAAGAGTAGGGTACTGCTTAAGACGGGACCGAAAAGGGTTTAGGGTTGGATTAGGCGTACCCGCTATGCGGCTCCGCCTAATCAAACCCTAAACCCTTTTCCTTATTCAAGGTTACTAAACCCGCAAGAAACTGAACCGTAAGAGGGTATTGGTGAACCCTGTCGTGGATGTGATTCAAAGATGGGGCACTGAACCTTAAGAGTAGGGTACTGCATAAGACGGGACGGAAAAGGGTTTAGGGTTGGATTAGGCGTACCCGCTACGCGGCTCCGCCTAACCCAACCCTAAACCATTTTCCTTATTCAAGGTCACTAAACCCGCAAGAAACTGAACCCTAAGAGGGTATTGGTGAACCCTGTCGTGGATGTGATTCAAAGATGGGGCACTGAACCTTAAGAGTAGGGTACTGCATAAGACGGGACGGAAAAGGGTTTAGGGTTGGATTAGGCAGACCCGCTTCGCGGCTCCGCGTAATCCAACCCTAAACCCTTTTCCTTATTCGAGGTCACTAAACCCGCAAGAAACTGAACCTTAAGAGGGTATTGGTGAACCCTGTCGTGGATGTGATTCAAAGATTGGGCACTGAACCTTAAGAGTACGGTACTGCATAAGACGGGATGGAAAAGGGTTTAGGGTTGGATTAGGCGTACCCGCTATGCGGCTCCGCCTAATCCAACCCTAAACCCTTTTCCTTATTCAAGGTCACTAAACCAGCAAGAAACTGAACTCTAAGAGGGTATTGGTGAACCCTGTCGTGGATGTGATTCAAAGATGGGGCACTGAACCTTAAGAGTAGGGTACTGCATAAGACGGGATGGAAAAGGGTTTAGGGTTGGATTAGGCGTACCCGCTATGCGGCTCCGCCTAATCCAACCCTAAACCCTTTTCCTTATTCAAGGTCACTAAACCAGCAAGAAACTGAACTCTAAGAGGGTATTGGTGAACCCTGTCGTGGATGTGATTCAAAGATGGGGCACTGAACCTTAAGAGTAGGGTACTGTATAAGACGGGACGGAAAAGGGTTTAGGGTTGGATTAGGCAGACCCGCTTCGCGACTCCGCCTAATCCAACCCTAAACCCTTTTCCTTATTCGACGTCACTAAACCCGCAAGAATCTGAACCCTAAGAGGGTATTGGTGAACCCTGTCGTGGATGTGATTCAAAGATGGGGCACTTAACCTTAAGAGTAGGGTACTGCTTAAGACGGGACCGAAAAGGGTTTAGGGTTGGATTAGGCGTACCCGCTATGCGGCTCCGCCTAATCAAACCCTAAACCCTTTTCCTTATTCAAGGTTACTAAACCCGCAAGAAACTGAACCGTAAGAGGGTATTGGTGAACCCTGTCGTGGATGTGATTCAAAGATGGGGCACTGAACCTTAAGAGTAGGGTACTGCATAAGACGGGACGGAAAAGGGTTTAGGGTTGGATTAGGCGTACCCGCTACGCGGCTCCGCCTAACCCAACCCTAAACCATTTTCCTTATTCAAGGTCACTAAACCCGCAAGAAACTGAACCCTAAGAGGGTATTGGTGAACCCTGTCGTGGATGTGATTCAAAGATGGGGCACTGAACCTTAAGAGTAGGGTACTGCATAAGACGGGACGGAAAAGGGTTTAGGGTTGGATTAGGCAGACCCGCTTCGCGGCTCCGCGTAATCCAACCCTAAACCCTTTTCCTTATTCGAGGTCACTAAACCCGCAAGAAACTGAACCTTAAGAGGGTATTGGTGAACCCTGTCGTGGATGTGATTCAAAGATTGGGCACTGAACCTTAAGAGTACGGTACTGCATAAGACGGGATGGAAAAGGGTTTAGGGTTGGATTAGGCGTACCCGCTATGCGGCTCCGCCTAATCCAACCCTAAACCCTTTTCCTTATTCAAGGTCACTAAACCAGCAAGAAACTGAACTCTAAGAGGGTATTGGTGAACCCTGTCGTGGATGTGATTCAAAGATGGGGCACTGAACCTTAAGAGTAGGGTACTGCATAAGACGGGATGGAAAAGGGTTTAGGGTTGGATTAGGCGTACCCGCTATGCGGCTCCGCCTAATCCAACCCTAAACCCTTTTCCTTATTCAAGGTCACTAAACCAGCAAGAAACTGAACTCTAAGAGGGTATTGGTGAACCCTGTCGTGGATGTGATTCAAAGATGGGGCACTGAACCTTAAGAGTAGGGTACTGTATAAGACGGGACGGAAAAGGGTTTAGGGTTGGATTAGGCAGACCCGCTTCGCGACTCCGCCTAATCCAACCCTAAACCCTTTTCCTTATTCGACGTCACTAAACCCGCAAGAATCTGAACCCTAAGAGGGTATTGGTGAACCCTGTCGTGGATGTGATTCAAAGATGGGGCACTTAACCTTAAGAGTAGGGTACTGCTTAAGACGGGACCGAAAAGGGTTTAGGGTTGGATTAGGCGTACCCGCTATGCGGCTCCGCCTAATCAAACCCTAAACCCTTTTCCTTATTCAAGGTTACTAAACCCGCAAGAAACTGAACCGTAAGAGGGTATTGGTGAACCCTGTCGTGGATGTGATTCAAAGATGGGGCACTGAACCTTAAGAGTAGGGTACTGCATAAGACGGGACGGAAAAGGGTTTAGGGTTGGATTAGGCGTACCCGCTACGCGGCTCCGCCTAACCCAACCCTAAACCATTTTCCTTATTCAAGGTCACTAAACCCGCAAGAAACTGAACCCTAAGAGGGTATTGGTGAACCCTGTCGTGGATGTGATTCAAAGATGGGGCACTGAACCTTAAGAGTAGGGTACTGCATAAGACGGGACGGAAAAGGGTTTAGGGTTGGATTAGGCAGACCCGCTTCGCGGCTCCGCGTAATCCAACCCTAAACCCTTTTCCTTATTCGAGGTCACTAAACCCGCAAGAAACTGAACCTTAAGAGGGTATTGGTGAACCCTGTCGTGGATGTGATTCAAAGATTGGGCACTGAACCTTAAGAGTACGGTACTGCATAAGACGGGATGGAAAAGGGTTTAGGGTTGGATTAGGCGTACCCGCTATGCGGCTCCGCCTAATCCAACCCTAAACCCTTTTCCTTATTCAAGGTCACTAAACCAGCAAGAAACTGAACTCTAAGAGGGTATTGGTGAACCCTGTCGTGGATGTGATTCAAAGATGGGGCACTGAACCTTAAGAGTAGGGTACTGCATAAGACGGGATGGAAAAGGGTTTAGGGTTGGATTAGGCGTACCCGCTATGCGGCTCCGCCTAATCCAACCCTAAACCCTTTTCCTTATTCAAGGTCACTAAACCAGCAAGAAACTGAACTCTAAGAGGGTATTGGTGAACCCTGTCGTGGATGTGATTCAAAGATGGGGCACTGAACCTTAAGAGTAGGGTACTGTATAAGACGGGACGGAAAAGGGTTTAGGGTTGGATTAGGCAGACCCGCTTCGCGACTCCGCCTAATCCAACCCTAAACCCTTTTCCTTATTCGACGTCACTAAACCCGCAAGAATCTGAACCCTAAGAGGGTATTGGTGAACCCTGTCGTGGATGTGATTCAAAGATGGGGCACTTAACCTTAAGAGTAGGGTACTGCTTAAGACGGGACCGAAAAGGGTTTAGGGTTGGATTAGGCGTACCCGCTATGCGGCTCCGCCTAATCAAACCCTAAACCCTTTTCCTTATTCAAGGTTACTAAACCCGCAAGAAACTGAACCGTAAGAGGGTATTGGTGAACCCTGTCGTGGATGTGATTCAAAGATGGGGCACTGAACCTTAAGAGTAGGGTACTGCATAAGACGGGACGGAAAAGGGTTTAGGGTTGGATTAGGCGTACCCGCTACGCGGCTCCGCCTAACCCAACCCTAAACCATTTTCCTTATTCAAGGTCACTAAACCCGCAAGAAACTGAACCCTAAGAGGGTATTGGTGAACCCTGTCGTGGATGTGATTCAAAGATGGGGCACTGAACCTTAAGAGTAGGGTACTGCATAAGACGGGACGGAAAAGGGTTTAGGGTTGGATTAGGCAGACCCGCTTCGCGGCTCCGCGTAATCCAACCCTAAACCCTTTTCCTTATTCGAGGTCACTAAACCCGCAAGAAACTGAACCCTAAGAGGGTATTGGTGAACCCTGTCGTGGATGTGATTCAAAGATTGGGCACTGAACCTTAAGAGTAGGGTACTGCATAAGACGGGACGGAAAAGGGTTAAGGGTTGGATTAGGCGTACCCACTACGCGGCTCCGCCTAATCCAACCCTAAACCCTTTTCCTTATTCAATGTCACTAAACCCGCAAGAAACTGAACACTAAGAGGGTATTGGTGAACCCTGTCGTGGATGTGTTTCAAAGATGGGGCACTGAACCTTAAGAGTAGGGTACTGCATAAGACGGGATGGAAAAGGGTTTAGGGTTGGATTAGGCGTACCCGCTATGCGGCTCCGCCTAACCCAACCCTAAACCCTTTTCCTTATTCAAGGTCACTAAACCAGCAAGAAACTGAACTCTAAGAGGGTATTGGTGAACCCTGTCGTGGATGTGATTCAAAGATGGGGCACTGAACCTTAAGAGTAGGGTACTGTATAAGACGGGACGGAAAAGGGTTTAGGGTTGGATTAGGCAGACCCGCTTCGCGGCTCCGCCTAATCCAACCCTAAACCCTTTTCCTTATTCGAGGTCACTAAACCCGCAAGAAACTGAACCGTAAGAGGGTATTGGTGAACCCTGTCGTGGATGTGATTCAAAGATGGGGCACTGAACCTTAAGAGTAGGGTACTGCATAAGACGGGACGGAAAAGGGTTTAGGGTTGGATTAGGCGTACCCGCTACGCGGCTCCGCCTAACCCAACCCTAAACCATTTTCCTTATTCAAGGTCACTAAACCCGCAAGAAACTGAACCCTAAGAGGGTATTGGTGAACCCTGTCGTGGATGTGATTCAAAGATGGGGCACTGAACCTTAAGAGTAGGGTACTGCATAAGACGGGACGGAAAAGGGTTTAGGGTTGGATTAGGCAGACCCGCTTCGCGGCTCCGCGTAATCCAACCCTAAACCCTTTTCCTTATTCGAGGTCACTAAACCTGCAAGAAACTGAACCTTAAGAGGGTATTGGTGAACCCTGTCGTGGATGTGATTCAAAGATTGGGCACTGAACCTTAAGAGTACGGTACTGCATAAGACGGGACGGAAAAGGGTTAAGGGTTGGATTAGGCGTACCCGCTACGCGGCTCCGCCTAATCCAACCCTAAACCCTTTTCCTTATTCAATGTCACTAAACCCGCAAGAAACTGAACACTAAGAGGGTATTGGTGAACCCTGTCGTGGATGTGTTTCAAAGATGGGGCACTGAACCTTAAGAGTAGGGTACTGCATAAGACGGGATGGAAAAGGGTTTAGGGTTGGATTAGGCGTACCCGCTATGCGGCTCCGCCTAATCCAACCCTAAACCCTTTTTCCTTATTCAAGGTCACTAAACCAGCAAGAAACTGAACTCTAAGAGGGTATTGGTGAACCCTGTCGTGGATGTGATTCAAAGATGGGGCACAGAACCTTAAGAGTAGGGTACTGCATAAGACGGGACGGAAAAGGGTTTAGGGTTGGATTAGGCAGACCCTCTTCGCGGCTCCGCCTAATCCAACCCTAAACCCTTTTCCTTATTCGAGGTCACTAAACCCGCAAGAATCTGAACCCTAAGAGGGTATTGGTGAACCCTGTCGTGGATGTGATTCAAAGATGGGGCACTGAACCTTAAGAGTAGGGTACTGCATAAGACGGGACGGAAAAGGGTTTAGGGTTGGATTAGGCGTACCCGCTATGCGGCTCCGCCTAATCAAACCCTAAACCCTTTTCCTTATTCAAGGTTACTAAACCCGCAAGAAACTGAACCGTAAGAGGGTATTGGTGAACCCTGTCGTGGATGTGATTCAAAGATGGGGCACTGAACCTTAAAAGTAGGGTACTGCATAAGACGGGACGGAAAAGGGTTTAGGGTTGGATTAGGCGTACCCGCTACGCGGCTCCGCCTAACCCAACCCTAAACCATTTTCCTTATTCAAGGTCACTAAACCCGCAAGAAACTGAACCCTAAGAGGGTATTGGTGAACCCTGTCGTGGATGTGATTCAAAGATGGGGCACTGAACCTTAAGAGTAGGGTACTGCATAAGACGGGACGGAAAAGGGTTTAGGGTTGGATTAGGCAGACCCGCTTCGTGGCTCCGCCTAATCCAACCCTAAACCCTTTTCCTTATTCGAGGTCACTAAACCCGAAAGAAACTGAACCCTAAGAGGGTATTGGTGAACCCTGTCGTGGATGTGATTCAAAGATTGGGCACTGAACCTTAAGAGTAGGGTACTGCATAAGACGGGACGGAAAAGGGTTAAGGGTTGGATTAGGCGTACCCGCTACGTGGCTCCGCCTAATCCAACCCTAAACCCTTTTCCTTATTCAATGTCACTAAACCCGCAAGAAACTGAACACTAAGAGGGTATTGGTGAACCCTGTCGTGGATGTGTTTCAAAGATGGGGCACTGAACCTTAAGAGTAGGGTACTGCATAAGACGGGATGGAAAAGGGTTTAGGGTTGGATTAGGCGTACCCGCTATGCGGCTCCGCCTAATCCAACCCTAAACCCTTTTCCTTATTCAAGGTCACTAAACCAGCAAGAAACTAAACTCTAAGAGGGTATTGGTGAACCCTGTCGTGGATGTGATTCAAAGATGGGGCACTGAACCTTAAGAGTAGGGTACTGCATAAGACGGGACGGAAAAGGGTTTAGGGTTGGATTAGGCAGACCCTCTTCGCGGCTCCGCCTAATCCAACCCTAAACCCTTTTCCTTATTCGAGGTCACTAAACCCGCAAGAATCTGAACCCTAAGAGGGTATTGGTGAACCCTGTCGTGGATGTGATTCAAAGATGGGGCACTGAACCTTAAGAGTAGGGTACTGCATAAGACGGGACGGAAAAGGGTTTAGGGTTGGATTAGGCGTACCCGCTATGCGGCTCCGCCTAATCAAACCCTAAACCCTTTTCCTTATTCAAGGTTACTAAACCCGCAAGAAACTGAACCGTAAGAGGGTATTGGTGAACCCTGTCGTGGATGTGATTCAAAGATGGGGCACTGAACCTTAAGAGTAGGGTACTGCATAAGACGGGACGGAAAAGGGTTTAGGGTTGGATTAGGCGTACCCGCTACGCGGCTCCGCCTAACCCAACCCTAAACCATTTTCCTTATTCAAGGTCACTAAACCCGCAAGAAACTGAACCCTAAGAGGGTATTGGTGAACCCTGTCGTGGATGTGATTCAAAGATGGGGCACTGAACCTTAAGAGTAGGGTACTGCATAAGACGGGACGGAAAAGGGTTTAGGGTTGGATTAGGCAGACCCGCTTCGCGGCTCCGCCTAATCCAACCCTAAACCCTTTTCCTTATTCGAGGTCACTAAACCCGCAAGAAACTGAACCCTAAGAGGGTATTGGTGAACCCTGTCGTGGATGTGATTCAAAGATTGGGCACTGAACCTTAAGAGTAGGGTACTGCATAAGACGGGACGGAAAAGGGTTAAGGGTTGGATTAGGCGTACCCGCTACGCGGCTCCGCCTAATCCAACCCTAAACCCTTTTCCTTATTCAATGTCACTAAACCCGCAAGAAACTGAACACTAAGAGGGTATTGGTGAACCCTGTCGTGGATGTGTTTCAAAGATGGGGCACTGAACCTTAAGAGTAGGGTACTGCATAAGACGGGATGGAAAAGGGTTTAGGGTTGGATTAGGCGTACCCGCTACGCGGCTCCGCCTAACCCAACCCTAAACCATTTTCCTTATTCAAGGTCACTAAACCCGCAAGAAACTGAACCCTAAGAGGGTATTGGTGAACCCTGTCGTGGATGTGATTCAAAGATGGGGCACTGAACCTTAAGAGTAGGGTATTGCATAAGACGGGACGGAAAAGGGTTTAGGGTTGGATTAGGCAGACCCGCTTCGCGGCTCCGCCTAATCCAACCCTAAACACTTTTCCTTATTCGAGGTCACTAAACCCGCAAGAAACTGAACCCTAAGAGGGTATTGGTGAACCCTGTCGTGGATGTGATTCAAAGATTGGGCACTGAAACTTAAGAGTAGGGTACTGCATAAGACGGGACGGAAAAGGGTTAAGGGTTGGATTAGGCGTACCCGCTACGCGGCTCCGCCTAATCCAACCCTAAACCCTTTTCCTTATTCAATGTCACTAAACCCGCAAGAAACTGAACACTAAGAGGGTATTGGTGAACCCTGTCGTGGATGTGTTTCAAAGATGGGGCACTGAACCTTAAGAGTAGGGTACTGCATAAGACGGGATGGAAAAGGGTTTAGGGTTGGATTAGGCGTACCCGCTATGCGGCTCCGCCTAATCCAACCCTAAACCCTTTTCCTTATTCAAGGTCACTAAACCAGCAAGAAACTGAACTCTAAGAGAGTATTGGTGAACCCTGTCGTGGATGTGATTCAAAGATGGGGCACTGAACCTTAAGAGTAGGGTACTGCATAAGACGGGACGGAAAAGGGTTTAGGGTTGGATTAGGCAGACCCTCTTCGCGGCTCCGCCTAATCCAACCCTAAACCCTTTTCCTTATTCGAGGTCACTAAACCCGCAAGAATCTGAACCCTAAGAGGGTATTGGTGAACCCTGTCGTGGATGTGATTCAAAGATGGGGCACTGAACCTTAAGAGTAGGGTACTGCATAAGACGGGACGGAAAAGGGTTTAGGGTTGGATTAGGCGTACCCGCTATGCGGCTCCGCCTAATCAAACCCTAAACCCTTTTCCTTATTCAAGGTTACTAAACCCGCAAGAAACTGAACCGTAAGAGGGTATTGGTGAACCCTGTCGTGGATGTGATTCAAATATGGGGCACTGAACCTTAAGAGTAGGGTACTGCATAAGACGGGACGGAAAAGGGTTTAGGGTTGGATTAGGCGTACCCGTTACGCGGCTCCGCCTAACCCAACCCTAAACCATTTTCCTTATTCAAGGTCACTAAACTCGCTAGAAACTGAACCCTAAGAGGGTATTGGTGAACCCTGTCGTGGATGTTATTCAAAGATGGGGCACTGAACCTTAAGAGTAGGGTACTGCATAAGACGGGACGGAAAAGGGTTTAGGGTTGGATTAGGCTGACCCGCTTCGCGGCTCCGCCTAATCCAACCCTATACCCTTTTCCTTATTCGAGGTCACTAAACCCGCAAGAAACTGAACCCTAAGAGGGTATTGGTGAACCCTGTCGTGGATGTGATTCAAAGATTGGGCACTGAACCTTAAGAGTAGGGTACTGCATAAGACGGGACGGAAAAGGGTTAAGGGTTGGATTAGGCGTACCCGCTACGCGGCTCCGCCTAATCCAACCCTAAACCCTTTTCCTTATTCAATGTCACTAAACCCGCAAGAAACTGAACACTAAAAGGGTATTGGTGAACCCTGTCGTGGATGTGTTTCAAAGATGGGGCACTGAACCTTAAGAGTAGGGTACTGCATAAGACGGGACGGAAAAGGGTTTAGGGTTGGATTAGGCAGACCCGCTTCGCGGCTCCGCGTAATCCAACCCTAAACCCTTTTCCTTATTCGAGGTCACTAAACCCGCAAGAAACTGAACCTTAAGAGGGTATTGGTGAACCCTGTCGTGGATGTGATTCAAAGATTGGGCACTGAACCTTAAGAGTACGGTACTGCATAAGACGGGACGGAAAAGGGTTAAGGGTTGGATTAGGCGTACCCGCTACGCGGCTCCGCCTAATCCAACCCTAAACCCTTTTCCTTATTCAATGTCACTAAACCCGCAAGAAACTGAACACTAAGAGGGTATTGGTGAACCCTGTCGTGGATGTGTTTCAAAGATGGGGCACTGAACCTTAAGAGTAGGGTACTGCATAAGACGGGATGGAAAAGGGTTTAGGGTTGGATTAGGCGTACCCGCTATGCGGCTCCGCCTAATCCAACCCTAAACCCTTTTTCCTTATTCAAGGTCACTAAACCAGCAAGAAACTGAACTCTAAGAGGGTATTGGTGAACCCTGTCGTGGATGTGATTCAAAGATGGGGCACAGAACCTTAAGAGTAGGGTACTGCATAAGACGGGACGGAAAAGGGTTTAGGGTTGGATTAGGCAGACCCTCTTCGCGGCTCCGCCTAATCCAACCCTAAACCCTTTTCCTTATTCGAGGTCACTAAACCCGCAAGAATCTGAACCCTAAGAGGGTATTGGTGAACCCTGTCGTGGATGTGATTCAAAGATGGGGCACTGAACCTTAAGAGTAGGGTACTGCATAAGACGGGACGGAAAAGGGTTTAGGGTTGGATTAGGCGTACCCGCTATGCGGCTCCGCCTAATCAAACCCTAAACCCTTTTCCTTATTCAAGGTTACTAAACCCGCAAGAAACTGAACCGTAAGAGGGTATTGGTGAACCCTGTCGTGGATGTGATTCAAAGATGGGGCACTGAACCTTAAAAGTAGGGTACTGCATAAGACGGGACGGAAAAGGGTTTAGGGTTGGATTAGGCGTACCCGCTACGCGGCTCCGCCTAACCCAACCCTAAACCATTTTCCTTATTCAAGGTCACTAAACCCGCAAGAAACTGAACCCTAAGAGGGTATTGGTGAACCCTGTCGTGGATGTGATTCAAAGATGGGGCACTGAACCTTAAGAGTAGGGTACTGCATAAGACGGGACGGAAAAGGGTTTAGGGTTGGATTAGGCAGACCCGCTTCGTGGCTCCGCCTAATCCAACCCTAAACCCTTTTCCTTATTCGAGGTCACTAAACCCGAAAGAAACTGAACCCTAAGAGGGTATTGGTGAACCCTGTCGTGGATGTGATTCAAAGATTGGGCACTGAACCTTAAGAGTAGGGTACTGCATAAGACGGGACGGAAAAGGGTTAAGGGTTGGATTAGGCGTACCCGCTACGTGGCTCCGCCTAATCCAACCCTAAACCCTTTTCCTTATTCAATGTCACTAAACCCGCAAGAAACTGAACACTAAGAGGGTATTGGTGAACCCTGTCGTGGATGTGTTTCAAAGATGGGGCACTGAACCTTAAGAGTAGGGTACTGCATAAGACGGGATGGAAAAGGGTTTAGGGTTGGATTAGGCGTACCCGCTATGCGGCTCCGCCTAATCCAACCCTAAACCCTTTTCCTTATTCAAGGTCACTAAACCAGCAAGAAACTAAACTCTAAGAGGGTATTGGTGAACCCTGTCGTGGATGTGATTCAAAGATGGGGCACTGAACCTTAAGAGTAGGGTACTGCATAAGACGGGACGGAAAAGGGTTTAGGGTTGGATTAGGCAGACCCTCTTCGCGGCTCCGCCTAATCCAACCCTAAACCCTTTTCCTTATTCGAGGTCACTAAACCCGCAAGAATCTGAACCCTAAGAGGGTATTGGTGAACCCTGTCGTGGATGTGATTCAAAGATGGGGCACTGAACCTTAAGAGTAGGGTACTGCATAAGACGGGACGGAAAAGGGTTTAGGGTTGGATTAGGCGTACCCGCTATGCGGCTCCGCCTAATCAAACCCTAAACCCTTTTCCTTATTCAAGGTTACTAAACCCGCAAGAAACTGAACCGTAAGAGGGTATTGGTGAACCCTGTCGTGGATGTGATTCAAAGATGGGGCACTGAACCTTAAGAGTAGGGTACTGCATAAGACGGGACGGAAAAGGGTTTAGGGTTGGATTAGGCGTACCCGCTACGCGGCTCCGCCTAACCCAACCCTAAACCATTTTCCTTATTCAAGGTCACTAAACCCGCAAGAAACTGAACCCTAAGAGGGTATTGGTGAACCCTGTCGTGGATGTGATTCAAAGATGGGGCACTGAACCTTAAGAGTAGGGTACTGCATAAGACGGGACGGAAAAGGGTTTAGGGTTGGATTAGGCAGACCCGCTTCGCGGCTCCGCCTAATCCAACCCTAAACCCTTTTCCTTATTCGAGGTCACTAAACCCGCAAGAAACTGAACCCTAAGAGGGTATTGGTGAACCCTGTCGTGGATGTGATTCAAAGATTGGGCACTGAACCTTAAGAGTAGGGTACTGCATAAGACGGGACGGAAAAGGGTTAAGGGTTGGATTAGGCGTACCCGCTACGCGGCTCCGCCTAATCCAACCCTAAACCCTTTTCCTTATTCAATGTCACTAAACCCGCAAGAAACTGAACACTAAGAGGGTATTGGTGAACCCTGTCGTGGATGTGTTTCAAAGATGGGGCACTGAACCTTAAGAGTAGGGTACTGCATAAGACGGGATGGAAAAGGGTTTAGGGTTGGATTAGGCGTACCCGCTACGCGGCTCCGCCTAACCCAACCCTAAACCCTTTTCCTTATTCAAGGTCACTAAACCAGCAAGAAACTAAACTCTAAGAGGGTATTGGTGAACCCTGTCGTGGATGTGATTCAAAGATGGGGCACTGAACCTTAAGAGTAGGGTACTGCATAAGACGGGACGGAAAAGGGTTTAGGGTTGGATTAGGCAGACCCTCTTCGCGGCTCCGCCTAATCCAACCCTAAACCCTTTTCCTTATTCGAGGTCACTAAACCCGCAAGAATCTGAACCCTAAGAGGGTATTGGTGAACCCTGTCGTGGATGTGATTCAAAGATGGGGCACTGAACCTTAAGAGTAGGGTACTGCATAAGACGGGACGGAAAAGGGTTTAGGGTTGGATTAGGCGTACCCGCTATGCGGCTCCGCCTAATCAAACCCTAAACCCTTTTCCTTATTCAAGGTTACTAAACCCGCAAGAAACTGAACCGTAAGAGGGTATTGGTGAACCCTGTCGTGGATGTGATTCAAAGATGGGGCACTGAACCTTAAGAGTAGGGTACTGCATAAGACGGGACGGAAAAGGGTTTAGGGTTGGATTAGGCGTACCCGCTACGCGGCTCCGCCTAACCCAACCCTAAACCATTTTCCTTATTCAAGGTCACTAAACCCGCAAGAAACTGAACCCTAAGAGGGTATTGGTGAACCCTGTCGTGGATGTGATTCAAAGATGGGGCACTGAACCTTAAGAGTAGGGTACTGCATAAGACGGGACGGAAAAGGGTTTAGGGTTGGATTAGGCAGACCCGCTTCGCGGCTCCGCCTAATCCAACCCTAAACCCTTTTCCTTATTCGAGGTCACTAAACCCGCAAGAAACTGAACCCTAAGAGGGTATTGGTGAACCCTGTCGTGGATGTGATTCAAAGATTGGGCACTGAACCTTAAGAGTAGGGTACTGCATAAGACGGGACGGAAAAGGGTTAAGGGTTGGATTAGGCGTACCCGCTACGCGGCTCCGCCTAATCCAACCCTAAACCCTTTTCCTTATTCAATGTCACTAAACCCGCAAGAAACTGAACACTAAGAGGGTATTGGTGAACCCTGTCGTGGATGTGTTTCAAAGATGGGGCACTGAACCTTAAGAGTAGGGTACTGCATAAGACGGGATGGAAAAGGGTTTAGGGTTGGATTAGGCGTACCCGCTACGCGGCTCCGCCTAACCCAACCCTAAACCATTTTCCTTATTCAAGGTCACTAAACCCGCAAGAAACTGAACCCTAAGAGGGTATTGGTGAACCCTGTCGTGGATGTGATTCAAAGATGGGGCACTGAACCTTAAGAGTAGGGTATTGCATAAGACGGGACGGAAAAGGGTTTAGGGTTGGATTAGGCAGACCCGCTTCGCGGCTCCGCCTAATCCAACCCTAAACACTTTTCCTTATTCGAGGTCACTAAACCCGCAAGAAACTGAACCCTAAGAGGGTATTGGTGAACCCTGTCGTGGATGTGATTCAAAGATTGGGCACTGAACCTTAAGAGTAGGGTACTGCATAAGACGGGACGGAAAAGGGTTAAGGGTTGGATTAGGCGTACCCGCTACGCGGCTCCGCCTAATCCAACCCTAAACCCTTTTCCTTATTCAATGTCACTAAACCCGCAAGAAACTGAACACTAAGAGGGTATTGGTGAACCCTGTCGTGGATGTGTTTCAAAGATGGGGCACTGAACCTTAAGAGTAGGGTACTGCATAAGACGGGATGGAAAAGGGTTTAGGGTTGGATTAGGCGTACCCGCTATGCGGCTCCGCCTAATCCAACCCTAAACCCTTTTCCTTATTCAAGGTCACTAAACCAGCAAGAAACTGAACTCTAAGAGAGTATTGGTGAACCCTGTCGTGGATGTGATTCAAAGATGGGGCACTGAACCTTAAGAGTAGGGTACTGCATAAGACGGGACGGAAAAGGGTTTAGGGTTGGATTAGGCAGACCCTCTTCGCGGCTCCGCCTAATCCAACCCTAAACCCTTTTCCTTATTCGAGGTCACTAAACCCGCAAGAATCTGAACCCTAAGAGGGTATTGGTGAACCCTGTCGTGGATGTGATTCAAAGATGGGGCACTGAACCTTAAGAGTAGGGTACTGCATAAGACGGGACGGAAAAGGGTTTAGGGTTGGATTAGGCGTACCCGCTATGCGGCTCCGCCTAATCAAACCCTAAACCCTTTTCCTTATTCAAGGTTACTAAACCCGCAAGAAACTGAACCGTAAGAGGGTATTGGTGAACCCTGTCGTGGATGTGATTCAAATATGGGGCACTGAACCTTAAGAGTAGGGTACTGCATAAGACGGGACGGAAAAGGGTTTAGGGTTGGATTAGGCGTACCCGCTACGCGGCTCCGCCTAACCCAACCCTAAACCATTTTCCTTATTCAAGGTCACTAAACCCGCTAGAAACTGAACCCTAAGAGGGTATTGGTGAACCCTGTCGTGGATGTTATTCAAAGATGGGGCACTGAACCTTAAGAGTAGGGTACTGCATAAGACGGGACGGAAAAGGGTTTAGGGTTGGATTAGGCTGACCCGCTTCGCGGCTCCGCCTAATCCAACCCTATACCCTTTTCCTTATTCGAGGTCACTAAACCCGCAAGAAACTGAACCCTAAGAGGGTATTGGTGAACCCTGTCGTGGATGTGATTCAAAGATTGGGCACTGAACCTTAAGAGTAGGGTACTGCATAAGACGGGACGGAAAAGGGTTAAGGGTTGGATTAGGCGTACCCGCTACGCGGCTCCGCCTAATCCAACCCTAAACCCTTTTCCTTATTCAAGGTCACTAAACCAGCAAGAAACTAAACTCTAAGAGGGTATTGGTGAACCCTGTCGTGGATGTGATTCAAAGATGGGGCACTGAACCTTAAGAGTAGGGTACTGCATAAGACGGGACGGAAAAGGGTTTAGGGTTGGATTAGGCAGACCCTCTTCGCGGCTCCGCCTAATCCAACCCTAAACCCTTTTCCTTATTCGAGGTCACTAAACCCGCAAGAATCTGAACCCTAAGAGGGTATTGGTGAACCCTGTCGTGGATGTGATTCAAAGATGGGGCACTGAACCTTAAGAGTAGGGTACTGCATAAGACGGGATGGAAAAGGGTTTAGGGTTGGATTAGGCGTACCCGCTATGCGGCTCCGCCTAATCCAACCCTAAACCGTTTTCCTTATTCAAGGTCACTAAACCAGCAAGAAACTGAACCGTAAGAGGGTATTGGTGAACCCTGTCGTGGATGTGATTCAAAGATGGGGCACTGAACCTTAAGAGTAGGGTACTGCATAAGACGGGACGGAAAAGGGTTTAGGGTTGGATTAGGCGTACCCGCTACGCGGCTCCGCCTAACCCAACCCTAAACTATTTTCCTTATTCAAGGTCACTAAACCCGCAAGAAACTGAACCCTAAGAGGGTATTGGTGAACCCTGTCGTGGATGTGATTCAAAGATGGGGCACTGAACCTTAAGAGTAGGGTACTGCATAAGACGGGAAGGAAAAGGGTTTAGGGTTGGATTAGGCAGACCCGCTTCGCGGCTCCGCCTAATCCAACCCTAACCCCTTTTCCTTATTCGAGGTCACTAAACCCGCAAGAAACTGAACCCTAAGAGGGTATTGGTGAATCCTGTCGTGGATGTGATTCAAAGATTGGGCACTGAACCTTAAGAGTAGGGTACTGCATAAGACGGGACGGAAAAGGGTTAAGGGTTGGATTAGGCGTACCCGCTACGCGGCTCCGCCTAATCCAACCCTAAACCCTTTTCCTTATTCAATGTCACTAAACCCGCAAGAAACTGAACACTAAGAGGGTATTGGTGAACCCTGTCGTGGATGTGATTCAAAGATGGGGCACTGAACCTTAAGAGTAGGGTACTGCATAAGACGGGACGGAAAAGGGTTTAGGGTTGGATTAGGCGTACCCGCTACGCGGCTCCGCCTAACCCAACCCTAAACCATTTTCCTTATTCAAGGTCACTAAACCCGCTAGAAACTGAACCCTAAGAGGGTATTGGTGAACCCTGTCGTGGATGTTATTCAAAGATGGGGCACTGAACCTTAAGAGTAGGGTACTGCATAAGACGGGACGGAAAAGGGTTTAGGGTTGGATTAGGCTGACCCGCTTCGCGGCTCCGCCTAATCCAACCCTATACCCTTTTCCTTATTCGAGGTCACTAAACCCGCAAGAAACTGAACCCTAAGAGGGTATTGGTGAACCCTGTCGTGGATGTGATTCAAAGATTGGGCACTGAACCTTAAGAGTAGGGTACTGCATAAGACGGGACGGAAAAGGGTTAAGGGTTGGATTAGGCGTACCCGCTACGCGGCTCCGCCTAATCCAACCCTAAACCCTTTTCCTTATTCAATGTCACTAAACCCGCAAGAAACTGAACACTAAAAGGGTATTGGTGAACCCTGTCGTGGATGTGTTTCAAAGATGGGGCACTGAACCTTAAGAGTAGGGTACTGCATAAGACGGGATGGAAAAGGGTTTAGGGTTGGATTAGGCGTACCCGCTATGCGGCTCCGCCTAATCCAACCCTAAACCGTTTTCCTTATTCAAGGTCACTAAACCAGCAAGAAACTGAACTCTAAGAGGGTATTGGTGAACCCTGTCGTGGATGTGATTCAAAGATGGGGCACTGAACCTTAAGAGTAGGGTACTGCATAAGACGGGACCGAAAAGGGTTTAGGGTTGGATTAGGCGTACCCGCTATGCGGCTCCGCCTAATCAAACCCTAAACCCTTTTCCTTATTCAAGGTTACTAAACCCGCAAGAAACTGAACCGTAAGAGGGTATTGGTGAACCCTGTCGTGGATGTGATTCAAAGATGGGGCACTGAACCTTAAGAGTAGGGTACTGCATAAGACGGGACGGAAAAGGGTTTAGGGTTGGATTAGGCGTACCCGCTACGCGGCTCCGCCTAACCCAACCCTAAACTATTTTCCTTATTCAAGGTCACTAAACCCGCAAGAAACTGAACCCTAAGAGGGTATTGGTGAACCCTGTCGTGGATGTGATTCAAAGATGGGGCACTGAACCTTAAGAGTAGGGTACTGCATAAGACGGGAAGGAAAAGGGTTTAGGGTTGGATTAGGCAGACCCGCTTCGCGGCTCCGCCTAATCCAACCCTAACCCCTTTTCCTTATTCGAGGTCACTAAACCCGCAAGAAACTGAACCCTAAGAGGGTATTGGTGAATCCTGTCGTGGATGTGATTCAAAGATTGGGCACTGAACCTTAAGAGTAGGGTACTGCATAAGACGGGACGGAAAAGGGTTAAGGGTTGGATTAGGCGTACCCGCTACGCGGCTCCGCCTAATCCAACCCTAAACCCTTTTCCTTATTCAATGTCACTAAACCCGCAAGAAACTGAACACTAAGAGGGTATTGGTGAACCCTGTCGTGGATGTGATTCAAAGATGGGGCACTGAACCTTAAGAGTAGGGTACTGCATAAGACGGGACCGAAAAGGGTTTAGGGTTGGATTAGGCGTACCCGCTATGCGGCTCCGCCTAACCCAACCCTAAAACATTTTCCTTATTCAAGGTCACTAAACCCGCAAGAAACTGAACCCTAAGAGAGTATTGGCGAACCCTGTCGTGGATGTGATTCAAAGATGGGGCACTGAACCTTAAGAGTAGGGTACTGCATAAGACGGGAAGGAAAAGGGTTTAGGGTTGGATTAGGCAGACCCGCTTCGCGGCTCCGCCTAATCCAACCCTAACCCCTTTTCCTTATTCGAGGTCACTAAACCCGCAAGAAACTGAACCCTAAGAGGGTATTGGTGAATCCTGTCGTGGATGTGATTCAAAGATTGGGCACTGAACCTTAAGAGTAGGGTACTGCATAAGACGGGACGGAAAAGGGTTAAGGGTTGGATTAGGCGTACCCGCTACGCGGCTCCGCCTAATCCAACCCTAAACCCTTTTCCTTATTCAATGTCACTAAACCCGCAAGAAACTGAACACTAAGAGGGTATTGGTGAACCCTGTCGTGGATGTGATTCAAAGATGGGGCACTGAACCTTAAGAGTAGGGTACTGCATAAGACGGGACCGAAAAGGGTTTAGGGTTGGATTAGGCGTACCCGCTATGCGGCTCCGCCTAACCCAACCCTAAAACATTTTCCTTATTCAAGGTCACTAAACCCGCAAGAAACTGAACCCTAAGAGAGTATTGGCGAACCCTGTCGTGGATGTGATTCAAAGATGGGGCACTGAACCTTAAGAATAGGGTACTGCATAAGACGGGACGGAAAAGGGTTTAGGGTTGGATTAGGCGTACCCGCTACGCGGCTCCGCCTAACCCAACCCTAAACCATTTTCCTTATTCAAGGTCACTAAACCCGCAAGAAACTGAACCCTAAGAGGGTATTGGTGAACCATGTCGTGGATGTGATTCAAAGATGGGGCACTGAACCTTAAGAGTAGGGTACTGCATAAGACGGGACGGAAAAGGGTTTAGGGTTGGATTAGGCAGACCCGCTTCGCGGCTCCGCCTAGTCCAACCCTAAACCCTTTTCCTTATTCGAGGTCACTAAACCCGCAAGAAACTGAACCCTAAGAGGGTATTGGTGAACCCTGTCGTGGATGTGATTCAAAGATGGGGCACTGAACCTTAAGAGTAGGGTACTGCATAAGACGGGACGGAAAAGGGTTTAGGGTTGGATTAGGCGGACCCGCTTCGCGGCTCCGCCTAATCTAACCCTAACCCCTTTTCCTTAATCGAGGTCACTAAACCCGCAAGAAACTGAACCGTAATAGTGTATTGGTGAACCCTGTCGTGGATGTGATTCAATGATGGGGCACTGAACCTTAAGAGTAGGGTACTGCATAAGACGGGACCGAAAAGGGTTTAGGGTTGGATTAGGCGTACCCGCTATGCGACTCCGCTTAATCAAACCCTAAACCATTTTCCTTATTCAAGGTCACTAAACCCGCAAGAAACTGAACCCTAAGAGGGTATTGGTGAACCCTGTCGTGGATGTGATTCAAAGATGGGGCACTGAACCTTAAGAGTAGGGTACTGCAAAAGACGGGACGGAAAAGGGTTTAGGGTTGGATTAGGCGTACCCGCTATGCGGCTCCGCCTAATCCAACCCTAAACCCTTTTCCTTATTCAAGGACGCAAAAAGGGTTTAGGGTTGGATTAGGCGGACCCGCTTCGCGGCTATGCCTAATCCAACCCTAAACCCTTTTCCTTATTCAAGGTCACTAAACCCGCAAGAAACTGAACCCTAAGAGGGTATTAGTGAACCCTGTCGTGGGTGTGATTCAAAGATGGGGCACTGAACCTTAAGAGTAGGGTACTGCATAAGACGGGACGGAAAAGGGTTTAGGGTTGGATTAGGCAGACCCTCTTCGCGGCTCCGCCTAATCCAACCCTAAACCCTTTTCCTTATTCGAGGTCACTAAACCCGCAAGAATCTGAACCCTAAGAGGGTATTGGTGAACCCTGTCGTGGATGTGATTCAAAGATGGGGCACTGAACCTTAAGAGTAGGGAACTGCATAAGACGGGACGGAAAAGGGTTTAGGGTTGGATTAGGCGTACCCGCTATGCGGCTCCGCGTAATCAAACCCTAAACCCTTTTCCTTATTCAAGGTTACTAAACCCGCAAGAAACTGAACCGTAAGAGGGTATTGGTGAACCCTGTCGTGGATGTGATTCAAAGATGGGGCACTGAACCTTAAGAGTAGGGTACTGCATAAGACGGGACGGAAAAGGGTTTAGGGTTGGATTAGGCGTACCCGCTACGCGGCTCCGCCTAATCCAACCCTAAACCCTTTTCCTTATTCAATGTCACTAAACCCGCAAGAAACTGAACACTAAGAGGGTATTGGTGAACCCTGTCGTGGATGTGTTTCAAAGATGGGGCACTGAACCTTAAGAGTAGGGTACTGCATAAGACGGGATGGAAAAGGGTTTAGGGTTGGATTAGGCGTACCCGCTATGCGGCTCCGCCTAATCCAACCCTAAACCCTTTTCCTTATTCAAGGTCACTAAACCAGCAAGAAACTGAACTCTAAGAGGGTATTGGTGAACCCTGTCATGGATGTGATTCAAAGATGGGGCACTGAACCTTAAGAGTAGGGTACTGCATAAGACGGGACCGAAAAGGGTTTAGGGTTGGATTAGGCGTACCCGCTATGCGGCTCCGCCTAATCAAACCCTAAACCCTTTTCCTTATTCAAGGTTACTAAACCCGCAAGAAACTGAACCGTAAGAGGGTATTGGTGAACCCTGTCGTGGATGTGATTCAAAGATGGGGCACTGAACCTTAAGAGTAGGGAACTGCATAAGACGGGACGGAAAAGGGTTTAGGGTTGGATTAGGCGTACCCGCTATGCGGCTCCGCGTAATCAAACCCTAAACCCTTTTCCTTATTCAAGGTTACTAAACCCGCAAGAAACTGAACCGTAAGAGGGTATTGGTGAACCCTGTCGTGGATGTGATTCAAAGATGGGGCACTGAACCTTAAGAGTAGGGTACTGCATAAGACGGGACGGAAAAGGGTTTAGGGTTGGATTAGGCGTACCCGCTACGCGGCTCCGCCTAATCCAACCCTAAACCCTTTTCCTTATTCAATGTCACTAAACCCGTAAGAAACTGAACACTAAGAGGGTATTGGTGAACCCTGTCGTGGATGTGTTTCAAAGATGGGGCACTGAATCTTAAGAGTAGGGTACTGCATAAGACGGGATGGAAAAGGGTTTAGGGTTGGATTAGGCGTACCCGCTATGCGGCTCCGCCTAATCCAACCCTAAACCCTTTTCCTTATTCAAGGTCACTAAACCAGCAAGAAACTGAACTCTAAGAGGGTATTGGTGAACCCTGTCATGGATGTGATTCAAAGATGGGGCACTGAACCTTAAGAGTAGGGTACTGCATAAGACGGGACCGAAAAGGGTTTAGGGTTGGATTAGGCGTACCCGCTATGCGGCTCCGCCTAATCAAACCCTAAACCCTTTTCCTTATTCAAGGTTACTAAACCCGCAAGAAACTGAACCGTAAGAGGGTATTGGTGAACCCTGTCGTGGATATGATTCAAAGATGGGGCACTGAACCTTAAGAGTAGGGTACTGCATAAGACGGGACGGAAAAGGGTTTAGGGTTGGATTAGGCGTACCCGCTACGCGGCTCCGCCTAACCCAACCCTAAACTATTTTCCTTATTCAAGGTCACTAAACCCGCAAGAAACTGAACCCTAAGAGGGTATTGGTGAACCCTGTCGTGGATGTGATTCAAAGATGGGGCACTGAACCTTAAGAGTAGGGTACTGCATAAGACGGGACGGAAAAGGGTTTAGGGTTGGATTAGGCAGACTCGCTTCGCGGCTCCGCCTAATCCAACCCTAAACCCTTTTCCTTATTCGAGGTCACTAAACCCGCAAGAAACTGAACCCTAAGAGGGTATTGGTGAACCCTGTCGTGGATGTGATTCAAAGATTGGGCACTGAACCTTAAGAGTAGGGTACTGCATAAGACGGGACGGAAAAGGGTTAAGGGTTGGATTAGGCGTACCCGCTACGCGGCTCCGCCTAATCCAACCCTAAACCCTTTTCCTTATTCAATGTCACTAAACCCGCAAGAAACTGAACACTAAGAGGGTATTGGTGAACCCTGTCGTAGATGTGTTTCAAAGATGGGGCATTGAACCTTAAGAGTAGGGTACTGCATAAGACGGGATGGAAAAGGGTTTAGGGTTGGATTAGGCGTACCCGCTATGCGGCTCCGCGTAATCCAACCCTAAACCCTTTTCCTTATTCAAGGTCACTAAACCAGCAAGAAACTGAACTCTAAGAGAGTATTGGTGAACCCTGTCGTGGATGTGATTCAAAGATGGGGCACTGAACCTTAAGAGTAGGGTACTGCATAAGACGGGACGGAAAAGGGTTTAGGGTTGGATTAGGCAGACCCTCTTCGCGGCTCCGCCTAATCCAACCCTAAACCCTTTTCCTTGTTCGAGGTCACTAAACCCGCAAGAATCTGAACCCTAAGAGGGTATTGGTGAACCCTGTCGTGGATGTGATTCAAAGATGGGGCACTGAACCTTAAGAGTAGGGTACTGCATAAGACGGGACGGAAAAGGGTTTAGGGTTGGATTAGGCGTACCCGCTATGCGGCTCCGCCTAATCAAACCCTAAACCCTTTTCCTTATTCAAAGTTACTAAACCCGCAAGAAACTGAACCGTAAGAGGGTATTGGTGAACCCTGTCGTGGATGTGATTCAAATATGGGGCACTGAACCTTAAGAGTAGGGTACTGCATAAGACGGGACGGAAAAGGGTTTAGGGTTGGATTAGGCGTACCCGCTACGCGGCTCCGCCTAACCCAACCCTAAACCATTTTCCTTATTCAAGGTCACTAAACCCGCAAGAAACTGAACCCTAAGAGGGTATTGGTGAACCCTGTCGTGGATGTGATTCAAAGATGGGGCACTGAACCTTAAGAGTAGGGTACTGCATAAGACGGGACGGAAAAGGGTTTAGGGTTGGATTAGGCTGACCCGCTTCGCGGCTCCGCCTAATCCAACCCTATACCCTTTTCCTTATTCGAGGTCACTAAACCCGCAAGAAACTGAACCCTAAGAGGGTATTGGTGAACCCTGTCGTGGATGTGATTCAAAGATTGGGCACTGAACCTTAAGAGTAGGGTACTGCATAAGACGGGACGGAAAAGGGTTAAGGGTTGGATTAGGCGTACCCGCTACGCGGCTCCGCCTAATCCAACCCTAAACCCTTTTCCTTATTCAATGTCACTAAACCCGCAAGAAACTGAACACTAAGAGGGTATTGGTGAACCCTGTCGTGGATGTGTTTCAAAGATGGGGCACTGAACCTTAAGAGTAGGGTACTGCATAAGACGGGATGGAAAAGGGTTTAGGGTTGGATTAGGCGTACCCGCTATGCGGCTCCGCCTAACCCAACCCTAAAACATTTTCCTTATTCAAGGTCACTAAACCCGCAAGAAACTGAACCCTAAGAGAGTATTGGCGAACCCTGTCGTGGATGTGATTCAAAGATGGGGCACTGAACCTTAAGAATAGGGTACTGCATAAGACGGGACGGAAAAGGGTTTAGGGTTGGATTAGGCGTACCCGCTACGCGGCTCCGCCTAACCCAACCCTAAACCATTTTCCTTATTCAAGGTCACTAAACCCGCAAGAAACTGAACCCTAAGAGGGTATTGGTGAACCATGTCGTGGATGTGATTCAAAGATGGGGCACTGAACCTTAAGAGTAGGGTACTGCATAAGACGGGACGGAAAAGGGTTTAGGGTTGGATTAGGCAGACCCGCTTCGCGGCTCCGCCTAGTCCAACCCTAAACCCTTTTCCTTATTCGAGGTCACTAAACCCGCAAGAAACTGAACCCTAAGAGGGTATTGGTGAACCCTGTCGTGGATGTGATTCAAAGATGGGGCACTGAACCTTAAGAGTAGGGTACTGCATAAGACGGGACGGAAAAGGGTTTAGGGTTGGATTAGGCGGACCCGCTTCGCGGCTCCGCCTAATCTAACCCTAACCCCTTTTCCTTAATCGAGGTCACTAAACCCGCAAGAAACTGAACCGTAATAGTGTATTGGTGAACCCTGTCGTGGATGTGATTCAATGATGGGGCACTGAACCTTAAGAGTAGGGTACTGCATAAGACGGGACCGAAAAGGGTTTAGGGTTGGATTAGGCGTACCCGCTATGCGGCTCCGCTTAATCAAACCCTAAACCATTTTCCTTATTCAAGGTCACTAAACCCGCAAGAAACTGAACCCTAAGAGGGTATTGGTGAACCCTGTCGTGGATGTGATTCAAAGATGGGGCACTGAACCTTAAGAGTAGGGTACTGCAAAAGACGGGACGGAAAAGGGTTTAGGGTTGGATTAGGCGTACCCGCTATGCGGCTCCGCCTAATCCAACCCTAAACCCTTTTCCTTATTCAAGGACGCAAAAAGGGTTTAGGGTTGGATTAGGCGGACCCGCTTCGCGGCTATGCCTAATCCAACCCTAAACCCTTTTCCTTATTCAAGGTCACTAAACCCGCAAGAAACTGAACCCTAAGAGAGTATTAGTGAACCCTGTCGTGGGTGTGATTCAAAGATGGGGCACTGAACCTTAAGAGTAGGGTACTGCATAAGACGGGACGGAAAAGGGTTTAGGGTTGGATTAGGCAGACTCTCTTCGCGGCTCCGCCTAATCCAACCCTAAACCCTTTTCCTTATTCGAGGTCACTAAACCCGCAAGAATCTGAACCCTAAGAGGGTATTGGTGAACCCTGTCGTGGATGTGATTCAAAGATGGGGCACTGAACCTTAAGAGTAGGGAACTGCATAAGACGGGACGGAAAAGGGTTTAGGGTTGGATTAGGCGTACCCGCTATGCGGCTCCGCGTAATCAAACCCTAAACCCTTTTCCTTATTCAAGGTTACTAAACCCGCAAGAAACTGAACCGTAAGAGGGTATTGGTGAACCCTGTCGTGGATGTGATTCAAAGATGGGGCACTGAACCTTAAGAGTAGGGTACTGCATAAGACGGGACGGAAAAGGGTTTAGGGTTGGATTAGGCGTACCCGCTACGCGGCTCCGCCTAACCCAACCCTAAACCATTTTCCTTATTCAAGGTCACTAAACCCGCAAGAAACTGAACCCTAAGAGGGTATTGGTGAACCCTGTCGTGGATGTGATTCAAAGATGGGGCACTGAACCTTAAGAGTAGGGTACTGCATAAGACGGGACGGAAAAGGGTTTAGGGTTGGATTAGGCAGACCCGCTTCGCGGCTCCGCCTAATCCAACCCTAAACCCTTTTCCTTATTCGAGGTCACTAAACCCGCAAGAAACTGAACCCTAAGAGGGTATTGGTGAACCCTGTCGTGGATGTGATTCAAAGATTGGGCACTGAACCTTAAGAGTAGGGTACTGCATAAGACGGGACGGAAAAGGGTTAAGGGTTGGATTAGGCGTACCCGCTACGCGGCTCCGCCTAATCCAACCCTAAACCCTTTTCCTTATTCAATGTCACTAAACCCGCAAGAAACTGAACACTAAGAGGGTATTGGTGAACCCTGTCGTGGATGTGTTTCAAAGATGGGGCACTGAACCTTAAGAGTAGGGTACTGCATAAGACGGGATGGAAAAGGGTTTAGGGTTGGATTAGGCGTACCCGCTATGCGGCTCCGCCTAATCCAACCCTAAACCCTTTTCCTTATTCAAGGTCACTAAACCAGCAAGAAACTGAACTCTAAGAGGGTATTGGTGAACCCTGTCGTGGATGTGATTCAAAGATGGGGCACTGAACCTTAAGAGTAGGGTACTGCATAAGACGGGACGGAAAAGGGTTTAGGGTTGGATTAGGCAGACTCTCTTCGCGGCTCCGCCTAATCCAACCCTAAACCCTTTTCCTTATTCGAGGTCACTAAACCCGCAAGAATCTGAACCCTAAGAGGGTATTGGTGAACCCTGTCGTGGATGTGATTCAAAGATGGGGCACTGAACCTTAAGAGTAGGGAACTGCATAAGACGGGACGGAAAAGGGTTTAGGGTTGGATTAGGCGTACCCGCTATGCGGCTCCGCGTAATCAAACCCTAAACCCTTTTCCTTATTCAAGGTTACTAAACCCGCAAGAAACTGAACCGTAAGAGGGTATTGGTGAACCCTGTCGTGGATGTGATTCAAAGATGGGGCACTGAACCTTAAGAGTAGGGTACTGCATAAGACGGGACGGAAAAGGGTTTAGGGTTGGATTAGGCGTACCCGCTACGCGGCTCCGCCTAACCCAACCCTAAACCATTTTCCTTATTCAAGGTCACTAAACCCGCAAGAAACTGAACCCTAAGAGGGTATTGGTGAACCCTGTCGTGGATGTGATTCAAAGATGGGGCACTGAACCTTAAGAGTAGGGTACTGCATAAGACGGGACGGAAAAGGGTTTAGGGTTGGATTAGGCAGACCCGCTTCGCGGCTCCGCCTAATCCAACCCTAAACCCTTTTCCTTATTCGAGGTCACTAAACCCGCAAGAAACTGAACCCTAAGAGGGTATTGGTGAACCCTGTCGTGGATGTGATTCAAAGATTGGGCACTGAACCTTAAGAGTAGGGTACTGCATAAGACGGGACGGAAAAGGGTTAAGGGTTGGATTAGGCGTACCCGCTACGCGGCTCCGCCTAATCCAACCCTAAACCCTTTTCCTTATTCAATGTCACTAAACCCGCAAGAAACTGAACACTAAGAGGGTATTGGTGAACCCTGTCGTGGATGTGTTTCAAAGATGGGGCACTGAACCTTAAGAGTAGGGTACTGCATAAGACGGGATGGAAAAGGGTTTAGGGTTGGATTAGGCGTACCCGCTATGCGGCTCCGCCTAATCCAACCCTAAACCCTTTTCCTTATTCAAGGTCACTAAACCAGCAAGAAACTGAACTCTAAGAGGGTATTGGTGAACCCTGTCGTGGATGTGATTCAAAGATGGGGCACTGAACCTTAAGAGTAGGGTACTGCATAAGACGGGACCGAAAAGGGTTTAGGGTTGGATTAGGCGTACCCGCTATGCGGCTCCGCCTAATCAAACCCTAAACCCTTTTCCTTATTCAAGGTTACTAAACCCGCAAGAAACTGAACCGTAAGAGGGTATTGGTGAACCCTGTCGTGGATGTGATTCAAAGATGGGGCACTGAACCTTAAGAGTAGGGTACTGCATAAGACGGGACAGAAAAGGGTTTAGGGTTGGATTAGGCGTACCCGCTACGCGGCTCCGCCTAACCCAACCCTAAACTATTTTCCTTATTCAAGGTCACTAAACCCGCAAGAAACTGAACCCTAAGAGGGTATTGGCGAACCCTGTCGTGGATGTGATTCAAAGATGGGGCACTGAACCTTAAGAGTAGGGTACTGCATAAGACGGGACGGAAAAGGGTTTAGGGTTGGATTAGGCAGACTCGCTTCGCGGCTCCGCCTAATCCAACCCTAAACCCTTTTCCTTATTCGAGGTCACTAAACCCGCAAGAAACTGAACCCTAAGAGGGTATTGGTGAACCCTGTCGTGGATGTGATTCAAAGATTGGGCACTGAACCTTAAGAGTAGGGTACTGCATAAGACGGGACGGAAAAGGGTTAAGGGTTGGATTAGGCGTACCCGCTACGCGGCTCCGCCTAATCCAACCCTAAACCCTTTTCCTTATTCAATGTCACTAAACCCGCAAGAAACTGAACACAAAGAGGGTATTGGTGAACCCTGTCGTGGATGTGTTTCAAAGATGGGGCACTGAACCTTAAGAGTAGGGTACTGCATAAGACGGGATGGAAAAGGGTTTAGGGTTGGATTAGGCGTACCCGCTATGCGGCTCCGCCTAATCCAACCCTAAACCCTTTTCCTTATTCAAGGTCACTAAACCAGCAAGAAACTGAACTCTAAGAGGGTATTGGTGAACCCTGTCGTGGATGTGATTCAAAGATGGGGCACTGAACCTTAAGAGTAGGGTACTGCATAAGACGGGACGGAAAAGGGTTTAGGGTTGGATTAGGCAGACCCGCTTCGCGGCTCCGCCTAACCCAACCCTAAACCCTTTTCCTTATTCGAGGTCACTAAACCCGCAAGAATCTGAACCCTAAGAGGGTATTAGTGAACCCTGTCGTGGATGTGATTCAAAGATGGGGCACTGAACCTTAAGAGTAGGGTACTGCATAAGACGGGACCGAAAAGGGTTTAGGGTTGGATTAGGCGTACCCGCTATGCGGCTCCGCCTAACCCAACCCTAAACCATTTTCCTTATTCAAGGTCACTAAACCCGCAAGAAACTGAACCCTAAGAGGGTATTGGCGAACCCTGTCGTGGATGTGATTCAAAGATGGGGCACTGAACCTTAAGAATAGGGTACTGCATAAGACGGGACGGAAAAGGGTTTAGGGTTGGATTAGGCGTACCCGCTACGCGGCTCCGCCTAACCCAACCCTAAACCATTTTCCTTATTCAAGGTCACTAAACCCGCAAGAAACTGAACCCTAAGAGGGTATTGGTGAACCATGTCGTGGATGTGATTCAAAGATGGGGCACTGAACCTTAAGAGTAGGGTACTGCATAAGACGGGATGGAAAAGGATTTAGGGTTGGATTAGGCAGACCCGCTTCGCGGCTCCGCCTAGTCCAACCCTAAACCCTTTTCCTTATTCGAGGTCACTAAACCCGCAAGAAACTGAACCCTAAGAGGGTATTGGTGAACCCTGTCGTGGATGTGATTCAAAGATGGGGCACTGAACCTTAAGAGTAGGGTACTGCATAAGACGGGACGGAAAAGGGTTTAGGGTTGGATTAGGCGGACCCGCTTCGCGGCTCCGCCTAATCCAACCCTAACCCCTTTTCCTTAATCGAGGTCACTAAACCCGCAAGAAACTGAACCGTAATAGTGTATTGGTGAACCCTGTCGTGGATGTGATTCAATGATGGGGCACTGAACCTTAAGAGTAGGGTACTGCATAAGACGGGACCGAAAAGGGTTTAGGGTTGGATTAGGCGTACCCGCTATGCGGCTCCGCTTAATCAAACCCTAAACCATTTTCCTTATTCAAGGTCACTAAACCCGCAAGAAACTGAACCCTAAGAGGGTATTGGTGAACCCTGTCGTGGATGTGATTCAAAGATGGGGCACTGAACCTTAAGAGTAAGGTACTGCAAAAGACGGGACGGAAAAGGGTTTAGGGTTGGATTAGGCGTACCCGCTATGCGGCTCCGCCTAATCCAACCCTAAACCCTTTTCCTTATTCAAGGACGCAAAAAGGGTTTAGGGTTGGATTAGGCGGACCCGCTTCGCGGCTATGCCTAATCCAACCCTAAACCCTTTTCCTTATTCAAGGTCACTAAACCCGCAAGAAACTGAACCCTAAGAGGGTATTAGTGAACCCTGTCGTGGGTGTGATTCAAAGATGGGGCACTGAACCTTAAGAGTAGGGTACTACATAAGATGGGACGGAAAAGGGTTTAGGGTTAGATTAGGCGGACCCGCTTCGCGGCTCCGCCCAATCCAACCCTAAACCCTTTTCCTTATTCAAGGTCACTAAACCCGCAAGAAACTGAACCCTAAGAGGGTATTGGTGAACTCTGTCGTGGATGTGATTCAAATATGGGGCACTGAACCTTAAGAGGTGGGTAATGCATAAGACGGGACGGAAAAGGGTTTAGGGTTGGATTAGGCGAACCCGCTACGCGGCTCCGCCTAATCCAACCCTAAACCCTTTTCCTTATTCAAGGTCACTAAACCAGCAAGAAACTGAACCCTAAGAGGGTATTGGTGAACCCTGTCGTGGATGTGATTCAAAGATGGGGCACTAAACCTTAAGAGTAGGGTACTGCAAAAGACGGGACGGAAAAGGGTTTAGGGTTGGATTAGGCAGACCCGCTTCGCGGCTCCGCCTAATCCAACCCTAAACCCTTTTCCTTATTCGAGGTCACTAAACCCGCAAGAAACTGAACCCTAAGAGGGTATTGGTGAACCCTGTCGTGGATGTGATTCAAAGATGGGGCACTGAACCTTAAGAGTAGGGTACTGCATAAGACGGGACGGAAAAGGGTTTAGGGTTGGATTAGGCGTACCCGCTATGCGGCTCCGCCTAATCCAACCCTAAACCCTTTTCCTTATTCAAGGTCACTAAACCAGCAAGAAACTGAACCCTAAGAGGGTATTGGTGAACCCTGTCGTGGATGTGATTCAAAGATGGGGCACTGAACCTTAAGAGTAGGGTACTGCAAAAGACGGGACGGAAAAGGGTTTAGGGTTGGATTAGGCGTACCCGCTATGCGGCTCCGCCTACTCCAACCCTAAACCCTTTTCCTTATTCAAGGTCACTAAACCCGCAAGAAACTGAACCCTAAGAGGGTATTAGTGAACCCTGTCGTGGGTGTGATTCAAAGATGGGTCACTGAACCTTAAGAGTAGGGTACTACATAAGATGGGACGGAAAAGGGTTTAGGGTTAGATTAGGCGGACCCGCTTCGCGGCTCCGCCCAATCCAACCCTAAACCCTTTTCCTTATTCAAGGTCACTAAACCCGCAAGAAACTGAACACTAAGAGGGTATTGGTGAACCCTGTCGTGGATGTGTTTCAAAGATGGGGCACTGAACCTTAAGAGTAGGGTAATGCATAAGACGGGACGGAAAAGGGTTTAGGGTTGGATTAGGCGAACCCGCCACGCGGCTCTGCCTAATCCAACCCTAAACCCTTTTCCTTATTCAAGGTCACTAAACCAGCAAGAAACTGAACCCTAAGAGGGTATTGGTGAACCCTGTCGTGGATGTGATTCAAAGATGGGGCACTGAACCTTAAGAGTAGGGTACTGCATAAGACGGGACGGAAAAGGGTTTAGGGTTGGATTAGGCGTACCCGCTACGCGGCTCCGCCTAACCCAACCCTAAACCATTTTCCTTATTCAAGGTCACTAAACCCGCAAGAAACTGAACCCTAAGAGGGTATTGGTGAACCCTGTCGTGGATGTGATTCAAAGATGGGGCACTGAACCTTAAGAGTAGAGTACTGCATAAGACGGGACGGAAAAGGGTTTACGGTTGGATTAGGCAGACCCGCTTCACGGCTCCGCCTAGTCCAACCCTAAACCCTTTTCCTTATTCGAGGTCACTAAACCCGCAAGAAACTGAACCCTAAGAGGGTATTGGTGAACCCTGTCGTGGATGTGTTTCAAAGATGGGGCACTGAACCTTAAGAGTAGGGTAATGCATAAGACGGGACGGAAAAGGGTTTAGGGTTGGATTAGGCGAACCCGCTACGCGGCTCCGCCTAATCCAACCCTAAACCCTTTTCCTTATTCAAGGTCACTAAACCAGCAAGAAACTGAACCCTAAGAGGGTATTGGTGAACCCTGTCGTGGATGTGATTCAAAGATGGGGCACTGAACCTTAAGAGTAGGGTACTGCATAAGACGGGACGGAAAAGGGTTTAGGGTTGGATTAGGCGTACCCGCTACGCGGCTCCGCCTAACCCAACCCTAAACCATTTTCCTTATTCAAGGTCACTAAACCCGCAATAAACTGAACCCTAAGAGGGTATTGGTGAACCCTGTCGTGGATGTGATTCAAAGATGGGGCACTGAACCTTAAGAGTAGGGTACTGCATAAGACGGGACGGAAAAGGGTTTAGGGTTGGATTAGGCATACCCGCTTCGCGGCTCCGCCTAGTCCAACCCTAAACCCTTTTCCTTATTCGAGGTCACTAAACCCGCAAGAAACTGAACCCTAAGAGGGTATTGGTGAAACCTGTCGTGGATGTGTTTCAAAGATGGGGCACTGAACCTTAAGAGTAGGGTAATGCATAAGACGGGACGGAAAAGGGTTTAGGGTTGGATTAGGCGAACCCGCTACGCGGCTCCGCCTAATCCAACCCTAAACCCTTTTCCTTATTCAAGGTCACTAAACCAGCAAGAAACTGAACCCTAAGAGGGTATTGGTGAACCCTGTCGTGGATGTGATTCAAAGATGGGGCACTGAACCTTAAGAGTAGGGTACTGCAAAAGACGGGACGGAAAAGGGTTTAGGGTTGGATTAGGCAGACCCGCTTCGCGGCTCCGCCTAATCCAACCCTAAACCCTTTTCCTTATTCGAGGTCACTAAACCCGCAAGAAACTGAACTCTAAGAGGGTATTGGTGAACCCTGTCGTGGATGTGATTCAAAGATGGGGCACTGAACCTTAAGAGTAGGGTACTGCATAAGACGGGACGGAAAAGGGTTTATGGTTGGATTAGGCGTACCCGCTATGCGGCTCCGCCTAATCCAACCCTAAACCCTTTTCCTTATTCAAGGTCACTAAACCCGCAAGAAACTGAACCCTAAGAGGGTATTAGTGAACCCTGTCGTGGGTGTGATTCAATGATGGGGCACTGAACCTTAAGAGTAGGGTACTGCATAAGACGGGACGGAAAAGGGTTTAGGGTTGGATTAGGCGTACCCGCTATGCAGCTCCGCCTAATCCAACCTTAAACCCTTTTCCTTTTTCAAGGTCACTAAACCAACAAGAAACTGAACCCTAAGAGGGTATTGGTGAACCCTGTCGTGGATGTGATTCAAAGATGGGGCACTGAACCTTAAGAGTAGGGTACTGCATAAGACGGGACAGAAAAGGGTTTAGGGTTGGATTTGGCGTACCCGCTACGCGGCTCCGCCTAATCCAACCCTAAACCATTTTACTTATTCAAGGTCACTAAACCCGCAAGAAACTGAACCCTAAGAGGGTATTGGTGAACCCTGTCGTGGGTGTGATTCAAAGATGGGGCACTGAACCTTAAGAGTAGGGTACTGCATAAGACGGGACGGAAAAGGGTTTAGGGATGGATTAGGCGTACCTGCTAAGCGGCTCTGCCTAATCCAACCCTAAACCATTTTCCTTATTCAAGGACGCAAAAGGGTTTAGGGTTGGATTAGGCGGACCCGCTTCGCGGCTATGCCTAATCCAACCCTAAACCCTTTTCCTTATTCAAGGTCACTAAACCCGCAAGAAACTGAACCCTAAGAGGGTATTGGTGAACCCTGTCGTGGGTGTGATTCAAAGATGGGGCACTGAACCTTAAGAGTAGGGTACTGCATAAGACGGGACGGAAAAGGGTTTACGGTTGGATTAGGCAGACCCGCTTCACGGCTCCGCCTAGTCCAACCCTAAACCCTTTTCCTTATTCGAGGTCACTAAACCCGCAAGAAACTGAACCCTAAGAGGGTATTGGTGAACCCTGTCGTGGATGTGTTTCAAAGATGGGGCACTGAACCTTAAGAGTAGGGTAATGCATAAGACGGGACGGAAAAGGGTTTAGGGTTGGATTAGGCGAACCCGCTACGCGGCTCCGCCTAATCCAACCCTAAACCCTTTTCCTTATTCAAGGTCACTAAACCAGCAAGAAACTGAACCCTAAGAGGGTATTGGTGAACCCTGTCGTGGATGTGATTCAAAGATGGGGCACTGAACCTTAAGAGTAGGGTACTGCATAAGACGGGACGGAAAAGGGTTTAGGGTTGGATTAGGCGTACCCGCTATGCAGCTCCGCCTAATCCAACCTTAAACCCTTTTCCTTTTTCAAGGTCACTAAACCAACAAGAAACTGAACCCTAAGAGGGTATTGGTGAACCCTGTCGTGGATGTGATTCAAAGATGGGGCACTGAACCTTAAGAGTAGGGTACTGCATAAGACGGGACAGAAAAGGGTTTAGGGTTGGATTTGGCGTACCCGCTACGCGGCTCCGCCTAATCCAACCCTAAACCATTTTACTTATTCAAGGTCACTAAACCCGCAAGAAACTGAACCCTAAGAGGGTATTGGTGAACCCTGTCGTGGGTGTGATTCAAAGATGGGGCACTGAACCTTAAGAGTAGGGTACTGCATAAGACGGGACGGAAAAGGGTTTAGGGATGGATTAGGCGTACCTGCTAAGCGGCTC
Organism: Agrostemma githago; assembly: GCA_958450325.1. Classification (NCBI taxonomy): domain Eukaryota; kingdom Viridiplantae; phylum Streptophyta; class Magnoliopsida; order Caryophyllales; family Caryophyllaceae; genus Agrostemma; species Agrostemma githago. The sequence continues at coordinate 52,922,213 of OY288245.1, read as the reverse complement.
TGCCTAATCCAACCCTAAACCATTTTCCTTATTCAAGGACGCAAAAGGGTTTAGGGTTGGATTAGGCGGACCCGCTTCGCGGCTATGCCTAATCCAACCCTAAACCCTTTTCCTTATTCAAGGTCACTAAACCCGCAAGAAACTGAACCCTAAGAGGGTATTGGTGAACCCTGTCGTGGGTGTGATTCAAAGATGGGGCACTGAACCTTAAGAGTAGGGTACTGCATAAGACGGGACGGAAAAGGGTTTACGGTTGGATTAGGCAGACCCGCTTCACGGCTCCGCCTAGTCCAACCCTAAACCCTTTTCCTTATTCGAGGTCACTAAACCCGCAAGAAACTGAACCCTAAGAGGGTATTGGTGAACCCTGTCGTGGATGTGTTTCAAAGATGGGGCACTGAACCTTAAGAGTAGGGTAATGCATAAGACGGGACGGAAAAGGGTTTAGGGTTGGATTAGGCGAACCCGCTACGCGGCTCCGCCTAATCCAACCCTAAACCCTTTTCCTTATTCAAGGTCACTAAACCAGCAAGAAACTGAACCCTAAGAGGGTATTGGTGAACCCTGTCGTGGATGTGATTCAAAGATGGGGCACTGAACCTTAAGAGTAGGGTACTGCATAAGACGGGACGGAAAAGGGTTTAGGGTTGGATTAGGCGTACCCGCTACGCGGCTCCGCCTAACCCAACCCTAAACCATTTTCCTTATTCAAGGTCACTAAACCCGCAATAAACTGAACCCTAAGAGGGTATTGGTGAACCCTGTCGTGGATGTGATTCAAAGATGGGGCACTGAACCTTAAGAGTAGGGTACTGCATAAGACGGGACGGAAAAGGGTTTAGGGTTGGATTAGGCATACCCGCTTCGCGGCTCCGCCTAGTCCAACCCTAAACCCTTTTCCTTATTCGAGGTCACTAAACCCGCAAGAAACTGAACCCTAAGAGGGTATTGGTGAAACCTGTCGTGGATGTGTTTCAAAGATGGGGCACTGAACCTTAAGAGTAGGGTAATGCATAAGACGGGACGGAAAAGGGTTTAGGGTTGGATTAGGCGAACCCGCTACGCGGCTCCGCCTAATCCAACCCTAAACCCTTTTCCTTATTCAAGGTCACTAAACCAGCAAGAAACTGAACCCTAAGAGGGTATTGGTGAACCCTGTCGTGGATGTGATTCAAAGATGGGGCACTGAACCTTAAGAGTAGGGTACTGCAAAAGACGGGACGGAAAAGGGTTTAGGGTTGGATTAGGCAGACCCGCTTCGCGGCTCCGCCTAATCCAACCCTAAACCCTTTTCCTTATTCGAGGTCACTAAACCCGCAAGAAACTGAACTCTAAGAGGGTATTGGTGAACCCTGTCGTGGATGTGATTCAAAGATGGGGCACTGAACCTTAAGAGTAGGGTACTGCATAAGACGGGACGGAAAAGGGTTTATGGTTGGATTAGGCGTACCCGCTATGCGGCTCCGCCTAATCCAACCCTAAACCCTTTTCCTTATTCAAGGTCACTAAACCCGCAAGAAACTGAACCCTAAGAGGGTATTAGTGAACCCTGTCGTGGGTGTGATTCAATGATGGGGCACTGAACCTTAAGAGTAGGGTACTGCATAAGACGGGACGGAAAAGGGTTTAGGGTTGGATTAGGCGTACCCGCTATGCAGCTCCGCCTAATCCAACCTTAAACCCTTTTCCTTTTTCAAGGTCACTAAACCAACAAGAAACTGAACCCTAAGAGGGTATTGGTGAACCCTGTCGTGGATGTGATTCAAAGATGGGGCACTGAACCTTAAGAGTAGGGTACTGCATAAGACGGGACAGAAAAGGGTTTAGGGTTGGATTTGGCGTACCCGCTACGCGGCTCCGCCTAATCCAACCCTAAACCATTTTACTTATTCAAGGTCACTAAACCCGCAAGAAACTGAACCCTAAGAGGGTATTGGTGAACCCTGTCGTGGGTGTGATTCAAAGATGGGGCACTGAACCTTAAGAGTAGGGTACTGCATAAGACGGGACGGAAAAGGGTTTAGGGATGGATTAGGCGTACCTGCTAAGCGGCTCTGCCTAATCCAACCCTAAACCATTTTCCTTATTCAAGGACGCAAAAGGGTTTAGGGTTGGATTAGGCGGACCCGCTTCGCGGCTATGCCTAATCCAACCCTAAACCCTTTTCCTTATTCAAGGTCACTAAACCCGCAAGAAACTGAACCCTAAGAGGGTATTGGTGAACCCTGTCGTGGGTGTGATTCAAAGATGGGGCACTGAACCTTAAGAGTAGGGTACTGCATAAGACGGGACGGAAAAGGGTTTAGGGTTGGATTAGGCGTACCTGCTAAGCGGCTCTGCCTAATCCAACCCTAAACCCTTTTCCTTATTCAAGGTCACTAAACCAGCAAGAAACTGAACCCTAAGAGGGTATTGGTGAACCCTGTCGTGGATGTGATTCAAAGATGGGGCACTGAACCTTAAGAGTAGGGTACTGCAAAAGACGGGACGGAAAAGGGTTTAGGGTTGGATTAGGCAGACCCGCTTCGCGGCTCCGCCTAATCCAACCCTAAACCCTTTTCCTTATTCGAGGTCACTAAACCCGCAAGAAACTGAACCCTAAGAGGGTATTGGTGAACCCTGTCGTGGATGTGATTCAAAGATGGGGCACTGAACCTTAAGAGTAGGGTACTGCATAAGACGGGACGGAAAAGGGTTTAGGGTTGGATTAGGCATACCCGCTTCGCGGCTCCGCCTAGTCCAACCCTAAACCCTTTTCCTTATTCGAGGTCACTAAACCCGCAAGAAACTGAACCCTAGGAGGGTATTGGTGAACCCTGTCGTGGATGTGTTTCAAAGATGGGGCACTGAACCTTAAGAGTAGGGTAATGCATAAGACGGGACGGAAAAGGGTTTAGGGTTGGATTAGGCGAACCCGCTACGCGGCTCCGCCTAATCCAACCCTAAACCCTTTTCCTTATTCAAGGTCACTAAACCAGCAAGAAACTGAACCCTAAGAGGGTATTGGTGAACCCTGTCGTGGATGTGATTCAAAGATGGGGCACTGAACCTTAAGAGTAGGGTACTGCATAAGACGGGACGGAAAAGGGTTTAGGGTTGGATTAGGCGTACCCGCTACGCGGCTCCGCCTAACCCAACCCTAAACCATTTTCCTTATTCAAGGTCACTAAACCCGCAATAAACTGAACCCTAAGAGGGTATTGGTGAACCCTGTCGTGGATGTGATTCAAAGATGGGGCACTGAACCTTAAGAGTAGGGTACTGCATAAGACGGGACGGAAAAGGGTTTAGGGTTGGATTAGGCATACCCGCTTCGCGGCTCCGCCTAGTCCAACCCTAAACCCTTTTCCTTATTCGAGGTCACTAAACCCGCAAGAAACTGAACCCTAAGAGGGTATTGGTGAAACCTGTCGTGGATGTGTTTCAAAGATGGGGCACTGAACCTTAAGAGTAGGGTAATGCATAAGACGGGACGGAAAAGGGTTTAGGGTTGGATTAGGCGAACCCGCTACGCGGCTCCGCCTAATCCAACCCTAAACCCTTTTCCTTATTCAAGGTCACTAAACCAGCAAGAAACTGAACCCTAAGAGGGTATTGGTGAACCCTGTCGTGGATGTGATTCAAAGATGGGGCACTGAACCTTAAGAGTAGGGTACTGCAAAAGACGGGACGGAAAAGGGTTTAGGGTTGGATTAGGCAGACCCGCTTCGCGGCTCCGCCTAATCCAACCCTAAACCCTTTTCCTTATTCGAGGTCACTAAACCCGCAAGAAACTGAACTCTAAGAGGGTATTGGTGAACCCTGTCGTGGATGTGATTCAAAGATGGGGCACTGAACCTTAAGAGTAGGGTACTGCATAAGACGGGACGGAAAAGGGTTTATGGTTGGATTAGGCGTACCCGCTATGCGGCTCCGCCTAATCCAACCCTAAACCCTTTTCCTTATTCAAGGTCACTAAACCCGCAAGAAACTGAACCCTAAGAGGGTATTAGTGAACCCTGTCGTGGGTGTGATTCAATGATGGGGCACTGAACCTTAAGAGTAGGGTACTGCATAAGACGGGACGGAAAAGGGTTTAGGGTTGGATTAGGCGTACCCGCTATGCAGCTCCGCCTAATCCAACCTTAAACCCTTTTCCTTTTTCAAGGTCACTAAACCAACAAGAAACTGAACCCTAAGAGGGTATTGGTGAACCCTGTCGTGGATGTGATTCAAAGATGGGGCACTGAACCTTAAGAGTAGGGTACTGCATAAGACGGGACAGAAAAGGGTTTAGGGTTGGATTTGGCGTACCCGCTACGCGGCTCCGCCTAATCCAACCCTAAACCATTTTACTTATTCAAGGTCACTAAACCCGCAAGAAACTGAACCCTAAGAGGGTATTGGTGAACCCTGTCGTGGGTGTGATTCAAAGATGGGGCACTGAACCTTAAGAGTAGGGTACTGCATAAGACGGGACGGAAAAGGGTTTAGGGATGGATTAGGCGTACCTGCTAAGCGGCTCTGCCTAATCCAACCCTAAACCATTTTCCTTATTCAAGGACGCAAAAGGGTTTAGGGTTGGATTAGGCGGACCCGCTTCGCGGCTATGCCTAATCCAACCCTAAACCCTTTTCCTTATTCAAGGTCACTAAACCCGCAAGAAACTGAACCCTAAGAGGGTATTGGTGAACCCTGTCGTGGGTGTGATTCAAAGATGGGGCACTGAACCTTAAGAGTAGGGTACTGCATAAGACGGGACGGAAAAGGGTTTAGGGTTGGATTAGGCGTACCTGCTAAGCGGCTCTGCCTAATCCAACCCTAAACCCTTTTCCTTATTCAAGGTCACTAAACCAGCAAGAAACTGAACCCTAAGAGGGTATTGGTGAACCCTGTCGTGGATGTGATTCAAAGATGGGGCACTGAACCTTAAGAGTAGGGTACTGCAAAAGACGGGACGGAAAAGGGTTTAGGGTTGGATTAGGCAGACCCGCTTCGCGGCTCCGCCTAATCCAACCCTAAACCCTTTTCCTTATTCGAGGTCACTAAACCCGCAAGAAACTGAACCCTAAGAGGGTATTGGTGAACCCTGTCGTGGATGTGATTCAAAGATGGGGCACTGAACCTTAAGAGTAGGGTACTGCATAAGACGGGACGGAAAAGGGTTTAGGGTTGGATTAGGCATACCCGCTTCGCGGCTCCGCCTAGTCCAACCCTAAACCCTTTTCCTTATTCGAGGTCACTAAACCCGCAAGAAACTGAACCCTAAGAGGGTATTGGTGAACCCTGTCGTGGATGTGTTTCAAAGATGGGGCACTGAACCTTAAGAGTAGGGTAATGCATAAGACGGGACGGAAAAGGGTTTAGGGTTGGATTAGGCGAACCCGCTACGCGGCTCCGCCTAATCCAACCCTAAACCCTTTTCCTTATTCAAGGTCACTAAACCAGCAAGAAACTGAACCCTAAGAGGGTATTGGTGAACCCTGTCGTGGATGTGATTCAAAGATGGGGCACTGAACCTTAAGAGTAGGGTACTGCAAAAGACGGGACGGAAAAGGGTTTAGGGTTGGATTAGGCAGACCCGCTTCGCGGCTCCGCCTAATCCAACCCTAAACCCTTTTCCTTATTCGAGGTCACTAAACCCGCAAGAAACTGAACTCTAAGAGGGTATTGGTGAACCCTGTCGTGGATGTGATTCAAAGATGGGGCACTGAACCTTAAGAGTAGGGTACTGCATAAGACGGGACGGAAAAGGGTTTATGGTTGGATTAGGCGTACCCGCTATGCGGCTCCGCCTAATCCAACCCTAAACCCTTTTCCTTATTCAAGGTCACTAAACCCGCAAGAAACTGAACCCTAAGAGGGTATTAGTGAACCCTGTCGTGGGTGTGATTCAATGATGGGGCACTGAACCTTAAGAGTAGGGTACTGCATAAGACGGGACGGAAAAGGGTTTAGGGTTGGATTAGGCGTACCCGCTATGCAGCTCCGCCTAATCCAACCTTAAACCCTTTTCCTTTTTCAAGGTCACTAAACCAACAAGAAACTGAACCCTAAGAGGGTATTGGTGAACCCTGTCGTGGATGTGATTCAAAGATGGGGCACTGAACCTTAAGAGTAGGGTACTGCATAAGACGGGACAGAAAAGGGTTTAGGGTTGGATTTGGCGTACCCGCTACGCGGCTCCGCCTAATCCAACCCTAAACCATTTTACTTATTCAAGGTCACTAAACCCGCAAGAAACTGAACCCTAAGAGGGTATTGGTGAACCCTGTCGTGGGTGTGATTCAAAGATGGGGCACTGAACCTTAAGAGTAGGGTACTGCATAAGACGGGACGGAAAAGGGTTTAGGGATGGATTAGGCGTACCTGCTAAGCGGCTCTGCCTAATCCAACCCTAAACCATTTTCCTTATTCAAGGACGCAAAAGGGTTTAGGGTTGGATTAGGCGGACCCGCTTCGCGGCTATGCCTAATCCAACCCTAAACCCTTTTCCTTATTCAAGGTCACTAAACCCGCAAGAAACTGAACCCTAAGAGGGTATTGGTGAACCCTGTCGTGGGTGTGATTCAAAGATGGGGCACTGAACCTTAAGAGTAGGGTACTGCATAAGACGGGACGGAAAAGGGTTTAGGGTTGGATTAGGCGTACCTGCTAAGCGGCTCTGCCTAATCCAACCCTAAACCCTTTTCCTTATTCAAGGTCACTAAACCAGCAAGAAACTGAACCCTAAGAGGGTATTGGTGAACCCTGTCGTGGATGTGATTCAAAGATGGGGCACTGAACCTTAAGAGTAGGGTACTGCAAAAGACGGGACGGAAAAGGGTTTAGGGTTGGATTAGGCAGACCCGCTTCGCGGCTCCGCCTAATCCAACCCTAAACCCTTTTCCTTATTCGAGGTCACTAAACCCGCAAGAAACTGAACCCTAAGAGGGTATTGGTGAACCCTGTCGTGGATGTGATTCAAAGATGGGGCACTGAACCTTAAGAGTAGGGTACTGCAAAAGACGGGACGGAAAAGGGTTTAGGGTTGGATTAGGCAGACCCGCTTCGCGGCTCCGCCTAATCCAACCCTAAACCCTTTTCCTTATTCGAGGTCACTAAACCCGCAAGAAACTGAACCCTAAGAGGGTATTGGTGAACCCTGTCGTGGATGTGATTCAAAGATGGGGCACTGAACCTTAAGAGTAGGGTACTGCATAAGACGGGACGGAAAAGGGTTTAGGGTTGGATTAGGCATACCCGCTTCGCGGCTCCGCCTAGTCCAACCCTAAACCCTTTTCCTTATTCGAGGTCACTAAACCCGCAAGAAACTGAACCCTAAGAGGGTATTGGTGAACCCTGTCGTGGATGTGTTTCAAAGATGGGGCACTGAACCTTAAGAGTAGGGTAATGCATAAGACGGGACGGAAAAGGGTTTAGGGTTGGATTAGGCGAACCCGCTACGCGGCTCCGCCTAATCCAACCCTAAACCCTTTTCCTTATTCAAGGTCACTAAACCAGCAAGAAACTGAACCCTAAGAGGGTATTGGTGAACCCTGTCGTGGATGTGATTCAAAGATGGGGCACTGAACCTTAAGAGTAGGGTACTGCAAAAGACGGGACGGAAAAGGGTTTAGGGTTGGATTAGGCAGACCCGCTTCGCGGCTCCGCCTAATCCAACCCTAAACCCTTTTCCTTATTCGAGGTCACTAAACCCGCAAGAAACTGAACTCTAAGAGGGTATTGGTGAACCCTGTCGTGGATGTGATTCAAAGATGGGGCACTGAACCTTAAGAGTAGGGTACTGCATAAGACGGGACGGAAAAGGGTTTATGGTTGGATTAGGCGTACCCGCTATGCGGCTCCGCCTAATCCAACCCTAAACCCTTTTCCTTATTCAAGGTCACTAAACCCGCAAGAAACTGAACCCTAAGAGGGTATTAGTGAACCCTGTCGTGGGTGTGATTCAATGATGGGGCACTGAACCTTAAGAGTAGGGTACTGCATAAGACGGGACGGAAAAGGGTTTAGGGTTGGATTAGGCGTACCCGCTATGCAGCTCCGCCTAATCCAACCTTAAACCCTTTTCCTTTTTCAAGGTCACTAAACCAACAAGAAACTGAACCCTAAGAGGGTATTGGTGAACCCTGTCGTGGATGTGATTCAAAGATGGGGCACTGAACCTTAAGAGTAGGGTACTGCATAAGACGGGACAGAAAAGGGTTTAGGGTTGGATTTGGCGTACCCGCTACGCGGCTCCGCCTAATCCAACCCTAAACCATTTTACTTATTCAAGGTCACTAAACCCGCAAGAAACTGAACCCTAAGAGGGTATTGGTGAACCCTGTCGTGGGTGTGATTCAAAGATGGGGCACTGAACCTTAAGAGTAGGGTACTGCATAAGACGGGACGGAAAAGGGTTTAGGGATGGATTAGGCGTACCTGCTAAGCGGCTCTGCCTAATCCAACCCTAAACCATTTTCCTTATTCAAGGACGCAAAAGGGTTTAGGGTTGGATTAGGCGGACCCGCTTCGCGGCTATGCCTAATCCAACCCTAAACCCTTTTCCTTATTCAAGGTCACTAAACCCGCAAGAAACTGAACCCTAAGAGGGTATTGGTGAACCCTGTCGTGGGTGTGATTCAAAGATGGGGCACTGAACCTTAAGAGTAGGGTACTGCATAAGACGGGACGGAAAAGGGTTTAGGGTTGGATTAGGCGTACCTGCTAAGCGGCTCTGCCTAATCCAACCCTAAACCCTTTTCCTTATTCAAGGTCACTAAACCAGCAAGAAACTGAACCCTAAGAGGGTATTGGTGAACCCTGTCGTGGATGTGATTCAAAGATGGGGCACTGAACCTTAAGAGTAGGGTACTGCAAAAGACGGGACGGAAAAGGGTTTAGGGTTGGATTAGGCAGACCCGCTTCGCGGCTCCGCCTAATCCAACCCTAAACCCTTTTCCTTATTCGAGGTCACTAAACCCGCAAGAAACTGAACCCTAAGAGGGTATTGGTGAACCCTGTCGTGGATGTGATTCAAAGATGGGGCACTGAACCTTAAGAGTAGGGTACTGCATAAGACGGGACGGAAAAGGGTTTAGGGTTGGATTAGGCGAACCCGCTACGCGGCTCCGCCTAATCCAACCCTAAACCCTTTTCCTTATTCAAGGTCACTAAACCAGCAAGAAACTGAACCCTAAGAGGGTATTGGTGAACCCTGTCGTGGATGTGATTCAAAGATGGGGCACTGAACCTTAAGAGTAGGGTACTGCATAAGACGGGACGGAAAAGGGTTTAGGGTTGGATTAGGCGTACCCGCTACGCGGCTCCGCCTAACCCAACCCTAAACCATTTTCCTTATTCAAGGTCACTAAACCCGCAATAAACTGAACCCTAAGAGGGTATTGGTGAACCCTGTCGTGGATGTGATTCAAAGATGGGGCACTGAACCTTAAGAGTAGGGTACTGCATAAGACGGGACGGAAAAGGGTTTAGGGTTGGATTAGGCATACCCGCTTCGCGGCTCCGCCTAGTCCAACCCTAAACCCTTTTCCTTATTCGAGGTCACTAAACCCGCAAGAAACTGAACCCTAAGAGGGTATTGGTGAACCCTGTCGTGGATGTGTTTCAAAGATGGGGCACTGAACCTTAAGAGTAGGGTAATGCATAAGACGGGACGGAAAAGGGTTTAGGGTTGGATTAGGCGAACCCGCTACGCGGCTCCGCCTAATCCAACCCTAAACCCTTTTCCTTATAAAAGGTCACTAAACCAGCAAGAAACTGAACCCTAAGAGGGTATTGGTGAACCCTGTCGTGGATGTGATTCAAAGATGGGGCACTGAACCTTAAGAGTAGGGTACTGCAAAAGACGGGACGGAAAAGGGTTTAGGGTTGGATTAGGCAGACCCGCTTCGCGGCTCCGCCTAATCCAACCCTAAACCCTTTTCCTTATTCGAGGTCACTAAACCCGCAAGAAACTGAACCCTAAGAGGGTATTGGTGAACCCTGTCGTGGATGTGATTCAAAGATGGGGCACTGAACCTTAAGAGTAGGGTACTGCATAAGACGGGACGGAAAAGGGTTTAGGGTTGGATTAGGCGAACCCGCTACGCGGCTCCGCCTAATCCAACCCTAAACCCTTTTCCTTATTCAAGGTCACTAAACCAGCAAGAAACTGAACCCTAAGAGGGTATTGGTGAACCCTGTCGTGGATGTGATTCAAAGATGGGGCACTGAACCTTAAGAGTAGGGTACTGCATAAGACGGGACGGAAAAGGGTTTAGGGTTGGATTAGGCGTACCCGCTACGCGGCTCCGCCTAACCCAACCCTAAACCATTTTCCTTATTCAAGGTCACTAAACCCGCAATAAACTGAACCCTAAGAGGGTATTGGTGAACCCTGTCGTGGATGTGATTCAAAGATGGGGCACTGAACCTTAAGAGTAGGGTACTGCATAAGACGGGACGGAAAAGGGTTTAGGGTTGGATTAGGCATACCCGCTTCGCGGCTCCGCCTAGTCCAACCCTAAACCCTTTTCCTTATTCGAGGTCACTAAACCCGCAAGAAACTGAACCCTAAGAGGGTATTGGTGAACCCTGTCGTGGATGTGTTTCAAAGATGGGGCACTGAACCTTAAGAGTAGGGTAATGCATAAGACGGGACGGAAAAGGGTTTAGGGTTGGATTAGGCGAACCCGCTACGCGGCTCCGCCTAATCCAACCCTAAACCCTTTTCCTTATTCAAGGTCACTAAACCAGCAAGAAACTGAACCCTAAGAGGGTATTGGTGAACCCTGTCGTGGATGTGATTCAAAGATGGGGCACTGAACCTTAAGAGTAGGGTACTGCATAAGACGGGACGGAAAAGGGTTTAGGGTTGGATTAGGCGTACCCGCTACGCGGCTCCGCCTAACCCAACCCTAAACCATTTTCCTTATTCAAGGTCACTAAACCCGCAATAAACTGAACCCTAAGAGGGTATTGGTGAACCCTGTCGTGGATGTGATTCAAAGATGGGGCACTGAACCTTAAGAGTAGGGTACTGCATAAGACGGGACGGAAAAGGGTTTAGGGTTGGATTAGGCATACCCGCTTCGCGGCTCCGCCTAGTCCAACCCTAAACCCTTTTCCTTATTCGAGGTCACTAAACCCGCAAGAAACTGAACCCTAAGAGGGTATTGGTGAACCCTGTCGTGGATGTGTTTCAAAGATGGGGCACTGAACCTTAAGAGTAGGGTAATGCATAAGACGGGACGGAAAAGGGTTTAGGGTTGGATTAGGCGAACCCGCTACGCGGCTCCGCCTAATCCAACCCTAAACCCTTTTCCTTATTCAAGGTCACTAAACCAGCAAGAAACTGAACCCTAAGAGGGTATTGGTGAACCCTGTCGTGGATGTGATTCAAAGATGGGGCACTGAACCTTAAGAGTAGGGTACTGCAAAAGACGGGACGGAAAAGGGTTTAGGGTTGGATTAGGCAGACCCGCTTCGCGGCTCCGCCTAATCCAACCCTAAACCCTTTTCCTTATTCGAGGTCACTAAACCCGCAAGAAACTGAACTCTAAGAGGGTATTGGTGAACCCTGTCGTGGATGTGATTCAAAGATGGGGCACTGAACCTTAAGAGTAGGGTACTGCATAAGACGGGACGGAAAAGGGTTTATGGTTGGATTAGGCGTACCCGCTATGCGGCTCCGCCTAATCCAACCCTAAACCCTTTTCCTTATTCAAGGTCACTAAACCCGCAAGAAACTGAACCCTAAGAGGGTATTAGTGAACCCTGTCGTGGGTGTGATTCAATGATGGGGCACTGAACCTTAAGAGTAGGGTACTGCATAAGACGGGACGGAAAAGGGTTTAGGGTTGGATTAGGCGTACCCGCTATGCAGCTCCGCCTAATCCAACCTTAAACCCTTTTCCTTTTTCAAGGTCACTAAACCAACAAGAAACTGAACCCTAAGAGGGTATTGGTGAACCCTGTCGTGGATGTGATTCAAAGATGGGGCACTGAACCTTAAGAGTAGGGTACTGCATAAGACGGGACAGAAAAGGGTTTAGGGTTGGATTTGGCGTACCCGCTACGCGGCTCCGCCTAATCCAACCCTAAACCATTTTACTTATTCAAGGTCACTAAACCCGCAAGAAACTGAACCCTAAGAGGGTATTGGTGAACCCTGTCGTGGGTGTGATTCAAAGATGGGGCACTGAACCTTAAGAGTAGGGTACTGCATAAGACGGGACGGAAAAGGGTTTAGGGATGGATTAGGCGTACCTGCTAAGCGGCTCTGCCTAATCCAACCCTAAACCATTTTCCTTATTCAAGGACGCAAAAGGGTTTAGGGTTGGATTAGGCGGACCCGCTTCGCGGCTATGCCTAATCCAACCCTAAACCCTTTTCCTTATTCAAGGTCACTAAACCCGCAAGAAACTGAACCCTAAGAGGGTATTGGTGAACCCTGTCGTGGGTGTGATTCAAAGATGGGGCACTGAACCTTAAGAGTAGGGTACTGCATAAGACGGGACGGAAAAGGGTTTAGGGTTGGATTAGGCGTACCTGCTAAGCGGCTCTGCCTAATCCAACCCTAAACCCTTTTCCTTATTCAAGGTCACTAAACCAGCAAGAAACTGAACCCTAAGAGGGTATTGGTGAACCCTGTCGTGGATGTGATTCAAAGATGGGGCACTGAACCTTAAGAGTAGGGTACTGCAAAAGACGGGACGGAAAAGGGTTTAGGGTTGGATTAGGCAGACCCGCTTCGCGGCTCCGCCTAATCCAACCCTAAACCCTTTTCCTAATTCGAGGTCACTAAACCCGCAAGAAACTGAACCCTAAGAGGGTATTGGTGAACCCTGTCGTGGATGTGATTCAAAGATGGGGCACTGAACCTTAAGAGTAGGGTACTGCATAAGACGGGACGGAAAAGGGTTTAGGGTTGGATTAGGCGAACCCGCTACGCGGCTCCGCCTAATCCAACCCTAAACCCTTTTCCTTATTCAAGGTCACTAAACCAGCAAGAAACTGAACCCTAAGAGGGTATTGGTGAACCCTGTCGTGGATGTGATTCAAAGATGGGGCACTGAACCTTAAGAGTAGGGTACTGCAAAAGACGGGACGGAAAAGGGTTTAGGGTTGGATTAGGCGTACCCGCTATGCGGCTCCGCCTACTCCAACCCTAAACCCTTTTCCTTATTCAAGGTCACTAAACCCGCAAGAAACTGAACCCTAAGAGGGTATTAGTGAACCCTGTCGTGGGTGTGATTCAAAGATGGGTCACTGAACCTTAAGAGTAGGGTACTACATAAGATGGGACGGAAAAGGGTTTAGGGTTAGATTAGGCGGACCCGCTTCGCGGCTCCGCCCAATCCAACCCTAAACCCTTTTCCTTATTCAAGGTCACTAAACCCGCAAGAAACTGAACACTAAGAGGGTATTGGTGAACCCTGTCGTGGATGTGTTTCAAAGATGGGGCACTGAACCTTAAGAGTAGGGTAATGCATAAGACGGGACGGAAAAGGGTTTAGGGTTGGATTAGGCGAACCCGCCACGCGGCTCTGCCTAATCCAACCCTAAACCCTTTTCCTTATTCAAGGTCACTAAACCAGCAAGAAACTGAACCCTAAGAGGGTATTGGTGAACCCTGTCGTGGATGTGATTCAAAGATGGGGCACTGAACCTTAAGAGTAGGGTACTGCATAAGACGGGACGGAAAAGGGTTTAGGGTTGGATTAGGCGTACCCGCTACGCGGCTCCGCCTAACCCAACCCTAAACCATTTTCCTTATTCAAGGTCACTAAACCCGCAAGAAACTGAACCCTAAGAGGGTATTGGTGAACCCTGTCGTGGATGTGATTCAAAGATGGGGCACTGAACCTTAAGAGTAGAGTACTGCATAAGACGGGACGGAAAAGGGTTTACGGTTGGATTAGGCAGACCCGCTTCGCGGCTCCGCCTAGTCCAACCCTAAACCCTTTTCCTTATTCGAGGTCACTAAACCCGCAAGAAACTGAACCCTAAGAGGGTATTGGTGAACCCTGTCGTGGATGTGTTTCAAAGATGGGGCACTGAACCTTAAGAGTAGGGTAATGCATAAGACGGGACGGAAAAGGGTTTAGGGTTGGATTAGGCGAACCCGCTACGCGGCTCCGCCTAATCCAACCCTAAACCCTTTTCCTTATTCAAGGTCACTAAACCAGCAAGAAACTGAACCCTAAGAGGGTATTGGTGAACCCTGTCGTGGATGTGATTCAAAGATGGGGCACTGAACCTTAAGAGTAGGGTACTGCATAAGACGGGACGGAAAAGGGTTTAGGGTTGGATTAGGCGTACCCGCTACGCGGCTCCGCCTAACCCAACCCTAAACTATTTTCCTTATTCAAGGTCACTAAACCCGCAATAAACTGAACCCTAAGAGGGTATTGGTGAACCCTGTCGTGGATGTGATTCAAAGATGGGGCACTGAACCTTAAGAGTAGGGTACTGCATAAGACGGGACGGAAAAGGGTTTAGGGTTGGATTAGGCATACCCGCTTCGCGGCTCCGCCTAGTCCAACCCTAAACCCTTTTCCTTATTCGAGGTCACTAAACCCGCAAGAAACTGAACCCTAAGAGGGTATTGGTGAACCCTGTCGTGGATGTGTTTCAAAGATGGGGCACTGAACCTTAAGAGTAGGGTAATGCATAAGACGGGACGGAAAAGGGTTTAGGGTTGGATTAGGCGAACCCGCTACGCGGCTCCGCCTAATCCAACCCTAAACCCTTTTCCTTATTCAAGGTCACTAAACCAGCAAGAAACTGAACCCTAAGAGGGTATTGGTGAACCCTGTCGTGGATGTGATTCAAAGATGGGGCACTGAACCTTAAGAGTAGGGTACTGCAAAAGACGGGACGGAAAAGGGTTTAGGGTTGGATTAGGCAGACCCGCTTCGCGGCTCCGCCTAATCCAACCCTAAACCCTTTTCCTTATTCGAGGTCACTAAACCCGCAAGAAACTGAACTCTAAGAGGGTATTGGTGAACCCTGTCGTGGATGTGATTCAAAGATGGGGCACTGAACCTTAAGAGTAGGGTACTGCATAAGACGGGACGGAAAAGTGTTTATGGTTGGATTAGGCGTACCCGCTATGCGGCTCCGCCTAATCCAACCCTAAACCCTTTTCCTTATTCAAGGTCACTAAACCCGCAAGAAACTGAACCCTAAGAGGGTATTAGTGAACCCTGTCGTGGGTGTGATTCAATGATGGGGCACTGAACCTTAAGAGTAGGGTACTGCATAAGACGGGACGGAAAAGGGTTTAGGGTTGGATTAGGCGTACCCGCTATGCAGCTCCGCCTAATCCAACCTTAAACCCTTTTCCTTTTTCAAGGTCACTAAACCAACAAGAAACTGAACCCTAAGAGGGTATTGGTGAACCCTGTCGTGGATGTGATTCAAAGATGGGGCACTGAACCTTAAGAGTAGGGTACTGCATAAGACGGGACAGAAAAGGGTTTAGGGTTGGATTTGGCGTACCCGCTACGCGGCTCCGCCTAATCCAACCCTAAACCATTTTACTTATTCAAGGTCACTAAACCCGCAAGAAACTGAACCCTAAGAGGGTATTGGTGAACCCTGTCGTGGGTGTGATTCAAAGATGGGGCACTGAACCTTAAGAGTAGGGTACTGCATAAGACGGGACGGAAAAGGGTTTAGGGATGGATTAGGCGTACCTGCTAAGCGGCTCTGCCTAATCCAACCCTAAACCATTTTCCTTATTCAAGGACGCAAAAGGGTTTAGGGTTGGATTAGGCGGACCCGCTTCGCGGCTATGCCTAATCCAACCCTAAACCCTTTTCCTTATTCAAGGTCACTAAACCCGCAAGAAACTGAACCCTAAGAGGGTATTGGTGAACCCTGTCGTGGGTGTGATTCAAAGACGGGGCACTGAACCTTAAGAGTAGGGTACTGCATAAGACGGGACGGAAAAGGGTTTAGGGTTGGATTAGGCGTACCTGCTAAGCGGCTCTGCCTAATCCAACCCTAAACCCTTTTCCTTATTCAAGGTCACTAAACCAGCAAGAAACTGAACCCTAAGAGGGTATTGGTGAACCCTGTCGTGGATGTGATTCAAAGATGGGGCACTGAACCTTAAGAGTAGGGTACTGCAAAAGACGGGACGGAAAAGGGTTTAGGGTTGGATTAGGCAGACCCGCTTCGCGGCTCCGCCTAATCCAACCCTAAACCCTTTTCCTTATTCGAGGTCACTAAACCCGCAAGAAACTGAACCCTAAGAGGGTATTGGTGAACCCTGTCGTGGATGTGATTCAAAGATGGGGCACTGAACCTTAAGAGTAGGGTACTGCATAAGACGGGACGGAAAAGGGTTTAGGGTTGGATTAGGCGAACCCGCTACGCGGCTCCGCCTAATCCAACCCTAAACCCTTTTCCTTATTCAAGGTCACTAAACCAGCAAGAAACTGAACCCTAAGAGGGTATTGGTGAACCCTGTCGTGGATGTGATTCAAAGATGGGGCACTGAACCTTAAGAGTAGGGTACTGCATAAGACGGGACGGAAAAGGGTTTAGGGTTGGATTAGGCGTACCCGCTACGCGGCTCCGCCTAACCCAACCCTAAACCATTTTCCTTATTCAAGGTCACTAAACCCGCAATAAACTGAACCCTAAGAGGGTATTGGTGAACCCTGTCGTGGATGTGATTCAAAGATGGGGCACTGAACCTTAAGAGTAGGGTACTGCATAAGACGGGACGGAAAAGGGTTTAGGGTTGGATTAGGCATACCCGCTTCGCGGCTCCGCCTAGTCCAACCCTAAACCCTTTTCCTTATTCGAGGTCACTAAACCCGCAAGAAACTGAACCCTAAGAGGGTATTGGTGAACCCTGTCGTGGATGTGTTTCAAAGATGGGGCACTGAACCTTAAGAGTAGGGTAATGCATAAGACGGGACGGAAAAGGGTTTAGGGTTGGATTAGGCGAACCCGCTACGCGGCTCCGCCTAATCCAACCCTAAACCCTTTTCCTTATTCAAGGTCACTAAACCAGCAAGAAACTGAACCCTAAGAGGGTATTGGTGAACCCTGTCGTGGATGTGATTCAAAGATGGGGCACTGAACCTTAAGAGTAGGGTACTGCAAAAGACGGGACGGAAAAGGGTTTAGGGTTGGATTAGGCAGACCCGCTTCGCGGCTCCGCCTAATCCAACCCTAAACCCTTTTCCTTATTCGAGGTCACTAAACCCGCAAGAAACTGAACTCTAAGAGGGTATTGGTGAACCCTGTCGTGGATGTGATTCAAAGATGGGGCACTGAACCTTAAGAGTAGGGTACTGCATAAGACGGGACGGAAAAGGGTTTATGGTTGGATTAGGCGTACCCGCTATGCGGCTCCGCCTAATCCAACCCTAAACCCTTTTCCTTATTCAAGGTCACTAAACCCGCAAGAAACTGAACCCTAAGAGGGTATTAGTGAACCCTGTCGTGGGTGTGATTCAATGATGGGGCACTGAACCTTAAGAGTAGGGTACTGCATAAGACGGGACGGAAAAGGGTTTAGGGTTGGATTAGGCGTACCCGCTATGCAGCTCCGCCTAATCCAACCTTAAACCCTTTTCCTTTTTCAAGGTCACTAAACCAACAAGAAACTGAACCCTAAGAGGGTATTGGTGAACCCTGTCGTGGATGTGATTCAAAGATGGGGCACTGAACCTTAAGAGTAGGGTACTGCATAAGACGGGACAGAAAAGGGTTTAGGGTTGGATTTGGCGTACCCGCTACGCGGCTCCGCCTAATCCAACCCTAAACCATTTTACTTATTCAAGGTCACTAAACCCGCAAGAAACTGAACCCTAAGAGGGTATTGGTGAACCCTGTCGTGGGTGTGATTCAAAGATGGGGCACTGAACCTTAAGAGTAGGGTACTGCATAAGACGGGACGGAAAAGGGTTTAGGGATGGATTAGGCGTACCTGCTAAGCGGCTCTGCCTAATCCAACCCTAAACCATTTTCCTTATTCAAGGACGCAAAAGGGTTTAGGGTTGGATTAGGCGGACCCGCTTCGCGGCTATGCCTAATCCAACCCTAAACCCTTTTCCTTATTCAAGGTCACTAAACCCGCAAGAAACTGAACCCTAAGAGGGTATTGGTGAACCCTGTCGTGGGTGTGATTCAAAGATGGGGCACTGAACCTTAAGAGTAGGGTACTGCATAAGACGGGACGGAAAAGGGTTTAGGGTTGGATTAGGCGTACCTGCTAAGCGGCTCTGCCTAATCCAACCCTAAACCCTTTTCCTTATTCAAGGTCACTAAACCAGCAAGAAACTGAACCCTAAGAGGGTATTGGTGAACCCTGTCGTGGATGTGATTCAAAGATGGGGCACTGAACCTTAAGAGTAGGGTACTGCAAAAGACGGGACGGAAAAGGGTTTAGGGTTGGATTAGGCAGACCCGCTTCGCGGCTCCGCCTAATCCAACCCTAAACCCTTTTCCTTATTCGAGGTCACTAAACCCGCAAGAAACTGAACCCTAAGAGGGTATTGGTGAACCCTGTCGTGGATGTGATTCAAAGATGGGGCACTGAACCTTAAGAGTAGGGTACTGCATAAGACGGGACGGAAAAGGGTTTAGGGTTGGATTAGGCGAACCCGCTACGCGGCTCCGCCTAATCCAACCCTAAACCCTTTTCCTTATTCAAGGTCACTAAACCAGCAAGAAACTGAACCCTAAGAGGGTATTGGTGAACCCTGTCGTGGATGTGATTCAAAGATGGGGCACTGAACCTTAAGAGTAGGGTACTGCAAAAGACGGGACGGAAAAGGGTTTAGGGTTGGATTAGGCAGACCCGCTTCGCGGCTCCGCCTAATCCAACCCTAAACCCTTTTCCTTATTCGAGGTCACTAAACCCGCAAGAAACTGAACTCTAAGAGGGTATTGGTGAACCCTGTCGTGGATGTGATTCAAAGATGGGGCACTGAACCTTAAGAGTAGGGTACTGCATAAGACGGGACGGAAAAGGGTTTAGGGTTGGATTAGGCGTACCCGCTATGCGGCTCCGCCTAATCCAACCCTAAACCCTTTTCCTTATTCAAGGTCACTAAACCCGCAAGAAACTGAACCCTAAGAGGGTATTAGTGAACCCTGTCGTGGGAGTGATTCAATGATGGGGCACTGAACCTTAAGAGTAGGGTACTGCATAAGACGGGACGGAAAAGGGTTTAGGGTTGGATTAGGCGTACCCGCTATGCAGCTCCGCCTAATCCAACCTTAAACCCTTTTCCTTTTTCAAGGTCACTAAACCAACAAGAAACTGAACCCTAAGAGGGTATTGGTGAACCCTGTCGTGGATGTGATTCAAAGATGGGGCACTGAACCTTAAGAGTAGGCTACTGCATAAGACGGGACGGAAAAGGGTTTAGGGTTGGATTAGGCATACCCGCTTCGCGGCTCCGCCTAGTCCAACCCTAAACCCTTTTCCTTATTCGAGGTCACTAAACCCGCAAGAAACTGAACCCTAAGAGGGTATTGGTGAACCCTGTCGTGGATGTGTTTCAAAGATGGGGCACTGAACCTTAAGAGTAGGGTAATGCATAAGACGGGACGGAAAAGGGTTTAGGGTTGGATTAGGCGAACCCGCTACGCGGCTCCGCCTAATCCAACCCTAAACCCTTTTCCTTATTCAAGGTCACTAAACCAGCAAGAAACTGAACCCTAAGAGGGTATTGGTGAACCCTGTCGTGGATGTGATTCAAAGATGGGGCACTGAACCTTAAGAGTAGGGTACTGCAAAAGACGGGACGGAAAAGGGTTTAGGGTTGGATTAGGCAGACCCGCTTCGCGGCTCCGCCTAATCCAACCCTAAACCCTTTTCCTTATTCGAGGTCACTAAACCCGCAAGAAACTGAACCCTAAGAGGGTATTGGTGAACCCTGTCGTGGATGTGATTCAAAGATGGGGCACTGAACCTTAAGAGTAGGGTACTGCATAAGACGGGACGGAAAAGGGTTTAGGGTTGGATTAGGCGTACCCGCTATGCGGCTCCGCCTAATCCAACCCTAAACCCTTTTCCTTATTCAAGGTCACTAAACCAGCAAGAAACTGAACCCTAAGAGGGTATTGGTGAACCCAGTCGTGGATGTGATTCAAAGATGGGGCACTGAACCTTAAGAGTAGGGTACTGCAAAAGACGGGACGGAAAAGGGTTTAGGGTTGGATTAGGCGTACCCGCTATGCGGCTCCGCCTAATCCAACCCTAAACCCTTTTCCTTATTCAAGGTCACTAAACCCGCAAGAAACTGAACCCTAAGAGGGTATTAGTGAACCCTGTCGTGGGTGTGATTCAAAGATGGGTCACTGAACCTTAAGAGTAGGGTACTACATAAGATGGGACGGAAAAGGGTTTAGGGTTAGATTAGGCGGACCCGCTTCGCGGCTCCGCCCAATCCAACCCTAAACCCTTTTCCTTATTCAAGGTCACTAAACCCGCAAGAAACTGAACACTAAGAGGGTATTGGTGAACCCTGTCGTGGATGTGTTTCAAAGATGGGGCACTGAACCTTAAGAGTAGGGTAATGCATAAGACGGGACGGAAAAGGGTTTAGGGTTGGATTAGGCGAACCCGCCACGCGGCTCTGCCTAATCCAACCCTAAACCCTTTTCCTTATTCAAGGTCACTAAACCAGCAAGAAACTGAACCCTAAGAGGGTATTGGTGAACCCTGTCGTGGATGTGATTCAAAGATGGGGCACTGAACCTTAAGAGTAGGGTACTGCATAAGACGGGACGGAAAAGGGTTTAGGGTTGGATTAGGCGTACCCGCTACGCGGCTCCGCCTAACCCAACCCTAAACCATTTTCCTTATTCAAGGTCACTAAACCCGCAAGAAACTGAACCCTAAGAGGGTATTGGTGAACCCTGTCGTGGATGTGATTCAAAGATGGGGCACTGAACCTTAAGAGTAGAGTACTGCATAAGACGGGACGGAAAAGGGTTTACGGTTGGATTAGGCAGACCCGCTTCGCGGCTCCGCCTAGTCCAACCCTAAACCCTTTTCCTTATTCGAGGTCACTAAACCCGCAAGAAACTGAACCCTAAGAGGGTATTGGTGAACCCTGTCGTGGATGTGTTTCAAAGATGGGGCACTGAACCTTAAGAGTAGGGTAATGCATAAGACGGGACGGAAAAGGGTTTAGGGTTGGATTAGGCGAACCCGCTACGCGGCTCCGCCTAATCCAACCCTAAACCCTTTTCCTTATTCAAGGTCACTAAACCAGCAAGAAACTGAACCCTAAGAGGGTATTGGTGAACCCTGTCGTGGATGTGATTCAAAGATGGGGCACTGAACCTTAAGAGTAGGGTACTGCATAAGACGAGACGGAAAAGGGTTTAGGGTTGGATTAGGCGTACCCGCTACGCGGCTCCGCCTAACCCAACCCTAAACCATTTTCCTTATTCAAGGTCACTAAACCCGCAAGAAACTGAACCCTAAGAGGGTATTGGTGAACCCTCTCGTGGATGTGATTCAAAGATGGGGCACTGAACCTTAAGAGTAGGGTACTGCATAAGACGGGACGGAAAAGGGTTTAGGGTTGGATTAGGCATACCCGCTTCGCGGCTCCGCCTAGTCCAACCCTAAACCCTTTTCCTTATTCGAGGTCAATTAACCCGCAAGAAACTGAACCCTAAGAGGGTATTGGTGAACCCTGTCGTGGATGTGTTTCAAAGATGGGGCACTGAACCTTAAGAGTAGGGTAATGCATAAGACGGGACGGAAAAGGGTTTAGGGTTGGATTAGGCGAACCCGCTACGCGGCTCCGCCTAATCCAACCCTAAACCCTTTTCCTTATTCAAGGTCATTAAACCAGCAAGAAACTGAACCCTAAGAGGGTATTGGTGAACCCTGTCGTGGATGTGATTCAAAGATGGGGCACTGAACCTTAAGAGTAGGGTACTGCAAAAGACGGGACGGAAAAGGGTTTAGGGTTGGATTAGGCAGACCCGCTTCGCGGCTCCGCCTAATCCAACCCTAAACCCTTTTCCTTATTCGAGGTCACTAAACCCGCAAGAAACTGAACTCTAAGAGGGTATTGGTGAACCCTGTCGTGGATGTGATTCAAAGATGGGGCACTGAACCTTAAGAGTAGGGTACTGCATAAGACGGGACGGAAAAGGGTTTAGGGTTGGATTAGGCGTACCCGCTATGCGGCTCCGCCTAATCCAACCCTAAACCCTTTTCCTTATTCAAGGTCACTAAACCCGCAAGAAACTGAACCCTAAGAGGGTATTAGTGAACCCTGTCGTGGGTGTGATTCAATGATGGGGCACTGAACCTTAAGAGTAGGGTAGTGCATAAGACGGGACGGAAAAGGGTTTAGGGTTGGATTAGGCGTACCCGCTATGCAGCTCCGCCTAATCCAACCTTAAACCCTTTTCCTTTTTCAAGGTCACTAAACCAACAAGAAACTGAACCCTAAGAGGGTATTGGTGAACCCTGTCGTGGATGTGATTCAAAGATGGGGCACTGAACCTTAAGAGTAGGGTACTGCATAAGACGGGACAGAAAAGGGTTTAGGGTTGGATTTGGCGTACCCGCTACGCGGCTCCGCCTAATCCAACCCTAAACCATTTTACTTATTCAAGGTCACTAAACCCGCAAGAAACTGAACCCTAAGAGGGTATTGGTGAACCCTGTCGTGGGTGTGATTCAAAGATGGGGCACTGAACCTTAAGAGTAGGGTACTGCATAAGACGGGACGGAAAAGGGTTTAGGGCTGGATTAGGCGTACCCGCTACGCGGCTCCGCCTAATCCAACCCTAAACCATTTTCCTTATTCAAGGTCACTAAACCAGCAAGAAACTGAACCCTAAGAGGGTATTGGTGAACCCTGTCGTGGATGTGATTCAAAGATGGGGCACTGAACCTTAAGAGTAGGGTACTGCATAAGACGGGACGGAAAAGGGTTTAGGGTTGGATTAGGCGTACCCGCTATGCGGCTCCGCCTAATCCAACCCTAAACCCTTTTCCTTATTCAAGGTCACTAAACCCGCAAGAAACTGAACCCTAAGAGGGTATTAGTGAACCCTGTCGTGGGTGTGATTCAATGATGGGGCACTGAACCTTAAGAGTAGGGTAGTGCATAAGACGGGACGGAAAAGGGTTTAGGGTTGGATTAGGCGTACCCGCTATGCAGCTCCGCCTAATCCAACCTTAAACCCTTTTCCTTTTTCAAGGTCACTAAACCAACAAGAAACTGAACCCTAAGAGGGTATTGGTGAACCCTGTCGTGGATGTGATTCAAAGATGGGGCACTGAACCTTAAGAGTAGGGTACTGCATAAGACGGGACAGAAAAGGGTTTAGGGTTGGATTTGGCGTACCCGCTACGCGGCTCCGCCTAATCCAACCCTAAACCATTTTACTTATTCAAGGTCACTAAACCCGCAAGAAACTGAACCCTAAGAGGGTATTGGTGAACCCTGTCGTGGGTGTGATTCAAAGATGGGGCACTGAACCTTAAGAGTAGGGTACTGCATAAGACGGGACGGAAAAGGGTTTAGGGCTGGATTAGGCGTACCCGCTACGCGGCTCCGCCTAATCCAACCCTAAACCATTTTCCTTATTCAAGGTCACTAAACCAGCAAGAAACTGAACCCTAAGAGGGTATTGGTGAACCCTGTCGTGGATGTGATTCAAAGATGGGGCACTGAACCTTAAGAGTAGGGTACTGCAAAAGACGGGACGGAAAAGGGTTTAGGGTTGGATTAGGCAGACCCGCTTCGCGGCTCCGCCTAATCCAACCCTAAACCCTTTTCCTTATTCGAGGTCACTAAACCCGCAAGAAACTGAACTCTAAGAGGGTATTGGTGAACCCTGTCGTGGATGTGATTCAAAGATGGGGCACTGAACCTTAAGAGTAGGGTACTGCATAAGACGGGACGGAAAAGGGTTTAGGGTTGGATTAGGTGTACCCGCTATGCGGCTCCGCCTAATCCAACCCTAAACCCTTTTCCTTATTCAAGGTCACTAAACCCGCAAGAAACTGAACCCTAAGAGGGTATTAGTGAACCCTGTCGTGGGTGTGATTCAATGATGGGGCACTGAACCTTAAGAGTAGGGTACTGCATAAGACGGGACGGAAAAGGGTTTAGGGTTGGATTAGGCGTACCCGCTATGCAGCTCCGCCTAATCCAACCTTAAACCCTTTTCCTTTTTCAAGGTCACTAAACCAACAAGAAACTGAACCCTAAGAGGGTATTGGTGAACCCTGTCGTGGATGTGATTCAAAGATGGGGCACTGAACCTTAAGAGTAGGGTACTGCATAAGACGGGACAGAAAAGGGTTTAGGGTTGGATTTGGCGTACCCGCTACGCGGCTCCGCCTAATCCAACCCTAAACCATTTTACTTATTCAAGGTCACTAAACCCGCAAGAAACTGAACCCTAAGAGGGTATTGGTGAACCCTGTCGTGGGTGTGATTCAAAGATGGGGCACTGAACCTTAAGAGTAGGGTACTGCATAAGACGGGACGGAAAAGGGTTTAGGGCTGGATTAGGCGTACCTGCTAAGCGGCTCTGCCTAATCCAACCCTAAACCATTTTCCTTATTCAAGGACGCAAAAGGGTTTAGGGTTGGATTAGGCGGACCCGTTTCGCGGCTATGCCTAATCCAACCCTAAACCCTTTTCCTTATTCAAGGTCACTAAACCCGCAAGAAACTGAACCCTAAGAGGGTATTGGTGAACCCTGTCGTGGGTGTGATTCAAAGATGGGGCACTGAACCTTAAGAGTAGGGTACTGCATAAGACGGGACGGAAAAGGGTTTAGGGTTGGATTAGGCGTACCTGCTAAGCGGCTCTGCCTAATCCAACCCTAAACCCTTTTCCTTATTCAAGGTCACTAAACCAGCAAGAAACTGAACCCTAAGAGGGTATTGGTGAACCCTGTCGTGGATGTGATTCAAAGATGGGGCACTGAACCTTAAGAGTAGGGTACTGCAAAAGACGGGACGGAAAAGGGTTTAGGGTTGGATTAGGCAGACCCGCTTCGCGGCTCCGCCTAATCCAACCCTAAACCCTTTTCCTTATTCGAGGTCACTAAACCCGCAAGAAACTGAACCCTAAGAGGGTATTGGTCAACCCTGTCGTGGATGTGATTCAAAGATGGGGCACTGAACCTTAAGAGTAGGGTACTGCATAAGACGGGACGGAAAAGGGTTTAGGGTTGGATTAGGCGTACCCGCTATGCGGCTCCGCCTAATCCAACCCTAAACTCTTTTCCTTATTCAAGGTCACTAAACCAGCAAGAAACTGAACTCTAAGAGGGTATTGGTGAACCCTGTCGTGGATGTGATTCAAAGATGGGGCACTGAACCTTAAGAGTAGGGTACTGCATAAGACGGGACAGAAAAGGGTTTAGGGTTGGATTAGGCGTACCCGCTACGCGGCTCCGCCTAACCCAACCCTAAACCATTTTACTTATTCAAGGTCACTAAACCCGCAAGAAACTGAACCCTAAGAGGGTATTGGTGAACCCTGTCGTGGGTGTGATTCAAAGATGGGGCACTGAACCTTAAGAGTAGGGTACTGCATAAGACGGGACGGAAAAGGGTTTAGGGCTGGATTAGGCGTACCTGCTAAGTGGCTCTGCCTAATCCAACCCTAAACCATTTTCCTTATTCAAGGACGGAAAAGGGTTTAGGGTTGGATTAGGCGTACCCGCTATGCAGCTCCGCCTAATCCAACCTTAAACCCTTTTCCTTATTCAAGGTCACTAAACCAACAAGAAACTGAACCCTAAGAGGGTATTGGTGAACCCTGTCGTGGATGTGATTCAAAGATGGGGCACTGAACCTTAACAGTAGGGTACTGCATAAGACGGGACAGAAAAGGGTTTAGGGCTGGATTAGGCGTACCTGCTAAGCGGCTCTGCCTAATCCAACCCTAAACCATTTTCCTTATTCAAGGACGCAAAAGGGTTTAGGGTTGGATTAGGCGGACCAGCTTCGCGGCTATGCCTAATCCAACCCTAAACCCTTTTCCTTATTCAAGGTCACTAAACCAGCAAGAAACTGAACCCTAAGAGGGTATTGGTGAACCCTGTCGTGGATGTGATTCAAAGATGGGGCACTGAACCTTAAGAGTAGGGTACTGCATAAGACGGGACGGAAAAGGGTTTAGGGTTGGATTAGGCGTACCCGCTATGCGGCTCCGCCTAATCCAACCCTAAACCCTTTTCCTTATTCAAGGTCACTAAACCCGCAAGAAACTGAACCCTAAGAGGGTATTAGTGAACCCTGTCGTGGGTGTGATTCAATGATGGGGCACTGAACCTTAAGAGTAGGGTACTGCATAAGACGGGACGGAAAAGGGTTTAGGGTTGGATTAGGCGTACCCGCTATGCAGCTCCGCCTAATCCAACCTTAAACCCTTTTCCTTTTTCAAGGTCACTAAACCAACAAGAAACTGAACCCTAAGAGGGTATTGGTGAACCCTGTCGTGGATGTGATTCAAAGATGGGGCACTGAACCTTAAGAGTAGGGTACTGCATAAGACGGGACAGAAAAGGGTTTAGGGTTGGATTTGGCGTACCCGCTACGCGGCTCCGCCTAATCCAACCCTAAACCATTTTACTTATTCAAGGTCACTAAACCCGCAAGAAACTGAACCCTAAGAGGGTATTGATGAACCCTGTCGTGGGTGTGATTCAAAGATGGGGCACTGAACCTTAAGAGTAGGGTACTGCATAAGACGGGACGGAAAATGGTTTAGGGCTGGATTAGGCGTACCTGCTAAGCGGCTCTGCCTAATCCAACCCTAAACCATTTTCCTTATTCAAGGACGCAAAAGGGTTTAGGGTTGGATTAGGCGGACCCGCTTCGCGGCTATGCCTAATCCAACCCTAAACCCTTTTCCTTATTCAAGGTCACTAAACCCGCAAGAAACTGAACCCTAAGAGGGTATTGGTGAACCCTGTCGTGGGTGTGATTCAAAGATGGGGCACTGAACCTTAAGAGTAGGGTACTGCATAAGACGGGACGGAAAAGGGTTTAGGGTTGGATTAGGCGTACCTGCTAAGCGGCTCTGCCTAATCCAACCCTAAACCCTTTTCCTTATTCAAGGTCACTAAACCAGCAAGAAACTGAACCCTAAGAGGGTATTGGTGAACCCTGTCGTGGATGTGATTCAAAGATGGGGCACTAAACCTTAAGAGTAGGGTACTGCAAAAGACGGGACGGAAAAGGGTTTAGGGTTGGATTAGGCAGACCCGCTTCGCGGCTCCGCCTAATCCAACCCTAAACCCTTTTCCTTATTCGAGGTCACTAAACCCGCAAGAAACTGAACCCTAAGAGGGTATTGGTGAACCCTGTCGTGGATGTGATTCAAAGATGGGGCACTGAACCTTAAGAGTAGGGTACTGCATAAGACGGGACGGAAAAGGGTTTAGGGTTGGATTAGGCGTACCCGCTATGCGGCTCCGCCTAATCCAACCCTAAACCCTTTTCCTTATTCAGGGTCACTAAACCCGCAAGAAACTGAACCCTAAGAGGGTATTGGTGAACCCTGTCGTGGATGTGATTCAAAGATGGGGCACTGAAACTTAAGAGTAGGGTCCTGCATAAGACGGGATGGAAAAGGGTTTAGGATTGGATTAGCCGTATCCGCTATGCGGCTCCGCCTAATCCAACCCTAAACCCTTTTCCTTATTCAAGGTCACTAAACCAGCAAGAAACGGAACCCTAAGAGGGTATTGGTGAACCCTGTCGTGGGTGTGATTCAAAGATGGGGCACTGAACCTTAAGAGTAGGGTACTGCATAAGACGGGACGGAAAAGGGTTTAGGGTTGGATTAGGCGTACCCGCTATGCGGCTCCGCCTAATCCAACCCTAAACTCTTTTCCTTATTCAAGGTCACTAAACCAGCAAGAAACTGAACTCTAAGAGGGTATTGGTGAACCCTGTCGTGGATGTGATTCAAAGATGGGGCACTGAACCTTAAGAGTAGGGTACTGCATAAGACGGGACGGAAAAGGGTTTAGGGTTGGATTAGGCGTACCCGCTACGCGGCTCCGCCTAACCCAACCCTAAACCATTTTACTTATTCAAGGTCACTAAACCCGCAAGAAACTGAACCCTAAGAGGGTATTGGTGAACCCTGTCGTGGGTGTGATTCAAAGATGGGGCACTGAACCTTAAGAGTAGGGTACTGCATAAGACGGGACGGAAAAGGGTTTAGGGCTGGATTAGGCGTACCTGCTAAGTGGCTCTGCCTAATCCAACCCTAAACCATTTTCCTTATTCAAGGACGGAAAAGGGTTTAGGGTTGGATTAGGCGTACCCGCTATGCAGCTCCGCCTAATCCAACCTTAAACCCTTTTCCTTATTCAAGGTCACTAAACCAACAAGAAACTGAACCCTAAGAGGGTATTGGTGAACCCTGTCGTGGATGTGATTCAAAGATGGGGCATTGAACCTTAACAGTAGGGTACTGCATAAGACGGGACAGAAAAGGGTTTAGGGCTGGATTAGGCGTACCTGCTAAGCGGCTCTGCCTAATCCAACCCTAAACCATTTTCCTTATTCAAGGACGCAAAAGGGTTTAGGGTTGGATTAGGCGGACCCGCTTCGCGGCTATGCCTAATCCAACCCTAAACCCTTTTCCTTATTCAAGGTCACTAAACCCGCAAGAAACTGAACCCTAAGAGGGTATTAGTGAACCCTGTCGTGGGTGTGATTCAAAGATGGGGCACTGAAACTTAAGAGTAGGGTACTACATAAGATGGGACAGAAAAGGGTTTAGGGTTAGATTAGGCGGACCCGCTTCGCGGCTCCGCCTAATCCAACCCTAAACCCTTTTCCTTATTCAAGGTCACTATACCCGCAAGAAACTGAACACTAAGAGGGTATTGGTGAACCCTGTCGTGGATGTGTTTCAAAGATGGGGCACTGAACCTTAAGAGTAGGGTAATGCATAAGACGGGACGGAAAAGGGTTTAGGGTTGGATTAGGCGAACCCGCTACGCGGCTCCGCCTAATCCAACCCTAAACCCTTTTCCTTATTCAAGGTCACTAAACCAGCAAGAAACTGAACCCTAAGAGGGTATTGGTGAACCCTGTCGTGGATGTGATTCAAAGATGGGGCACTGAACCTTAAGAGTAGGGTACTGCAAAAGACGGGACGGAAAAGGGTTTAGGGTTGGATTAGGCAGACCCGCTTCGCGGCTCCGCCTAATCCAACCCTAAACCCTTTTCCTTATTCGAGGTCACTAAACCCGCAAGAAACTGAACCCTAAGAGGGTATTGGTGAACCCTGTCGTGGATGTGATTCAAAGATGGGGCACTGAACCTTAAGAGTAGGGTACTGCATAAGACGGGACGGAAAAGGGTTTAGGGTTGGGTTAGGCGTACCCGCTATACGGCTCCGCCTAATCCAACCCTAAACCCTTTTCCTTATTCAGGGTCACTAAACCCGCAAGAAACTGAACACTAAGAGGGTATTGGTGAACCCTGTCGTGGATGTGATTCAAAGATGGGGCACTGAAACTTAAGAGTAGGGTCCTGCATAAGACGGGATGGAAAAGGGTTTAGGATTGGATTAGCCGTATCCGCTATGCGGCTCCGCCTAATCCAACCCTAAACCCATTTCCTTATTCAAGGTCACTAAACCAGCAAGAAACTGAACTCTAAGAGGGTATTGGTGAACCCTGTCGTGGATGTGATTCAAAGATGGGGCACTGAACCTTAAGAGTAGGGTACTGCATAAGACGGGACGGAAAAGGGTTTAGGGTTGGATTAGGCGTACCCGCTACGCGGCTCCGCCTAACCCAACCCTAAACCATTTTACTTATTCAAGGTCACTAAACCCGCAAGAAACTGAACCCTAAGAGGGTATTGGTGAACCCTGTCGTGGGTGTGATTCAAAGATGGGGCACTGAACCTTAAGAGTAGGGTACTGCATAAGACGGGACGGAAAAGGTTTTAGGGCTGGATTAGGCGTACCTGCTAAGTGGCTCTGCCTAATCCAACCCTAAACCATTTTCCTTATTCAAGGACGCAAAAGGGTTTAGGGTTGGATTAGGCGTACCCGCTATGCGGCTCCGCCTAATCCAACCCTAAACCCTTTTCCTTATTCAAGGTCACTAAACCCGCAAGAAACTGAACCCTAAGAGGGTATTAGTGAACCCTGTCGTGGGTGTGATTCAAAGATGGGGCACTGAACCTTAAGAGTAGGGTACTGCATATGACGGGACGGAAAAGGGTTTAGGGTTGGATTAGGCGTATCCGCTACGCGGCTCCGCCTAATCCAACCCTAAACCCTTTTCCTAATTCAAGGTCACTAAACCAGCAAGAAACTGAACCCTAAGAGGGTATTGGTGAACCCTGTCGTGGATGTGATTCAAAGATGGGGCACTGAACCTTAAGAGTAGGGCACTGTATAAGACGGGACGGAAAAGGGTTTAGGGTTGGATTAGGCAGACCCGCTTCGCGGCTCCGTCTAATCCAACCCTAAACCCTTTTCCTTATTCGAGGTCACTAAACCCGCAAGAAACTGAACCCTAAGAGGGTATTAGTGAACCCTGTCGTGGGTGTGATTCAAAGATGGGGCACTGAACCTTAAGAGTAGGGTACTACATAAGATGGGACAGAAAAGGGTTTAGGGTTAGATTAGGCGGACCCGCTTCGCGGCTCCGCCTAATCCAACCCTAAACCCTTTTCCTTATTCAAGGTCACTATACCCGCAAGAAACTGAACACTAAGAGGGTATTGGTGAACCCTGTCGTGGATGTGTTTCAAAGATGGGGCACTGAACCTTAAGAGTAGGGTAATGCATAAGACGGGACGGAAAAGGGTTTAGGGTTGGATTAGGCGAACCCGCTACGCGGATCCGCCTAATCCAACCCTAAACCCTTTTCCTTATTCAAGGTCACTAAACCAGCAAGAAACTGAACCCTAAGAGGCTATTGGTGAACCCTGTCGTGGATGTGATTCAAAGATGGGGCACTGAACCTTAAGAGTAGGGTACTGCAAAAGACGGGACGGAAAAGGGTTTAGGGTTGGATTAGGCAGACCCGCTTCGCGGCTCCGCCTAATCCAACCCTAAACCCTTTTCCTTATTCGAGGTCACTAAACCCGCAAGAAACTGAACCCTAAGAGGGTATTGGTGAACCCTGTCGTGGATGTGATTCAAAGATGGGGCACTGAACCTTAAGAGTAGGGTACTGCATAAGACGGGACGGAAAAGGGTTTAAGGTTGGATTAGGCGTACCCGCTATGCGGCTCCGCCTAATCCAACCCTAAACCCTTTTCCTTATTCAGGGTCACTAAACCCGCAAGAAACTGAACCCTAAGAGGGTATTGGTGAACCCTGTCGTGGATGTGATTCAAAGATGGGGCACTGAAACTTAAGAGTAGGGTCCTGCATAAGACGGGATGAAAAAGGGTTTAGGATTGGATTAGCCGTATCCGCTATGCGGCTCCGCCTAATC
This sequence comes from Agrostemma githago, assembly GCA_958450325.1. NCBI lineage: Eukaryota > Viridiplantae > Streptophyta > Magnoliopsida > Caryophyllales > Caryophyllaceae > Agrostemma > Agrostemma githago. The sequence continues at coordinate 52,890,788 of OY288245.1, read as the reverse complement.
CAACCCTAAACCCTTTTCCTTATTCAAGGTCACTAAACCAGCAAGAAACTGAACTCTAAGAGGGTATTGGTGAACCCTGTCGTGGATGTGATTCAAAGATGGGGCACTGAACCTTAAGAGTAGGGTACTGCATAAGACGGGACGGAAAAGGGTTAAGGGTTGGATTAGGCGTACCCGCTACGCGGCTCCGCCTAACCCAACCCTAAACCATTTTACTTATTCAAGGTCACTAAACCCGCAAGAAACTGAACCCTAAGAGGGTATTGGTGAACCCTGTCGTGGGTGTGATTCAAAGATGGGGCACTGAACCTTAAGAGTAGGGTACTGCATAAGACGGGACGGAAAAGGGTTTAGGGCTGGATTAGGCGTACCTGCTAAGTGGCTCTGCCTAATCCAACCCTAAACCATTTTCCTTATTCAGGGTCACTAAACCCGCAAGAAACTGAACCCTAAGAGGGTATTGGTGAACCCTGTCGTGGATGTGATTCAAAGATGGGGCACTGAAACTTAACAGTAGGGTCCTGCATAAGACGGGATGGAAAAGGGTTTAGGATTGGATTAGCCGTATCCGCTATGCAGCTCCGCCTAATCCAACCCTATACCCTTTTCCTTATTCAAGGTCACTAAACCAGCAAGAAACTGAACTCTAAGAGGGTATTGGTGAACCCTGTCGTGGATGTGATTCAAAGATGGGGCACTGAACCTTAAGAGTAGGGTACTGCATAAGACGGGACGGAAAAGGGTTAAGGGTTGGATTAGGCGTACCCGCTACGCGGCTCCGCCTAACCCAACCCTAAACCATTTTACTTATTCAAGGTCACTAAACCCGCAAGAAACTGAACCCTAAGAGGGTATTGGTGAACCCTGTCGTGGGTGTGATTCAAAGATGGGGCACTGAACCTTAAGAGTAGGGTACTGCATAAGACGGGACGGAAAAGGGTTTAGGGCTGGATTAGGCGTACCTGCTAAGTGGCTCTGCCTAATCCAACCCTAAACCATTTTCCTTATTCAAGGACGCAAAAGGGTTTAGGGTTGGATTAGGCGTACCCGCTATGCGGCTCCGCCTAATCCAACCCTAAACCCTTTTCCTTATTCAAGGTCACTAAACCCGCAAGAAACTGAACCCTAAGAGGGTATTAGTGAACCCTGTCGTGGGTGTGATTCAAAGATGGGGCACTGAACCTTAAGAGTAGGGTACTGCATATGACGGGACGGAAAAGGGTTTAGGGTTGGATTAGGCGTATCCGCTACGCGGCTCCGCCTAATCCAACCCTAAACCCTTTTCCTAATTCAAGGTCACTAAACCAGCAAGAAACTGAACCCTAAGAGGGTATTGGTGAACCCTGTCGTGGATGTGATTCAAAGATGGGGCACTGAACCTTAAGAGTAGGGCACTGTATAAGACGGGACGGAAAAGGGTTTAGGGTTGGATTAGGCAGACCCGCTTCGCGGCTCCGTCTAATCCAACCCTAAACCCTTTTCCTTATTCGAGGTCACTAAACCCGCAAGAAACTGAACCCTAAGAGGGTATTAGTGAACCCTGTCGTGGGTGTGATTCAAAGATGGGGCACTGAACCTTAAGAGTAGGGTACTACATAAGATGGGACAGAAAAGGGTTTAGGGTTAGATTAGGCGGACCCGCTTCGCGGCTCCGCCTAATCCAACCCTAAACCCTTTTCCTTATTCAAGGTCACTATACCCGCAAGAAACTGAACACTAAGAGGGTATTGGTGAACCCTGTCGTGGATGTGTTTCAAAGATGGGGCACTGAACCTTAAGAGTAGGGTAATGCATAAGACGGGACGGAAAAGGGTTTAGGGTTGGATTAGGCGAACCCGCTACGCGGATCCGCCTAATCCAACCCTAAACCCTTTTCCTTATTCAAGGTCACTAAACCAGCAAGAAACTGAACCCTAAGAGGCTATTGGTGAACCCTGTCGTGGATGTGATTCAAAGATGGGGCACTGAACCTTAAGAGTAGGGTACTGCAAAAGACGGGACGGAAAAGGGTTTAGGGTTGGATTAGGCAGACCCGCTTCGCGGCTCCGCCTAATCCAACCCTAAACCCTTTTCCTTATTCGAGGTCACTAAACCCGCAAGAAACTGAACCCTAAGAGGGTATTGGTGAACCCTGTCGTGGATGTGATTCAAAGATGGGGCACTGAACCTTAAGAGTAGGGTACTGCATAAGACGGGACGGAAAAGGGTTTAAGGTTGGATTAGGCGTACCCGCTATGCGGCTCCGCCTAATCCAACCCTAAACCCTTTTCCTTATTCAGGGTCACTAAACCCGCAAGAAACTGAACCCTAAGAGGGTATTGGTGAACCCTGTCGTGGATGTGATTCAAAGATGGGGCACTGAAACTTAAGAGTAGGGTCCTGCATAAGACGGGATGAAAAAGGGTTTAGGATTGGATTAGCCGTATCCGCTATGCGGCTCCGCCTAATCCAACCCTAAACCCTTTTCCTTATTCAAGGTCACTAAACCAGCAAGAAACTGAACTCTAAGAGGGTATTGGTGAACCCTGTCGTGGATGTGATTCAAAGATGGGGCACTGAACCTTAAGAGTAGGGTACTGCATAAGACGGGACGGAAAAGGGTTAAGGGTTGGATTAGGCGTACCCGCTACGCGGCTCCGCCTAACCCAACCCTAAACCATTTTACTTATTCAAGGTCACTAAACCCGCAAGAAACTGAACCCTAAGAGGGTATTGGTGAACCCTGTCGTGGGTGTGATTCAAAGATGGGGCACTGAACCTTAAGAGTAGGGTACTGCATAAGACGGGACGGAAAAGGGTTTAGGGCTGGATTAGGCGTACCTGCTAAGTGGCTCTGCCTAATCCAACCCTAAACCATTTTCCTTATTCAGGGTCACTAAACCCGCAAGAAACTGAACCCTAAGAGGGTATTGGTGAACCCTGTCGTGGATGTGATTCAAAGATGGGGCACTGAAACTTAACAGTAGGGTCCTGCATAAGACGGGATGGAAAAGGGTTTAGGATTGGATTAGCCGTATCCGCTATGCAGCTCCGCCTAATCCAACCCTATACCCTTTTCCTTATTCAAGGTCACTAAACCAGCAAGAAACTGAACTCTAAGAGGGTATTGGTGAACCCTGTCGTGGATGTGATTCAAAGATGGGGCACTGAACCTTAAGAGTAGGGTACTGCATAAGACGGGACGGAAAAGGGTTAAGGGTTGGATTAGGCGTACCCGCTACGCGGCTCCGCCTAACCCAACCCTAAACCATTTTACTTATTCAAGGTCACTAAACCCGCAAGAAACTGAACCCTAAGAGGGTATTGGTGAACCCTGTCGTGGGTGTGATTCAAAGATGGGGCACTGAACCTTAAGAGTAGGGTACTGCATAAGACGGGACGGAAAAGGGTTTAGGGCTGGATTAGGCGTACCTGCTAAGTGGCTCTGCCTAATCCAACCCTAAACCATTTTCCTTATTCAAGGACGCAAAAGGGTTTAGGGTTGGATTAGGCGTACCCGCTATGCGGCTCCGCCTAATCCAACCCTAAACCCTTTTCCTTATTCAAGGTCACTAAACCCGCAAGAAACTGAACCCTAAGAGGGTATTAGTGAACCCTGTCGTGGGTGTGATTCAAAGATGGGGCACTGAACCTTAAGAGTAGGGTACTGCATATGACGGGACGGAAAAGGGTTTAGGGTTGGATTAGGCGTATCCGCTACGCGGCTCCGCCTAATCCAACCCTAAACCCTTTTCCTAATTCAAGGTCACTAAACCAGCAAGAAACTGAACCCTAAGAGGGTATTGGTGAACCCTGTCGTGGATGTGATTCAAAGATGGGGCACTGAACCTTAAGAGTAGGGCACTGTATAAGACGGGACGGAAAAGGGTTTAGGGTTGGATTAGGCAGACCCGCTTCGCGGCTCCGTCTAATCCAACCCTAAACCCTTTTCCTTATTCGAGGTCACTAAACCCGCTAGAAACTGAACCCTAAGAGGGTATTGGTGAACCCTGTCGTGGATGTGATTCAAAGATGGGGCACTGAACCTTAAGAGTAGGGTACTGCATAAGACGGGACGGAAAAGGGTTAAGGGTTGGATTAGGCGTACCCGCTTCGCGGCTCCGCCTAATCCTACCCTAAACCCTTTTCATTATTCAAGGTCACTAAACCCGCAAGAAACTGAACCCTAAGAGGGTATTGGTGAACCCTGTCGTGGAAGTGATTCAAAGATGGGGCACTGAATCTTAAGAGTAGGGTACAGCATAAGACGGGACGAAAAAGGGTTTAGGGTTGGATTAGGCGGACCCGCTTCGCGGCTCCGCCTAATCCAATCCCTAAACCCTTTTCCTTAATCGAGGTCACCAAACCCGCAAGAAACTGAACCCTAATAGGGTACTGGTGAACCCTGTCGTGGATGTGATTCAAAGTTGGGGCACTGAACCTTAAGAGTAGGGTACTGCATAAGACGGGACGGAAAAGGGTTTAGGGTTGGATTAGGCGTACCCGCTATGCGGCTCCGCCTAATCCAACCCTAAACCCTTTTCCTTATTCAAGGTCACTAAACCCGCAAGAAACTGAACCCTAAGAGGGTATTGGTGAACTCTGTCGTGGGTGTGATTCAAATATGGGGCACTGAACCTTAAGAGTAGGGTAATGCATAAGACGGGACGGAAAAGGGTTTAGGGTTGGATTAGGCGTACCCGCTACGTGGTTCCGCCTAATCCAACCCTAAACCCTTTTCCTTATTCAAGGTCACTAAACCAGCAAGAAACTGAACTCTAAGAGGGTATTGGTGAACCCTGTCGTGGATGTGATTCAAAGATGGGGCACTGAACCTTAAGAGTAGGGTACTGCATAAGACGGGACAGAAAAGGGTTTAGGGTTGGATTTGGCGTACCCGCTATGCGGCTCCGCCTAATCCAACCCTAAACCCTTTTCCTTATTCAAGGTCACTAAACCCGCAACAAACTGAACCCTAAGAGGGTATTGGTGAACCCTGTCGTGGATGTGATTCAAAGATGGGGCACTGAACCATAAGAGTAAGGTACTCCATAAGACGGGACGGAAAAGGGTTTAGGGTTGGTTTAGGCGGACCCGCTACGCGGCTCCGCCTAACCCAACCCTAAACCATTTTACTTATTCAAGGTCACTAAACCCGCAAGAAACTGAACCCTAAGAGGGTATTGGTGAACCCTGTCGTGGGTGTGATTCAAAGATGGGGCACTGAACCTTAAGAGTAGGGTACTGCATAAGACGGGACGGAAAAGGGTTTAGGGCTGGATTAGGCGTACCTGCTAAGTGGCTCTGCCTAATCCAACCCTAAACCATTTTCCTTATTCAGGGTCACTAAACCCGCAAGAAACTGAACCCTAAGAGGGTATTGGTGAACCCTGTCGTGGATGTGATTCAAAGATGGGGCACTGAAACTTAAGAGTAGGGTCCTGCATAAGACGGGATGGAAAAGGGTTTAGGATTGGATTAGCCGTATCCGCTATGCGGCTCCGCCTAATCCAACCCTAAACCCTTTTCCTTATTCAAGGTCACTAAACCAGCAAGAAACTGAACTCTAAGAGGGTATTGGTGAACCCTGTCGTGGATGTGATTCAAAGATGGGGCACTGAACCTTAAGAGTAGGGTACTGCATAAGACGGGACGGAAAAGGGTTAAGGGTTGGATTAGGCGTACCTGCTACGCGGCTCCGCCTAACCCAACCCTAAACCATTTTACTTATTCAAGGTCACTAAACCCGCAAGAAACTGAACCCTAAGAGGGTATTGGTGAACCCTGTCGTGGGTGTGATTCAAAGATGGGGCACTGAACCTTAAGAGTAGGGTACTGCATAAGACGGGACGGAAAAGGGTTTAGGGCTGGATTAGGCGTACCTGCTAAGTGGCTCTGCCTAATCCAACCCTAAACCATTTTCCTTATTCAAGGACGCAAAAGGGTTTAGGGTTGGATTAGGCGTACCCGCTATGCGGCTCCGCCTAATCCAACCCTAAACCCTTTTCCTTATTCAAGGTCACTAAACCCGCAAGAAACTGAACCCTAAGAGGGTATTAGTGAACCCTGTCGTGGGTGTGATTCAAAGATGGGGCACTGAACCTTAAGAGTAGGGTACTGCATATGACGGGACGGAAAAGGGTTTAGGGTTGGATTAGGCGTATCCGCTACGCGGCTCCGCCTAATCCAACCCTAAACCCTTTTCCTAATTCAAGGTCACTAAACCAGCAAGAAACTGAACCCTAAGAGGGTATTGGTGAACCCTGTCGTGGATGTGATTCAAAGATGGGGCACTGAACCTTAAGAGTAGGGCACTGTATAAGACGGGACGGAAAAGGGTTTAGGGTTGGATTAGGCAGACCCGCTTCGCGGCTCCGTCTAATCCAACCCTAAACCCTTTTCCTTATTCGAGGTCACTAAACCCGCTAGAAACTGAACCCTAAGAGGGTATTGGTGAACCCTGTCGTGGATGTGATTCAAAGATGGGGCACTGAACCTTAAGAGTAGGGTACTGCATAAGACGGGACGGAAAAGGGTTAAGGGTTGGATTAGGCGTACCCGCTTCGCGGCTCCGCCTAATCCTACCCTAAACCCTTTTCATTATTCAAGGTCACTAAACCCGCAAGAAACTGAACCCTAAGAGGGTATTGGTGAACCCTGTCGTGGATGTGATTCAAAGATGGGGCACTGAATCTTAAGAGTAGGGTACTGCATAAGACGGGACGGAAAAGGGTTTAGGGTTGGATTAGGCGGACCCGCTTCGCGGCTCCGCCTAATCCAATCCCTAAACCCTTTTCCTTAATCGAGGTCACCAAACCCGCAAGAAACTGAACCCTAATAGGGTACTGGTGAACCCTGTCGTGGATGTGATTCAAAGTTGGGGCACTGAACCTTAAGAGTAGGGTACTGCATAAGACGGGACGGAAAAGGGTTTAGGGTTGGATTAGGCGTACCCGCTATGCGGCTCCGCCTAATCCAACCCTAAACCCTTTTCCTTATTCAAGGTCACTAAACCCGCAAGAAACTGAACCCTAAGAGGGTATTGGTGAACTCTGTCGTGGGTGTGATTCAAATATGGGGCACTGAACCTTAAGAGTAGGGTAATGCATAAGACGGGACGGAAAAGGGTTTAGGGTTGGATTAGGCGTACCCGCTACGTGGTTCCGCCTAATCCAACCCTAAACCCTTTTCCTTATTCAAGGTCACTAAACCAGCAAGAAACTGAACTCTAAGAGGGTATTGGTGAACCCTGTCGTGGATGTGATTCAAAGATGGGGCACTGAACCTTAAGAGTAGGGTACTGCATAAGACGGGACGGAAAAGGGTTTAGGGTTGGATTTGGCGTACCCGCTATGCGGCTCCGCCTAATCCAACCCTAAACCCTTTTCCTTATTCAAGGTCACTAAACCCGCAACAAACTGAACCCTAAGAGGGTATTGGTGAACCCTGTCGTGGATGTGATTCAAAGATGGGGCACTGAACCATAAGAGTAAGGTACTCCATAAGACGGGACGGAAAAGGGTTTAGGGTTGGTTTAGGCGGACCCGCTTCACGGACCCTCTTCGCGGCTCCGCCTAATCCTACCCTAAACCCTTTTCCTTATTCAAGGTCACTAAACCCGCAAGAAACTGAACCCTAAGAGGGTATTGGTGAACCCTGTCGTGGATGTGATTCAATGATGGGGCACTGAACCTTAAGAGTAGAGTACTGCATAAGACGGGACGGAAAAGGGTTTAGGGTTGGATTAGGCGTACCCGCTATGCGGCTCTGCCTAATCCAACCCTAAACCCTTTTCCTTATTCAAGGTCACTAAACCCGTAAGAAACTGAACCCTAAGAGGGCATTGGTGAACCCTGTCCTGGATGTGATTCAAAGATGGGGCACTGAACCATAAGAGTAAGGTACTGCATACGACGGGACGGAAAAGGGTTTAGGGTTGGATTAGGCGGACCCGCTTCGCGGACCCGCTTCGCGGCTCTGACTAATCCAACCCTAAACCCTTTTCCTTATTCAAGGTCACTAAACCCGCAACAAACTGAACCCTAAGAGGGTATTGGTGAACCCTGTCGTGGATGTGATTCAAAGATGGGGCACTGAACCATAAGAGTAAGGTACTGCATAAGACGGGACGGAAAAGGGTTTAGGGTTGGATTAGGCGGACCCGCTTCACGGACCCGCTTCACGGACCCGCTTCACGGACCCGCTTCACGGACCCGCTTCACGGACCCGCTTCACGGACCCGCTTCACGGACCCGCTTCACAGACCCGCTTCGCGGCTCCGCCTAATCCTACCCTAAACCCTTTTCCTTATTCAAGGTCACTAAACCCGCAAGAAACTGAACCCTAAGAGGGTATTGGTGAACCCTGTCGTGGATGTGATTCAACGATGGGGCACTGAACCTTAAGAGTAGGGTACTGCATAAGACGGGACGGAAAAGGGTTTAGGGTTGGATTAGGCGTACCCGCTATGCGGCTCTGCCTAATCCAACCCTAAACCCTTTTCCTTATTCAAGGTCACTAAACCCGTAAGAAACTGAACCCTAAGAGGGTATTGGTGAACCCTGTCCTGGATGTGATTCAAAGATGGGGCACTGAACCATAAGAGTAAGGTACTGCATACGACGGGACGGAAAAGGGTTTAGGGTTGGATTAGGCGGACCCGCTTCGCGGACCCGCTTCGCGGCTCTGACTAATCCAACCCTAAACCCTTTTCCTTATTCAAGGTCACTAAACCCGCAACAAACTGAACCCTAAGAGGGTATTGGTGAACCCTGTCGTGGATGTGATTCAAAGATGGGGCACTGAACCATAAGAGTAAGGTACTGCATAAGACGGGACGGAAAAGGGTTTAGGGTTGGATTAGGCGGACCCGCTTCGCGGCTCCACCTAATCCAACCCTAAACCCTTTTCCTTATTCAAGGTCACTAAACCCGCAACAAACTGAACCCTAAGAGGGTATTGGTGAACCCTGTCGTGGATGTGATTCAAAGATGGGGCACTGAACCATAAGAGTAAGGTACTGCATAAGACGGGACGGAAAAGGGTTTAGGGTTGGTTTAGGCGGACCCGCTTCACGGACCCTCTTCGCGGCTCCGCCTAATCCTACCCTAAACCCTTTCCCTTATTCAAGGTCACTAAACCCGCAAGAAACTGAACCCTAAGAGGGTATTGGTGAACCCTGTCGTGGATGTGATTCAACGATGGGGCACTGAACCTTAAGAGTAGGGTACTGCATAAGACGGGACGGAAAAGGGTTTAGGGTTGGATTAGGCGGACCCGCTTCACGGACCCGCTTCACGGACCCGCTTCACGGACCCGCTTCGCGGCTCCGCCTAATCCTACCCTAAACCCTTTTCCTTATTCAAGGTCACTAAACCCGCAAGAAACTGAACCCTAAGAGGGTATTGGTGAACCCTGTCGTGGATGTGATTCAACGATGGGGCACTGAACCTTAAGAGTAGGGTACTGCATAAGACGGGACGGAAAAGGGTTTAGGGTTGGATTAGGCGTACCCGCTACGCGGCTCTGCCTAATCCAACCCTAAACCCTTTTCCTTATTCAAGGTCACTAAACCCGTAAGAAACTGAACCCTAAGAGGGTATTGGTGAACCCTGTCGTGGATGTGATTCAAAGATGGGGCACTGAACCATAAGAGTAAGGTAATGCATACGACGGGACAGAAAAGGGTTATGGGTTGGATTAGGCGTACCCGCTTCGCGGAACAGCTTCGCGGCTCTGACTAATCCAACCCTAAACCCTTTTCCTTATTCAAGGTCACTAAACCCGCAACAAACTGAACCCTAAGAGGGTATTGGTGAACCCTGTCGTGGATGTGATTCAAAGATGGGGCACTGAACCATAAGAGTAAGGTACTGCATACGACGGGACGGAAAAGGGTTTAGGGTTGGATTAGGCGGACCCGCTTCGCGGCTCTGACTAATCCAACCCTAAACCCTTTTCCTTATTCAAGGTCACTAAACCCGCAACAAACTGAACCCTAAGAGGGTATTGGTGAACCCTGTCGTGGATGTGATTCAAAGATGGGGCACTGAACCATAAGAGTAAGGTACTGCATAAGACGGGACGGAAAAGGGTTTAGGGTTGGATTAGGCGTACCCGCTATGCGACTCCGCCTAATCCAACCCTAAACCCTTTTCCTTATTCAAGGTCACTAAACCTGGAAGAAACTGAACCCTAAGAGGGTATTGGAGAACCCTGTCGTGGATGTGATTCAAAGATGGGGCACTGAACCTTAAGAGTAGGGTACTGCATAAGACGGGACGGAAAAGGGTTTAGGGTTAGATTAGGCGAACCCGCTACGCGGATCCGCCTAATCCAACCCTAAACCCTTTTCCTTATTCAAGGTCACTAAACCCGCAACAAACTGAACCCTAAGAGGGTATTGGTGAACCCTGTCGTGGATGTGATTCAAAGATGGGGCACTGAACCATAAGAGTAAGGTACTGCATAAGACGGGACGGAAAAGGGTTTAGGGTTGGATTAGGCGGACCCGCTTCACGGACCCGCTTCACGGACCCGCTTCACGGACCCGCTTCGCGGCTCCGCCTAATCCTACCCTAAACCCTTTTCCTTATTCAAGGTCACTAAACCCGCAAGAAACTGAACCCTAAGAGGGTATTGGTGAACCCTGTCGTGGATGTGATTCAACGATGGGGCACTGAACCTTAAGAGTAGGGTACTGCATAAGACGGGACGGAAAAGGGTTTAGGGTTGGATTAGGCGGACCCGCTTCGCGGCTCCACCTAATCCAACCCTAAACCCTTTTCCTTATTCAAGGTCACTAAACCTGGAAGAAATTGAACCCTAAGAGGGTATTGGTGAACCCTGTCGTGGATGTGATTCAACGATGGGGCACTGAAGCTTAAGTGTAGGGTACTGCATAAGACGGGACGGAAAAGGGTTTAGGGTTGGATTAGGCGTACCCGCTACGCGGCTCCGCCTAATCCAACCCTATACCCTTTTTCTTATTCAAGGTCACTAAACCCGTAAGAAACTGAACCCTAAGAGGGTATTGGTGAACCCTGTCGTGGATGTGATTCAAAGATGGGGCACTGAAGCTTAAGTGTAGGGTACTGCATAAGACGGGACGGAAAAGGGTTTAGGGTTGGATTAGGCGTACCCGCTATGCGACTCCGCCTAATCCAACCCTAAACCCTTTTCCTTATTCAAGGTCACTAAACCTGGAAGAAACTGAACCCTAAGAGGGTATTGGAGAACCCTATCGTGGATGTGATTCAAAGATGGGGCACTGAATCATAAGAGTAAGGTACTGCATAAGACGGGACGGAAAAGGGTTTAGGGTTGGTTTAGGCGGACCCGCTTCACGGACCCTCTTCGCGGCTCCGCCTAATCCTACCCTAAACCCTTTTCCTTATTCAAGGTCACTAAACCCGCAAGAAACTGAACCCTAAGAGGGTATTGGTGAACCCTGTCGTGGATGTGATTCAACGATGGGGCACTGAACCTTAAGAGTAGGGTACTGCATAAGACGGGACGGAAAAGGGTTTAGGGTTGGATTAGGCGGACCCGCTTCACGGACCCGCTTCGCGGCTCCGCCTAATCCTACCCTAAACCCTTTTCCTTATTCAAGGTCACTAAACCCGCAAGAAACTGAACCCTAAGAGGGTATTGGTGAACCCTGTCGTGGATGTGATTCAACGATGGGGCACTGAACCTTAAGAGTAGGGTACTGCATAAGACGGGACGGAAAAGGGTTTAGGGTTGGATTAGGCGTACCCACTACGCGGCTCCGCCTAATCCAACCCTAAACCCTTTTCCTTATTCAAGGTCACTAAACCCGCAAGAAACTGAACCCTAAGAGGGTATTGGTGAACCCTGTCGTGGATGTGATTCAACGATGGGGCACTGAACCTTAAGAGTAGGGTACTGCATAAGACGGGACGGAAAAGGGTTTAGGGTTGGTTTAGGCGGACCCGCTTCACGGACCCTCTTCGCGGCTCCGCCTAATCCTACCCTAAACCCTTTTCCTTATTCAAGGTCACTAAACCCGCAAGAAACTGAACCCTAAGAGGGTATTGGTGAACCCTGTCGTGGATGTGATTCAACGATGGGGCACTGAACCTTAAGAGTAGGGTACTGCATAAGACGGGACGGAAAAGGGTTTAGGGTTGGATTAGGCGGACCCGCTTCACGGACCCGCTTCGCGGCTCCGCCTAATCCTACCCTAAACCCTTTTCCTTATTCAAGGTCACTAAACCCGTAAGAAACTGAACCCTAAGAGGGTATTGGTGAATCCTGTCGTGGATGTGATTCAAAGATGGGGCACTGAACCATAAGAGTAAGGTACTGCATACGACGGGACGGAAAAGGGTTTAGGCTTGGATTAGGCGGACCCGCTTCGCGGCTCCGCCTAATCCAACCCTAAACCCTTTTCCTTATTCAAGGTCACTAAACCCGCAACAAACTGAACCCTAAGAGGGTATTGGTGAACCCTGTCGTGGATGTGATTCAAAGATGGGGCACTGAACCATAAGAGTAAGGTACTGCATAAGACGGGACGGAAAAGGGTTTAGGGTTGGATTAGGCGGACCCGCTTCGCGGCTCCACCTAATCCAACCCTAAACCCTTTTCCTTATTCAAGGTCACTAAACCCGCAACAAACTGAACCCTAAGAGGGTATTGGTGAACCCTGTCGTGGGTGTGATTCAAAGATGGGGCACTGAACCTTAAGAGTAGGGTACTGCATAAGACGGGACGGAAAAGGGTTTAGGGTTGGATTAGGCGTACCCGCTATGCGGCTCCGCCTAATCCAACCCTAAACCGTTTTCCTTATTCAAGGTCACTAAACCCGTAAGAAACTGAACCCTAAGAGGGTATTGGTGAACCCTGTCGTGGATGTGATTCAAAGATGGGGCACTGAACCATAAGAGTAAGGTACTGCATAAGACGGGACGGAAAAGGGTTTAGGGTTGGATTAGGCGGACCCGCTTCGCGGCTCCGCCTAATCCAACCCTAAACCCTTTTCCTTATTCAAGGTCACTAAACCTGGAAGAAACTGAACCCTAAGAGGGTATTGGTGAACCCTGTCGTGGATGTGATTCAACGATGGGGCACTGAACCTTAAGAGTAGGGTACTGCATAAGACGGGACGGAAAAGGGTTTAGGGTTGGATTAGGCGTACCCGCTTCGCGGCTCCACCTAATCCAACCCTAAACCCTTTTCCTTATTCAAGGTCACTAAACCTGGAAGAAACTGAACCCTAAGAGGGTATTGGAGAACCCTGTCGTGGATGTGATTCAAAGATGGGGCACTGAACCATAAGAGTAAGGTACTGCATAAGACGGGACGGAAAAGGGTTTAGGGTTGGTTTAGGCGGACCCGCTTCACGGACCCTCTTCGCGGCTCCGCCTAATCCTACCCTAAACCCTTTTCCTTATTCAAGGTCACTAAACCCGCAAGAAACTGAACCCTAAGAGGGTATTGGTGAACCCTGTCGTGGATGTGATTCAACGATGGGGCACTGAACCTTAAGAGTAGGGTACTGCATAAGACGGGACGGAAAAGGGTTTAGGGTTGGATTAGGCGGACCCGCTTCACGGACCCGCTTCGCGGCTCCGCCTAATCCTACCCTAAACCCTTTTCCTTATTCAAGGTCACTAAACCCGCAAGAAACTGAACCCTAAGAGGGTATTGGTGAACCCTGTCGTGGATGTGATTCAACGATGGGGCACTGAACCATAAGAGTAAGGTACTGCATAAGACGGGACGGAAAAGGGTTTAGGGTTGGATTAGGCGGACCCGCTTCGCGGCTCCACCTAATCCAACCCTAAACCCTTTTCCTTATTCAAGGTCACTAAACCTGGAAGAAACTGAACCCTAAGAGGGTATTGGTGAACCCTGTCGTGGATGTGATTCAACGATGGGGCACTAAACCTTAAGAGTAGGGTACTGCATAAGACGGGACGGAAAAGGGTTTAGGTTTGGATTAGGCGTACCCGCTACGCGGCTCCGCCTAATCCAACCCTAAACCCTTTTCCTTATTCAAGGTCACTAAACCCGTAAGAAACTGAACCCTAAGAGGGTATTGGTGAACCCTGTCGTGGATGTGATTCAAAGATGGGGCACTGAACCATAAGAGTAAGGTACTGCATACGACGGGACGGAAAAGGGTTTAGGGTTGGATTAGGCGGACCCGCTTCGCGGACCCGTTTCGCGGCTCTGACTAATCCAACCCTAAACCCTTTTCCTTATTCAAGGTCACTAAACCCGCAACAAACTGAACCCTAAGAGGGTACTGGTGAACCCTGTCGTGGATGTGATTCAAAGATGGGGCACTGAACCATAAGAGAAAGGTACTGCATAAGACGGGACGGAAAAGGGTTTAGGGTTGGATTAGGCGGACCCGCTTCGCGGCTCCACCTAATCCAACCCTAAACCCTTTTCCTTATTCAAGGTCACTAAACCCGCAACAAACTGAACCCTAAGAGGGTATTGGTGAACCCTGTCGTGGATGTGATTCAAAGATAGGGCACTGAACCTTAAGAGTAGGGTACTGCATAAGACGGGACGGAAAAGGGTTTAGGGTTGGATTAGGCGTACCCGCTATGCGACTCCGCCTAATCCAACCCTAAACCCTTTTCCTTATTCAAGGTCACTAAACCTGGAAGAAACTGAACCCTAAGAGGGTATTGGAGAACCCTGTCGTGGATGTGATTCAAAGATGGGGCACTGAACCTTAAGAGTAGGGTACTGCATAAGACGGGACGGAAAAGGGTTTAGGGTTAGATTAGGCGAACCCGCTACGCGGATCCACCTAATCCAACCCTAAACCCTTTTCCTTATTCAAGGTCACTAAACCCGCAACAAACTGAACCCTAAGAGGGTATTGGTGAACCCTGTCGTGGATGTGATTCAAAGATGGGGCACTGAACCATAAGAGTAAGGTACTGCATAAGAAGGGACGGAAAAGGGTTTAGGGTTGGATTAGGCAGACCCGCTTCGCGGCTCCACCTAATCCAACCCTAAACCCTTTTCCTTATTCAAGGTCACTAAACCTGGAAGAAACTGAACCCTAAGAGGGTATTGGTGAACCCTGTCGTGGATGTGATTCAACGATGGGGCACTGAACCTTAAGAGTAGGGTACTGCATAAGACGGGACGGAAAAGGGTTTAGGGTTGGATTAGGCGTACCCGCTACGCGGCTCCGCCTAATCCAACCCTAAACCCTTTTCCTTATTCAAGGTCACTAAACTCGTAAGAAACTGAACCCTAAGAGGGTATTGGTGAACCCTGTCGTGGATGTGATTCAAAGATGGGGCACTGAAGCTTAAGTGTAGGGTACTGCATAAGACGGGACGGAAAAAGGTTTAGGGTTGGATTAGGCGTACCCGCTATGCGACTCCGCCTAATCCAACCCTAAACCCTTTTCCTTATTCAAGGTCACTAAACCTGGAAAAACTGAACCCTAAGAGGGTATTGGAGAACCCTGTCGTGGATGTGATTCAAAGATGGGGCACTGAACCTTAAGAGTAGGGTACTGCATAAGACGGGACGGAAAAGGGTTTAGGGTTAGATTAGGCGAACCCGCTACGCGGATCCGCCTAATCCAACCCTAAACCCTTTTCCTTATTCAAGGTCACTAAACCTGCAACAAACTGAACCCTAAGAGGGTATTGGTGAACCCTGTCGTGGATGTGATTCAACGATGGGGCACTGAACCTTAAGAGTAGGGTACTGCATAAGACGGGACGGAAAAGGGTTTAGGGTTGGATTAGGCGGACCCGCTTCACGGACCCGCTTCGCGGCTCCGCCTAATCCTACCCTAAACCCTTTTCCTTATTCAAGGTCACTAAACCCGCAAGAAACTGAACCCTAAGAGGGTATTGGTGAACCCTGTCGTGGATGTGATTCAACGATGGGGCACTGAACCTTAAGAGTAGGGTACTGCATAAGACGGGACGGAAAAGGGTTTAGGGTTGGATTAGGCGTACCCGCTACGCGGCTCCGCCTAATCCAACCCTAAACCCTTTTCCTTATTCAAGGTCACTAAACCCGTAAGAAACTGAACCCTAAGAGGGTATTGGTGAACCCTGTCGTGGATGTGATTCAAAGATGGGGCACTGAACCATAAGAGTAAGGTACTGCATACGACGGGACGGAAAAGGGTTTAGGGTTGGATTAGGCGGACCCGCTTCGCGGACCCGTTTCGCGGCTCTGACT
Organism: Agrostemma githago; assembly: GCA_958450325.1. Lineage (NCBI taxonomy): Eukaryota > Viridiplantae > Streptophyta > Magnoliopsida > Caryophyllales > Caryophyllaceae > Agrostemma > Agrostemma githago. Next base: position 52,874,609 of record OY288245.1, on the reverse strand, counting down.
AATCCAACCCTAAACCCTTTTCCTTATTCAAGGTCACTAAACCCGCAACAAACTGAACCCTAAGAGGGTACTGGTGAACCCTATCGTGGATGTGATTCAAAGATGGGGCACTGAACCATAAGAGAAAGGTACTGCATAAGACGGGACGGAAAAGGGTTTAGGGTTGGATTAGGCGGACCCGCTTCGCGGCTCCACCTAATCCAACCCTAAACCCTTTTCCTTATTCAAGGTCACTAAACCCGCAACAAACTGAACCCTAAGAGGGTATTGGTGAACCCTGGCGTGGATGTGATTCAAAGATAGGGCACTGAACCTTAAGAGTAGGGTACTGCATAAGACGGGACGGAAAAGGGTTTAGGGTTGGATTAGGCGTACCCGCTATGCGACTCCGCCTAATCCAACCCTAAACCCTTTTCCTTATTCAAGGTCACTAAACCTGGAAGAAACTGAACCCTAAGAGGGTATTGGAGAACCCTGTCGTGGATGTGATTCAAAGATGGGGCACTGAACCTTAAGAGTAGGGTACTGCATAAGACGGGACGGAAAAGGGTTTAGGGTTAGATTAGGCGAACCCGCTACGCGGATCCGCCTAATCCAACCCTAAACCCTTTTCCTTATTCAAGGTCACTAAACCCGCAACAAACTGAACCCTAAGAGGGTATTGGTGAACCCTGTCGTGGATGTGATTCAAAGATGGGGCACTGGACCATAAGAGTAAGGTACTGCATAAGAAGGGACGGAAAAGGGTTTAGGGTTGGATTAGGCGGACCCGCTTCGCGGCTCCACCTAATCAAACCCTAAACCCTTTTCCTTATTCAAGGTCACTAAACCTGGAAGAAACTGAACCCTAAGAGGGTATTGGTGAACCCTGTCGTGGATGTGATTCAAAGATGGGGCACTGAACCATAAAAGTAAGGTACTGCATAAGAAGGGACGGAAAAGGGTTTAGGGTTGGATTAGGCGGACCCGCTTCGCGGCTCCACCTAATCCAACCCTAAACCCTTTTCCTTATTCAAGGTCACTAAACCTGGAAGAAACTGAACCCTAAGAGGGTATTGGTGAACCCTGTCGTGGATGTGATTCAACGATGGGGCACTGAACCTTAAGAGTAGGGTACTGCATAAGACGGGACGGAAAAGGGTTTAGGGTTGGATTAGGCGTACCCGCTACGCGGCTCCGCCTAATCCAACCCTAAACCCTTTTCCTTATTCAAGGTCACTAAACCCGTAAGAAACTGAACCCTAAGAGGGTATTGGTGAACCCTGTCGTGGATGTGATTCAAAGATGGGGCACTAAAGCTTAAGTGTAGGGTACTGCATAAGACGGGACGGAAAAAGGTTTAGGGTTGGATTAGGCGTACCCGCTATGCGACTCCGCCTAATCCAACCCTAAACCCTTTTCCTTATTCAAGGTCACTAAACCTGGAAGAAACTGAACCCTAAGAGGGTATTGGAGAACCCTGTCGTGGATGTGATTCAAAGATGGGGCACTGAACCTTAAGAGTAGGGTACTGCATAAGACGGGACGGAAAAGGGTTTAGGGTTAGATTAGGCGAACCCGCTACGCGGATCCGCCTAATCCAACCCTAAACCCTTTTCCTTATTCAAGGTCACTAAACCCGCAACAAACTGAACCCTAAGAGGGTATTGGTGAACCCTGTCGTGGATGTGATTCAACGATGGGGCACTGAACCTTAAGAGTAGGGTACTGCATAAGACGGGACGGAAAAGGGTTTAGGGTTGGATTAGGCGGACCCGCTTCACGGACCCGCTTCGCGGCTCCGCCTAATCCTACCCTAAACCCTTTTCCTTATTCAAGGTCACTAAACCCGCAAGAAACTGAACCCTAAGAGGGTATTGGTGAACCCTGTCGTGGATGTGATTCAACGATGGGGCACTGAACCTTAAGAGTAGGGTACTGCATAAGACGGGACAGAAAAGGGTTTAGGGTTGGATTAGGCGGACCCGCTTCGCGGCTCCACCTAATCCAACCCTAAACCCTTTTCCTTATTCAAGGTCACTAAACCCGCAACAAACTGAACCCTAAGAGGGTTTTGGTGAACCCTGTCGTGGATGTGATTCAAAGATAGGGCACTGAACCTTAAGAGTAGGGTACTGCATAAGACGGGACGGAAAAGGGTTTAGGGTTGGATTAGGCGTACCCGCTATGCGACTCCGCCTAATCCAACCCTAAACCCTTTTCCTTATTCAAGGTCACTAAACCTGGAAGAAACTGAACCCTAAGAGGGTATTGGAGAACCCTGTCGTGGATGTGATTCAAAGATGGGGCACTGAACCTTAAGAGTAGGGTACTGCATAAGACGGGACGGAAAAGGGTTTAGGGTTAGATTAGGCGAACCCGCTACGCGGATCCGCCTAATCCAACCCTAAACCCTTTTCCTTATTCAAGGTCACTAAACCCGCAACAAACTGAACCCTAAGAGGGTATTGGTGAACCCTGTCGTGGATGTGATTCAAAGATGGGGCACTGGACCATAAGAGTAAGGTACTGCATAAGAAGGGACGGAAAAGGGTTTAGGGTTGGATTAGGCGGACCCGCTTCGCGGCTCCACCTAATCAAACCCTAAACCCTTTTCCTTATTCAAGGTCACTAAACCTGGAAGAAACTGAACCCTAAGAGGGTATTGGTGAACCCTGTCGTGGATGTGATTCAAAGATGGGGCACTGAACCATAAGAGTAAGGTACTGCATAAGAAGGGACGGAAAAGGGTTTAGGGTTGGATTAGGCGGACCCGCTTCGCGGCTCCACCTAATCCAACCCTAAACCCTTTTCCTTATTCAAGGTCACTAAACCTGGAAGAAACTGAACCCTAAGAGGGTATTGGTGAACCCTGTCGTGGATGTGATTCAACGATGGGGCACTGAACCTTAAGAGTAGGGTACTGCATAAGACGGGACGGAAAAGGGTTTAGGGTTGGATTAGGCGTACCCGCTACGCGGCTCCGCCTAATCCAACCCTAAACCCTTTTCCTTATTCAAGGTCACTAAACCCGTAAGAAACTGAACCCTAAGAGGGTATTGGTGAACCCTGTCGTGGATGTGATTCAAAGATGGGGCACTGAAGCTTAAGTGTAGGGTACTGCATAAGACGGGACGGAAAAAGGTTTAGGGTTGGATTAGGCGTACCCGCTATGCGACTCCGCCTAATCCAACCCTAAACCCTTTTCCTTATTCAAGGTCACTAAACCTGGAAGAAACTGAACCCTAAGAGGGTATTGGAGAACCCTGTCGTGGATGTGATTCAAAGATGGGGCACTGAACCTTAAGAGTAGGGTACTGCATAAGACGGGACGGAAAAGGGTTTAGGGTTAGATTAGGCGAACCCGCTACGCGGATCCGCCTAATCCAACCCTAAACCCTTTTCCTTATTCAAGGTCACTAAACCCGCAACAAACTGAACCCTAAGAGGGTATTGGTGAACCCTGTCGTGGATGTGATTCAACGATGGGGCACTGAACCTTAAGAGTAGGGTACTGCATAAGACGGGACGGAAAAGGGTTTAGGGTTGGATTAGGCGGACCCGCTTCACGGACCCGCTTTGCGGCTCCGCCTAATCCTAACCTAAACCCTTTTCCTTATTCAAGGTCACTAAACCCGCAAGAAACTGAACCCTAAGAGGGTATTGGTGAACCCTGTCGTGGATGTGATTCAACGATGGGGCACTGAACCTTAAGAGTAGGGTACTGCATAAGACGGGACGGAAAAGGGTTTAGGGTTGGATTAGGCGTACCCGCTACGCGGCTCCGCCTAATCCAACCCTAAACCCTTTTCCTTATTCAAGGTCACTAAACCCGTAAGAAACTGAACCCTAAGAGGGTATTGGTGAACCCTGTCGTGGATGTGATTCAAAGATGGGGCACTGAACCATAAGAGTAAGGTACTGCATACGACGGGACGGAAAAGGGTTTAGGGTTGGATTAGGCGGACCCGCTTCGCGGACCCGTTTCGCGGCTCTGACTAATCCAACCCTAAACCCTTTTCCTTATTCAAGGTCACTAAACCCGCAACAAACTGAACCCTAAGAGGGTACTGGTGAACCCTATCGTGGATGTGATTCAAAGATGGGGCACTGAACCATAAGAGAAAGGTACTGCATAAGACGGGACGGAAAAGGGTTTAGGGTTGGATTAGGCGGACCCGCTTCGCGGCTCCACCTAATCCAACCCTAAACCCTTTTCCTTATTCAAGGTCACTAAACCCGCAACAAACTGAACCCTAAGAGGGTATTGGTGAACCCTGTCGTGGATGTGATTCAAAGATAGGGCACTGAACCTTAAGAGTAGGGTACTGCATAAGACGGGACGGAAAAGGGTTTAGGTTTGGATTAGGCGTACCCGCTATGCGACTCCGCCTAATCCAACCCTAAACCCTTTTCCTTATTCAAGGTCACCAAACCTGGAAGAAACTGAACCCTAAGAGGGTATTGGAGAACCCTGTCGTGGATGTGATTCAAAGATGGGGCACTGAACCTTAAGAGTAGGGTACTGCATAAGACGGGACGGAAAAGGGTTTAGGGTTAGATTAGGCGAACCCGCTACGCGGATCCGCCTAATCCAACCCTAAACCCTTTTCCTTATTCAAGGTCACTAAACCCGCAACAAACTGAACCCTAAGAGGGTATTGGTGAACCCTGTCGTGGATGTGATTCAAAGATGGGGCACTGGACCATAAGAGTAAGGTACTGCATAAGAAGGGACGGAAAAGGGTTTAGGGTTGGATTAGGCGGACCCGCTTCGCGGCTCCACCTAATCAAACCCTAAACCCTTTTCCTTATTCAAGGTCACTAAACCTGGAAGAAACTGAACCCTAAGAGGGTATTGGTGAACCCTGTCGTGGATGTGATTCAACGATGGGGCACTGAACCTTAAGAGTAGGGTACTGCATAAGACGGGACGGAAAAGGGTTTAGGGTTGGATTAGGCGTACCCGCTACGCGGCTCCGCCTAATCCAACCCTAAACACTTTTCCTTATTCAAGGTCACTAAACCCGTAAGAAACTGAACCCTAAGAGGGTATTGGTGAACCCTGTCGTGGATGTGATCCAAAGATGGGGCACTGAAGCTTAAGTGTAGGGTACTGCATAAGACGGGACGGAAAAAGGTTTAGGGTTGGATTAGGCGTACCCGCTATGCGACTCCGCCTAATCCAACCCTAAACCCTTTTCCTTATTCAAAGTCACTAAACCTGGAAGAAACTGAACCCTAAGAGGGTATTGGAGAACCCTGTCGTGGATGTGATTCAAAGATGGGGCACTGTACCTTAAGAGTAGGGTACTGCATAAGACGGGACGGAAAAGGGTTTAGGGTTAGATTAGGCGAACCCGCTACGCGGATCCGCCTAATCCAACCCTAAACCCTTTTCCTTATTCAAGGTCACTAAACCCGCAACAAACTGAACCCTAAGAGGGTATTGGTGAACCCTGTCGTGGATGTGATTCAAAGATGGGGCACTGAACCATAAGAGTAAGGTACTGCATAAGACGGGACGGAAAAGGGTTTAGGGTTGGTTTAGGCGGACCCGCTTCACGGACCCGCTTCGCGGCTCCGCCTAATCCTACCCTAAACCATTTTCCTTATTCAAGGTCACTAAACCCGCAAGAAACTGAACCCTAAGAGGGTATTGGTGAACCCGGTCGTGGATGTGATTCAACGATGGGGCACTGAACCTTAAGAGTAGGGTACTGCATAAGACGGGACGGAAAAGGGTTTAGGGTTGGATTAGGCGGACCCGCTTCACGGACCCGCTTCGCGGCTCCGCCTAATCCTACCCTAAACCCTTTTCCTTATTCAAGGTCACTAAACCCGCAAGAAACTGAACCCTAAGAGGGTATTGGTGAACCCTGTCGTGGATGTGATTCAACGATGGGGCACTGAACCTTAAGAGTAGGGTACTGCATAAGACGGGACGGAAAAGGGTTTAGGGTTGGATTAGGCGTACCCGCTACGCGGCTCCGCCTAATCCAACCCTAAACCCTTTTCCTTATTCAAGGTCACTAAACCCGTAAGAGACTGAACCCTAAGAGGATATTGGTGAACCCTGTCGTGGATGTGATTCAAAGATGGGGCACTGAACCATAAGAGTAAGGTACTGCATACGACGGGACGGAAAAGGTTTTAGGGTTGGATTAGGCGGACCCGCTTCGCGGACCCGCTTCGCGGCTCTGACTAATCCAACCCTAAACCCTTTTCCTTATTCAAGGTCACTAAACCCGCAACAAACTGAACCCTAAGAGGGTATTGGTGAACCCTGTCGTGGATGTGATTCAAAGATGGGGCACTGAACCATAAGAGTAAGGTAATGCATAAGACGGGACGGAAAAGGGTTTAGGGTTGGATTAGGCGGACCCGCTTCGCGGCTCCACCTAATCCAACCCTAAACCCTTTTCCTTATTCAAGGTCACTAAACCCGCAACAAACTGAACCCTAAGAGGGTATTGGTGAACCCTGTCGTGGATGTGATTCAACGATGGGGCACTGAACCTTAAGAGTAGGGTACTGCATAAGACGGGACGGAAAAGGGTTTAGGGTTGGATTAGGCGTACCCGCTACGCGGCTCCGCCTAATCCAACCCTAAACCCTTTTCCTTATTCAAGGTCACTAAACCCGTAAGAGACTGAACCCTAAGAGGATATTGGTGAACCCTGTCGTGGATGTGATTCAAAGATGGGGCACTGAACCATAAGAGTAAGGTACTGCATACGACGGGACGGAAAAGGTTTTAGGGTTGGATTAGGCGGACCCGCTTCGCGGACCCGCTTCGCGGCTCTGACTAATCCAACCCTAAACCCTTTTCCTTATTCAAGGTCACTAAACCCGCAACAAACTGAACCCTAAGAGGGTATTGGTGAACCCTGTCGTGGATGTGATTCAAAGATGGGGCACTGAACCTTAAGAGTAGGGTACTGCATAAGACGGGACGGAAAAGGGTTTAGGGTTAGATTAGGCGAACCCGCTACGCGGATCCGCCTAATCCAACCCTAAACTCTTTTCCTTATTCAAGGTCACTAAACCCGCAACAAACTGAACCCTAAGAGGGTATTGATGAACCCTGTCGTGGATGTGATTCAAAGATGGGGCTCTGAACCATAAGAGTAAGGTACTGCATAAGACGGGACGGAAAAGGGTTTAGGGTTGGATTAGGCGGACCCGCTTCGCGGCTCCCCCTAATCCAACCCTAAACCCTTTTCCTTATTCAAGGTCACTAAACCTGGAAGAAACTGAACCCTAAGAGGGTATATGAGAACCCTGTCGTGGATGTGATTCAAAGATGGGGCACTGAACCTTAAGAGTAGGGTACTGCATAAGACGGGACGGAAAAGGGTTTAGGGTTGGATTAGGCGGACCCGCTTCACGGACCCGCTTCGCGGCTCCGCCTAATCCTACCCTAAACCCTTTTCCTTATTCAAGGTCACTAAACCCGCAAGAAACTGAACCCTAAGAGGGTATTGGTGAACCCTGTCGTGGATGTGATTCAACGATGGGGCACTGAACCTTAAGAGTAGGGTACTGCATAAGACGGGACGGAAAAGGATTTAGGGTTGGATTAGGCGTACCCGCTACGCGGCTCCGCCTAATCCAACCCTAAACCCTTTTCCTTATTCAAGGTCACTAAACCCGTAAGAAACTGAACCCTAAGAGGGTATTGGTGAACCCTGTCGTGGATGTGATTCAAAGATGGGGCACTGAACCATAAGAGTAAGGTACTGCATACGACGGGACGGAAAAGGTTTTAGGGTTGGATTAGGCGGACCCGCTTCGCGGACCCGCTTCGCGGCTCTGACTAATCCAACCCTAAACCCTTTTCCTTATTCAAGGTCACTAAACCCGCAACAAACTGAACCCTAAGAGGGTATTGGTGAACCCTGTCGTGGATGTGATTCAAAGATGGGGCACTGAACCATAAGAGTAAGGTAATGCATAAGACGGGACGGAAAAGGGTTTAGGGTTGGATTAGGCGGACCCGCTTCGCGGCTCCACCTAATCCAACCCTAAACCCTTTTCCTTATTCAAGGTCACTAAACCCGCAACAAACTGAACCCTAAGAGGGTATTGGTGAACCCTGTCGTGGATGTGATTCAAAGATGGGGCACTGAACCTTAAGAGTAGGGTACTGCATAAGACGGGACGGAAAAGGGTTTAGGGTTAGATTAGGCGAACCCGCTACGCGGATCCGCCTAATCCAACCCTAAACTCTTTTCCTTATTCAAGGTCACTAAACCCGCAACAAACTGAACCCTAAGAGGGTATTGGTGAACCCTGTCGTGGATGTGATTCAAAGATGGGGCACTGAACCATAAGATTAAGGTACTGCATAAGACGGGACGGAAAAGGGTTTAGGGTTGGATTAGGCGGACCCGCTTCGCGGCTCCCCCTAATCCAACCCTAAACCCTTTTCCTTATTCAAGGTCACTAAACCTGGAAGAAACTGAACCCTAAGAGGGTATATGAGAACCCTGTCGTGGATGTGATTCAAAGATGGGGCACTGAACCTTAAGAGTAGGGTACTGCATAAGACGGGACGGAAAAGGGTTTAGGGTTGGATTAGGCGGACCCGCTTCACGGACCCGCTTCGCGGCTCCGCCTAATCCTACCCTAAACCCTTTTCCTTATTCAAGGTCACTAAACCCGCAAGAAACTGAACCCTAAGAGGGTATTGGTGAACCCTGTCGTGGATGTGATTCAACGATGGGGCACTGAACCTTAAGAGTAGGGTACTGCATAAGACGGGACGGAAAAGGATTTAGGGTTGGATTAGGCGTACCCGCTACGCGGCTCCGCCTAATCCAACCCTAAACCCTTTTCCTTATTCAAGGTCACTAAACCCGTAAGAAACTGAACCCTAAGAGGGTATTGGTGAACCCTGTCGTGGATGTGATTCAAAGATGGGGCACTGAAGCTTAAGTGTAGGGTACTGCATAAGACGGGACGGAAAAGGGTTTAGGGTTGGATTAGGCGTACCCGCTATGCGGCTCCGCCTAATCCAACCCTAAACCCTTTTCCTTATTCAGGGTCACTAAACCCGTAAAAAACTGAACCCTAAGAGGGTATTGGTGAACCCTGTCGTGGATGTGATTCAAAGATGGGGCACTGAACCATAAGAGTAAGGTACTGCATACGACGGGACGGAAAAGGGTTTAGGGTTGGATTAGGCAGACCCGCTTCGCGGACCCGCTTCGCGGCTCTGACTAATCCAACCCTAAACCCTTTTCCTTATTCAAGGTCACTAAACCCGCAACAAACTGAACCCGAAGAGGGTATTGGTGAACCCTGTCATGGATGTGATTCAAAGATGGGGCACTGAACCATAAGAGTAAGGTACTGCATAAGACGGGACGGAAAAGGGTTTAGGGTTGGATTAGGCGGACCCGCTTCGCGGCTCCACCTAATCCAACCCAAAACCCTTTTCCTTATTCAAGGTCACTAAACCCGCAACAAACTGAACCCTAAGAGGGTATTGGTGAACCCTGTCGTGGATGTGATTCAAAGATGGGGCACTGAACCTTAAGAGTAGGGTACTGCATAAGACGGGACGGAAAAGGGTTTAGGGTTGGATTAGGCGGACCCGCTTCGCGGCTGCGCCTAATCCAACCCTAAACCCTTTTCCTTATTCAAGGTCACTAAACCTGGAAGAAACTGAACCCTAAGAGGGTATTGGTGAACCCTGTCGTGGATGTGATTCAAAGATGGGGCACTGAACCTTAAGAGTAAGGTACTGCATAAGACGGGACGGAAAAGGGTTTAGGGTTGGATTAGGCGGACCCGCTTAGTGGACCCGCTTCGCGGCTCCGCCTAATCCAACCCTAAACCCTTTTCCTTATTCAAGGTCACTAAACCCGTAAGAAACTTAACCCTAAGAGGGTATTGGTGAACCCTGTTGTGGATGTGATTCAAAGATGGGGCACTGAAGCTTAAGTGTAGGGTACTGCATAAGACGGGACGGAAAAGGGTTTAGGGTTGGATTAGGCGTACCCGCTATGCGACTCCACCTAATCCAACCCTAAACCCTTTTCCTTATTCAAGGTCACTAAACCTGGAAGAAACTGAACCCTAAGAGGGTATTGGAGAACCCTGTCGTGGATGTGATTCAAAGATGGGGCACTGAACCATAAGAGTAAGGTACTGCATAAGACGGGACGGAAAAGGGTTTAGGGTTGGTTTAGGCGGACCCGCTTCACGGACCCTCTTCGCGGCTCCGCCTAATCCTACCCTAAACCCTTTTCCTTATTCAAGGTCACTAAACCCGCAAGAAACTGAACCCTAAGAGGGTATTGGTGAACCCTGTCGTGGATGTGATTCAACGATGGGGCACTGAACCTTAAGAGTAGGGTACTGCATAAGACGGGACGGAAAAGGGTTTAGGGTTGGATTAGGCGGACCCGCTTCACGGACCCGCTTCGCGGCTCCGCCTAATCCTACCCTAAACCCTTTTCCTTATTCAAGGTCACTAAACCCGCAAGAAACTGAACCCTAAGAGGGTATTGGTGAACCCTGTCGTGGATGTGATTCAACGATGGGGCACTGAACCTTAAGAGTAGGGTACTGCATAAGACGGGATGGAAAAGGGTTTAGGGTTGGATTAGGCGGACCCGCTACGCGGATCCGCCTAATCCAACCCTAAACCCTTTTCCTTATTCAAGGTCACTAAACCCGCAAGAAACTGAACCCTAAGAGGGTATTGGTGAACCCTGTCGTGGATGTGATTCAAAGATGGGGCACTGAACCTTAAGAGTAAGGTACTGCATAAGACGGGACGGAAAAGGGTTTAGGGTTGGATTAGGCGGACCCGCTTAGTGGACCCGCTTCGCGGCTCCGCCTAATCCAACCCTAAACCCTTTTCCTTATTCAAGGTCACTAAACCCGTAAGAAACTTAACCCTAAGAGGGTATTGGTGAACCCTGTTGTGGATGTGATTCAAAGATGGGGCACTGAAGCTTAAGTGTAGGGTACTGCATAAGACGGGACGGAAAAGGGTTTAGGGTTGGATTAGGCGTACCCGCTATGCGACTCCACCTAATCCAACCCTAAACCCTTTTCCTTATTCAAGGTCACTAAACCTGGAAGAAACTGAACCCTAAGAGGGTATTGGAGAACCCTGTCGTGGATGTGATTCAAAGATGGGGCACTGAACCATAAGAGTAAGGTACTGCATAAGACGGGACGGAAAAGGGTTTAGGGTTGGTTTAGGCGGACCCGCTTCACGGACCCTCTTCGCGGCTCCGCCTAATCCTACCCTAAACCCTTTTCCTTATTCAAGGTCACTAAACCCGCAAGAAACTGAACCCTAAGAGGGTATTGGTGAACCCTGTCGTGGATGTGATTCAACGATGGGGCACTGAACCTTAAGAGTAGGGTACTGCATAAGACGGGACGGAAAAGGGTTTAGGGTTGGATTAGGCGGACCCGCTTCACGGACCCGCTTCGCGGCTCCGCCTAATCCTACCCTAAACCCTTTTCCTTATTCAAGGTCACTAAACCCGCAAGAAACTGAACCCTAAGAGGGTATTGGTGAACCCTGTCGTGGATGTGATTCAACGATGGGGCACTGAACCTTAAGAGTAGGGTACTGCATAAGACGGGATGGAAAAGGGTTTAGGGTTGGATTAGGCGGACCCGCTACGCGGATCCGCCTAATCCAACCCTAAACCCTTTTCCTTATTCAAGGTCACTAAACCCGCAAGAAACTGAACCCTAAGAGGGTATTGGTGAACCCTGTCGTGGATGTGATTCAACGATGGGGCACTGAACCTTAAGAGTAGGGTACTGCATAAGACGGGACGGAAAAGGATTTAGGGTTGGATTAGGCGTACCCGCTACGCGGCTCCGCCTAATCCAACCCTAAACCCTTTTCCTTATTCAAGGTCACTAAACCCGTAAGAAACTGAACCCTAAGAGGGTATTGGTGAACCCTGTCGTGGATGTGATTCAAAGATGGGGCACTGAACCATAAGAGTAAGGTACTGCATACGACGGGACAGAAAAGGTTTTAGGGTTGGATTAGGCGGACCCGCTTCGCGGACCCGCTTCGCGGCTCTGACTAATCCAACCCTAAACCCTTTTCCTTATTCAAGGTCACTAAACCCGCAACAAACTGAACCCTAAGAGGGTATTGGTGAACCCTGTCGTGGATGTGATTCAAAGATGGGGCACTGAACCATAAGAGTAAGGTAATGCATAAGACGGGACGGAAAAGGGTTTAGGGTTGGATTAGGCGGACCCGCTTCGCGGCTCCACCTAATCCATTCCTAAACCCTTTTCCTTATTCAAGGTCACTAAACCCGCAACAAACTGAACCCTAAGAGGGTATTGGTGAACCCTGTCGTGGATGTGATTCAAAGATGGGGCACTGAACCTTAAGAGTAGGGTACTGCATAAGACGGGACGGAAAAGGGTTTAGGGTTAGATTAGGCGAACCCGCTACGCGGATCCGCCTAATCCAACCCTAAACTCTTTTCCTTATTCAAGGTCACTAAACCCGCAACAAACTGCACCCTAAGAGGGTATTGGTGAACCCTGTCGTGGATGTGATTCAAAGATGGGGCACTGAACCATAAGAGTAAGGTACTGCATAAGACGGGACGGAAAAGGGTTTAGGGTTGGATTAGGCGGACCCGCTTCGCGGCTCCCCCTAATCCAACCCTAAACCCTTTTCCTTATTCAAGGTCACTAAACCTGGAAGAAACTGAACCCTAAGAGGGTATATGAGAACCCTGTCGTGGATGTGATTCAAAGATGGGGCACTGAACCTTAAGAGTAGGGTACTGCATAAAACGGGACGGAAAAGGGTTTAGGGTTGGATTAGGCGGACCCGCTTCACGGACCCGCTTCGCGGCTCCGCCTAATCCTACCCTAAACCCTTTTCCTTATTCAAGGTCACTAAACCCGCAAGAAACTGAACCCTAAGAGGGTATTGGTGAACCCTGTCGTGGATGTGATTCAACGATGGGGCACTGAACCTTAAGAGTAGGGTACTGCATAAGACGGGACGGAAAAGGATTTAGGGTTGGATTAGGCGTACCCGCTACGCGGCTCCGCCTAATCCAACCCTAAACCCTTTTCCTTATTCAAGGTCACTAAACCCGTAAGAAACTGAACCCTAAGAGGGTATTGGTGAACCCTGTCGTGGATGTGATTCAAAGATGGGGCACTGAAGCTTAAGTGTAGGGTACTGCATAAGACGGGACGGAAAAGGGTTTAGGGTTGGATTAGGCGTACCCGCTATGCGGCTCCGCCTAATCCAACCCTAAAGCCTTTTCCTTATTCAGGGTCACTAAACCCGTAAAAAACTGAACCCTAAGAGGGTATTGGTGAACCCTGTCGTGGATGTGATTCAAAGATGGGGCACTGAACCATAAGAGTAAGGTACTGCATACGACGGGACGGAAAAGGGTTTAGGGTTGGATTAGGCAGACCCGCTTCGCGGACCCGCTTCGCGGCTCTGACTAATCCAACCCTAAACCCTTTTCCTTATTCAAGGTCACTAAACCCGCAACAAACTGAACCCGAAGAGGGTATTGGTGAACCCTGTCATGGATGTGATTCAAAGATGGGGCACTGAACCATAAGAGTAAGGTACTGCATAAGACGGGACGGAAAAGGGTTTAGGGTTGGATTAGGCGGACCCGCTTCGCGGCTCCACCTAATCCAACCCAAAACCCTTTTCCTTATTCAAGGTCACTAAACCCGCAACAAACTGAACCCTAAGAGGGTATTGGTGAACCCTGTCGTGGATGTGATTCAAAGATGGGGCACTGAACCATAAGAGTAAGGTAATGCATAAGACGGGACAGAAAAGGGTTTAGGGTTGGATTAGGCGGACCCGCTTCGCGGCTCCACCTAATCCAACCCTAAACCCTTTTCCTTATTCAAGGTCACTAAACCCGCAACAAACTGAACCCTAAGAGGGTATTGGTGAACCCTGTCGTGGATGTGATTCAAAGATGGGGCACTGAACCTTAAGAGTAGGGTACTGCATAAGACGGGACGGAAAAGGGTTTAGGGTTAGATTAGGCGAACCCGCTACGCGGATCCGCCTAATCCAACCCTAAACTCTTTTCCTTATTCAAGGTCACTAAACCCGCAACAAACTGAACCCTAAGAGGGTATTGGTGAACCCTGTCGTGGATGTGATTCAAAGATGGGGCACTGAACCATAAGAGTAAGGTACTGCATAAGACGGGACGGAAAAGGGTTTAGGGTTGGATTAGGCGGACCCGCTTCGCGGCTCCCCCTAATCCAACCCTAAACCCTTTTCCTTATTCAAGGTCACTAAACCTGGAAGAAACTGAACCCTAAGAGGGTATATGAGAACCCTGTCGTGGATGTGATTCAAAGATGGGGCACTGAACCTTAAGAGTAGGGTACTTCATAAGACGGGACGGAAAAGGGTTTAGGGTTGGATTAGGCGGACCCGCTTCACGGACCCGCTTCGCGGCTCCGCCTAATCCTACCCTAAACCCTTTTCCTTATTCAAGGTCACTAAACCCGCAAGAAACTGAACCCTAAGAGGGTATTGGTGAACCCTGTCGTGGATGTGATTCAACGATGGGGCACTGAACCTTAAGAGTAGGGTACTGCATAAGACGGGACGAAAAAGGATTTAGGGTTGGATTAGGCGTACCCGCTACGCGGCTCCGCCTAATCCAACCCTAAACCCTTTTCCTTATTCAAGGTCACTAAACCCGTAAGAAACTGAACCCTAAGAGGGTATTGGTGAACCCTGTCGTGGATGTGATTCAAAGATGGGGCACTGAAGCTTAAGTGTAGGGTACTGCATAAGACGGGACGGAAAAGGGTTTAGGGTTGGATTAGGCGTACCCGCTATGCGGCTCCGCCTAATCCAACCCTAAACCCTTTTCCTTATTCAGGGTCACTAAACCCGTAAAAAACTGAACCCTAAGAGGGTATTGGTGAACCCTGTCGTGGATGTGATTCAAAGATGGGGCACTGAACCATAAGAGTAAGGTACTGCATACGACGGGACGGAAAAGGGTTTAGGGTTGGATTAGGCAGACCCGCTTCGCGGACCCGCTTCGCGGCTCTGACTAATCCAACCCTAAACCCTTTTCCTTATTCAAGGTCACTAAACCCGCAACAAACTGAACCCGAAGAGGGTATTGGTGAACCCTGTCATGGATGTGATTCAAAGATGGGGCACTGAACCATAAGAGTAAGGTACTGCATAAGACGGGACGGAAAAGGGTTTAGGGTTGGATTAGGCGGACCCGCTTCGCGGCTCCACCTAATCCAACCCAAAACCCTTTTCCTTATTCAAGGTCACTAAACCCGCAACAAACTGAACCCTAAGAGGGTATTGGTGAACCCTGTCGTGGATGTGATTCAAAGATGGGGCACTGAACCTTAAGAGTAGGGTACTGCATAAGACGGGACGGAAAAGGGTTTAGGGTTGGATTAGGCGGACCCGCTTCGCGGCTGCGCCTAATCCAACCCTAAACCCTTTTCCTTATTCAAGGTCACTAAACCTGGAAGTAACTGAACCCTAAGAGGGTATTGGTGAACCCTGTCGTGGATGTGATTCAAAGATGGGGCACTGAACCTTAAGAGTAAGGTACTGCATAAGACGGGACGGAAAAGGGTTTAGGGTTGGATTAGGCGGACCCGCTTAGTGGACCCGCTTCGCGGCTCCGCCTAATCCAACCCTAAACCCTTTTCCTTATTCAAGGTCACTAAACCCGTAAGAAACTTAACCCTAAGAGGGTATTGGTGAACCCTGTTGTGGATGTGATTCAAAGATGGGGCACTGAAGCTTAAGTGTAGGGTACTGCATAAGACGGGACGGAAAAGGGTTTAGGGTTGGATTAGGCGTACCCGCTATGCGACTCCACCTAATCTAACCCTAAGCCCTTTTCCTTATTCAAGGTCACTAAACCTGGAAGAAACTGAACCCTAAGAGGGTATTGGAGAACCCTGTCGTGGATGTGATTCAAATATGGGGCACTGAACCATAAGAGTAAGGTACTGCATAAGACGGGACGGAAAAGGGTTTAGGGTTGGTTTAGGCGGACCCGCTTCACGGACCCTCTTCGCGGCTCCGCCTAATCCTACCCTAAACCCTTTTCCTTATTCAAGGTCACTAAACCCGCAAGAAACTGAACCCTAAGAGGGTATTGGTGAACCCTGTCGTGGATGTGATTCAACGATGGGGCACTGAACCTTAAGAGTAGGGTACTGCATAAGACGGGACAGAAAAGGGTTTAGGGTTGGATTAGGCGGACCCGCTTCACGGACCCGCTTCGCGGCTCCGCCTAATCCTACCCTAAACCCTTTTCCTTATTCAAGGTCACTAAACCCGCAAGAAACTGAACCCTAAGAGGGTATTGGTGAACCCTGTCGTGGATGTGATTCAACGATGGGGCACTGAACCTTAAGAGTAGGGTACTGCATAAGACGGGATGGAAAAGGGTTTAGGGTTGGATTAGGCGGACCCGCTACGCGGATCCGCCTAATCCAACCCTAAACCCTTTTCCTTATTCAAGGTCACTAAACCCGCAAGAAACTGAACCCTAAGAGGGTATTGGTGAACCCTGTCGTGGATGTGATTCAACGATGGGGCACTGATCCTTAAGAGTAGGGTACTGCATAAGACGGGACGGAAAATGGTTTAGGGTTGGATTAGGCGGACCCGCTTCGCGGCTCTGACTAATCCAACCCTAAACCCTTTTCCTTATTCAAGGTCACTAAACCCGCAAGAAACTGAACCTTAAGAGGGTATTGGTGAACCCTGTCGTGGATGTAATTCAAAGATGGCGCACAAAAACTTAAGAGTAGGGTACTGCATAAGACGGGACGGAAAAGGGTTTAGGGTTGGATTAGGCAGACCCGCTTCGCGGCTCCGCCTAATCGAACCCTAAACCATTTTCCTTATTCAAGGTCACTAAACCTGGAAGAAACTGAACCCTAAGAGGGTATTGGTGAACCCTGTCGTGGATGTGATTCAAAGATGGGGCACTGAACCTTAAGAGTAGGGTACTGCATAAGACGGGACGGAAAATGCTTTAGGGTTGGATTAGGCGGACCCGCTTCGCGGCTCTGACTAATCCAACCCTAAACCCTTTTCCTTATTGAAGGTCACTAAACCCGCAAGAAACTGAACCCTAAGAGGGTATTGGTGAACCCTGTCGTGGATGTAATTCAAAGATGGCGCACAAAACCTTAAGAGTAGGGTACTGCATAAGACGTGACGGAAAAGGGTTTAGGGTTGGATTAGGCGGACCCGCTTCGCGGCTCCGCCTAATCGAACCCTAAACCCTTTTCCTTATTCAAGGTCACTAATCCTGGAAGAAACTGAACCCTAAGAGGGTATTGGTGAACCCTGTCGTGGATGTGATTCAAAGATGGGGCACTGAACCTTAAGAGTAGGGTACTGCATAAGACGGGACGGAAAAGGGTTTAGGGTTGGATTAGGCGGACCCGCTTCGCGGCTCCGCCTAATCCAACCCTAAACCCTTTTCCTTATTCAAGGTCACTAAACCCGCAACAAACTGAACCCTAAGAGGGTATTGGTGAAACCTGTCGTGGATGTGATTCAAAGATGGGGCACTGAACCTTAAGAGTAGGGTATTGCATAAGACGGGACGGAAAAGGGTTTAGGGTTGGATTAGGCGGACCCGCTTAGTGGACCCGCTTCGCGGCTCCGCCTAATCCAACCCTAAACCCTTTTCCTTATTCAAGGTCACTATACCCGCAACAAACTGAACCCTAAGAGGGTATTAGTGAACCCTGTCGTGGATGTGATTCAAAGATGGGGCACTGAACCTTAAGAGTAGGGTACTGCATAAGACGGGACGGAAAAGGGTATAGGGTTGGATTAGGCAGACCTGCTACGCGGATCCGCCTAATCCAACCCTAAACCCTTTTCCTTATTCAAGGTCACTAAACCCGCAACAAACTGAACCCTAAGAGGGTATTGGTGAACCCTGTCGTGGATGTGATTCAAAGATGGGGCACTGAACCTTAAGAGTAGGGTACTTCATAAGATGGGACGGAAAAGGGTTTAGGGTTGGATTAGGCGGACCCGCTTCGCGGACTCGCTTCGCGGCTCCGCCTAATCCAACCCTAAACCCTTTTCCTTATTCAAGGTCACTAAACCCGCAAGAAACTGAACCCTAAGAGGGTATTGGTGAACCCTGTCGTGGATGTGATTCAACGATGGGGCACTGAACCTTAAGAGTAGGGTACTGCATAAGACGGAACGGAAAAGGGTTTAGGGTTGGATTAGGCGTACCCGCTACGCGGACCCGCTTCGCGGCTCCGCCTAATCCAACCCTAAACCCTTTTCCTTATTCAAGGTCACTAAACCCGCAAGAAACTGAACCCTAAGAGGGTATTGGTGAACCCTGTCGTGGATGTGATTCAACGATGGGGCACTGATCCTTAAGAGTAGGGTACTGCATAAGACGGGACGGAAAATGGTTTAGGGTTGGATTAGGCGGACCCGCTTCGCGGCTCTGACTAATCCAACCCTAAACCCTTTTCCTTATTCAAGGTCACTAAACCCGCAAGAAACTGAACCCTAAGAGGGTATTGGTGAACCCTGTCGTGGATGTAATTCAAAGATGGCGCACAAAACCTTAAGAGTAGGGTACTGCATAAGACGTGACGGAAAATGGTTTAGGGTTGGATTAGGCGGACCCGCTTCGCGGCTCTGACTAATCCAACCCTAAACCCTTTTCCTTATTCAAGGACACTAAACCCGCAAGAAACTGAACCTTAAGAGGGTATTGGTGAACCCTGTCGTGGATGTAATTCAAAGATGGCGCACAAAACCTTAAGAGTAGGGTACTGCATAAGACGGGACAGAAAAGGGTTTAGGGTTGGATTAGGCGGACCCGCTTCGCGGCTCCGCCTAATCGAACCCTAAACCTTTTTCCTTATTCAAGGTCACTAAACCTGGAAGAAACTGAACCCTAAGAGGGTATTGGTGAACCCTGTCGTGGATGTGATTCAAAGATGGGGCACTGAACCTTAAGAGTAGGGTACTGCATAAGACGGGACGGAAAATGGTTTAGGGTTGGATTAGGCGGACCCGCTTCGCGGCTCTGACTAATCCAACCCTAAACCCTTTTCCTTATTCAAGGTCACTAAACCCGCAAGAAACTGAACCCTAAGAGGGTATTGGTGAACCCTGTCGTGGATGTAATTCAAAGATGGCGCACAAAACCTTAAGAGTAGGGTACTGCATAAGACGTGACGGAAAAGGGTTTAGGGTTGGATTAGGCGGAACCGCTTCGCGGCTCCGCCTAATCGAACCCTAAACCCTTTTCCTTATTCAAGGTCACTAATCCTGGAAGAAACTGAACCCTAAGAGGGTATTGGTGAACCCTGTCGTGGATGTGATTCAAAGATGGGGCACTGAACCTTAAGAGTAGGGTACTGCATAAGACGCGACGGAAAAGGGTTTAGGGTTGGATTAGGCGGACCCGCTTCGCGGCTTCGCCTAATCCAACCCTAAACCCTTTTCCTTATTCAAGGTCACTAAACCCGCAACAAACTGAACCCTAAGAGGGTATTGGTGAAACCTGTCGTGGATGTGATTCAAAGATGGGGCACTGAACCTTAAGAGTAGGGTATTGCATAAGACGGGACGGAAAAGGGTTTAGGGTTGGATTAGGCGGACCCGCTTCGCAGACCCGCTTCGCGGCTCCGCCTAATCCAACCCTAAACCCTTTTCCTTATTCAAGGTCACTAAACCCGCAAGAAACTGAACCCTAAGAGGGTATTGGTGAACCCTGTCGTGAATGTGATTCAACGATGGGGCACTGAACCTTAAGAGTAGGGTACTGCATAAGACGGGACGGATAAGGGTTTAGGGTTGGATTAGGCGGACCCGCTACGCGGATCCGCCTAATCCAACCCTAAACCCTTTTCCTTATTCAAGGTCACTAAACCCGCAACAAACTGAACCCTAAGAGGGTATTGGTGAACCCTGTCGTTGATGTGATTCAAAGATGGGGCACTAAACCTTAAGAGTAAGGTACTGCATAAGACGGGACGGAAAAGGGTTTAGGGTTGGATTAGGCGGACCCGCTTAGTGGACCCGCTTCGCGGCTCCGCCTAATCCAACCCTAAACCCTTTTCCTTATTCAAGGTCACTATACCCGCAACAAACTGAACCCTAAGAGGGTATTAGTGAACCCTGTCGTGGATGTGATTCAAAGATGGGGCACTGAACCTTAAGAGTAGGGTACTGCATAAGACGGGACGGAAAATGGTTTAGGGTTGGATTAGGCGGACCCGCTTCGCGGCTCTGACTAATCCAACCCTAAACCCTTTTCCTTATTCAAGGTCACTAAACCCGCAAGAAACTGAACCCTAAGAGGGTATTGGTGAACCCTGTCGTGGATGTAATTCAAAGATGGCGCACAAAACCTTAAGAGTAGGGTACTGCATAAGACGTGACGGAAAAGGGTTTAGGGTTGGATTAGGCGGACCCGCTTCGCGGCTCCGCCTAATCGAACCCTAAACCCTTTTCCTTATTCAAGGTCACTAATCCTGGAAGAAACTGAACCCTAAGAGGGTATTGGTGAACCCTGTCGTGGATGTGATTCAAAGATGGGGCACTGAACCTTAAGAGTAGGGTACTGCATAAGACGGGACGGAAAAGGGTTTAGGGTTGGATTAGGCGGACCCGCTTCGCGGCTCCGCCTAATCCAACCCTAAACCCTTTTCCTTATTCAAGGTCACTAAACCCGCAACAAACTGAACCCTAAGAGGGTATTGGTGAAACCTGTCATGGATGTGATTCAAAGATGGGGCACTGAACCTTAAGAGTAGGGTATTGCATAAGACGGGACGGAAAAGGGTTTAGGGTTGGATTAGGCGGACCCGCTTCGCAGACCCGCTTCGCGGCTCCGCCTAATCCAACCCTAAACCCTTTTCCTTATTCAAGGTCACTAAACCCGCAAGAAACTGAACCCTAAGAGGGTATTGGTGAACCCTGTCGTGAATGTGATTCAACGATGGGGCACTGAACCTTAAGAGTAGGGTACTGCATAAGACGGGACGGATAAGGGTTTAGGGTTGGATTAGGCGGACCCGCTACGCGGATCCGCCTAATCCAACCCTAAACCCTTTTCCTTATTCAAGGTCACTAAACCCGCAACAAACTGAACCCTAAGAGGGTATTGGTGAACCCTGTCGTGGATGTGATTCAAAGATGGGGCACTAAACCTTAAGAGTAAGGTACTGCATAAGACGGGACGGAAAAGGGTTTAGGGTTGGATTAGGCGGACCCGCTTAGTGGACCCGCTTCGCGGCTCCGCCTAATCCAACCCTAAACCCTTTTCCTTATTCAAGGTCACTATACCCGCAACAAACTGAACCCTAAGAGGGTATTAGTGAACCCTGTCGTGGATGTGATTCAAAGATGGGGCACTGAACCTTAAGAGTAGGGTACTGCATAAGATGGGACGGAAAAGGGTATAGGGTTGGATTAGGCGGACCTGCTACGCGGATCCGCCTAATCCAACCCTAAACCCTTTTCCTTATTCAAGGTCACTAAACCCGCAACAAACTGAACCCTAAGAGGGTATTGGTGAACCCTGTCGTGGATGTGATTCAAAGATGGGGCACTGAACCTTAAGAGTAGGGTACTTCATAAGATGGGACGGAAAAGGGTTTAAGGTTGGATTAGGCGGACCCGCTTCGCGGACTCGCTTCGCGGCTCCGCCTAATCCAACCCTAAACCCTTTTCCTTATTCAAGGTCACTAAACCCGCAAGAAACTGAACCCTAAGAGGGTATTGGTGAACCCTGTCGTGGATGTGATTCAACGATGGGGCACTGAACCTTAAGAGTAGGGTACTGCATAAGACGGAACGGAAAAGGGTTTAGGGTTGGATTAGGCGTACCCGCTACGCGGACCCGCTTCGCGGCTCCGCCTAATCCAACCCTAAACCCTTTTCCTTATTCAAGGTCACTAAACCCGCAAGCAACTGAACCCTAAGAGGGTATTGGTGAACCCTGTCGTGGATGTGATTCAACGATGGGGCACTGATCCTTAAGAGTAGGGTACTGCATAAGACGGGACGGAAAATGGTTTAGGGTTGGATTAGGCGGACCCGCTTCGCGGCTCTGACTAATCCAACCCTAAACCCTTTTCCTTATTCAAGGTCACTAAACCCGCAAGAAACTGAACCCTAAGAGGGTATTGGTGAACCCTGTCGTGGATGTAATTCAAAGATGGCGCACAAAACCTTAAGAGTAGCGTACTGCATAAGACGTGACGGAAAATGGTTTAGGGTTGGATTAGGCGGACCCGCTTCGCGGCTCCGCCTAATCGAACCCTAAACCCTTTTCCTTATTCAAGGTCACTAATCCTGGAAGAAACTGAACCCTAAGAGGGTATTGGTGAACCCTGTCGTGGATGTGATTCAAAGATGGGGCACTGAACCTTAAGAGTAGGGTACTGCATAAGACGGGACGGAAAAGGGTTTAGGGTTGGATTAGGAGGACCCGCTTCGTGGCTCCGCCTAATCCAACCCTAAACCCTTTTCCTTATTCAAGGTCACTAAACCCGCAACAAACTGAACCCTAAGAGGGTATTGGTGAAACCTGTCGTGGATGTGATTCAAAGATGGGGCACTGAACCTTAAGAGTAGGGTACTGCATAAGACGGGACGGAAAATGGTTTAGGGTTGGATTAGGCGGACCCGCTTCGCGGCTCTGACTAATCCAACCCTAAACCCTTTTCCTTATTCAAGGTCACTAAACCCGCAAGAAACTGAACCCTAAGAGGGTATTGGTGAACCCTGTCGTGGATGTAATTCAAAGATGGCGCACAAAACCTTAAGAGTAGGGTACTGCATAAGACGGGACGGATAAGGGTTTAGGGTTGGATTAGGAGGACCCGCTACGCGGATCCGCCTAATCCAACCCTAAACCCTTTTCCTTATTCAAGGTCACTAAACCCGCAACAAACTGAACCCTAAGAGGGTATTGGTGAACCCTGTCGTCGATGTGATTCAAAGATGGGGCACTGAACCTTAAGAGTAAGGTACTGCATAAGACGGGACGGAAAAGGGTTTAGGGTTGGATTAGGCGGACCCGCTTAGTGGACCCGCTTCGCGGCTCCGCCTAATTTAACCCTAAACCCTTTTCCTTATTCAAGGTCACTAAACCCGCAACAAACTGAACCCTAAGAGGGTATTAATGAACCCTGTCGTGGATGTGATTCAAAGATGGGGCACTGAACCTTAAGAGTAGGGTACTGCATAAGACGGGACGGAAAAGGGTTTAGGGTTGGATTAGGCAGACCCGCTACGCGGACCCGCCTAATCCAACCCTAAACCCTTTTCCTTATTCAAGGTCACTAAACCCGCAACAAACTGAACCCTAAAAGGGTATTGGTGAACCCTGTCGTGGATGTGATTCAAAGATGGGGCACTGAACCTTAAGAGTAGGGTACTGCATAAGATGGGACGGAAAAGGGTTTAGGGTTTGATTAGGCGGACCCGCTTCGCGGCTCCGCCTAATCCAACCCTAAACCCTTTTCCTTATTCAAGGTCACTAAACCCGCAAGAAACTGAACCCTAAGAGGGTATTGGTGAACCCTGTCGTGGATGTGATTCAACGATGGGGCACTGAACCTTAAGAGTAGGGTACTGCATAAGACGGGACGGAAAAGGGTTTAGGGTTGGATTAGGCGTACCCGCTACGCGGACCCGCTTCGCGGCTCCGCCTAATCCAACCCTAAACCCTTTTCCTTATTCAAGGTCACTAAACCCGCAAGAAACTGAACCCTAAGAGGGTATTGGTGAACCCTGTCGTGGATGTGATTAAAAGATGGGGCACTGAACCTTAAGAGTAGGGTACTGCATAAGACGGGACGGAAAAGGGTTTAGGGTTGGATAAGGCGGACCCGCTACGCGGATCCGCCTAATCGAACCCTAAACCCTTTTCCTTATTCAAGGTCACTAAACCTGGAAGAAACTGAACCCTAAGTGGGTATTGGTGAACCCTGTCGTGGATGTGATTCAAAGATGGCGCACAAAACCTTAAGAGTAGGGTACTGCATAAGACGTGACGGAAAATGGTTTAGGGTTGGATTAGGCGGACCCGCTTCGCGGCTCCGCCTAATCGAACCCTAAACCCTTTTCCTTATTCAAGGTCACTAATCCTGGAAGAAACTGAACCCTAAGAGGGTATTGGTGAACCCTGTCGTGGATGTGATTCAAAGATGGGGCACTGAACTTTAAGAGTAGGGTACTGCATAAGACGGGACGGAAAAGGGTTTAGGGTTGGATTAGGCGGACCCGCTTCGCGGCTCCGCCTAATCCAACCCTAAACCCTTTTCCTTATTCAAGGTCACTAAACCCGCAAGAAACTGAACCCTAAGAGGGTATTGGTGAACCCTGTCGTGAATGTGATTCAACGATGGGGCACTGAACCTTAAGAGTAGGGTACTGCATAAGACGGGACGGAAAATGGTTTAGGGTTGGATTAGGCGGACCCACTTCGCGGCTCTGACTAATCCAACCCTAAACCCTTTTCCTTATTCAAGGTCACTAAACCCGCAAGAAACTGAACCCTAAGAGGGTATTGGTGAACCCTGTCGTGGATGTAATTCAAAGATGGCGCACAAAACCTTAAGAGTAGGTTACTGCATAAGACGGGACGGAAAAGGGTTTAGGGTTGGATTAGGCGGACCCGCTTCGCGGCTCCGCCTAATCGAACCCTAAACCCTTTTTCTTATTCAAGGTCACTAAACCTGGAAGAAACTGAACCCTAAGAGGGTATTGGTGAACCCTGTCGTGGATGTGATTCAAAGATGGGGCACTGAACCTTAAGAGTAGGGTACTGCATAAGACGGGACGGAAAAGGGTTTAGGGTTGGATTAGGCGGACCCGCTACGCGGATCCGCCTAATCGAACCCTAAACCCTTTTCCTTATTCAAGGTCACTAAACCTGGAAGAAACTGAACCCTAAGAGGGTATTGGTGAACCCTGTCGTGGATGTGATTCAAAGATGGGGCACTGAACCTTAAGAGTAGGGTACTTCATAAGATGGGACGGAAAAGGGTTTAAGGTTGGATTAGGCGGACCCGCTTCGCGGACTCGCTTCGCGGCTCCGCCTAATCCAACCCTAAACCCTTTTCCTTATTCAAGGTCACTAAACCCGCAAGAAACTGAACCCTAAGAGGGTATTGGTGAACCCTGTCGTGGATGTGATTCAACGATGGGGCACTGAACCTTAAGAGTAGGGTACTGCATAAGACGGAACGGAAAAGGGTTTAGGGTTGGATTAGGCGTACCCGCTACGCGGACCCGCTTCGCGGCTCCGCCTAATCCAACCCTAAACCCTTTTCCTTATTCAAGGTCACTAAACCCGCAAGAAACTGAACCCTAAGAGGGTATTGGTGAACCCTGTCGTGGATGTGATTCAACGATGGGGCACTGATCCTTAAGAGTAGGGTACTGCATAAGACGGGACGGAAAATGGTTTAGGGTTGGATTAGGCGGACCCGCTTCGCGGCTCTGACTAATCCAACCCTAAACCCTTTTCCTTATTCAAGGTCACTAAACCCGCAAGAAACTGAACCCTAAGAGGGTATTGGTGAACCCTGTCGTGGATGTAATTCAAAGATGGCGCACAAAACCTTAAGAGTAGCGTACTGCATAAGACGTGACGGAAAATGGTTTAGGGTTGGATTAGGCGGACCCGCTTCGCGGCTCCGCCTAATCGAACCCTAAACCCTTTTCCTTATTCAAGGTCACTAATCCTGGAAGAAACTGAACCCTAAGAGGGTATTGGTGAACCCTGTCGTGGATGTGATTCAAAGATGGGGCACTGAACCTTAAGAGTAGGGTACTGCATAAGACGGGACGAAAAATGGTTTAGGGTTGGATTAGGCGGACCCGCTTCGCGGCTCTGACTAATCCAACCCTAAACCCTTTTCCTTATTCAAGGTCACTAAACCCGCAAGAAACTGAACCCTAAGAGGGTATTGGTGAACCCTGTCGTGGATGTAATTCAAAGATGGCGCACAAAACCTTAAGAGTAGGGTACTGCATAAGACGGGACGGATAAGGGTTTAGGGTTGGATTAGGAGGACCCGCTACGCGGATCCGCCTAATCCAACCCTAAACCCTTTTCCTTATTCAAGGTCACTAAACCCGCAACAAACTGAACCCTAAGAGGGTATTGGTGAACCCTGTCGTCGATGTGATTCAAAGATGGGGCACTGAACCTTAAGAGTAAGGTACTGCATAAGACGGGACGGAAAAGGGTTTAGGGTTGGATTAGGCGGACCCGCTTAGTAGACCCGCTTCGCGGCTCCGCCTAATTTAACCCTAAACCCTTTTCCTTATTCAAGGTCACTAAACCCGCAACAAACTGAACCCTAAGAGGGTATTAATGAACCCTGTCGTGGATGTGATTCAAAGATGGGGCACTGAACCTTAAGAGTAGGGTACTGCATAAGACGGGACGGAAAAGGGTTTAGGGTTGGATTAGGCAGACCCGCTACGCGGACCCGCCTAATCCAACCCTAAACCCTTTTCCTTATTCAAGGTCACTAAACCCGCAACAAACTGAACCCTAAAAGGGTATTGGTGAACCCTGTCGTGGATGTGATTCAAAGATGGGGCACTGAACCTTAAGAGTAGGGTACTGCATAAGATGGGACGGAAAAGGGTTTAGGGTTTGATTAGGCGGACCCGCTTCGCGGCTCCGCCTAATCCAACCCTAAACCCTATTCCTTATTCAAGGTCACTAAACCCGCAAGAAACTGAACCCTAAGAGGGTATTGGTGAACCCTGTCGTGGATGTGATTCAACGATGGGGCACTGAACCTTAAGAGTAGGGTACTGCATAAGACGGGACGGAAAAGGGTTTAGGGTTGGATTAGGCGTACCCGCTACGCGGACCCGCTTCGCGGCTCCGCCTAATCCAACCCTAAACCCTTTTCCTTATTCAAGGTCACTAAACCCGCAAGAAACTGAACCCTAAGAGGGTATTGGTGAACCCTGTCGTGGATGTGATTAAAAGATGGGGCACTGAACCTTAAGAGTAGGGTACTGCATAAGACGGGACGGAAAAGGGTTTAGGGTTGGATAAGGCGGACCCGCTACGCGGATCCGCCTAATCGAACCCTAAACCCTTTTCCTTATTCAAGGTCACTAAACCTGGAAGAAACTGAACCCTAAGTGGGTATTGGTGAACCCTGTCGTGGATGTGATTCAAAGATGGCGCACAAAACCTTAAGAGTAGGGTACTGCATAAGACGTGACGGAAAATGGTTTAGGGTTGGATTAGGCGGACCCGCTTCGCGGCTCCGCCTAATCGAACCCTAAACCCTTTTCCTTATTCAAGGTCACTAATCCTGGAAGAAACTGAACCCTAAGAGGGTATTGGTGAACCCTGTCGTGGATGTGATTCAACGATGGGGCACTGATCCTTAAGAGTAGGGTACTGCATAAGACGGGACGGAAAATGGTTTAGGGTTGGATTAGGCGGACCCGCTTCGCGGCTCTGACTAATCCAACCCTAAACCCTTTTCCTTATTCAAGGTCACTAAACCCGCAAGAAACTGAACCCTAAGAGGGTATTGGTGAACCCTGTCGTGGATGTAATTCAAAGATGGCGCACAAAACCTTAAGAGTAGCGTACTGCATAAGACGTGACGGAAAATGGTTTAGGGTTGGATTAGGCGGACCCGCTTCGCGGCTCCGCCTAATCGAACCCTAAACCCTTTTCCTTATTCAAGGTCACTAATCCTGGAAGAAACTGAACCCTAAGAGGGTATTGGTGAACCCTGTCGTGGATGTGATTCAAAGATGGGGCACTGAACCTTAAGAGTAGGGTACTGCATAAGACGGGACGGAAAATGGTTTAGGGTTGGATTAGGCGGACCCGCTTCGCGGCTCTGACTAATCCAACCCTAAACCCTTTTCCTTATTCAAGGTCACTAAACCCGCAAGAAACTGAACCCTAAGAGGGTATTGGTGAACCCTGTCGTGGATGTAATTCAAAGATGGCGCACAAAACCTTAAGAGTAGGGTACTGCATAAGACGGGACGGATAAGGGTTTAGGGTTGGATTAGGAGGACCCGCTACGCGGATCCGCCTAATCCAACCCTAAACCCTTTTCCTTATTCAAGGTCACTAAACCCGCAACAAACTGAACCCTAAGAGGGTATTGGTGAACCCTGTCGTCGATGTGATTCAAAGATGGGGCACTGAACCTTAAGAGTAAGGTACTGCATAAGACGGGACGGAAAAGGGTTTAGGGTTGGATTAGGCGGACCCGCTTAGTAGACCCGCTTCGCGGCTCCGCCTAATTTAACCCTAAACCCTTTTCCTTATTCAAGGTCACTAAACCCGCAACAAACTGAACCCTAAGAGGGTATTAATGAACCCTGTCGTGGATGTGATTCAAAGATGGGGCACTGAACCTTAAGAGTAGGGTACTGCATAAGACGGGACGGAAAAGGGTTTAGGGTTGGATTAGGCAGACCCGCTACGCGGACCCGCCTAATCCAACCCTAAACCCTTTTCCTTATTCAAGGTCACTAAACCCGCAACAAACTGAACCCTAAAAGGGTATTGGTGAACCCTGTCGTGGATGTGATTCAAAGATGGGGCACTGAACCTTAAGAGTAGGGTACTGCATAAGATGGGACGGTAAAGGGTTTAGGGTTCGATTAGGCGGACCCGCTTCGCGGCTCCGCCTAATCCAACCCTAAACCCTATTCCTTATTCAAGGTCACTAAACCCGCAAGAAACTGAACCCTAAGAGGGTATTGGTGAACCCTGTCGTGGATGTGATTCAACGATGGGGCACTGAACCTTAAGAGTAGGGTACTGCATAAGACGGGACGGAAAAGGGTTTAGGGTTGGATTAGGCGTACCCGCTACGCGGACCCGCTTCGCGGCTCCGCCTAATCCAACCCTAAACCCTTTTCCTTATTCAAGGTCACTAAACCCGCAAGAAACTGAACCCTAAGAGGGTATTGGTGAACCCTGTCGTGGATGTGATTAAAAGATGGGGCACTGAACCTTAAGAGTAGGGTACTGCATAAGACGGGACGGAAAAGGGTTTAGGGTTGGATAAGGCGGACCCGCTACGCGGATCCGCCTAATCGAACCCTAAACCCTTTTCCTTATTCAAGGTCACTAAACCTGGAAGAAACTGAACCCTAAGTGGGTATTGGTGAACCCTGTCGTGGATGTGATTCAAAGATGGCGCACAAAACCTTAAGAGTAGGGTACTGCATAAGACGTGACGGAAAATGGTTTAGGGTTGGATTAGGCGGACCCGCTTCGCGGCTCCGCCTAATCGAACCCTAAACCCTTTTCCTTATTCAAGGTCACTAATCCTGGAAGAAACTGAACCCTAAGAGGGTATTGGTGAACCCTGTCGTGGATGTGATTCAAAGATGGGGCACTGAACCTTAAGAGTAGGGTACTGCATAAGACGGGACAGAAAAGGGTTTAGGGTTGGATTAGGCGGACCCGCTTCGCGGCTCCGCCTAATCCAACCCTAAACCCTTTTCCTTATTCAAGGTCACTAAACCCGCAAGAAACTGAACCCTAAGAGGGTATTGGTGAACCCTGTCGTGAATATGATTCAACGATGGGGCACTGAACCTTAAGATTAGGGTACTGCATAAGACGGGACGGAAAATGGTTTAGGGTTGGATTAGGCGGACCCACTTCGCGGCTCTGACTAATCCAACCCTAAACCCTTTTCCTTATTCAAGGTCACTAAACCCGCAAGAAACTGAACCCTAAGAGGGTATTGGTGAACCCTGTCGTGGATGTAATTCAAAGATGGCGCACAAAACCTTAAGAGTAGGTTAATGCATAAGACGGGACGGAAAAGGGTTTAGGGTTGGATTAGGCGGACCCGCTTCGCGGCTCCGCCTAATCGAACCCTAAACCCTTTTTCTTATTCAAGGTCACTAAACCTGGAAGAAACTGAACCCTAAGAGGGTATTGGTGAACCCTGTCGTGGATGTGATTCAAAGATGGGGCACTGAACCTTAAGAGTAGGGTACTGCATAAGACGGGACGGAAAAGGGTTTAGGGTTGGATTAGGCGGACCCGCTACGCGGATCCGCCTAATCGAACCCTAAACCCTTTTCCTTATTCAAGGTCACTAAACCTGGAAGAAACTGAACCCTAAGAGGGTATTGGTGAACCCTGTCGTGGATGTGATTCAAAGATGGGGCACTGAACCTTAAGAGTAGGGTACTGCATAAGACGGGATGGAAAATGGTTTAGGGTTGGATTAGGCGGACCCGCTTCGCGGCTGTGACTAATCCAACCCTAAACCCTTTTCCTTATTCAAGGTCACTAAACCCGCAAGAAACTGAACCCTAAGAGGGTATTGGTGAACCCTGTCGTGGATGTAATTCAAAGATGGCGCACAAAACCTTAAGAGTAGGGTACTGCATAAGACGTGACGGAAAAGGGTTTAGGGTTGGATTAGGCGGACCCGCTTCGCGGCTCCGCCTAATCGAACCCTAAACCCTTTTCCTTATTCAAGGTCACTAAACCTGGAAGAAACTGAACCCTAAGAGGGTATTGGTGAACCCTGTCGTGGATGTGATTCAAAGATGGGGCACTGAACCTTAAGAGTAGGGTACTGCATAAGACGGGACGGAAAAGGGTTTAGGGTTGGATTAGGCGGACCCGCTTCGCGGCTCCGCCTAATCCAACCCTGAACCCTTTTCCTTATTCAAGGTCACTAAACCCGCAAGAAACTGAACCCTAAGAGGGTATTGGTGAACCCTGTCGTGAGTGTGATTCAACGATGGGGCACTGAACCTTAAGAGTGGGGTACTGCATAAGACGGGACGGAAAATGGTTTAGGGTTGGATTAGGCGGACCCGCTTCGCGGCTCTGACTAATCCAACCCTAAACCCTTTTCCTTATTCAAGGTCACTAAACCCGCAAGAAACTGAACCCTAAGAGGGTATTGGTGAACCCTGTCGTGGATGTGATTCAAAGATGGGGCACTGAACCTTAAGTGTAGGGTACTGCATAAGATGGGAAGGAAAAGGGTTTAGGGTTGGATTAGGCGGACCCGCTTCGCGGACTCGCTTCGCGGCTCCGCCTAATCCAACCCTAAACCCTTTTCCTTATTCAAGGTCACTAAACCCGCAAGAAACTGAACCCTAAGAGGGTATTGGTGAACCCTGTCGTGGATGTGATTCAAAGATGGGGCACTGAACCTTAAGAGTAGGGTACTGCATAAGACGGGACGGAAAATGGTTTAGGGTTGGATTAGGCGGACCTGCTTCGCGGCTCTGACTAATCCAACCCTAAACCCTTTTCCTTATTCAAGGTCACTAAACCCGCAAGAAACTGAACCCTAAGAGGGTATTGGTGAACCCTGTCGTGGATGTAATTCAAAGATGGCGCACAAAACCTTAAGAGTAGGGTACTGCATAAGACGTGACGGAAAAGGGTTTAGGGTTGGATTAGGCGGACCCACTTCGCGGCTCCGCCTAATCCAACCCTAAACCCTTTTCCTTATTCAAGGTCACTAATCCTAGAAGAAACTGAACCCTAAGAGGGTATTGGTGAACCCTGTCGTGGATGTGATTCAAAGATGGGGCACTGAACCTTAAGAGTAGGGTACTGCATAAGACGGGACGGAAAAGGGTTTAGGGTTGGATTAGGCGGACCCGCTTCGCGACTCCGCCTAATCCAACCCTAAACCCTTTTCCTTATTCAAGGTCACTAAACCCGCAAGAAACTGAACCCTAAGAAGGTATTGGTGAACCCTGTCGTGAATGTGATTCAACGATGGGGCACTGAACCTTAAGAGTAGGGTACTGCATAAGACGGGACGGAAAATGGTTTAGGGTTGGATTAGGCGGACCCGCTTCGCGGCTCTGACTAATCCAACCCTAAACCCTTTTCCTTATTCAAGGTCACTAAACCTGGAAGAAACTGAACCTTAAGAGGGTATTGGTGAACCCTGTCGTGGATGTGATTCAAAGATGGGGCACTGAACCTTAAGAGTAGGGTACTGCATAAGACGGGACGGAAAAGGGTTTAGGGTTGGATTAGGCGGACCCGCTACGCGGATCCGCCTAATCGAACCCTAAACCCTTTTCCTTATTCAAGGTCACTAAACCTGGAAGAAACTGAACCCTAAGAGGGTATTGGTGAACCCTGTCGTGGATGTGATTCAAAGATGGGGCACTGAACCTTAAGAGTAGGGTACTGCATAAGACGGGATGGAAAATGGTTTAGGGTTGGATTAGGCGGACCCGCTTCGCGGCTCTGACTAATCCAACACTAAACCCTTTTTCTTATTCAAGGTCATTAAACCCGCAAGAAACTGAACCCTAAGAGGGTATTGGTGAACCCTGTCGTGGATGTAATTCAAAGATGGCGCACAAAACCTTAAGAGTAGGGTACTTCATAAGACGTGACGGAAAAGGGTTTAGGGTTGGATTAGGCGGACCCGCTTCGCGGCTCCGCCTAATCGAACCCTAAACCCTTTTCCTTATTCAAGGTCACTAATCCTGGAAGAAACTGAACCCTAAGAGGGTATTGGTGAACCCTATCGTGGATGTGATTCAAAGATGGGGCACTGAACCTTAAGAGTAGGGTACTGCATAAGACGGGACGGAAAAGGGTTTACGGTTGGATTAGGCGGACCCGCTTCGCGGCTCCGCCTAATCCAACCCTAAACCCTTTTCCTTATTCAAGGTCACTAAACCCGCAACAAACTGAACCCTAAGAGGGTATTGGTGAAACCTGTTGTGGATGTGATTCAAAGATGGGGCACTGAACCTTAAGAGTAGGGTATTGCATAAGACGGGACGGAAAAGGGTTTAGGGTTGGATTAGGCGGACCCGCTTCGCGGCTCCGCCTAATCCAACCCTAAACCCTTTTCCTTATTCAAGGTCACTAAACCCGCAAGAAACTGAACCCTAAGAGGGTATTGGTGAACCCTGTCGTGGATGTAATTCAAAGATGGCGCACAAAACCTTAAGAGTAGGGTACTGCATAAGACGGGACGGAAAAGGGTTTAGGGTTGGATTAGGCGAACCCGCTTCGCGGCTCCGCCTAATCGAACCCTAAACCCTTTTCCTTATTCAAGGTCACTAAACCTGGAAGAAACTGAACCCTAAGAGGGTATTGGTGAACCCTGTCGTGGATGTGATTCAAAGATGGGGCACTGAACCTTAAGAGTAGGGTACTGCATAAGACGGGACGGAAATGGGTTTAGGGTTGGATTAGGCGGACCCGCTTCGCGGCTCCGCCTAATCCAACCCTAAACCCTTTTCCTTATTCAAGGTCACTAAACCCGCAAGAAACTGAACCCTAAGAGGGTATTGGTGAACCCTGTCGTGAATGTGATTCAACGATGGGGCACTGAACCTTAAGAGTGGGGTACTGCATAAGACGGGACGGAAAATGGTTTAGGGTTGGATTAGGCGGACCCGCTTCGCGGCTCTGACTAATCCAACCCTAAACCCTTTTCCTTATTCAAGGTCACTAAACCCGCAAGAAACTGAACCCTAAGAGGGTATTGGTGAACCCTGTCGTGGATGTGATTCAAAGATGGGGCACTGAACCTTAAGAGTAGGGTACTGCATAAGATGGGACGGAAAAGGGTTTAGGGTTGGATTAGGCGGACCCGCTTCGCGGACTCGCTTCGCGGCTCCGCCTAATCCAACCCTAAACCCTTTTCCTTATTCAAGGTCACTAAACCCGCAAGAAACTGAACCCTAAGAGGGTATTGGTGAACCCTGTCGTGGATGTGTTTCAAAGATGGGGCACTGAACCTTAAGAGTAGGGTACTGCATAAGATGGGACGGAAAAGGGTTTAGGGTTGGATTAGGCGGACCCGCTTCGCGGCTCCGCCTAATCGAACCCTAAACCCTTTTCCTTATTCAAGGTCACTAATCCTGGAAGAAACTGAACCCTAAGAGGGTATTGGTGAACCCTATCGTGGATGTGATTCAAAGATGGGGCACTGAACCTTAAGAGTAGGGTACTGCATAAGACGGGACGGAAAAGGGTTTACGGTTGGATTAGGCGGACCCGCTTCGCGGCTCCGCCTAATCCAACCCTAAACCCTTTTCCTTATTCAAGGTCACTAAACCCGCAACAAACTGAACCCTAAGAGGGTATTGGTGAAACCTGTTGTGGATGTGATTCAAAGATGGGGCACTGAACCTTAAGAGTAGGGTATTGCATAAGACGGGACGGAAAAGGGTTTAGGGTTGGATTAGGCGGACCCGCTTCGCGGCTCCGCCTAATCCAACCCTAAACCCTTTTCCTTATTCAAGGTCACTAAACCCGCAAGAAACTGAACCCTAAGAGGGTATTGGTGAACCCTGTCGTGGATGTAATTCAAAGATGGCGCACAAAACCTTAAGAGTAGGGTACTGCATAAGACGGGACGGAAAAGGGTTTAGGGTTGGATTAGGCGAACCCGCTTCGCGGCTCCGCCTAATCGAACCCTAAACCCTTTTCCTTATTCAAGGTCACTAAACCTGGAAGAAACTGAACCCTAAGAGGGTATTGGTGAACCCTGTCGTGGATGTGATTCAAAGATGGGGCACTGAACCTTAAGAGTAGGGTACTGCATAAGACGGGACGGAAATGGGTTTAGGGTTGGATTAGGCGGACCCGCTTCGCGGCTCCGCCTAATCCAACCCTAAACCCTTTTCCTTATTCAAGGTCACTAAACCCGCAAGAAACTGAACCCTAAGAGGGTATTGGTGAACCCTGTCGTGAATGTGATTCAACGATGGGGCACTGAACCTTAAGAGTGGGGTACTGCATAAGACGGGACGGAAAATGGTTTAGGGTTGGATTAGGCGGACCCGCTTCGCGGCTCTGACTAATCCAACCCTAAACCCTTTTCCTTATTCAAGGTCACTAAACCCGCAAGAAACTGAACCCTAAGAGGGTATTGGTGAACCCTGTCGTGGATGTGATTCAAAGATGGGGCACTGAACCTTAAGAGTAGGGTACTGCATAAGATGGGACGGAAAAGGGTTTAGGGTTGGATTAGGCGGACCCGCTTCGCGGACTCGCTTCGCGGCTCCGCCTAATCCAACCCTAAACCCTTTTCCTTATTCAAGGTCACTAAACCCGCAAGAAACTGAACCCTAAGAGGGTATTGGTGAACCCTGTCGTGGATGTGTTTCAAAGATGGGGCACTGAACCTTAAGAGTAGGGTACTGCATAAGATGGGACGGAAAAGGGTTTAGGGTTGGATTAGGCGGACCCGCTTCACGGACTCGCTTCGCGGCTCCGCCTAATCCAACCCTAAACCCTTTTCCTTATTCAAGGTCACTAAACCCGCAAGAAACTGAACCCTAAGAGGGTATTGGTGAACCCTGTCGTGGATGTGATTCAACGATGGGGCACTGAACCTTAAGAGTAGGGTACTGCATAAGACGGGACAGAAAAGGGTTTAGGGTTGGATTAGGCGTACCCGCTACGCGGACCCGCTTCGCGGCACCGCCTAATCCAACCCTAAACCCTTTTCCTTATTCAAGGTCACTAAACCCGCAAGAAACTGAACCCTAAGAGGGTATTGGTGAACCCTGTCGTGGATGTGATTCAACGATGGTGCACTGATCCTTAATAGTAGGGTACTGCATAAGACGGGACGGAAAATGGTTTAGGGTTAGATTAGGCGGACCCGCTTCGCGGCTCTGACTAATCCAACCCTAAACCCTTTTCCTTATTCAAGGTCACTAAACCTGGAAGAAACTGAACCCTAAGAGGGTATTGGTGAACCCTGTCGTGGATGTGATTCAAAGATGGGGCACTGAACCTTAAGAGTAGGGTACTGCATAAGACGGGACGGAAATGGGTTTAGGGTTGGATTAGGCGGACCCGCTTCGCGGCTCCGCCTAATCCAACCCTAAACCCTTTTCCTTATTCAAGGTCACTAAACCCGCAAGAAACTGAACCCTAAGAGGGTATTGGTGAACCCTGTCGTGAATGTGATTCAACGATGGGGCACTGAACCTTAAGAGTGGGGTACTGCATAAGACGGGACGGAAAATGGTTTAGGGTTGGATTAGGCGGACCCGCTTCGCGGCTCTGACTAATCCAACCCTAAACCCTTTTCCTTATTCAAGGTCACTAAACCCGCAAGAAACTGAACCCTAAGAGGGTATTGGTGAACCCTGTCGTGGATGTGATTCAAAGATGGGGCACTGAACCTTAAGAGTAGGGTACTGCATAAGATGGGACGGAAAAGGGTTTAGGGTTGGATTAGGCGGACCCGCTTCGCGGACTCGCTTCGCGGCTCCGCCTAATCCAACCCTAAACCCTTTTCCTTATTCAAGGTCACTAAACCCGCAAGAAACTGAACCCTAAGAGGGTATTGGTGAACCCTGTCGTGGATGTGTTTCAAAGATGGGGCACTGAACCTTAAGAGTAGGGTACTGCATAAGATGGGACGGAAAAGGGTTTAGGGTTGGATTAGGCGGACCCGCTTCACGGACTCGCTTCGCGGCTCCGCCTAATCCAACCCTAAACCCTTTTCCTTATTCAAGGTCACTAAACCCGCAAGAAACTGAACCCTAAGAGGGTATTGGTGAACCCTGTCGTGGATGTGATTCAACGATGGGGCACTGAACCTTAAGAGTAGGGTACTGCATAAGACGGGACAGAAAAGGGTTTAGGGTTGGATTAGGCGTACCCGCTACGCGGACCCGCTTCGCGGCACCGCCTAATCCAACC
Organism: Agrostemma githago; assembly: GCA_958450325.1. NCBI lineage: Eukaryota > Viridiplantae > Streptophyta > Magnoliopsida > Caryophyllales > Caryophyllaceae > Agrostemma > Agrostemma githago. The sequence continues at coordinate 52,837,899 of OY288245.1, read as the reverse complement.
CTAAACCCTTTTCCTTATTCAAGGTCACTAAACCCGCAAGAAACTGAACCCTAAGAGGGTATTGGTGAACCCTGTCGTGGATGTGATTCAACGATGGTGCACTGATCCTTAATAGTAGGGTACTGCATAAGACGGGACGGAAAATGGTTTAGGGTTAGATTAGGCGGACCCGCTTCGCGGCTCTGACTAATCCAACCCTAAACCCTTTTCCTTATTCAAGGTCACTAAACCCGCAAGAAACTGAACCCTAAGAGGGTATTGGTGAACCCTGTCATGAATGTAATTCAAAGATGGCGCACAAAACCTTAAGAGTAGGGTACTGCATAAGACGGGACGGAAATGGGTTTAGGGTTGGATTAGGCGGACCCGCTTCGCGGCTCCGCCTAATCGAACCCTAAACCCTTTTCCTTATTCAAGGTCACTAAACCTGGAAGAAACTGAACCCTAAGAGGGTATTGGTGAACCCTGTCGTGGATGTGATTCAAAGATGGGGCACTGAACCTTAAGAGTAGGGTACTGCATAAGACGGGACGGAAATGGGTTTAGGGTTGGATTAGGCGGACCCGCTTCGCGGCTCCGCCTAATCCAACCCTAAACCCTTTTCCTTATTCAAGGTCACTAAACCCGCAAGAAACTGAACCCTAAGAGGGTATTGGTGAACCCTGTCGTGAATGTGATTCAACGATGGGGCACTGAACCTTAAGAGTGGGGTACTGCATAAGACGGGACGGAAAATGGTTTAGGGGTGGATTAGGCGGACCCGCTTCGCGGCTCTGACTAATCCAACCCTAAACCCTTTTCCTTATTCAAGGTCACTAAACCCGCAAGAAACTGAACCCTAAGAGGGTATTGGTGAACCCTGTCGTGGATGTAATTCAAAGATGGCGCACAAAACCTTAAGAGTAGGGTACTGCATAAGACGGGACGGAAAAGGGATTAGGGTTGGATTAGGCGGAGCCGCTTCGCGGCTCCGCCTAATCGAACCCTAAACCCTTTTCCTTATTCAAGGTCACTAAACCTGGAAGAAACTGAACCCTAAGAGGGTATTGGTGAACCCTGTCGTGGATGTGATTCAAAGATGGGGCACTGAACCTTAAGAGTAGGGTACTGCATAAGACGGGACGGAAATGGGTTTAGGGTTGGATTAGGCGGACCCGCTTCGCGACTCCGCCTAATCCAACCCTAAACCCTTTTCCTTATTCAAGGTCACTAAACCCGCAAGAAACTGAACCCTAAGAGGGTATTGGTGAACCCTGTCGTGAATGTGATTCAACGATGGGGCACTGAACCTTAAGAGTGGGGTACTGCATAAGACGGGACGGAAAATGGTTTAGGGTTGGATTAGGCGGACCCGCTTCGCGGCTCTGACTAATCCAACCCTAAACCCTTTTCCTTATTCAAGGTCACTAAACCCGCAAGAAACTGAACCCTAAGAGGGTATTGGTGAACCCTGTCGTGGATGTGATTCAAAGATGGGGCACTGAACCTTAAGAGTAGGGTACTGCATAAGATGGGACGGAAAAGGGTTTAGGGTTGGATTAGGCGGACACGCTTCGCGGACTCGCTTCGCGGCTCCGCCTAATCCAACCCTAAACCCTTTTCCTTATTCAAGGTCACTAAACCCGCAAGAAACTGAACCCTAAGAGGGTATTGGTGAACCCTGTCATGAATGTAATTCAAAGATGGCGCACAAAACCTTAAGAGTAGGGTACTGCATAAGACGGGACGGAAATGGGTTTAGGGTTGGATTAGGCGGACCCGCTTCGCGGCTCCGCCTAATCGAACCCTAAACCCTTTTCCTTATTCAAGGTCACTAAACCCGCAAGAAACTGAACCCTAAGAGGGTATTGGTGAACCCTGTCCTGAATGTGATTCAACGATGGGGCACTGAACCTTAAGAGTGGGGTACTGCATAAGACGGGACGGAAAATGGTTTAGGGTTGGATTAGGCGGACCCGCTTCGCGGCTCTGACTAATCCAACCCTAAACCCTTTTCCTTATTCAAGGTCACTAAACCTGGAAGAAACTGAACCCTAAGAGGGTATTGGTGAACCCTGTCGTGGATGTGATTCAAAGATGGGGCACTGAACCTTAAGAGTAGGGTACTGCATAAGACGGGACGGAAATGGGTTTAGGGTTGGATTAGGCGGACCCGCTTCGCGGCTCCGCCTAATCCAACCCTAAACCCTTTTCCTTATTCAAGGTCACTAAACCCGCAAGAAACTGAACCCTAAGAGGGTATTGGTGAACCCTGTCCTGAATGTGATTCAACGATGGGGCACTGAACCTTAAGAGTGGGGTACTGCATAAGACGGGACGGAAAATGGTTTAGGGTTGGATTAGGCGGACCCGCTTCGCGGCTCTGACTAATCCAACCCTAAACCCTTTTCCTTATTCAAGGTCACTAAACCCGCAAGAAACTGAACCCTAAGAGGGTATTGGTGAACCCTGTCGTGGATGTAATTCAAAGATGGCGCACAAAACCTTAAGAGTAGGGTACTGCATAAGACGGGACGGAAAAGGGTTTAGGGTTGGATTAGGCGGAGCCGCTTCGCGGCTCCGCCTAATCGAACCCTAAACCCTTTTCCTTATTCAAGGTCACTAAACCTGGAAGAAACTGAACCCTAAGAGGGTATTGGTGAACCCTGTCGTGGATGTGATTCAAAGATGGGGCACTGAACCTTAAGAGTAGGGTACTGCATAAGACGGGACGGAAATGGGTTTAGGGTTGGATTAGGCGGACCCGCTTCGCGACTCCGCCTAATCCAACCCTAAACCCTTTTCCTTATTCAAGGTCACTAAACCCGCAAGAAACTGAACCCTAAGAGGGTATTGGTGAACCCTGTCGTGAATGTGATTCAACGATGGGGCACTGAACCTTAAGAGTGGGGTACTGCATAAGACGGGACGGAAAATGGTTTAGGGTTGGATTAGGCGGACCCGCTTCGCGGCTCTGACTAATCCAACCCTAAACCCTTTTCCTTATTCAAGGTCACTAAACCCGCAAGAAACTGAACCCTAAGAGGGTATTGGTGAACCCTGTCGTGGATGTGATTCAAAGATGGGGCACTGAACCTTAAGAGTAGGGTACTGCATAAGATGGGACGGAAAAGGGTTTAGGGTTGGATTAGGCGGACCCGCTTCGCGGACTCGCTTCGCGGCTCCGCCTAATCCAACCCTAAACCCTTTTCCTTATTCAAGGTCACTAAACCCGCAAGAAACTGAACCCTAAGAGGGTATTGGTGAACCCTGTCGTGGATGTGATTCAAAGATGGCGCACAAAACCTTAAGAGTAGGGTACTGCATAAGACGGGACGGAAAAGGGTTTAGGGTTGGATTAGGCGGAGCCGCTTCGCGGCTCCGCCTAATCGAACCCTAAACCCTTTTCCTTATTCAAGGTCACTAAACCTGGAAGAAACTGAACCCTAAGAGGGTATTGGTGAACCCTGTCGTGGATGTGATTCAAAGATGGGGCACTGAACCTTAAGAGTAGGGTACTGCATAAGACGGGACGGAAATGGGTTTAGGGTTGGATTAGGCGGACCCGCTTCGCGGCTCCGCCTAATCCAACCCTAAACCCTTTTCCTTATTCAAGGTCACTAAACCCGCAAGAAACTGAACCCTAAGAGGGTATTGGTGAACCCTGTCGTGAATGTGATTCAACGATGGGGCACTGAACCTTAAGAGTGGGGTACTGCATAAGACGGGACGGAAAATGGTTTAGGGTTGGATTAGGCGGACCCGCTTCGCGGCTCTGACTAATCCAACCCTAAACCCTTTTCCTTATTCAAGGTCACTAAACCCGCAAGAAACTGAACCCTAAGAGGGTATTGGTGAACCCTGTCGTGGATGTGATTCAAAGATGGGGCACTGAACCTTAAGAGTAGGGTACTGCATAAGATGGGACGGAAAAGGGTTTAGGGTTGGATTAGGCGGACCCGCTTCGCGGACTCGCTTCGCGGCTCCGCCTAATCCAACCCTAAACCCTTTTCCTTATTCAAGGTCACTAAACCCGTAAGAAACTGAACCCTAAGAGGGTATTGGTGAACCCTGTCGTGGATGTGATTCAAAGATGGGGCACTGAACCTTAAGAGTAGGGTACTGCATAAGATGGGACGGAAAAGGGTTTAGGGTTGGATTAGGCGGACCCGCTTCACGGACTCGCTTCGCGGCTCCGCCTAATCCAACCCTAAACCCTTTTCCTTATTCAAGGTCACTAAACCTGCAAGAAACTGAACCCTAAGAGGGTATTGGTGAACCCTGTCGTGGATGTGATTCAACGATGGGGCACTGAACCTTAAGAGTAGGGTACTGCATAAGACGGGACAGAAAAGGGTTTAGGGTTGGATTAGGCGTACCCGCTACGCGGACCCGCTTCGCGGCTCCGCCTAATCCAACCCTAAACCCTTTTCCTTATTCAAGGTCACTAAACCCGCAAGAAACTGAACCCTAAGAGGGTATTGGTGAACCCTGTCGTGAATGTGATTCAACGATGGGGCACAGAACCTTAAGAGTGGGGTACTGCATAAGACGGGACGGAAAATGGTTTAGGGTTGGATTAGGCGGACCCGCTTCGCGGCTCTGACTAATCCAACCCTAAACCCTTTTCCTTATTCAAGGTCACTAAACCCGCAAGAAACTGAACCCTAAGAGGGTATTGGTGAACCCTGTCGTGGATGTAATTCAAAGATGGCGCACAAAACCTTAAGAGTAGGGTACTGCATAAGACGGGACGGAAAAGGGTTTAGGGTTGGATTAGGCGGAGCCGCTTCGCGGCTCTGCCTAATCGAACCCTAAACCCTTTTCCTTATTCAAGGTCACTAAACCTGGAAGAAACTGAACCCTAAGAGGGTATTGGTGAACCCTGTCGTAGATGTGATTCAAAGATGGGGCACTGAACATTAAGAGTAGGGTACTGCATAAGACGGGACGGAAATGGGTTTAGAGTTGGATTAGGCGGACCCGCTTCGCGGCTCCGCCTAATCCAACCCTAAACCCTTTTCCTTATTCAAGGTCACTAAACCCGCAAGAAACTGAACCCTAAGAGGGTATTGGTGAACCCTGTCGTGGATGTGATTCAAAGATGGGGCACTGAACCTTAAGAGTGGGGTACTGCATAAGATGGGACGGAAAAGGGTTTAGGGTTGGATTAGGCGGACCCGCTTCGCGGACTCGCTTCGCGGCTCCGCCTAATCCAACCCTAAACCCTTTTCCTTATTCAAGGTCACTAAACCCGCAAGAAACTGAACCCTAAGAGGGTATTGGTGAACCCTGTCGTGGATGTGATTCAAAGATGGGGCACTGAACCTTAAGAGTAGGGTACTGCATAAGATGGGACGGAAAAGGGTTTAGGGTTGGATTAGGCGGACCCGCTTCACGGACTCGCTTCGCGGCTCCGCCTAATCCAACCCTAAACCCTTTTCCTTATTCAAGGTCACTAAACCCGCAAGAAACTGAACCCTAAGAGGGTATTGGTGAACCCTGTCGTGGATGTGATTCAACGATGGGGCACTGAACCTTAAGAGTAGGGTACTGCATAAGACGGGACAGAAAAGGGTTTAGGGTTGGATTAGGCGTACCCGCTACGCGGACCCGCTTCGCGGCTCCGCCTAATCCAACCCTAAACCCTTTTCCTTATTCAAGGTCACTAAACCCGCAAGAAACTGAACCCTAAGAGGGTATTGGTGAACCCTGTCGTGGATGTGATTCAACGATGGTGCACTGATCCTTAATAGTAGGGTACTGCATAAGACGGGACGGAAAATGGTTTAGGGTTAGATTAGGCGGACCCGCTTCGCGGCTCTGACTAATCCAACCCTAAACCCTTTTCCTTATTCAAGGTCACTAAACCCGCAAGAAACTGAACCCTAAGAGGGTATTGGTGAACCCTGTCATGAATGTAATTCAAAGATGGCGCACAAAACCTTAAGAGTAGGGTACTGCATAAGACGGGACGGAAAAGGGTTTAGGGTTGGATTAGGCGGACCCGCTTCGCGGCTCCGCCTAATCGAACCCTAAACCCTTTTCCTTATTCAAGGTCACTAAACCTGGAAGAAACTGAACCCTAAGAGGGTATTGGTGAACCCTGTCGTGGATGTGATTCAAAGATGGGGCACTGAACCTTAAGAGTAGGGTACTGCATAAGACGGGACGAAAATGGGTTTAGGGTTGGATTAGGCGGACCCGCTTCGCGGCTCCGCCTAATCCAACCCTAAACCCTTTTCCTTATTCAAGGTCACTAAACCCGCAAGAAACTGAACCCTAAGAGGGTATTGGTGAACCCTGTCGTGAATGTGATTCAACGATGGGGCACTGAACCTTAAGAGTGGGGTACTGCATAAGACGGGACGGAAAATGGTTTAGGGTTGGATTAGGCGGACCCGCTTCGCGGCTCTGACTAATCCAACCCTAAACCCTTTTCCTTATTCAAGGTCACTAAACCCGCAAGAAACTGAACCCTAAGAGGGTATTGGTGAACCCTGTCGTGGATGTAATTCAAAGATGGTGCACAAAACCTTAAGAGTAGGGTACTGCATAAGACGGGACGGAAAAGGGTTTAGGGTTGGATTAGGCGGACCCTAAACCCTTTTCCTTATTCAAGGTCACTAAACCTGGAAGAAACTGAACCCTAAGAGGGTATTGGTGAACCCTGTCGTGGATGTGATTCAAAGATGGGGCACTGAACCTTAAGAGTAGGGTACTGCATAAGACGGGACGGAAATGGGTTTAGGGTTGGTTCGCGGGTCCGCCTAATCCAACCCTAAACCCTTTTCCTTATTCAAGGTCACTAAACCCGCAAGAAACTGAACCCTAAGAGGGTATTGGTGAACCCTGTCGTGAATGTGATTCAACGATGGGGCACTGAACCTTAAGAGTGGGGTACTGCATAAGACGGGACGGAAAATGGTTTAGGGTTGGATTAGGCGGACCCGCTTCGCGGCTCTGACTAATCCAACCCTAAACCCTTTTCCTTATTCAAGGTCACTAAACCCGCAAGAAACTGAACCCTAAGAGGGTATTGGTGAACCCTGTCGTGGATGTGATTCAAAGATGGGGCACTGAACCTTAAGAGTAGGGTACTGCATAAGATGGGACGGAAAAGGGTTTAGGGTTGGATTAGGCGGACCCGCTTCGCGGACTCGCTTCGCGGCTCCGCCTAATCCAACCCTAAACCCTTTTCCTTATTCAAGGTCACTAAACCCGCAAGAAACTGAACCCTAAGAGGGTATTGGTGATCCCTGTCGTGGATGTGATTCAAAGATGGGGCACTGAACCTTAAGAGTAGGGTACTGCATAAGATGGGACGGAAAAGGGTTTAGGGTTGGATTAGGCGGACCCGCTTCACGGACTCGCTTCGCGGCTCCGCCTAATCCAACCCTAAACCCTTTTCCTTATTCAAGGTCACTAAACCCGCAAGAAACTGAACCCTAAGAGGGTATTGGTGAACCCTGTCGTGGATGTGATTCAACGATGGGGCACTGAACCTTAAGAGTAGGGTACTACATAAGACGGGACAGAAAAGGGTTTAGGGTTGGATTAGGCGTACCCGCTACGCGGACCCGCTTCGCGGCTCCGCCTAATCCAACCCTAAACCCTTTTCCTTATTCAAGGTCACTAAACCCGCAAGAAACTGAACCCTAAGAGGGTATTGGTGAACCCTGTCGTGGATGTGATTCAACGATGGTGCACTGATCCTTAATAGTAGGGTACTGCATAAGACGGGACGGAAAATGGTTTAGGGTTAGATTAGGCGGACCCGCTTCGCGGCTCTGACTAATCCAACCCTAAACCCTTTTCCTTATTCAAGGTCACTAAACCCGCAAGAAACTGAACCCTAAGAGGGTATTGGTGAACCCTGTCATGAATGTAATTCAAAGATGGCGCACAAAACCTTAAGAGTAGGGTACTGCATAAGACGGGACGGAAAAGGGTTTAGGGTTGGATTAGGCGGACCGGCTTCGCGGCTCCGCCTAATCGAACCCTAAACCCTTTTCCTTATTCAAGGTCACTAAACCTGGAAGAAACTGAACCCTAAGAGGGTATTGGTGAACCCTGTCGTGGATGTGATTCAAAGATGGGGCACTGAACCTTAAGAGTAGGGTACTGCATAAGACGGGACGGAAATGGGTTTAGGGATGGTTCGCGGGTCCGCCTAATCCAACCCTAAACCCTTTTCCTTATTCAAGGTCACTAAACCCGCAAGAAACTGAACCCTAAGAGGGTATTGGTGAACCCTGTCGTGAATGTGATTCAACGATGGGGCACTGAACCTTAAGAGTGGGGTACTGCATAAGACGGGACGGAAAATGGTTTAGGGTTGGATTAGGCGGACCCGCTTCGCGGCTCTGACTAATCCAACCCTAAACCCTTTTCCTTATTCAAGGTCACTAAACCCGCAAGAAACTGAACCCTAAGAGGGTATTGGTGAACCCTGTCGTGGATGTAATTCAAAGATGGCGCACAAAACCTTAAGAGTAGGGTACTGCATAAGACGGGACGGAAAAGGGTTTAGGGTTCGATTAGGCGGACCCGCTTCGCGGCTCCGCCTAATCGAACCCTAAACCCTTTTCCTTATTCAAGGTCACTAAACCTGGAAGAAACTGAACCCTAAGAGGGTATTGGTGAACCCTGTCGTGGATGTGATTCAAAGATGGGGCACTGAACCTTAAGAGTAGGGTACTGCATAAGACGGGACGGAAATGGGTTTAGGGTTGGTTCGCGGGTCCGCCTAATCCAACCCTAAACCCTTTTCCTTATTCAAGGTCACTAAACCCGCAAGAAACTGAACCCTAAGAGGGTATTGGTGAACCCTGTCGTGAATGTGATTCAACGATGGGGCACTGAACCTTAAGAGTGGGGTACTGCATAAGACGGGACGGAAAATGGTTTAGGGTTGGATTAGGCGGACCCGCTTCGCGGCTCTGACTAATCCAACCCTAAACCCTTTTCCTTATTCAAGGTCACTAAACCCGCAAGAAACTGAACCCTAAGAGGGTATTGGTGAACCCTGTCGTGGATGTGATTCAAAGATGGGGCACTGAACCTTAAGAGTAGGGTACTGCATAAGATGGGACGGAAAAGGGTTTAGGGTTGGATTAGGCGGACCCGCTTCGCGGACTCGCTTCGCGGCTCCGCCTAATCCAATCCTAAACCCTTTTCCTTATTCAAGGTCACTAAACCCGCAAGAAACTGAACCCTAAGAGGGTATTGGTGATCCCTGTCGTGGATGTGATTCAAAGATGGGGCACTGAACCTTAAGAGTAGGGTACTGCATAAGATGGGACGGAAAAGGGTTTAGGGTTGGATTAGGCGGACCCGCTTCACGGACTCGCTTCGCGGCTCCGCCTAATCCAACCCTAAACCCTTTTCCTTATTCAAGGTCACTAAACCCGCAAGAAACTGAACCCTAAGAGGGTATTGGTGAACCCTGTCGTGGATGTGATTCAACGATGGGGCACTGAACCTTAAGAGTAGGGTACTACATAAGACGGGACAGAAAAGGGTTTAGGGTTGGATTAGGCGTACCCGCTACGCGGACCCGCTTCGCGGCTCCGCCTAATCCAACCCTAAACCCTTTTCCTTATTCAAGGTCACTAAACCCGCAAGAAACTGAACCCTAAGAGGGTATTGGTGAACCCTGTCGTGGATGTGATTCAACGATGGTGCACTGATCCTTAATAGTAGGGTACTGCATAAGACGGGACGGAAAATGGTTTAGGGTTAGATTAGGCGGACCCGCTTCGCGGCTCTGACTAATCCAACCCTAAACCCTTTTCCTTATTCAAGGTCACTAAACCCGCAAGAAACTGAACCCTAAGAGGGTATTGGTGAACCCTGTCATGAATGTAATTCAAAGATGGCGCACAAAACCTTAAGAGTAGGGTACTGCATAAGACGGGACGGAAAAGGGTTTAGGGTTGGATTAGGCGGACCGGCTTCGCGGCTCCGCCTAATCGAACCCTAAACCCTTTTCCTTATTCAAGGTCACTAAACCTGGAAGAAACTGAACCCTAAGAGGGTATTGGTGAACCCTGTCGTGGATGTGATTCAAAGATGGGGCACTGAACCTTAAGAGTAGGGTACTGCATAAGACGGGACGGAAAATGGTTTAGGGTTGGATTAGGCGGACCCGCTTCGTGGCTCTGACTAATCCAACCCTAAACCCTTTTCCTTATTCAAGGTCACTAAACCCGCAAGAAACTGAACCCTAAGAGGGCATTGGTGAACCCTGTCGTGGATGTAATTCAAAGATGGCGCACAAAACCTTAAGAGTAGGGTACTGCATAAGACGTGACGGAAAAGGGTTTAGGGTTGGATTAGGCGGACCCGCTTCGCGGCTCCGCATAATCGAACCCTAAACCCTTTTCCTTATTCAAGGTCACTAATCCTGGAAGAAACTGAACCTTAAGAGGGTATTGGTGAACCCTGTCGTGGATGTGATTCAAAGATGGGGCACTGAACCTTAAGATTAGGGTAATGCATAAGACGAGACGGAAAAGGGTTTAGGGTTGGATTAGGCGGACCCGCTTCGCGGCTCCGCCTAATCCAACCCTAAACCCTTTTCCTTATTCAAGGTCACTAAACCCGCAACAAACTGAACCCTAAGAGGGTATTGGTGAAACCTGTCGTGGATGTGATTCAAAGATGGGGCACTGAACCTTAAGAGTAGGGTATTGCATAAGACGGGACGGAAAAGGGTTTAGGGTTGGATTAGGCGGACCCGCTTCGCGGACCCGCTTCGCGGCTCCGCCTAATCCAACCCTAAACCCTTTTCCTTATTCAAGGTCACTAAACCCGCAAGAAACTGAACCCTAAGAGGGTATTGGTGAACCCTGTCGTGAATGTGATTCAACGATGGGGCACTGAACCTTAAGAGTAGGGTACTGCATAAGACGGGACGGAAAATGGTTTAGGGTTGGATTAGGCGGACCCGCTTCGCGGCTCTGACTAATCCAACCCTAAACCCTTTTCCTTATTCAAGGTCACTAAACCCGCAAGAAACTGAACCCTAAGAGGGTATTGGTGAACCCTGTCGTGGATGTAATTCAAAGATGGCGCACAAAACCTTAAGGGTAGGGTACTGCATAAGACGGGACGGAAAAGGGTTTAGGGTTGGATTAGGCGGACCCGCTTCGCGGCTCCGCCTAATCGAACCCTAAACCCTTTTCCTTATTCAAGGTCACTAAACCTGGAAGAAACTGAACCCTAAGAGGGTATTGGTGAACCCTGTCGTGGATGTGATTCAAAGATGGGACACTGAACCTTAAGAGTAGGGTACTGCATATGACGGGACGGAAAAGGGTTTAGGGTTGGATTAGGCGGACCCGCTTCGCGGCTCCGCCTAATCCAACCCTAAACCCTTTTCCTTATTCAAGGTCACTAAACCCGCAAGAAACTGAAGCCTAAGAGGGTATTGGTGAACCCTGTCGTGGATGTGATTCAAAGATGGGGCACTGAACCATAAGAGTAAGGTACTGCATAAGACGGGACGGAAAAGGGTTTAGGGTTAGATTAGGCGGACCCGCTACGCGGCTCCGCCTAATCCAACCCTAAACCCTTTTCCTTATTCAAGGTCACTAAACCCGTAAGAAACTGAACCCTAAGAGGGTATTGGTGAACCCTGTCGTGGATGTGATTCAAAGATGGGGCACTGAAGCTTAAGTGTGGGGTACTGCATAAGACGGGACGGAAAAGGGTTTAGGGTTGGATTAGGCGTACCCGCTATGCGACTCCGCCTAATCCAACCCTAAACCCTTTTCCTTATTCAAGGTCACTAAACCCGCAAGAAACTGAAACCTAAGAGGGTAATGGTGAACCCTGTCGTGGATGTGATTCAAAGATGGGGCACTGAACCATAAGAGTAAGGTACTGCATAAGACGGGACGGAAAAGGGTTTAGGGTTGGATTAGGCGGACCCGCTTCACGGCTCTGACTAATCCAACCCTAAACCCTTTTCCTTATTCAAGGTCACTAAACCCGCAAGAAACTGAACCCTAAGAGGGTATTGGTGAACCCTGTCGTGGATGTGATTCAAAGATGGGCTACAAAACCTTAAGAGTAGGGTACTGCATAAGACGGGACGGAAAAGGGTTTAGGGTTGGATTTGGCAGACCCGCTTCGCGGCTCTGCCTAATCCAACCCTAAACCCTTTTCCTTATTCAAGGTCACTAAACCTGGAAGAAACTGAACCCTAAGAGGGTATTGGTGTACCCTGTCGTGGATGTGATTCAAAGATGGGCACTGAACCTTAAGAGTAGGGTACTGCATAAGACGGGACGGAAAAGGGTTTAGGGTTGGATTAGGCGGACCCGCTTCGCGGCTCCGCCTAATCCAACCCTAAACCCTTTTCCTTATTCAAGGTCATTAAACCTGGAAGAAACTGAACCCTAAGAGGGTATTGGTGAACCCTGTCGTGGATGTGATTCAAAGATGGGGCACTGAACCTTAAGAGTAGGGTACTGCATAAGACGGGACGGAAAAGGGTTTAGGGTGGGATTAGGCGGACCCGCTTCGCGGACCCGCTTCACGGCTCTGTCTAATCCAACCCTAAACCCTTTTCCTTATTCAAGGTCACTAAACCCGCAACAAACTGAACCCTAAGAGGGTATTGGTGAACCCTGTCGTGGATGTGATTCAAAGATGGGGCACTGAACCATAAGAGTAAGGTACTGCATAAGACGGGACGGAAAAGGGTTTAGGGTTGGTTTAGGCGGACCCGCTTCGCGGACCCGCTTCGCGGCTCCGCCTAATCCTACCCTAAACCCTTTTCCTTATTCAAGGTCACTAAACCTGGAAGAAACTGAACCCTAAGAGGGTATTGGTGAACCCTGTCGTGGATGTGATTCAAAGATAGGGCACTGAACCTTAAGAGTAGGGTACTGCATAAGACGGGACGGAAAAGGGTTTAGGGTGGGATTAGGCGGACCCGCTTCGCGGACCCGCTTCGCGGACCCGCTTCGCGGCTCTGACTAATCCAACCCTAAACCCTTTTCCTTATTCAAGGTCACTAAACACGCAAGAAACTGAACCCTAAGAGGGTATTGGTGAACCCTGTCGTGGATGTGATTCAAAGATGGGGCACAAAACCTTAAGAGTAGGGTACTGCATAAGACGGGACGGAAAAGGGTTAAGGGTTGGATTAGGCGGACCCGCTTCGCGGCTCCGCCTAATCCAACCGTAAACCCTTTTCCTTATTCAAGGTCACTAAACCTGGAAGAAACTGAACCCTAAGAGGGTATTGGTGAACCCTGTCGTGGATGTGATTCAAAGATGGGGCAGTGAACCTTAAGAGTAGGGTACTGCATAAGACGGGACGGAAAAGGGTTTAGGGTTGGATTAGGCGGACCCGCTACGCGGATCCGCCTAATCCAACCCTAAACCCTTTTCCTTATTCAAGGTCACTAAACCCGCAACAAACTAAACCCTAAGAGGGTATTGGTGAACCCTGTCGTGGATGTGATTCAAAGATGGGGCACTGAACCTTAAGAGTAGGGTACTGCATAAGACGGGACGGAAAAGGGTTTAGGGTTGGATTAGGCGGTTGCGCCTAAACCTCTCTCGCCTCGAGCTCGGTCACACGAGTCTCCAGCTGTCCCACCATATCCGGGACATCCTACAAATGCACTCGAACATTAGAAAAACACGCAAGCAGCCTAGAAAACCACCTTAGTCATGCAAACTCACCGATCGAGGTCCCGAAGTGTCACGGGAAACCCTCGAAGCATAGGCCCGGAAGCAGTTGGCGGCCTGCCACAACCGCTGATGGCAAGCCGACGAAATCTGAGAGTAGGAACCACAAAAGTTAGGTAAATCGACCCTACATTCTTAAGACTCAAACAAGGAACAAAAGCCAAAACTCACCCGGTACACCCGGTCGCGCCACCCTATCCCGGCATCCATCTCCTCGGCAGAACACAAGGGGAGAGGCTCAGTGAAAAGAATCCCGACCGCATCCACCCTGAGCAGTGTCAGGGGAAAATCTGGGGGCTGAATTTCATCAGCCGGATCGACCAGCTGAGAAGACAACAGATTGGTCGGTCAGAGGGCAAAGAAACTATAAACCGCAACACAAACCCTGGAACCAAAGTTAGAACATTACCACGAGGCGATACCAAGCTAACTGTCGGGTGACGTGAGATAGATAGAAGGCACCAAACACCAAGAGTGTATCGTCTCCTTCTCCGTCCCTATCCTCGAGGACCTCTGCGACGGTCGGTGGTTTGAACATGGTCCGGGGAGGATCAACCGGCACCCTGAAATCGTCGTACAGATACTGACGCACCAACCGCTCGCCCAGATACCAAACTGGGCGAAACAACGCAGAAAGGAGCATCCTCCTATAACTCCGAGGCCTCAGCTCCGCGGTCACATACCTGGGCACGCCCTCATAATCGGCCCAGGGTCGGACCACAAACTACACAAATAGAACCAACATCCCAATGAATCCCAAGCCTTGGGGGCTATTGAACAAAGTAGGCTATAAAAAGAAGCTTACATTCTCGAGGCGTAGTTTGTTAACCAACGCATTCTCCGTCGACTAGTGGCTGATTATGCTCTTAGGATGAGTCAACCTCCACTCGATTCCCGCCGGGAATATCTTCGGGTGCACCTGCACCATCTTAGGTGCCAAACACGGGAAATAGGAGTAGATCCAAGCCTGTAATATCCCAAAACAATTTTAGCAAAACCAAGCCGAAAGTAAGCAGAACTTGAAATACGAGAGTGAGAAAAGTAACTAACCTCTAGTATAAGGCCCGGACCCACAATAGGCACGGCTGAAACCGACTCTATCGCCAACGGCCTCACCATGACTTGCAGGAAGCGAGTCATCTCTGCGAAAGCCGCATTCACCTAATCATAACGTCCTAATTGAGCCTGGTCAGCTAGGAAAGGCAAAATCCTAGTACTAAACCTCTTGCCTTTATTCGAGAAGTGGGTCGACCCTAGGAAGTACCACAACCACAACCGAGCATCCTGCTCCGGCGTGCTAGGCTCCCGACCCTCTAACACCGCCACTCGTTTGAAGTGATCGGTGATATACGAGCTCACCAAAGCATGAGGCGCACTATATGCCCCACGCGGTAAACAATCCCCGATGAGGCCCCGCACCTCATCAGTGTCTAGACTAGGGCCTTCGGCGGCCTACCTAATCCTATCCGGACCCCAAGGCAGACCGCTAATCATCCCAAAATCCTCTAGAGTCATCCTGACCACCCCAAAAGCCATGTGGAAGGTCGATCGTGAAAGCGATCTATCATCGCTCTAATCACAATAAGGTTGCATTTAGTCTTACAACCCACTAGCCGACCCACTGCTCGACCACAGGACCTAAAGCGGTCCCCGCAATAATCTCCTTTACCGCAGGTGTCAATTTCTGAAAGTAAATGTCGAGACACGTAGTAAAGCCCGAGAAAGTCCTCATCGAGCCTAGGGGCTGCAAACCGAAATAACACAAGGATAAACAAAACAAACCTAACCTAACCCGAGCCAAAATGAAATCTGAGGCGTAACTAATAAACACGAATAGGACACTCACCAGGCCCCGCACGATGCGGTTAAAAATGTGAAGGTCAAGGTGAAACATCAGCTGATGGCCATCCCAGTCCCGAGCCCACTCGGGATCCTCGTAAACAATCTCCTCGTCCTCCGGTACGGGAGCCGGAACGTGAGCCCTCTTGGCCACCGTCTCTGGAAGCTTGCGCTCCTTCACTCTATCAAACTCAGCCTCATTAATAGTCTCGGGGTCGCGACGCTAAGACGGGATGCTCCGTTGCCTCCTGCGAATCCCTCGAGGAGTCTGTGAACTTGCCCCGACAACCTCCTCACTAGCACCGACCGAAGAAGCTTCCTCGGGATGCTCGGTATCACCTCTAGCTGTGAAACCAAAAAAAAAAAAAAGAATCCATACCTCAGGTCAGGCTGAAACAGTTTAAACAGGTCAAAATAGGGTCAAAATTTCAGATAAGGATATCAAAATTATGAAAAGGCCGCTAGCACCCAATTTTGATCCGTGTCACAATGGAAGTGGTTTCGGGAAAATCCGACATTCTTACGACACCTTTTGGTCCGTCTTAAGACACACAAAACCTCATGGAAAGTCCTAAGAATCATCCTAGCCCATAAGAACCGACAAGAGAGATACCCACGTCCTCACAAACACTATTCGAACAAAATTACGCAAAATAATCACGGGAATATTCGGGAAACGGTCCTTAACCCTAGCATCCCAAGCACATTTCCATAAGCGAGTCGTTGTCGCACCTCGAAAACCCTTATCAAGCTTATAACTACTTCAACAAGCTCTAACCGACCTTAATTTAACAATGAGATTAAGCACAAGCATCAAAACTTAGTGAATCAAAAACACCCAAATCGATTTTCTAGGGTTTTCAACAAAACCAATTCATAATCAATCAAATCAAGCAAAACCGATAATAAACAAGCAAAGAACACTTACCCGGAGTCGACATTGTCGTAAATAGCGAAAATAGAAACGAATTTGGCGAAAAAGTCGTGAAATCGATTTGTAGGCGAAGGGGGTGACGCGCTCGAGCTTTAGATCAAATGAACGATCTCCCCAACTTTCGCATTACTTAAACGGACCCGGTCCACGAAAACCCGACCGCTTCAGCTGACGCGCCTGGGTCCTAACGCGATGGGGGCTAGGTGCCTGAGTTTTAGGGCGCTGAAGGATGCGCGCCTAAACGGCCCGGTACAGACTAAAACAAAGCAAACAAACTCATAGTTCGATACACATAACACATGCAACCTTTAAAACAAACAAAAGCACAATGAACGGAATAATTATTAATCGACGTCAATAATACACTCTCGATAACGAAACAAACATGAGAACCGCACTTAACCTAAACGCTGCACTCGAACGCATAAAAAAGCAATTTGAACCAAATTAAACTAAACAAACTCTGAGCAAACTCAAATACACAACAAACCAAGACTGAGCAAAAGCAAACCCGAATGAGATAAGACAAACCTGCAAAACAAAATTTAATTAGAACGAATAAACAAACGGCAGTTTTGCCCATGGGACGTTAGTATCCCAGAGGCACAGCAACATCAATTTTGTCCGAGGGACGTTAGTATCCCGGAGGCCCAGCAACAACAATTTTGCCCGAGGGACGTTAGTATCCTGGAGGCACAGCAACATCAATTTTGCCCGAGGGACGTTAGTATCCCGGAGGCACAGCAACAACATTTTGCCTGAGGGACGTTAGTATCCCGGAGGCACAGCAATAACAATTTTGCCCAAGGGGTCAGAGCATCCCCAAAGATAGTTGCTCGTGTGGAGACTAACGCCCTCGAGTAGTTTAGCAACAGCAATTTTCGTCCTAAGGGTTAGAGCATCCCCGGAGACAGTTGCTCGAGTGGAGACTAACGGCCTCGAGTAGTTTAGCAACAACAATTTTTGTCCTAAGGGTCAGAGCATCCCCGAAGACAGCTGCTCGAGTGGAGACTAACACCCTCGAGTAGTTTAGCAACAGCAATTTTTGTCCTAAGGGTCAGAGCATCCCTGAAGACAGATGCTCGAGTGGAGACTGACGCCCTCGAGTAATTTATCACAATTTATTTTTGTCTTAGGGGTCAGATCATCCCCAAAGACAACCTTTCGAGTGGAGACTGACGACCTCGAACGTTTTATGTCATCAAGGGTTCACAAGCATCCCAAAAATATTTGTTCAAATAAAAGCCAAATCATGTGCACATCCTTGGCACTTACGCTCAACGCGTCACAAACACATTTAAAATTAAACAAACTCCTAAATAAATCGAAGAAGACAAAGCGCGCGCGCATAAAGAATCAAGAACGAGATGACCAGCAACGGCCCGAGCCCAAGAAAGCAACCGCAAGCGAAGACGTCAGGTATGACTTCTAAGTCTTGGCTGGCGAGCCTCAACGCGCAGTCTAACGGATTTAAAACAACCCGATCAGACAGCCAGCAGGTCGTAATCGTCGATTGACCTGGGCGGCTATACTTTGACTTTCGCCTTGTCCAAGCCTCAGTCAAAGTGGGGGCTTCTGTAGACACCTAGATTTGGACCTGGTGGCTGCAGAAGTGCCCGACAAACACCCGATGACGATAGGACTGCAACGCGACACGGGTTCGCGATGTTTTAGATAGTTTTTCTGTAGAACGGAACAAATAAATTACATGGGCAAATTAAACTAACATGATGGCAGCCTTAGTCGTGTCGTTACGGTGGCATAGACACTAATTAGAGTCAATTCCGACACCGAGACCCCGAGTCGGTCCCGAAACTCGAACTGAGTCAGCACCGCGCCAAGCGAACCTCGGGATGCACGCCCGAGGCCCACTAAACCCACGGCGCTAGGTCAAGCCGCGGTAATTCTTAGGCTCCAAGCTAAGTATCACACTCCTCCCTCTCGGATTTGGAAAGTATCAAAACCGTATCCTCAAAATCCTAACCGTCCCACTTCACGTGCCTCAGTCTCGCCGCGCCTAAGCCCAGGCCCCTCAGTCTCAGTGCGCCTCAGCTCAGGCGCCCATATGGGTGACGAGGGCTGAAAACACCTATAAATACCCCCTTTCGCCTCATTCATTTGACAACATTCTCATCTTCTCTTCCCCTCTAATCTCTCGCTAAGGGCAAGCACTCCGACACCCAAGGCAAACGATCCAGTTGATCGTAGTTCCGATAAAAAAGCGACATCGACGCTACTCCTCACCTTCGAGCACCCCACTCGATACCGAGGTGCCTGTGATCGACTAGCTCAAGTCTAGTAGCGAAGCTCTGCCAGATTAGCCGCAGAATCAGTCCATAGCAAGAAGAATGCTCTACCGGAATAGCCGCAGGAAGGGTCAAACGGTAACGAAGCTCTGCCGGAGTCACTAGTCAAGCTAGGAGGATCCGCCTGTTGATCGAGTCGTCACTAGGTTGTCATCAAAACAAAACTTTCCATATTCGTACTTTCTTTTATTATACACTACGACAACACTAGGTGCGGACGCTAGGTCCACAAACATCTACTAAAATACGTAACGTCCCAACTTCAACCACAAACACTAAAACACACTACATAAACCCGAGTAATTCCGAGATCCGTTCTCGAACTATCTATGCATCGTGTCCCGTTTAGTGTATACTCTGAGGGTGCAACTCCTCATTATGTGATTTACTTAGGCCCTGTTCTTTTCAGCTTATTTTCAGCCCGTTTCAGACCAGCTCACCTTCTATCAGCTCAGCCCAGCTCATATCAGCTCAGCCCATCTTCTATAAGCTCAGCTCAGCCCTAATTTTTTCAGCCCAACTCTAATATTTTCAGCTCCTAAAATAATAATTCAATAATAATAATAATAAAATATAATAATAGTAGTAGTAATAATAATAATAATAATAATAATAATAATAATAATAATAATAATAATAATAATAATAATAATAATGTAATATAATATAATATAATATAATATAATATAATATAATATAATATAATATAATATAATATAATATAATATAATATAATATAATATAATATAATATAATATAATATAATATAATATAATATAATATAATATAATATAATATAATATAATATAATACTGTATAATAATAGTAATATTGTTGTTATTATTATTATTATTATTATTATTATTTATTTATTTATTTATATGAAACGGAGTTGCATTAAGATCGAAACAAATTACAATAAGGTCTTACTATTGTTGTTGTTGTTGTTGTTGTTGTTGTTGTTCTTATTGTGGCATTTCGATATTAATGCAAGTTTCTTTTCATAAAATAATAATGATAATGATAATATTATTGTTGTTGTTATTTTTATTACCCATATCTCTTAGTGTTAATAATAATAATAATAATAATAATAATAAATTATTATTATCATCGTCAACATCGTTGTCATCATCATCGTCATTGTTATTATTATTATTATTATTATTATTATTATTATTATTATTATTATTATTATTATTATTATTTTCTATTTTTTTATCATCATTATTATTGTAGCAATTATTAATTAATATTATGCACTCTATAATATTTTTAGGTCTTGAAATAGATATTACATTCAAATAGTTACAACTATGTATCAATGTAATTACAATTAATTTACGTACTTTTTACACGATCTTTTAGTGAACAGAATATCTAATATATATATATATATATATATATATATATATATATATATATATATATATATAGAGAGAGAGAGAGAGAGGGAGAGAGAGAGAGAGAGAGAGAGAGAGAGAGGTTCAAATAAAGTCCACAATTTTTTTAAGTCTATATTGAAGTTACAGATGACATACGCTAAAGTTGCATTTGTATATATATCAATTTTGAACAAATGCAACTTTAGCGTATGTCATTTGTAACTTCAATATAGACTTAAAAAAATTGTGGATCTTATTTGAACCTACCTATATATATATATATATATATATATATATATATATATATGTCAAGTATGAAAAAACAAAAGTAGAAATCAAATGAATTGAAGAGAGTATTATGTTGTTGTAGTTATTATTATTATTTTTTTTTTGTAAGAAGGTTATTTCTCTTATTCATCCATATAGGGAATTAAGAGAATGACTTACAAAAAAGACATATCCTTTACTCTTTGTTAGAAACAAAGAAAAAACATGACATACAAACCCCAAAGATTCCTATTGTAACAAGAGAATGCTAGGATGAGCTGCTGCTGTTGTTGTTGTTATTATTATTATTATTATTATTATTATTATTATTATTATTATTATTATTATTGGTGTTATATTTTTTTTTTCATTTTTTAAAATATTATTAGATAATTTATATAAGTAGTTATTAGTTTCAGCTTCTTTTAGTCCAGCTCAGCTTCTATCAGACCAGCTCAGCTCTTATTAGACCAGCTCGGCTCAGTTCAGCCCTGTTGCAGCCGGAAAGAATAGGGCCTTACATTCGCATTTACAGTTTTTCGTATGATTTATTGTTTTTATGACCTTATAATCGCATGTTGAATCACCTAATACTGACTTCAAAATATAAAACAACTAAAATTGAACAAAGTGATGGACGGGTTCCGTATTAGACCAGGTGCTCGCCTTACTAGGTTCGACGCATCTCTATTAATACCGAACCGACGCATCTTAAGCAGAATACCAGGTAAGGTATACCACGAGAACGACTAATATCTGTATTATCGCGTTATTTGCTAATACGTATGATACTAGTACTCTCTACTCTCCTACGTGCATCTTTTCATGGCCTGCTTGTCACGTGAAATCGCATGCAAAAAATGTAAACACAACTACTTTGACGACAAAACCTACTTGTCCTTAAACAACCAACGTAGCAAAAGGTATAGGGTTAAAACAACGGATGTTACAACAAAAGAACTAGGATATCAGCCCACCGATTGATTAGTAGAGGCCGCTATAGTGCGGGCGGGATTGGGTGTTGACATCTATCGGATGTTGGCTTCCCAATACGTACCCTCATTCCTTACTCAGAATCGACGGTTTCTGGATGTCCGAAACCATTGGCAATGAGAGTCATTCCAGGCATGGAGTACTTAAGGGTACAAGTCTTTATCTTAAGGTCCTGTGCCACTCAACTTTGAGCCGGCAAGGGATCAAAGTTGACTTGAACGGTTTCCGAGTCCCCATAATTGACTCGGTGGCGACTCCACAAATCAGCGACAACTTCAGTTCACTAAAAAGGTCGCCTTACCAAACAAAACGGTCTTTAAACATTTACAACCACGATTCGATCGATTCCAAACGGAAACACGGGTGTCCGCCACCCGTCTAGTACAAGTCCGGATCGTTATCTGAATCAAGGTCCGACACTTCTCCCCGTACGCGAGATCGGACCGGCCCCCGGCAGGTAGGGGGCCGCGTGGGTGGCCGCCGCCACACGTTGAAAAACCGGGTCGGTCCCGCGGGGGCGCCGGGCGGTGCGGACGTACGTCCACAATATCTCATTGACTTTTAACTAGGTATCACAACTTTTTTTTTCCTTAACCTGTAGGGATAAGTAACTCTAACAATGTCATTAACTCCGTTAATATTTCAAATTTTAAATACGAATACATATCATAATTTGATATTGCTGACTTGTGAGTTTCAATGTTTTAAAACTAGTTATTTTAATAAAATAATGCTTAAAATAGAAAGAGCAAATTGAAATTTTATACCTCAAATAATAACTTCCATTTTCAACCTTTATACCTTAGAAAATTTTCTTTCAAAACGTATACCTACTTATTCTAAAAATTACATAATCAATACCCTAATCTTATTTTGCATCAAAAAATTGACGGAATAGGGTGAAATGTCTCATTTACCATTGCTTAATAATTCAATTTCAAGCTCCATTTTTCATTCTTCAATTGTTAAAAAAATAGTGGCTTTAAAAAAACACAAAAACCCAATAAATGAAATTAAATTAATTACATAATTTCAAACCCTAATTAAATCCCCCAATTGGATCATAATCAACGATTTCAACCGAAATCTTCTACTCCATATATCATTATATCGATTCCGTATAACATTACCAATTTCGATTAAGTTTCTTCCATAATTATACCAAACGTGCGATTTTGTTGATGAATTTTTTCTGCATTTTTCAATCGTCTTATTTCTTTGTTTTTGCTGTATTTTGTAATTCCTTTTAATTGTACTACAAATATGATCTAGGGTTTGTATTTCTTCAATCCCTTTCGATGAGTAGCAATATTTTGTCAATGTTTCTTCCCCTGTTTTTTTTCCTTGCTTAAATTGAACATACCTCTTTATGATCTAGGCATTGATTGGTTTTTCTTTAATTGAATCATTAATTCTCCATGAATAGGTCTTTTTACTGAGTAGATAAAAGTTGATGCCGTAATTTGTGATTTATCGGAGTAAAATGAGACGAAAGGAAGGGTGAAGAAGAAAAGATGAACACGAAGACACTGGATGAAGATGAATGAATATGGAGCAAATGAGTGGATGAATGGCTTAGAGTAGTGAGGGGTATAATTAGAAGTGAAAAAAAATGAAAATTTCAACTTAAACATTCTAGATGACGGTTTTCGTCAATTTTTTGACAGAAATAGGATTAGGGTATTGATTACATAATTTTTAGAACAAGTAGGTACGAGTTTTGAAAGAAAAAATTAACTAGGGGCTCGTTTGGTTCACCATGGCAAGATGAAGTTACCGAGAACTTAAATTCACATGAATTCGTATTTCATGGGAATTACAAAAATATTGTTTGGTTGTCATAAGTGAAATGAGTTCATGCGGGAACTTGTACACGCTAAGGAGGGGCTTGGTGAGTGATTTTCCCATTGTGGAGGAATTGAAATCCCTTGAGAAGTGGCAATTTCCATGAAATGGGCAACCAAACAACTTCCTAAAAATGCAATTCAAACCAAAATGAGAATTATTTGCGGTATAAAATTTCAATTTACCCAAATAATCGATGGGGTTCAAATCAAAAGAATTATCAATGGGTCCACGTAGGATCGGATAAGCGAAGTTATACTTCAGTGCTTAGTCGAGACAACATTTTTGATGCAAAACACTTGGGGTTCGACCCCACAACCTAACGTCCATTAGGAATTTAATGAATGCAAGTGTACCACTACATCACTGTCACCAATTTGATACAAATGTATATTCTTATTTATTACTCAGTATAACAATAGTGACGATAAATTATCCACAACAATCTCATAATTTTATTAAATTTAGACCTCATCACTGAATTTAATATGCTACTTTTTTCTTCTCGGTCATTTATTTATATTTCATAATATATGTGAGAATTATTTTAATCAAAGATAAATATTATTTAGTTAATATAATACTGATAGGAACATTTTTAGGAGTGAATTTGAGGTATTTTTTATGTCACGCGCACAATTTTCATATAAATTTCGGTGGTCTAAGTTGTCACCATATGTTTTAGATTTCAAAGTTGTAATACTAAGATTTGCTTAATTAATATTTTTCCCATAAAACATGGGTCCTGCAAATTTAAAGTATTTTGGATAAGTACACTAAAAAACTATGTTTAACCAACGCGAATATTCATCTAATATTCACAAATTTGTAAAGGTACAGTAGTCTTAGGTTATGATATTAGAATTATAAATACACAATTTCCGTATAGATTTCGGTGGTGTAAGTTGTCATGATGATATGTTACTACATAATTTATATCTACCTTAGTTTTACACCGTCTTAATCTTTGTCAAACAAAACAATAATTAAATGTTGTTAGATTATTGTTTTTAACTAGAAAGTTAAAACAAATGAATAATAATTTATTACTCTATTATATTCTTATAAGAAGATGTAGATAACATCACGTCACGAGACTACAATGTTATCAATACTCTCTTCCATTCGATTTCATACGTTTATAACAGTATACACTGATATAATATTGTATACCAATTTGGAAGTATTACGATGAATATTCACATAAATAATGTTATTTATTTATTCAGAATAAAACACGAGAATTACAGTTCGTCATGCACATAAGTTTTGCGTACGAGTGCATACAACACAACAAGAATTTTATTTAAGTTTAAAATTATATTTTTATAAGGATGTTTAATCATCGGTAACTATATGCATGTCTTTTTTTTCTTAAATAAAAAATCGTTGTACTCCCTCCGGTTTCAATATAATACTCCTCACATATATTCATCGAATAGGGAAAATATTAAAAACCGGATGACGTATTATTTAAACAAGTCCGCGAACATCGGGGGCAACAAAACTAGTATATAATAAAAAAAGACAATCCAAAACAAGTTTTTTTTGTGATTTCTAAACAACGCCACATGGCGGGTTTGAATATATTCATGTGATTACATACCTATTTTTTTGTAATTCAATAATACTTTACATTTACACTCCCCGATAGAGTTAAGCGATCATATACCCTCTAAAATTTCAAAACTCCATTCGACGACTCTCAATAGTTAATGAATTGAAAGAAACATTTATCTACTCTCAAACTAATATTTTACCATATCATATTTGCACCCAAATAGAATACTTATCTCGTAATGAACAATTTATCGAAAAAATATGCAAAAGAATTGTCACAATTTATTTTTAAAATTTAATTGTGACAAATATTTCATGTAGTACAACGTTATTTTGTTGTTTATTTGTTAATTATTTGACATAATTTAGAAATATAAAATATTTTACTTGAATTATTTATTTGTATAATCGTGAATATCAAACAATATTTTATTTAAATGTAAGTTAACATAATTATCATGAACTATATCCATGATTTTCACGGGAAAAAACTACCTTTTATTCCATTCACTTATTCAGTAACTCTTCCATCATCAGACTCAATAAAGAATCGGTGTCTGTGGTAAGGAGAGAGAGACTTTTAGTACATGTGGTGTCCTGGATTGGGAAAAAGCTTGGACCAAGCAACGATATTCCAATCATCGTGGAAGGCAGTGAGCATAAGCTTCAAAGAGGAGATAAATTTCAAAACCTTGGTTCATACCATCAAGTTTGTAGTGTCGGTACGTTTTGCAAGCAGTGGGGACCCAAAAATTTTAGGGAGGCGGTTCACTTTTTTTTTGGGATAGTATAACAACATTGATTAAAAACATAAATTCATCATGTCGTAACATAATTACATATCGTTAGTTAAACAATAATTATTAAATAAGTTCCAACAAATTTTTTTGTAAATAATTTTAAATAGGTGACACTATGAAATTTATAAGTCAAATTTATATATATATATATATATATATATATATATATATATATATATATATATATATATAGAGAGAGAGAGAGAGAGAGAGAGAGAGAGAGAGAGAGAGAGAGAGAGAGAGAGAGAGAGAGAGAGAGAGAGAGAGGAGGGGAGGTTCACATAAGGAAAACCCTCTCTATAAGTCCATAAGTCCACATTTAAGCCTTTTGATGAGGTGAGGATGGAGGGCTGAGATTTAGTTGATCATAATTAACGCACATAGTACTCCCAAACATACTATACAAATACCAAGACAACCCAATTTAATACTCTCTCTCCAACCCAATTTAATTCTCATCGATTCTGGGTTTACGTTCTTGTTTTCTCCACCAATTCAATAATACGGACGAAATCCCATGAGCATGTTCTTCGGCTTCTCCGTTTTTGCTTGGAGTTGAAAGTATTTGTACAATAAGTTTATCAACGAATTCCGTTTATCTAGAGGGACTACGACTTTATCTATCTGTAACTTCAACTCTTCTAGTATTTTTCTCTTTGGGATATGTGTTTCGGGTTCGATGAATTGAGATGAATTGATATGTGTTTCGGATATTAATTGAGATGAATTAAAGTTGCAAAATATAAGAACTAAAGTTACAAAAATATATGAACTGATTCGAAATAAAGTTACAAAACATGACCGGAGTTTCAATATATGATCTGAAGTTACAAAATATATGAACCGAAGTTACGTGATATATAAATTGAAGTTACAAAAATATTTAAAATGATTAGAATAGAAATTACAGAAAATGGATTATGGTTACAATATACGATCTGAAGTTACAAAATATGTGAACTGAAGTTACAAAATATGTGAACTGAAGTTATAAATATATGGACTAGAGTTACAATGTACGATCTGAAGTTGCATGTGAACTGAAGTTACAAAATATGTGAACTGAAGTTACAAAATATGTGAACTGAAGTTACAAATATATGGACTGGAGGGAGTTACAATATACGATATGAAGTTACAAAATATGTGAATTGAAGTTACAAAATATGTGAAATGAAGTTACAATTGTATATAAAAAGCAACTCGTTTACAAAGCTCGTCCGATTGGTATCAACTCCCACTCATTCGGACCACGAGGTAATAGAAAGCAATCATGAACATGTAACACTGAACTCCTTCAACTTAGATGCCTGAAATACATCTGATTTGTCATTAAATTCATTCCTAACTCAAACAAACAAACAAAACCCAGAAATCAAATTCATCCCAAAACAATAGAAATTCAACCTTCAACAATTCACGTAGATTCTGATGACAAAATTCAAATTGGGTAAAACCTAAAATTAAAGAACACAATCCAATTAAAAACAACACAACAAAGACACAATTTATGATCTGAAGTTACAAAAGATATGATCTGAAGTTACAAAAGACATGAACTGAAGTTACATGATATATAAACAGAACTTATAAAAATATATAAACAGATTAGTGACGCATACTGTAGTATGAATTAAAAAAGAGACAACAATTAGGCGTCTTTCTGGGTGAAATCAACCACTAATGAACAAAAACCACATCAAAAACTCAGTAAACACGATACTACGAAATTGATTAACAACAATATTACCACAAAAAATTGATTAGACACCAAATTTTCAAATAGAAAAACCCAATTTAATAAGAAACTCGAAATTAAACCTGAAAATCACAAAACAACAAATCGAAATCCACTGGATTTGCTCGAAATCCAATTTAACCACTCGGCATTGCTTTTCTAAACTCGAAATAACAAAACAACCCGATTAAACACAAAACCCCCAATTTGTAAAAAAAACCCAAATTTTGCAAAAAAAACCCCCAAATTCGTGCAATTAAACAACAAATCCCCAAATTTTACTAAATATAAGAAGAAAATACGCACAATCTAATTAGAGAACGAAAATTTACCAACAAAAAGAGATAAACTCGACCGAAAGAGAATGTCAGGAATAGAGTACTGAATGGTGTGATGAAAAATGAAGATGAAGACTCATGAGTGAATAGTGAGGCTAGGAATATTGAGTAATAAAATTGAATGGAGTGAATATGGAGTAATGAAGATTGACAGAGTGAATATGGAGTGAATGGAATATTGAGGGTGGATGGTGGGAAAAAAGAGGTTGAATAGGTTGAGAATAATGAGGGTGAGAAAAAAGAGGAGTTGAGATACGTAAAACAATTTTTTTTTTTCAAATTAAGTAATAAACCACATCTCAACCATTTGCTTTGATCCAAGGGTTGATATTAAGCCTTATGAACTTATAAGGAGGTAAGAGACTTATATGCTCTCTCTCTCTCTCTCTCTCTCTCTCTCTCTCTCTCTCTCTATATATATATATATATATATATATATATATATATATATATATATATATATATATATATATATATATATGTAGACACCCGCATTTTGACTGCCACGTGTCTATGGTAGTCTCCGAAAAACACCCGATGATGATCGGACGCAAACGTGACTTGGTATACTCGGATTTGGGCTCGGAATCAATAATATCAGACATGGACTTTTAGCGGAGTAAAAATCTCACAAAACAGACCTCAAATTCAGGCCCAGTGGGTCGTTCCGAGTCAAATAAGACTAATTTGGGCCAAAACCGACACCAAAGATAAATCCCGTCTTTTGGCGACCAGGTCAAAACCCGGCCAAAGACGAAACCGTCTCATAAATCAGCCAAGTTCAGCTGGCGCACAAAATCCAAATTCAAAAAAACAATCAAATCAATCAAGGATAATCTTTCCTTATTTGTCTCACCCGATTGATCCACTCGATCGAGTGGATTGACCCCACTCGGTCGAGCGGAGCGTCTTGAACCCGGGTTTGACCCGTTCACAAAGGCACTCGATCGAGTGCACTAGGGCCACTCGATCGAGTGCCCCTATGTCGTGGGAAACACCTATAAATACCCCATGATCCCCATGCATTTCACAACTTTACACCCTAAGCATTTACCCTACATTTTACATCCTAACCCTACTACACACCCCATACCACGTCCTTAGCGAGACTACACAAAAACCCGAGCCCCTCGTCCCTCGGAAACCGACGCAACACACACACGCCACAACTCGCGTACATCCTCGATACTCCGGCGTCCCGTCGCTATTTACGAGTCCATTTCCGAGGCCTATACCTAGCATGTATGTTGAGGGTGTCCTAAACCCCATCTCGATCTCTTTCATCTCGTCACATTTTTATTTACTCTATCGTATTTCGTATTGTAATCGTAATCGTAGTAACACTAACACTAGCACTAACGTTTCTATACTTTTGCATTTTCATTATTGTATCATCTTTTTATTACTAATATGGTTATTATACCGTGTATACGTAAACTAGTATCAAAATCCGGTTTTAAATCCATTTGACTACGATGTTTGCCTAAAGTCCGTCTAATCCCTTTACGAGCAACAACGGAGGTGGAGCCCTTTCGAGGAGCCCCGCCCCAACGTACTCAAGGGCGTGACGCGATTGGAAACGGTCGTAGTTGAACGTATTTAATCCCATTTCTATAATTGGTACGAAACCCGTTGACACGAAAACCGACATCACATAACCCGAGAGGGTTAGTTTCGATGTCGTGACGTAAAGGGACATCTTTCGTGGCTAATTCAAATTTTCTAGTATAACGATAAACGTTTTCATAAACTCCGATAACGGTATTATAATCGTTCGTACACGATTATAGTACCGGAGCCAAGTCAAATACGAATCATGCGATATTCGTATTTGGTTTGGCCGACCATCGATTTCAAGTCATAAAACAAAACGAATTATCATTCGTACAGGGTCTACTCGACCGAGTACATATGCTACTCGATCGAGTAGCACCCCAAAAAATGGACAGTAGCCACGTAAAAGGCGTACTCGACCAAGTCACACCACGACTCGGCCAAGTGGGTCCTGTAACCCATAAAATCGAGGGGTTTGACACACATTTCAAGCCCCGTCCTTTTATCGACTTTAGTCATCACGTGTAAAGACCATCACGTGACCTTCCTATTTTCAAAACCATGCACATCATGACACGTAGAACGTCTTTGATCAATTTTTGACATGATAAGTCGGGACAAGACTACGGGATATGAGATCGGGCTAGCAATATGTCACAGTCTCATGTTTTCGTCCTTCGTTTAGTACACGACATAATGTGTATTTAATCGGGGTAGTCCATTTACATATTTCGCGGTCTAGTTTACATACGGGTCCGTCCCTATCATTATATCGCGTTATTTTTATTTTGTTTATTATTTTTACGTAATGTTGTATTGTGAATTCCGGGTTGTATTTCCGCCCGTGTAACTTGTGCGTTTTTTATTTCCTTTCGAGCTTTATTTATTTACTTGCCTTACGCTTTATAAATGAATCTTGCATGCTAAATCACTTCAACCATAACTAAGATGCATTAAATGACGTAGCAAATCAATAATTCACATGCTTAGCCCGAAAACGCTATTTGCATATCATTTAATTATTTTAGTAGCGCGCGTACACGAACACGAACGATGTCTTAGTAGGGGCCGCCATGTGCGGGCGGGGTTGGGTGTCCTTAGTGGGCTTCCCAACACGTACCCTCACCCCTTACTCAGAACCTTAGGATTCCGGATGTCCGAAACCCTTGGCGCACGAGAGTCATTTTATATACGAAAGCCGGTGTAAACGGTATCGGTATAACAATGCAAAGGGACGAGCCCCATAAACTCTGAAATCGAAGTGGGCTTACTTTGTGTGTAGCCCATGACGACATAGAGTGGGCTCGTATGGTTCCGAATAACCACAAAATTCGGTGGCGACTCCATTTTGACTTAAATTTCGAATCCGAGAACAATCTCACCACGAGATTCATTCGCCTACCCAAACCCGCGCGTGGCTGCGTCGGGGTGGACCTACGTCATGTCCACAATATATATATATATATATATATATATATATATATATATATATATATATATATATATATATATTAAATCGAGAATGAATATATTTAATTAACTG
Source organism: Agrostemma githago (assembly GCA_958450325.1). Lineage (NCBI taxonomy): Eukaryota > Viridiplantae > Streptophyta > Magnoliopsida > Caryophyllales > Caryophyllaceae > Agrostemma > Agrostemma githago. The sequence continues at coordinate 52,807,108 of OY288245.1, read as the reverse complement.
TAGGCCGGGTTCTCTTTTTACAACCCTTTCGTACAAACAAAGCCCAAAAAATTGACATAAAAAATACATAAAATACTCAAATACCTACAACCCAAATCAGAATTAATGAGAAACCAACAAATAAGTAAAATACGGAGTATTAAAAGAATCCAAAATTAGTGTGGACATGATGTAGGTCCACCCCGACGCGGACACGCGCGGGTTTGGGTAGGCGAATGAATCTCATGGTAAGATTGTTCTCGGGTTCGAAATTTAAGTCAAAGTTGGAGTCGCCACCGAATTTATGGGAATTCGGACCCATTCGAGCCCACTCTATGTCGTCATGGATCGTACACAAAGTACGGCCCATTTCGATTTCAGAGTTTATGGGGCTCGTCCCTTTGCATTGCGATACCGATACCATCTACACCGGTTATCGTGTAAAGAATGACTCTCGTGTGCCAACGGTTTCGGACATCCGAAAACCGAGGTTCTAAGTAAGGGGTGAGGGTACGTGTTGGGAAGCCCACTAAGGACACCCAACCCCGCCCGCACATAGCGGCCTCTACTAAGGCATCGTTCGTGTTCGTGTACGCGCGCTAGTAAAATGGTTAAATGATATGCAAATAGCGTTTTTGGCTAAGCATGCGAATTATTTGTTAGCTACGTCATTTTAATGCATCTTGATTCACGTCAAAGTGATTTAGCATGTGATGTTCATTTAAATAAATAAATGGCAAACATCGAAAATAGAAAACTCGTAAATAAATTGCAAATTACACGGGCGGAATACAACCCGGAATTCACAATACAACAAGCGATAAAATAATAATCGGAATTAAAAGCGGCAAATACTAACTAGAAATGGACCCGTATATAATAAATATAAACTAGACCGTAAGTTAAGTAAATGGACGAACTTCGATTAAATACACATTATATTGTGTATTAAACGGAGGACGGAGATATGGGACCTAGGCGTGGTGCTAGCCCGATCCCAAATATCGATGCGTTGTCCCGACTTATCACATCAAAAAATTGGCGTCTAAATTAGTCATGTGTCGGATACGACTAAAGAGTCGTCGACACAAAACTAAATTGTGAAAGACATCGATCAAAGTCGTAGAAGTGAATTAAAATGCATGAGTTTTGGAAAATAGAGTCACGTGATTGTCCTTGCACGCGACGACTAAGTCGTAAAACAGACGACGCTCGGGTGATGCTTGAAGCTCTCGGTTTATTTGAAAAAAGGGACCCACTCGATCGAGTCATGGCAAGGACTCGATCGAGTGAACCTTTGAAGGGCTTACTGCCCGGTTTTTGTAGTGCTACTCGATCGAGTAGGCTTGTGCACTCGATCGAGTGCCCTCTGTACGGGTGTTTAATTTGTGCTTTAAAACGACCCATTTTATAGCTTTTATGTTTTTGAATCGAGATGCTATTACGCTAAATATAAATATTGTCCAATTTATATTAGTTTAAATCTCGATGGCTCGTCATACTCGACATTCGGTTATAGAACCGATATCTAGTATTTAGAGCGAGTTTGCAAAATCGAGTTTGATCGAGCTAGAACAAATATCGATTCCCTCCGCATCATAATGTCGTAATCAATCCTTTCGGATCGTGTGACGATTAATTCGGCGTCAATGGTTTCGTCCTAATCCGATTTGTCGATGATTCTTTTAGAATAATATTTTGAAAGAAATGTGGTCGGACATATTTAACGACAAATCTCCACGATCTATTACGCCCTTAAGTGTTTTGGGCGGCGCACCTCGAAGGGCGCCACCTCCAATACGACTTGTGAAGGGATTAAATAGACTTTAGGCGGAATTCATAACTAAACATATTCGACCCAAAAATTCGACCGTCGTCGCAAACTTAGATCCTCGGCATTTTAACATCGTAATTTGGCCTTTTAGGCCTACGATCATTAATTTAGCCTCAACGGACGTTGCTCGGATCGTTTTGAAAATAGTTTTTTTATGATAAATATACGCGGTATTAATATTATAACAAAATGTAAATGACGATAATTAAATGTTAGTGGTTAGAATACGATAAGTAAATGTTAGATGTTAGTTGACATAAAATAAAATGTTAGTATACATAAAATTAAAAGTTAGTAACGGAATTAAAAAATGTTAGTATTAGTGTTAGTATAATTAATAATAATAATAATAATAATAATAGTAATAATAATAATAATAATAGTAGTAGTAGTAGTAGTAGTAGTAGTAGTAGTAGTAGTAGTAGTAGTAGTAGTAGTAGTAGTAGTAGTAGTAGTAGTAGTAGTAGTAGTAGTAGTAGTAGCAGCAGCAGCAGCAGGAGCAGTAGTAGTAGTAGTACATATATACATATAATCGAAAAGAAAAGAGAAAGGAGAAAGAGATGATGGGATTTAATGACACCCTCAACCTACATGCTTAAAATGGACTCGGAAACGGACATGTAATAGCGACGGTAGCGCGGGAGTGTCGAGATATGTAGGGTGAGTTATGGTGTGTGTCTTTGACGAGTTTTGATCTCGGGATTTTGAATATGTATGTGTGTATATGTGTATGAGTGCCAAGAACTCAAGGGTGATGAAGCTTTGAAGGTTTAAGATGTACATATATACATATAATCGAAAAGAAAAGAGAAAGGAGAAAGAGATGATGGGATTTAATGACACCCTCAACCTACATGCTTAAAATGGACTCGGAAACGGACATGTAATAGCGACGGGAGCGCGGGAGTGTCGAGATATGTAGGGTGAGTTATGGTGTGTGTCTTTGACGAGTTTTGATCTCGGGATTTTGAATATGTATGTGTGTATATGTGTATGAGTGCCAAGAACTCAAGGGTGATGAAGGTTTGAAGGTTTAAGATATGTAAAGTTGAATGAGGATTGAAAGGGTTGGAAAAACCTTGTGAAATGAATTGATGTGATGGGGTATTTATAAGGAGGACCTCGGTTTAGGGTCACTCGATCGAGTGGTGTAAGTGCACTCGACCGAGTGCCCGGTTCAGGAGCGATTCGACCGGTTCACAGGCTTACTCGATCGAGTGGGCCTAAGCCACTCGATCGAGTGGGTCAAATCGGGTGGAGTGTATTTAGGGAAAGATTGTTGACCATTTTTGAAATGATTCTGGTTGATTTGGTTGTTGAGTCTGGATTCATTTTGTGTATTTGGACATAATGTGAGGCTGGTTCGTCTCGGGATTCGACTTTGACTGGGTTTTGACTCGGTCGCTAAAAGACGGTTTTATTTCCGGTGACGGATTTGACCCAAATTAGTCTCATTTTATTGGAAACGACCCACTGGGCCTGGATTTGAGGTCGGTTTTGAGAGGTTTGCACTCCGCTAAATGCCCACGTTGGTTACTATTGATTCTGAGTCCGTATTCGAGCGTATTAAGTCACGTTTACGTCCGATCATCATCGGGTGTTTTGTCAGAAACTGCTATAGACACTAGCAGGCAAAATGCGGGTGTCTACAATTAGGTTCCACAATTTGAAGTTACATTTAAATTAACAAACACTCCGTGTGACAAAACAAAACAAAAGTTATTGGGATAAAAAAAAGTACCCTAAAAAGAGGAATAAGATGATAGACGGCTAGGTGCAGTTAGAAAGGCCACAAGGTGATTTGAACACCCACCAAGTCGACCAACTACCAAACTCCCTACCGGTGCATCACAGACCTTTCAATTACACCATATTCACTCAAATTCTAAAAATACTAACCATCAGTATTTTTTTTTAAAAAAAAAAAAATTGGAAACCGAAGGTTGCGCACGGCACACCCCTAGGTCTGCCACTGTTTGCAAGGCATAGAGAAAATTCCAAATATAAGAGGATTGCAGGCTTTAACATGGATGGTTGAGTCTCAAGTCTAGTGTGTTACGTAGTATTTTTTGCAACTTTGTAATTTCATTAAAATCAAGGAAATGATATTTCTTTACAAAAAAATACTCCCTCTGGTCACAATTTATTGCTCCATTTCATTAAAATACACCTCACAAATAATCATGAAATGTGACAATAATTTATGACCGGAGGGAGTAACAAAAATTCAATTCTTTATTTACGGAGTATTATATTGTAAATAGGATAGTGTATTTATAGAATTTTAATTTTTACGTTAGTTATTTATACAAAACACATTTTAATTTAGCAACACGTTAATTTTTTTTTAATTTTTAGGGTTATTTAACAAAAATAATACCAACTTTGGGTGTTATTTCATAAATAAAACCAACTTCAATTAATACGGGAATAAAACCATGTATGAGACATATTATACACGAATGAAATTGCCTCTTAAATGACCGGATGAAGTAGGTTTTTGTGGGTCCCATATTATTAATTAACACACATCTTCATCTTCTTCATTCCCACACCAAACTCGATTTTCCCCTAAACCAAATTCTCTCCTAAACCCTAATTTCTCCAAATCGACCCATCAAATTCATGTTCTTCGAATTCATAGGACTCTAAAACCCCTAAATTAGACCCAGAATAAGAAAGCCCTAAATTTAGAAAAGGAAACCCAGAAAAATCGATTTGGGGAAATGAAAACAATACTCACCATTGACATTGTCGACGCAAAGGATTGAGGAATGAACTTCTGTACAACTATAACCTCTGAAAATGAGTTTTCGACAATATTAATGGTAATTATAAAGACGAACGTAGCTGAAACTTGATAAACAAACAAAAGTTTCGAAAAAAATTACCTTCGACAAGATAAATTGAAGAAGAAGAAGATGAAGTGATGAATTGAGGAAGCAGAATAAGAATGGAGAAGAATATGAAGTTAAAAAATTAATGTAGTGTGTGGTTATTGAAGCTAATGAAGTTGATAAGTGTGGTTTGTAGTGCCTATTTTGTAGTGTTTTGGTCCCATTTTCCTTGTAGAATCGCTCCTTGGGAGCGGTTTAGGGGCTTCTTATGCTTCCTTTAGTTCGTTTCAGGTTCCCGAGACCGATTTGGAAGAGTTGGAGCGATTCCGACTCTATACATACACATTTTGGAGCCAACGGAGTAAAGGAACGATGATTCGATGCCTTGGAATCGACCCCGAGACCTTGGGACCCAATCCCGAGCCTCCGAGACCCGATCCCGAGTCCCGAGAATCGATGGGAAGCCCATGAGAAGCAAGGAGGGACCAAAGAGCTCTTAAGGGAGGCCTACAAAGACCCATCCCGTTCGGGATGAAGTGAGCATGAAGCGCGGCTACTGTGAGCCCATCCCGATCGGGAAGGTGGCGTCCCGACCGGGACCACCCCATCTCGGCCGGGACGGGCCTGCTGCTGCACGGCTTGCTTTCTTTTCTTCTCCTTTCATTCTTAAACCCTATATATACCCTTCCTCTTGTAATCTTATGTTATGCCTTTCATATTAGACTAAACCCTAGATAGATTAGCATAGATTAGTGTAGATTAGTCCTTAGATTATCGTTAATCTTAGATTAATACTTGTAATTTGGGAATTCTTCAAGATCTTCACCAAGATTGACAACCTTGGATGTTTGTTTTGGGTTCTTCCATTTATGCAAGTTTTCTTCTTCTTTTCATCTTCTAGTTTGGTATAATCTCTTTTCCTTTCTCTTGTTTATTTTTTTATTAATCAAGTTTGAATCTTTAGTTCTTGTTTATTGTTTTGTTCTTCATTCTTGCTAGTTTCATTATGTTAGTTTTGTTGTTTGCTTTGATTTCTCTTGTTAGTGTTAGTTTTAGTTTACATATGTTAGAGTAGTGTTCTTGCTAGGGTTTGTAGGGAGATTAGGGTGTTAATTGGGTGATTAAGGGATTGTTGGAGATGTTGGTGGAAGATTTGGGTTTCCCCTTGGTTTGATGCACATCACATGTTTGTTGAAATGCTTGATTGACTAAGTATGTGCGAATGCTTGTTTTTCTTGCCTTTCTCTTGGTGGTGATAGTTGTTTGTGGGTTCGGTTCCCTCACTAAGTTGCGAGAGCCCGGTGAGGACGACCCCTAGGTCCGTCTAAGTTGCGAGAGCCCGGATGCGACCTAGGCCTATAGCATGCTAGTACTTCGTTTGTCGTTTGTGTCGCCAAGGTAGGTTTTAGGATGAACCTCTAGGTGAGTCTAAGTTGCGAGAGCCCGGGCATTACCTAGATTACCCTACTACCTCCTTCACATCTAGCTCTTCCTCGACCATTCCATTACCCCTTTGACCCCGACCTAATCCTAGCCCGTTTCCTTTGATAGTTCTCTTGCTTTAGACCTAGCTTAGCTTTAGTCTCCCCCTCCTTAGAATAGCTTGTCTCGAACATAGTCCTAGACCGTAGCATACCTTAGTCCGACCTCCCGTCCCTCTGGATTCGACCCGACTTACCCTAGCTACCTTAGTTAGGTTAGTTGGTTTTATTTGACGGTTGGGATCCACGACAAATCCTTACCCATCAGAAGTTGAAAATTGTATTAGTGAAATATTGACTGACATAGGCGGTAGCAGGTAAAACTATTCCATTCGTGTATGATATGTCTCATAAATGGTTTTATTCCGGTATTAATTAAAGTTTGTTTTATTTATGGAATATCATCCATAGTTGGTATTATTCCTGTTAAATAACCCTAATTTTTATCCTTGTATTTGGATATAATAAAATAACTTGAAATCACATAATTGGTCAAGATAAGGAATTCGACTAATATCATGAGATATCAAATACTCCGTATGTAATCTAAAAAAAACTAGTGTTCCTATGTTTTATACTATGTGCAATTAGAAGATTATACAACCAGTTGTACATAACTCTATACAAATGGATTTTTTATCTTTATCGCAAATGTTTTGAGTTTTGCTGTAAATTTTCCGAGTTTTAGTGTAAAGTTGTCGAATTAAATGACATAAATGTTTAAGCTCAAAAACTTACAACTCGGCTCAGAAATTTGTGCAAACTCAATAAATATATATAAAAGCTCAACAACTTACCTTGGTTGTACAATGCTATTGTACCTTCCTTATATGTGTTAGTCTTATTTTTCAAATTTTGATACATTCATTTCTCTTTTAAAATATTTTTGAAAATATATGAATAAAATTGTGAAAATGCATATTCACGTTAAATTTATTCTCAAATAGATTAATTTTTATACTCCGTAATTTATAAACTCATTCAAAGAATCATTTGTTTGCTTTTCATTTTCGTTTGTCATTAGGAAAAGCAATTGTCAATTAACTCACCAAATGTCATTTTGTTTCTTTTTTAAGTTATGAAAGAAAAAGTATAGATGGACGGACCGGCTTATTTTCTTAAATCTCAGTTAGTATATGGATCGTTTACTCATAAAAATAGTCCCTAATTATTGTTAGAAATTTAAGTGACTATATTTCTACAGTTTATGATCATTGATGTGTTGTAGGGTTACAACCCTTAAACCCAAGGACCTGTTACGAGTATTAACCGAAAAGACAAAAGTAGAAGGATAACAATTATAACTTATTTGCAGCGGAACAACATATTAATAAGAAGTATAATAAACCCAGAAATATATATAATCTCCACGGACAAAATAAATAATTCCCACGGACAGAATAAAGCACCCCAAACGTGATGTCTCCTTTGGTATCCACGCGGGTACGGAACTGCGACGTATATGCTAGTATAAAGGTACGTGAGATAGTCTCACAACTTCTCTCTATATCTCTCTTATAACCTTTATAAGAAGAATACTCGTATATATATTATGAGTCAATACTCTTAATTTCATATCTTTGTTAATCATATGAACCTTCTTATATAGAAGACGAGAAACTAGGTTATTACTATAACTCTAATTACCATAATAAGATTATTAGTATAACTCTAATTATCATAACCCGGCAACGCAGCTTAATCTGTATTACTACTGACCCGATATATTTAATATATCGATATATATTAATAATATCCCGTATACATCGTGTGTGACCCAATGAGCCCACTTAAGACTACCAGACACGTAACCTATTTACATGTGAACCCGACATCGACCTCTAGCAAGGCATATCGGATATATAGACTTAAGGCATGTGAACCCGACATCGACCTCTATACAGTGGACATAACTCCTTCAGTCTCCCACTTGTACATGTCCTCTCAAGAACGGTGTCAAGTCTCTTTGCTACTATTGTCTCCAATTGAGAATGAGCTAAGAAGAAGTTTCATCCTCGCATGTTTCAATCTTTTACTCGAATCATTGAGTTGACTAGTTAAAAGAGCAAATAGATGACAATCATCCTATCTGAGCGCAGCCACGCATTTGCACAAATCACACTCTTCGAGTGGCCAAGAAACAATAAATTCCTTTCAATAAAGGAAGATCAAATCCCCTCTTGTCTAACCACATCCTATCAGATGATCCATGCATGCCCAATAACCATCCATAGCCCTCTTTCACATCTGACGAGGATTAGTATAAAAGCATACACATCACATGTACAGAATAGTCAAAGACTCAAGTCTAAAGACCGTACAAGTTCATAACTTGCAAAGAACTTTACTGACACTAAGCAAAATCTTAGTAATATCCTTTTCGACGGGTCTGTCTAATGCACGTTCTTAACATACACCCGTGTGCCTGATTTAGTATCTTAATACCTATGACTCAAGAAGCTTAGTCATCAACCAACTCACACACCAGTCATTTAAGGATATTCAAATGTCCCAACACAATACCCTAACTAGAGACAAAATAATTACATCATCCAAATAGAGTTCCAAGACTAAGTCACGTACTTAGTGATTTATTTCATCAATGTAAATTATTTAGGGACAAAACTCGGTTACATTAACCAAATGACAATATGTCATACATATATCAATTATCAAAATAACTCCCACTAAACCAAACACCTCTAAAAGTACTAAGACCACTCGCCCATGCGTCTTATACCGATCATAACAATATGATCTTTATGTGGAGGAGGTTTCGGGACATACAACATTTGTATCAGTTATTTACAAGCATATGATCAATCTACCTTCTCTCAATTAAGGCAAACTGGTAGTTTCATAAGCAACAAATTGCTTCATAAACTTTAAAGTTGAGTGTGTGCTTGATTCGTAATCAAACGTCTATTTGCTTCAAAAGCAATAGAACACTTACTTTAGTTATAATACTAGTCACAAAGTTGTCCTTTGGAACCGTTCCAACACACAACTTCTCATCCAAAACAAAATATACTGAGATTACAATCTCATGTCACCTTTGTCTATTTGCAAATATGAATTGTTGTAACTTGTTTACAATAATTCGCTTATCACACCATGCGCATCTCTTCAATAATTCCCCTCTTACTTCTTAAGCGCAAAGGAAAAATTCTTAGATAGCCTTCTAGTGACACTCACAGATTAGTATCTACTCGTCACACGAGCACATAATAAACACATTTCTTGCGAAGTCTCCTAGACTTATAGCAACCAAATGTTGTTTAGTTGGAGAAGTATGCCACTTAAATACCAAATCATAACGATAAATGCACTCCCACTAGCCTCTTGTACATACTCTGTCTCTCTTCGTCTCAAAGGAAAACAAACATCTTTGAATTACCACATTAAGAACGAAGATACTACTCCATAATACTTGCTCCAATCAAATTGGATCATTCACATTTGTCTAGCAATTTTGATAATATGAAATTCATACGATCAGTCGCACACACATCATATTGCATCTCTTTCAAGAAATGTATTTCACACATATATGTCCAAAACTCATCAAATGAGTGGCGACAATCAAAATGCTAAATCAATCTTAATAAATCTAAGCATAATATTGTAAAAAAGATTTTTCTATAGTCATTACTATGAAATCAGCCCTTAACTACCAACTATGCTTCACAAATATACTCTTATATCAATCCACATCATCTTTATATTGAAGACTATTCTTCACTATAAGACCCATTTAACCAAAGTCTATACTTGGTAATTATGGTATATAGAATCTATTAGATTTTATGCCCATTATTGTTTCATCATAGGTCAAACCTATGTAGGGTAATATTTTACAGCTAAGATGATCACAACTTTTCATGGATGCATCAATATTCTCTTCAAAAGTTTAGAGAATTCCTGTTAATCTTGAACATTTCAAGGTCGATTCTACTCCCACTGTTTCTATTAGAAATCACATATTTTTAAAAGAAACATATCACCCCATGCAACAAACAGGCATGTTTTTTGGATGGTTTGTAGAATTAACATAATACCCCTAATAAAATACATGTCATAATTGAGTCTAAGTTCTAGAAAAAAAATTTCTTTAAACTTTAAGACTTGATAATTAAGAAAAGACTATTTTAGAACATTTCAATCCATATCTCATATGGTGTCTATTCTTCTAATTACATGGACAATCTCATCAACATTTGTACAAAGACTTTTATAGTGCATCACTTTCTAAAGTGTCAATAAAATCTTCATATGACTCATCATAGACCAAATCATATCAAATACGGTTCGATGTAGTTTGAAACATTTTTCACTACTTCTAAGATGATCACAATCTTTTAGTTCAATTCCTCCCTGTTTCAATTATATCAAACAAAACCATACATGTTACCTATTTTTGCAACACCACTAGTTAAACTCACACGTATCTGTATATGTGTGATCCAACAAGTCTATGTACGCTCTCATTACAAATAATAGGAGTCACTTCTAATGTTATTTACCCATCTTTACAAGATCCATTTACCTTAATTGATCCTTATCAATAAGCACTACTACAATTATAGGCTTAAAGGACGGTCCTAATAGAACGCTTGCACAAGGAAGCGTTCTCCATATACCCTCAAATTTTGGCGCCTCTTGTGGAATTTGTAATAGAACGGGGTAGCAAAGGAACCGTTCTATTATTATAACCACGAGCTAATCTCGGTCAAAGAAACCCTTCTCATTCATTCAAATATATCGGTTCAGTCATTTAACCGTTCTATTAAGGTTGACAAAATTTGAAAAAAAAAGACAACTGTTTTATTTATCTTTACCCGATATATTTGGTTTCCATATTCTCAAGAATAATCCTAGGCTGCTAACTATATACATATCTCCCCCAAACTCTTCAAAATTTCCTCCATATATCTACACGTATATCATCATCTACAAAACCCTATCACTGCTAATTTCATTGCTTAACTTCAATGACGTTCCTGGTCCTTTACTCTGCTAGCAGTTCGACACGACGGTTCTCGCACTTCAACGTTCCTGATAGTTTATGCTTTGCCCTAATTGTGGAACACAGTCCGTCAGTTGCCTCTTCACGTGGATTGGAGTTTTTATTTTTCGGTTGTTTGAATTACGTTTTCTCTGTTGTGTGATTTCAAGTCAGGTAATTTAATTTTTGATACCCATATTTTTATCTTCCCGTTAATTCATATGAACTGATTTCTGATTATCTATCAACTACAATGTGTTGAATTTTCTGGTCCAAATATTGATTGATGATTACCGATTGCGGATTCGTATGTGAACCGAGTGTCATGTGGAACCATAATCTGACTTATTATATTACTACTCCGTATATAACATAATTCGATTCGGTTTTTCGATTTCTAATTGTGGTCCGGGGAATACGCATGGTGGTGTTCTCTATTAAAAGCCTCTTTTGTAATAGAGCAGAGTCATGGTTGCTGTAAGGAGGGGGCAACTACAACTTGATTGGAGTAATATACTATAATGGGAGGTGAGACCTTCACTCATTTAGGGGTAGATTAAAGCGTTTCAACTTCAACCAACTAAGCCACATTATTCTCTGATAATTCAAATACAAGCACTCCAAATTAAGGTTTGTAGCAAGTAGCTAGCTAATAAGTCACACGCACGCACGTTATCTATTTGCATAAACATATATACAGGATGCTAATATATATAGAGAGTATAGTTTAGACGTGGGATGATGAGTGAATTTAGATGATGAATTGAAGAATTAAGGTAGTTGGGATGAGTTATAGTGTACTGTAACTGTACAATGCAAGCTAGGTGCAGAATAGTATGTATAGTGATTGTTGTTTGGTATCCATCCACCCCCAAGCCATTTAATGAATGATCGAGAGGGTCTAGATTTTAGGAGACGTTTGATTCATTTTATCTAGGGATCAAATAAATACGAGTTTGGAATGAAAAAGCTCTGTAGCTTATATTTTAGGAAAAAACTTATTAAAGGAGGGAGTGAAATTGTGTGTAGCAAGGCATGAATGTTACAAACTTGCAATCCATATAATATAGGTAGGTTAATGAGATTTAGATTTAGGGTGGAATATACGAGTGAGTATTGGATTAGCATACCAAAGACTCCATCATGATTCATGAGACATGCATGCATAGTAAATGAGAGAGAGAAGAATGGATCTTGCCCCAAATCGAGCATCTGTGCTATATTACCACCTATTCAATTTATTCTTCACCTTGTGTTGGGAGTTTCGAACAAATGTAAAAAAAAAAAAAAAAAACAGTTGAATGGTAGGGAGTAGATTAAGTGTAACAGAAGTAGAAGGTTCCAATTTGCAATTCAATCGTCAGTGATGGAAGGGTGCTTTCTAGAAAAGCGAGTCAAATTATATGTGGAGTATATGTCAAGCACTAATTTATTCATAAAAGATCGGTCTTCTCACGTGTGATAGAGTGAAACGGTCTTACTTTATGATTTGTATTTCATTTCATATTGTTTAATACATAGTACTAGTAAGAAATTCTCCAATTACATATGGCAAATCACGTATATATATATCACTTTATTAGATTGAGCAAATTTTGAATCAACAAGATTTGAGGTATATTCTCATGTTTTATTAAACAGATAATACTAATAATGTTATGTTTCTAACTATATATAATAAAAGAAAGTTATAAAGTGAATAACGATTACCTACCTACATTTTATTTTATGTAGTCGTATAAAGTATGATGTATAAGATTTGTTTGTTGAGTAAAAGAAAATATATTCGCTCGAATGAATCAAGTATGTATTTTTTTTATGATGTGAAACGTGTAAGGGTGGGTTTAGGTTCGAGAGAGATATGGCCTTAATTAGGACATATTATGTTATAGATAGTATATTATATTTCATGGAGTTTCTTATTTTTGTTTCTTATATATTTCTATAGATAATACAAATGGATCGTACATGGATGATTAGTGGCAAAAAAGTTGATATGGAATATGATGCTGGGTTAGCTAAATTTTATGATTTCGTTACACAGAATGTGAAAGATACCTCAAGTATGGCATGCCCTTGTAATATGTGTCTAAATATTAGGTTTATGAGTTTTTTAGATGTGAAAATACATTTAGAGCAGAGAAAGTTTAATCCAAGGTATAGGCGTTGGATTTATCACGGGGAACCAAAATTTATAGAGAGGATGGAGGAAGATGTTTATTTGCATGACACACACAAGGAAACTTTCTTAGGTAGTGATGTAGATCTAGATGAAACTAGTTCACCACATAATTCAGGTCGGGGTATGGTGTCCGAATCAGATGATGAGTTTTATGATAATTCAGAAAAATCATGGAGGGATGCATTCAACGATAATGAGCAAGAAGATCTTGATGAAACTGGAAATAATTTGGATGAGACAAGTGTTGTGTTAGAGAAATTGAAAGATTCTGAAATTCCTTTGTATATGGGCTGTAAGAAGTACACTAAGTTGTCGTCTGTTGTCAAGTTGTATAATTTGAAAGCGAGGAATGGGTTGAGTGACACGTGTTTTACCAAACTTTTAGAAACAGTTAAGGACATGCTTCCTGAAGATAATGTTCTTCCTAATCGCACATACGAGGCAAATAAGATATTTAGAGGAATTGGTATGAAATATGAGAAGATTCATGCATGTCCTAATGATTGCATATTGTATCGTAAAGAATATGTCAGTTATACACATTGTCCATTTTGTAAAGAATGGCGATATAAGATGAAGGAGGGGATCCCGTCAAAAGTGTTGTGGTATTTTCCCATAATAACTAGTTTTAGAAGACTCTTTGCGAATAAGGCCGATGCAAAGTTGCTTACTTGGCATAGATTTGCGAAGGCTAATGATGGGAAGTTAAGACACCCATCCGATGGGATAGAATGGAAGGCAATAGATGCAAAATACCCTTTGTTTGGCAATGAACCCCGAAATCTCCGTCTTGCACTGTCGACAGATGGGATGAATCCCTTTGGAAATCTGAGTAGTCAGCATAGCACTTGGCCGGTGGTTTTAGCTATTTACAACTTACCTCCACACCTTTGCATGAAACGGAAGTATTTGTTGCTGTCCTTGCTGATTTCTGGTCCTAAGGAACCTGGTAACGATATAGATGTGTACTTGGCACCTCTTCTTGACGACTTGAGATTATTGTGGGATGAAGGGATTCAAGTCTTTGATGCTAATTCCAATAGTGTTTTCAATTTGAAAGCAATGTTATTATGCACTATAATTGACTACCCTGCATATGGTAATCTATGTGGGCACACTGTGCATGGGAAAGAGGCGTGCCCCTTGTGTGGAGAGGATGTCGATTCTGTCTATTTGGCATATTCTCGCAAACAAGCATTCTTAGGACATCGTAGGTTTTTGTCTCCTGATCATGCATATCGTAAGCAACAAAAGGCATTCAATGGAAAACCCGAACATCGCTCACGTCCTAACATATTAACCGGTCATGAAGTATACGAAAAGGTGAAGAATATTGAGATAACGTATGGGAAGAAGGGTTCGAAATTAGCATCTCGTGGATACAAGAAAATGTCACCTCTATTCGAGAGACTTCCGTACTGGCGTGACTTGTCCATTAGACATTCCTTAGATGTTATGCATATTGAGAAGAATGTATGTGATAATATCATCAACACCCTTTTGAATGTTCCCAACAAGTCAAAAGACAATATAGCAGCTAGGAAAGACATAGTAGCTATGAAAATGAGACTTGAGTTGGCACCGCAAGAAAACGGGACACGAGGTAATTACTTACCTCCGGCCGCTCATACACTTTCAAGAGAGGAGAAGAAAAACTTTTGTGAGTGCTTGTATGGTGTTAAAGTGCCAGAGGGGTATTCATCGAATATTAGGAGCCTTGTATCAATGAAAGATCTCAAGCTGGTAGGTTTAAAGTCTCATGATTGTCATACTTTGATGCAATAATTACTACCTGTGGCTATTCGTTCCATTTTACCCAAAAAGGTACGAAGTGCAATAATTAAATTTTTTATTTTCTTTAATAGCATATGCAACAAAGTGATTGAGCCTACAGAGTTAGAGTCTTTGGAAAAACTAATTGTGACTTGCCTTTGTCAGTTTGAGATGTACTTTCCTCCTTCATTTTTCACAATTATGGTTCATTTGACCGTACACTTGGTTAGAGAGGTCAAATATCTTGGGCCAGTTTATTTAAGGTATCAATATCCTTTTGAAAGATTGATGAAAGTGTATAAAAGTTATACATCTAATAGATATCGTCCAGAAGGGTGTATTGCTGAGAGTGCAATAATCGATGAAGCACTTTCTTATTGTTATACACACTTATCCGATTCAGAGTTACTTGGGGTTCCTAATAACAAACATAGTGAGTGGATGACGGGTAAAGGTCTTAGGGGTCATGTTCCTCAAGACATGAGTATCGAGAATTGGCATATAGCACACACTTATGTCCTTCATAACGAGGAAGAGGTAGAACCATACATTGAGGAACACATGGTATCGCTAAGGGAAAAACATCGAAATCGCACAGAGATGTGGATTGCAAGTGAGCATAACAAGACTTTTAGAGTTTGGTTGAAGGGTCGAGTAATAGAAGACATGCAACAATACCCGGATGATATTTCTTCCAAACTGGGAAGAATTGCCTTCGGGCCAAATATTTTTGCATCGTCTTATACTGGTTATGCCATTAATGGGTGCACATTTTACACTCGCAAACAAGATGATATGAGCACGATGCAAAATAGTGGGGTTTGTCTAGAGGTTGAAGCAATGCATTTTGCTAGTTCAAAAGATAAGAATCCAATTTTAAGTAAAATGTATTATTATGGAGTTATTGAAGAGATTTGGGTGTTAGATTATACAGAGTTCCGCATTCCTGTTTTCAAATGCAAGTGGATTGACAGTAATACAGGCATTCGCAAGGATGAATTAGGTTTCACTTTGGTCAATCTCGATAAAATTGGTCACAAGGAAGATCCTTTCATAAAGGCTAGTCAAGCGAAACAAGTGTTTTACGTAACAGATCCCTTGGATAAAAAATGGTCAGTTGTGTTATCTGTACGAGGTAAGCGACAGACAACGGATAATTGTGATGAAGATGTTTTATTTGAGGGTTTTAATCATAATGTCTCGCAAGACGATGATTCGGATATAATGGAAACGTCAAGTTTGTATATGCGTGACGATCATGATCAAGGGATATGGATTACTGTTGAGTCTAGTTCAAAAAAACGTTCTCACGATTTTGTTGCGTAGTAAGTATGATTTCGCATATCTCGCAAGACGATGATTCGGATGTAATGGAAACGTCAAGTTTGTATATGCGTGACGATCATGATCAAGGGATATGGATTACTGTTGAGTCTAGTTCAAAACAACGTTCTCACGATTTTGTTGCGTAGTAAGTATGATTTCGCATATTTGTAATAGTACTTTATTCACTCCTGAAAACATTATTATGAATTGTGATGTTAATAAATTCTTTATATTATTATTATATCATACCCTTATTTATTTAATTAATCATTTAATATATTTGTAAATTTTTATGTCCAGGTTGATCGATGGCTAGCAAAGGTCATGGCAAGAATAACAACGATCAATCTAATGGCGAAGCAAGTGGAGGGAACAAAAAAAGAAAACGTTTTGAGAGAGGTCGAACAATGCTATTGAAGGTGGCCAAAGCCCTAGCAGACGGAACACCCGTTGAGCTTAAGTGGGATGAAGTAGATAAATTGCCTGAAGGAAAACACGCTTCATTGTTTAGTAATTGGATTGGTGTACAGACTCGTCGAAATGTTAGCTGTACCGTTAAATCATGGGATGATGTGGATGAGCCAACGAGAAGACTTATATTGAATGATGTCATAGTATGATCATTTGGATTATAATTATATTAATGGACGTCATCTTGTACTCGTCCTTATGTTTTTTTTATTTACACATGCCAACTATTTTTTTTGTTAACATTTAACGTGTATATCAGGGTGCTTTTACTGTCATTGAAGAGCGGTATGATTGGTGTATACAAAAGATGGGCATTTTGTTTAGAAAATGGAAGAACGCCTTGGTGAGCAATCATCTATACGACAAGAGGACGGCAGCTATTCAAAAGACCGCACCAAGGGACGCTTATCCGATGATAACACAAGAAGAATGGGATGTATTTGTGAAATATCACACTGGGGATGCATTCAAGGTAATATTTGTTTGCTTCAATTATATCTATAGGTTTTAATTACTCATTCATAGTATTGTTTGTAACTAATACTCAATATGTATTTGTTTTAGAAAATAAGTGAACAAAACAAGAAAAATGCATCTAACATAAAGGGGACATACAGACGCTCGCGAGGTGTATATCGTCTAGTTGGGGAGGATGTCGTAAGTTAATCTTTTTTAGTTTGACAATATTAATTTTATTGTGAGGTGTTTGTAACTACATTGCAAAACAGACCATCCATCTTACTACCACAATCTTCATTCTTGTCGATTATTTCTCATTCAAGAAAAAAGACTTCGCAAAGAAGGGAATTCAAGTGGTGAAAGTTCAGCGACACTTACTTTGGAAGAAGGCTCGTATCGCAGCGAATGGAGATATGACTGATTATGATAGAGAAATCATCTCGACCATTGTAAGTTGGAGTTGCTAACCGAAGGATTTAAATTTAGGATGCTACATAAACCGATTGCCTATTTTATTATTTACTACATAAATTGTGTTGTTTTTTTTATATATTTTTCAGGATGCATTGGAAAAAGATGAAGCAGACGGTAAATTTGTGTCCAAAGGGAGGGAAGACATACTAGCTAAGGCAATAGGTAAGCCTGAACATCCGGGTCGCGTGCGGGGAGTTCCTCAAGGCATATGCATAACCAAATATTTTGGGAAGGTTCCTAAAAAGGCAACACCGACAGCATTGAACATAAAGGTAATAATAGTAATAATGATAATAATGATGATATCAGTATATAGGTGATTATTGCTAATAATTTTGGTACTCCTCCTCTTGCTTCCTAAAGGACAAGTTTTGGGTTTTGGTAGACAGTGAATTGGGTGAGTATAAGATTTTTTATTTTTTTTGTGTGTGAAGTGCAGTTACTCATTCTCGTACACATTGAATATTATAGAATCTTAATAGTAATTAATCATTACTTATTATTATATTTGTTTTCATGCTCGTAAGTAAATGAGTTGACAGAAAAATTGGAGAAGATGCAAACAATAATGTTGCATTTTTATGAAACGGGTGAGAAGCCAAGTCAAGATATATTAGATGGCTTAAAGAAACTGAAATCTGTGAGTACTACCACATCATCTTGTCCTGGATCCACGCCTAAGTGTCACAGTGAACCACAAAAAATGACGAGCGAGGAGTCGTCTCGGAAAGAGTTAGCCCGTGAGGAGTCATCGTATGAGGAGCAACCACGTGAGCATATTTATTGTACTCCTAAGGCAACTATTGTTCCAAGGATTCTTGTTCCCACAGTACAGGTTAATATCAATTTTTTCTATGATAGCATAATTAACGTAGCATCTTAGGTGACTTGACCATGGAGACTATTGCTTCTATTACCACTTCCACACATGTTTTTCCTTAATTACCAAGATTAATGTACACATTGTTTACACTTTAGGCATGGAAAGAGTGTCTAATGTCATTGCCCGAAGATTCGACAATGATGGTGGCTTTGGGAATGGTGTACACGTCAAGGGAGGGAGAATTTGTTTCCATTCATGGTAGCTCTCTACGTAATGGTTTCAAGAAAGTTTCCGTAAAAAAGGTGTTAGAAGGATCGGAAAATGCCAAGTTACCGGTACCCATAGATGATATGACGACATTGACTCATCCCATAAACTCTTTTGTTCAGTGGCCGCAAAAGCATATCCATGATCCTGATACGGTAATTAAGATTTTTAATAAGCAATTATGTTAAATAAATTTAAGTTTATATGTCTTAGGGCAATTCTTATATATGTTTATTTGAATTTGTAAAATGTGATTAATAGTTATAAACGAGATAAATATCCATGTTCAAGCAACAAAGATACCATAGAATCTTCTTCCTCACACTCGACAATCCATTACCTTGGAGTCACAATGAGTTATGACTCTAAACAAAAGTTGAGAACCATAAACTTGAAGTTATTAGCAAATGAAGCTCGAATATTGAAGACAAGCGGAACATTGATTAATGTTGCTATCGATGAGCATGTTCTACATCTTAAGCAACAATGTCTTCTTTCTTATGAGGAGCTCATTGATTTGTGTGATGAAAAGATGATTGGTGCCAGTCACATTTCTCTCTTTATGAGGTATAAACTTTAATCTATAATATTGTCACCATTATTTCGAAAATTTGCTTTTAGATTATTAAGTAACATTCTTCCTACCCATGTTTTAACAAAATTTATTTATTATTGTGGTAGATATTTGAGGGACCTCACTGAGGAAATTGGTTGTAGTAATTCATATGGATTCTTGTGCCCAGAGACATTGTCTCGACTTGCTGGTGTTGATAATGACGATGTTCGTTCGGATTATATTGCTAATGCTATATCATGCACTGTTTGTGGCAAGTGTCGGAAACTTGTATTTGCAGCTTACCATGAAGGGTAACTAAACATTTATTTCTCATAATAATAATGATTTTATAGTTTTCCACATATAATGATGGCAGTATTGTAAACATTATTTTTTTACATGTAGCTTACATTGGATGTTGGCTGCTATCAGTTCATCTGAAAGTAAAGTATATTGGTGTGATCCATCTGGTCCTTCAGAGCCTCGTCCATTTTTTAAAGAAACACTTACCATGTAAGCTCAATATATTAATTTTATTTTTGATAAATATGCTTAAGGTTAACACTTTGTTAGTAGCTCTCTATATTAAACATATAGTGAAATTATGTATTTAATACAGGGCATTTGCTAAATGAAACTCCATGGATCCACTTGCTGGGTTTGAGGCAAAAAGTATTGATTGGAAAACAATTAAGGTATTTTTAATTTCAATATTTTATTAACACATTCCGATACTTTTTTATATATGTGTGTGACTTTAATAGTGAGTATATATTTTAGTGCCCTATGCAGCCGATAGGTAGTGTCCTATGTGGATATTATGTTTGTCGATATATGTTGGAGCTTATTAAAGCAAGATATATGACCGTCATCCAAAATGTATGTTTTTGCTTTTATAATATATGCATCATCATGGACACAATTACAATAATCACTTATATATATGTTTACTTTTGTTCTTAGTTTATTATTAGAAGCCCCAACACATATTCGATTGAGCAAATTGGCGAAGTGCGAGATATTTGGGCTAAATACGTACTCAAGTTTCAAAAACCATGATTGTTGGTATATTTCAAAGGTTTGTATAATGTTATTTTCTTAGCATTGTAACTTTCTAGTAGCTAATACTTCTTTTTATATTGTGGTTTGTACAAGAAGCATGTTGTTTCATGATAATGCATATGTAAAACCTGTGTACACAAGTTTGTTGCTCATAAGATAATATTATCTTACTTAATTCATTTCTACTTGCAAATGTTGGTGCAAATTTGAAATGGAAGCGAGTAAGCTTGGAATGACTACACAAGCAACAATGTGATACATTGATTCAGAATGCTTTTATTCTATAGCTGGAATTAAAATTTATTGTAAGGATCTGGTTTATGACTTAGTAGTTTATCATGTTTGTGGTAGTGATGAATAACATTTATTGACGTTGAATTTGAGAAAGCATGTTCATGTAATGCACATGCTACTTTTTTTTTGCGTAAGATATAAGAAAGATTGAAATTTTGTATAGATGATTATACTTACAATTTTTGTGGTACTAATTAATTGAAAATCATTGTGAGGAAGATCAAGGAGCCGTGTGTGTATATATGTATATATATATATGTATTATTGTAATTATATATTAAATAATTTTTATTACGAAATTAATATTAAAAAAAATTAACAAACAGAACGGTTATGTAAAAGTAGCGTCCTCAAATAAAAGAAAAAAGACAGGGACGGCAAACAAGACGGTTAAACAAGCGGTCTACTTGTCAAGCGATCTATTTGAGAGACTAAAATGGCGGGTGGCTAACCGCAAAAAACAGAACGGTTAAGTTTATAAAACGTTCTATTAAACATAACAGGACAGTTCCGTCATTAGACCGTTCTGTTTATGTTTCTTATAATAGAACGGTTTGATTTTTTTTTCAACCGTTTTACAAATAGATCGCTGAGCTAGAGGACGGTTCCTTTGTTTATTTAGATCAGTTAAGAAGTGTTCTATTTCCTTGTAATTGTAGTAGTGAAGGTTTATAATTTCATCATTATGAAACTTATTCTTATGTTTCTTGTCTTATGGATTAAGGACAATGCCATAATAGGTAAAACCTGTGTCGAGGGACGGAACCTTTTGATTGTTATATTACAAATAAAAGCAATTACTACTAGGAAGGAAGAGCCCAACAATCATGTTAGCCTTATTGTACCTCATATTCTTGCAAGGTATAGAGAAACAATTGTTCTACTTTTATTAAAACTTTTAATGTCCATACATGAAACAGAATCAATATTCTTGCTTATGACTAGTACAAGAATAACAATTATTCAATTCCAGTATTCACCTTTATGGTAAAATTAAGTGATTTTCCTTTTATATATGAAACAACAACATTTGCTCATTTCATCATAAAGCACTTCACTTATATACCATTATTCCACCCTATTTGAACCATCACATCCACAATGTAATAGTTGCATTTGGTATCTTATACCAAAACAGTAGAATGAAAGTAACAATTACTCTAGTAACATACACACCTGAAGTCATACTTCAATTTATTTGCAGATTTTCTAGACACTTTTAGAAAGCTATCTAACAATGCCATATATTTGTCATTACATTAATGATAAATAATTTCGTACCTAATCTAAACTTGGGAATAAGTTTGGGTATGACAACAATTATCCTTCCCTTACTTTAACCAATGTCTAAGATTCATTAATCATTATCTCAAACAATTTTCTTAATAAACTCATAGAACATTAGTATTATTTGTCTTCTTGATACAATGTTCAATCGTCTTTTAACATCTCATGCTAAAAGGTAAGAAACCTTATTAAGTCACCTGTTTATTCATAATAAAGTGACCTTAACTTAGGACTAATTGAAACGATTTCAATTCCTAATTCTTTAGAAAGAAACATCCAAAATTTCCTGATTATCAATATAATCACGTCATCGTATGACATATGGATTAATTAGATCATCTTCAACATTTTATCACTTAATGGGAACGATTTTCTTTATTGAAACAATTGATTTTGGTACTTATAATAGTCATCTCCATGACTCTAATTATACAGTCCATACTGTACATTAGCATTGGTTATAATCTGTCGGAATTATCCTTCACAAGGACAAAATCCGTATCTCTAATTTTGAGAACGTTCTCAAGATACCAATCGACGAGGTTGAACAATTCAAACTCATCTTCAATAAATGTGATAATGGTGACTAAATTACAACTATATGTATATGCAAAGTACAACGATAATTAATATTAACAATCTTAAACAATTTTAAGATAAAATTATGAAAACTACCCTCAAGTTCGCATAACATTCCAAGATCCTAAACCTTTTGTCGCTCAAGTGAACTTGGGCTCACTGCTCAAGCTCCAAAAGTAAAGGCAGAAAACAAACTTGTCAATTACATCTATGTAATTCTTGGTTCATCGCAATTAGTCATATCATATGACATCAACTATTGGCCACAAAGCCCAAGTCCGACTTAATAGCAATGTTATGCAAACCAGACTGAACCTGTGGGTAACCGTTACCCACCTAGCTACTCAGTCCACACACATCGGCAAAGCACCGCTTAGGCAGTCACTTCAACCAATGGTATGAAATTGTTGTAGCGGTCAATTCTGGAAAGGCAATACTTAATATTTGTGCGAGAGATTAAATGCATATGGGTCTTAACCATTGATGGTAAGGATTTGCCGTGAGTCCAACCGTCAATAATAAACCGACTATTCCTAGTGGGTAGCTAGGGCAAGTAGGGTCGATATCCACAGGGACGGTAGAGTAAGGTCTAGACTAGGTCCACTAAAACTAGGCTAAGTCACACGAATAAACACAAAGAAAGCTATAAAAGGAAACAATTGAGGAGGAGGAGTAAGAACTAGACTAATGATGCTAAACAATGCTAATGATCGGTCTAACTAGAAAATGACTCAAATATGGAAAGAAGTGGGGTAGGTCGGGTTCATAGAGGTAGAAGGGTAATTGGGGTGATCAAGGGTATGGATGTCTCCTAGTGTCTAGAGTCGGTCCGGGCTTTCGCAACTTAAACCGATGTCAAGGTGGGTCCGGGCTCTCGCAACTTAGACCCTAATCCGTGCTCTCGCAACTACGATTATTCTCAACATTCCCACATCATAGGCAAACAATGGATTCATGAACACATGCACAAGGAGCATTGGCCACTACTACTCATACAAGCATAACAACAAACACCTAGAGTGCTCACAATTTGACTAGCAACAAAGATTCACCCTTTCCCCCTTAATCAACCCTAATTATCCATAATCTACCCCTAATCCCCCTACTAACCCCACAAGAAGACTACTCACTCATGATGAAAGGAAGAATAACAATAAAAAGAGAAACTAAGACAAACATCCAAACATCCATAATGACAAATCCAAACAAGAACAATAACAATAACACTAAGAAAAGATTCAAACTTGTATAAATAACAAAGAACAAGGATGAGAAAGGATTATACCAACACTAGATGAAGAAAAGGAACAATCTTGCATTAATGAGAACCCCAAATACAATCCCAAGGTTGTCAAGCTTGAGACAATCTCCAAGAATCCCTTAATACAAGCACTAATTACAAAGGATTAACTAAAGATTAACTAAAATTAAGAGAAGATTAAAGCTAATGAGTGAGAATCAATCTAGGGTTTTTTGAGGCTTAAACTAGTCTAGGGTATGATCCCCCTGTCTTCATACAAGAGAAGGGTATATAAAGGGTTTAAGAATGAAAGGAATTGAAAGGAAATGAACACGGGCTGAACTGGGACAATCCTGATCGGGAAAGGAAATCCCGATCGGGAAAGTGGAGAATCCCGATCGGGATTTTATGTTCCCGATCGGGAACACCCCACAGTAGTCGCTCCTTGCTTTCCTCTTTATTCCCGATCGGGATGAGGCCATACCCGATCGGGAATAGTCTTGTAGGCCTCCAATATGAACTTTTCGGTCCCTCCTTGGTTCTCATGGCCTTCTCATCGATTCTCGGGACTCGGGATCGGGTCTCGGAGGCTCGGGATTGGGTCCCAAGGTCTCGGGGTCGATTCCAAGGCATCGAGTCATCGTTCCTTAGCTTCGTTGGCTCCAAAATGCATATGTATTGAGTCGGAATCACTCCAACTCTTCATGAACGGTCTCGGGAACCTGAAACGAGCTAAAGGAAACATAAGAAGCCCATAAACCGCTCCAAAGGAGCGGTTTCACAAGGAAAATGGGACCAAAACACTACAGAATAGGCACTACAAACGACAATTATCAACTCCCCCACACTAAACCCTTACTCGCCCTCGAGTAAGCACAAACTAAATACTAATCTAACCGAGCGGGTATTAGCGCACCCTACGCCCTTTCAACTCACGCGAGTGCACTTAGAGGAGAAGTGCACTCCGCAAGGCAAGTGGGGTCTTGCGACAAAATCGTGGGTGCAACCGGACACAAAACACAAAAACAAACAAGCATATAAACAACAAACAAACAAACAAACAAAAGGTTGCACCCAAAGGAAAAACAAATACCGCTTCCCTCTAAAAGCGGTGAATGAGACACCGGTTTAGGACTCGAGGTAAGCGACAACGTTCCCAAGCTAGACATACAAACCAAGGTGAACTAAACTTTAATAGCATGACGACAAAGCAATAAAAACGTTGGTAACTTACCTAGGTCCTCCTAACTTTCTAAAAACTTACTACGGGACGATCGGCGGAGATGGAAAGTGATGAACCACGGTGTTAGTCGACACTGTAGGTAAGTGAGACCCCGCCCCCTTTAGCGTTAGCCGAGAGGGTCTTTCCATGGCTAAAACCGCCTAACTAGTCCAAGTAAAAAGGTGGAAATATGCAAAATGAGGGAAGACCGACTAATACCGCTATCATCCTTCCTCGGGACTCGGTCCTTTGGTAGGCTCTTCACGGCAAAAGTCGGAAAAAGGCTTATTTTGAGAGGTAGGAGTTATTTTTGTGAGACGATTTTCTTTTGGCATTTTCTCTTTTCTTTTGCATTTTTGCTTTGTTTTTCCATGCCAATTCTTTTTCTTCTTTTCTACTTTGTTTTTGGCTTTTGTGCCTTTTCTTTTTCTTCATTTTTTTTCTTTCTTTCATTTTCTTTCCTTTGCCCCTTTTTTTGGCAAGATTTGGCATTTTCGGCATATCTTTGCATGACAAGAAAGAGAGAATCAACACATTGCATTTTATTGTGTGGAATGTGCGTAGGGGTAGGTAAATGGGTGAGTCGGGACGGCGCCTTCCCTTCAAACCCACAAAAAGTGGAGAACTTGGACTAGTCAAAACGATCCTAAACACGGTCACCTAGGGGACGGGACTCGGTAACCAAGGCCTATTCACACCGTGGGTGGTCATAATGGTCAAAATGCAAATCCCGTAGTAAATCCCTAGTAAGAAAGGTGGACTCAAGGTAAAGGACCAACGAAATCATTGATTTAGGGTCATTCTACTAGACTAAAGTCCAAGACTCGATTTATACTACTAGGAAGGGAAAATGGACACTCACACTCTAGCCTCTAAACCGGATTTTCGAAAACCATTTACACACAAGACTCACAATGCAACATAACACAAAATTTAAAGACATGACGAGAACGAAAGAAAAAGAGACAAAAGTAACAACAACAAACATAACAAAACAAACACATAAACAACACAAACACCACCCCGATTTCCAAACAAGTCTCCAAATCAACCACAACTTTACAAGGCTCCGCCCGAGCACACAACATCACAATCTCCTCCAAAACTCCGCAAGAGATAAAGAAGAAAAAGGGATAGAGGTTACCGAGATTCTTGCAAGCTCTCCAAAGTTGGCGGCGATTAGGCAACCTAAAAGAGAAAAGGGAGGCAAAGCACACTCACAAAACAAATATACTACACAAAGACCCAAAAGTAAAACATACAAAAGGAAAAATCTTTTTGGATTTTGTGAAAATTTTTCAAATTTTTAGGATTTTTTTCAAGATTTTTCGATAAAATAAGAAAATAAAACAAGCTACGATAGAATATCGCTCCCCCACACTTAAATCGAGCAATGTCCTCATATGCTCAATCGTAGTGTCGGAGAGACAAAAGACAAAGAAGAGAAACTACGAAAATAAAGCTAAGAATCAAAAATAAGTTGAAGAAAAGGGTAGAATGTGTCCGGCCGGGGTGTAGTCAAGTCCCCGTGGGCCGAGACGAGAAAAAGATATGGATGGGGGAAGAAAATAAAAAGAAGGAAATAAAAGGAAATGGGAGGGGAGGGCTAGGTGTAATCAAGTCACCTAGCCCGGAATCCGCCTAAACCCGTCTAATTCCTAAAAAGCGGTGAAAATCTTGTAAATTTGGATTTTTCGATGGACTCTCGATGTAATCACGTCGTCGAGAGTCGGGAGCAACCATACTAGGGCCTCGAAGGCCACTAAGACTCCATGACTCGAGGGAAGGGGGTAAACAAGGAAAGGCAAGCGATAATAGACGGAAAAGGAAGGATAGTTACCCAAACCGAGCGGCTAGTAACTCACTTGCTCCATCGTCTCGATGATCATGAGGGCCTTGTTGCTTGTCTCCATAGTTGCCATCTCGCTTCATATTCAAGAGCTCACGGTCGGGGTAGTAATGGTGTAAGGGGTGTGTGGGTTTCGATGTAAGGTGAGGTGTATGGTCATGTGATAGGAGTAGAGTGGAGTAGGGAGGTTGGGAGGGGGTATTACGGATGGGTGGAATCAAATGCCTAGGAAAAAGACTCAAAATGGGGAAGAGGACTTTCCCGGTCGGGAAGGGAATTCCCGATCGGGAGTATGTGAATTCCCGATCGGGATCACCTTCCAGTGAGTCCGAATTCTTGGCATCAACATTCCCGATCGGGGTAAGGCTTTCCCGATCGGGATTCTTCATCTTCACCTTCCATGAACCCAAAAGCTTGATACAAGCTTCAAAAACCGACTTCCTCGCTCACAAACCAAGCCTTATCAATAATCCACCCTTTCTAGGTCTCAAATCAACTTCACCTATCAAGAAAACTCAAGCACACATAAAATTCTCTCCCTCACAACTCTCATCAAATAGTCTAAACAACAAGAATATCACCAAAATCAAACTAACTAAGAGTAAGAAATATACACAATGCGACGGTTCTTGTGGAACTCCGTCAAACCAAGGTGGTGCAAATCTTCATTCTTTTTCATCAACTCTCCAACCGGCTCCATCTCCATCAAGGGCACGTAAGAACAAGTCAAAGGCCCTAGAGATGTCTTCAATCATGCTCGAAATATAGCCATCCACAAACCAAGGCTCCTCATGGCCTTGCCTAGACGTTCTCGGGGCATCCCGATCTTCCAAGTTCAATGGCTTGAACTTGTACTTTCGGTCTTTTGGGATGTACCCAAATGTCCACCGGTCCTCATGCGGCCCCAAGGGCGGCTCATCATTCTTTTCCTCGCTTTGCAACTTGTCATCAAGCCCATGATTCGGGCACTCATCTTCCTCACTATCGGAATCCTCAAGTACATATGAGTACTTCTTCAAGCTCTGTCCCGGGTCTCTCCCTCGATCGATGTCTTCCGTGGTATGGATCATTTTACACGTTTCATCACTAGTGGGTGGAGTGTTGCCTTGGAGGTCGAACACTATCTTTTGCTCGCCCAACTCAAATGTGATCTTACCCCTCTTCACATCGATCATGGCACCGGCGGAGTGTAGAAATGGGCGCCCAAGAATAATGGGAGTGCTTGCATCTTCCGGCATATCGAGCACAATGAAGTCGACCGGAATGAAGAATTTCCCTATTCGCACCGGCACATCCTCAAGCATTCCCAATGGTCGGTTAATAGACTTGTCGGCCATTCGGAGCGTAATGGATGTGCATTTCAACTCCTTCGTCCCGAGTCGGCAACAAATAGTGTAGGGAATGACGCTCACACTCGCACCCAAGTCACATAATGCATTGTTGATCATAAAATTGCCAATGGTGCAAGGGATTGAGAAACTACCCGGATCTTTCAACTTCGAAAGCGTGGACCCTTGAATGAGCTCGCTCACCACCCTCGTGAACACTACCGTCTCTTCCTTGTCGATAGATCTTTTCCTTGCTAGGATTTCCCGCATGAATTTTCCGTATGCTGGGATTTGGGTAAGTAACTCGGTGAATGGGACATTGACATCCAACTTCTTCATGATATTAAGGAATTTGTCATATTGAGAGTCCTCCTTACTCTTCATTTGCCTTGATGGGTAAGGCAATTGCACTTGGTACTTGTTTTGCTCCATGGGGATAGACTTCTCAAACGACACTTTCCCTTTGCCTTTTTCTTTCTCTTGAGGTGGTGGAGGGTTGTCTTTTTGGGGCTTCTCGACCTCCCATAAGACTTGTTTCTCAATTGGACGATCAAAGCTTGAGTCTTCTTGACTTGGAGATGCCAATTTCTTTGTTGGTTCATGCATTGGCTCTTGATCATTAGGGAATGGAGGGGGGTCATAAGATGTACCTCTCCTTGTGGTGATGGCATTTACATGCTCATATGACGGTGCTTGGCCTTGACAAGGTAATTGTCCCTTTTGCCTTGAGGAACTTCCCGATGAAAGTTCAGCTATTTGATTCTCGAGTATCGTCATCCGGGTATCTCTCATAGCGTTTTCCCCTCGAACATAAGTAAAGAGCTTTTGATGGTTTCTTGACATGTCCATTTGATTGTTCTTCACTTCTTGATTGCTCTTTTGCAAATCCATCATAGTCTTTTGTATGTCAAAATCACGTGGTGGAGATGATGGATTATGCGGAGTATCGGTGAGGGCTAATGGGGTACCGTAATCATGGATAGAAGACCGGCTCCTAGGCTTGCTTTGTTGTTGTTGATTGTGAGTTGCTTGTTGACGGTTCCCTTGGAACCCATGAGAATTTCCTTGATTGTGATTTTGAAACCCTTGGTTGTGGTTTTGATATCCTTGATTGAAGTTCCCTTGTTGGAAACCTTGCTTATTGTTGAAGTTGCCTTGGTTATTTTGCTTGAAATTGTTGAAGGGTCTTTGGTTACCCACATAACCTTGGTAACTTTGATCGTTGTCCCTTAAGGGAGGTGGAACATAGGGACGATGTTGTTCTTGATGGTGAAACGCTTGTTGTTGGGGGACTTGTTGGGAAACTTGGTATTGATTAGAGAAAGAAGCACCTTGCTTGAACGCTTGAAAGGCGTTCACTTGCTCAATACTCCCTCTACAACTCATAGGGTCATGGCCAACGATTCCACAAGTGTCACACATCCCAAAGTAAGGTGTAAGAGGTGCGAACCCCAAAGCATTCACTTCTTGAATCGGTTGATGGTGGGATGAACTAGAGCCTTGGACTTGGTTGAGGTGGCTTTGGAGCTTCTTGTCAATAGTCTCCATGTGCGTTTTTAGTTGAGCTCCAAGGTCAATGCTCAATTGAGTGATAGCATCAACCTCGTGCCTACCTCCCCGATTTGCCTTCCTAGGCCTAGAGTATTGCGAATTGTGCACCGCCATCTCTTCGATTCTCGTCCATGTTTGGTCGTCATCGACCTCGGTAAACCTACCATTGGAGCCCATGTTGAGAATGGCTCTCGAATCCTCATAAAGTCCATTCCAAAATTGTTGTACTAAGAACCATTGTGAGAGTCCATGGTGAGGGCACGATCTTACCAAAGACTTAAACCGCTCCCAAGCTTCATATAGACTCTCCTCATCCCTTTGTTGGAAACCGGTGATGGAGGCCCTAAGCATATTGGTCTTTTCCGGAGGGTAAAACTTTTGGTAGAACGCCAAGGCAAGTTTTTTCCAAGTGTCGACACCCATGGTTGCCCTATCGAGACTCTTAATCCATTGCTTCGCTTTTCCAATAAGAGAAAACGGGAAGAGTACCCAACGAATTTGGTCTTGAGTAACCTCGGTTTGAGATATAGCGTTACAATAATCGGAGAAGGTCTCCATATGTTGATGCGGGTCTTCGGTGGGCAAACCACTAAATGGGCTCCTCTCCACAAGTTGGATGAATTGAGTCTTTGCCACAAAATTTCCGGTATAAGCTTCCGGTAATGCACTCGGTCCCGGCAAGACATCCTCGGTGAATGTGGAGTGAGAGGAGAACTTAGGCATTCTTGGATGTAAGGGAGAGGATGGGGGTGTAGAGAGTGTTGATGTAGATGAAGAAGGAGAATTAGGAGAAGAATCACCGAAGGGATTGATGAAGGTCCCTCCGGCCGTCTCTCGAGGTGAAATGCTCAAGTCGGCTCTTTGGGCTTGCCCTTGATGAGTGGTGCTTGCACTTGGTTGAGAGATCCTAACCCGATTAATCGTCCGTTGGCGAAAGGCTCGAAAGAGTCTCTCCGGCTCTGGATTAAAGAGATAGAAGTCGCCTCCCCTCCTAGGCATACACTACACACTAGAACAAACGTAAGAACACCTAGTGCTTTATGGGCACTAGGCAACGACAATAACAAGCACAACTAGAGACAAAGAGAAAAAGAAGACATAACACTAAAGAAAGAAGAAAAATCAAGAGAATATACACAAGAGAAGATGGGAGAACACAAAGAGGGGTAACTAAGTCTAGAAATAAGCAAACTAAGTCTAAACAATGCACCGTCCCCGGCAACGGCGCCAAATTGATGGTAAGGATTTGCCGTGAGTCCAACCGTCAATAATAAACCGACTATTCCTAGTGGGTAGCTAGGGCAAGTAGGGTCGATATCCACAGGGACGGTAGAGTAAGGTCTAGACTAGGTCCACTAAAACTAGGCTAAGTCACACGAACAAACACAAAGAAAGCTATAAAAGGAAACAATTGAGGAGGAGGAGTAAGAACTAGACTAATGATGCTAAACAATGCTAATGATCGGTCTAACTAGAAAATGACTCAAATATGGAAAGAAGTGGGGTAGGTCGGGTTCATAGAGGTAGAAGGGTAATTGG
Source organism: Agrostemma githago (assembly GCA_958450325.1). NCBI lineage: Eukaryota > Viridiplantae > Streptophyta > Magnoliopsida > Caryophyllales > Caryophyllaceae > Agrostemma > Agrostemma githago. Next base: position 52,775,690 of record OY288245.1, on the reverse strand, counting down.
GGTGATCAAGGGTATGGATGTCTCCTAGTGTCTAGAGTCGGTACGGGCTTTCGCAACTTAAACCGATGTCAAGGTGGGTCCGGGCTCTCGCAACTTAGACCCTAATCCGTGCTCTCGCAACTACGATTATTCTCAACATTCCCACATCATAGGCAAACAACGGATTCATGAACACATGCACAAGGAGCATTGGCCACTACTACTCATACAAGCATAACAACAAACACCTGGAGTGCTCACAATGTGACTAGCAACAAAGATTCACCCTTTCCCCTTAATCAACCCTAATTATCCATAATCTACCCCTAATCCCCCTACTAACCCCACAAGAAGACTACTCACTCATGATGAAAGGAAGAATAACAATCAAAAGAGAAACTAAGACAAACATCCAAACATCCATAATGACAAATCCAAACAAGAACAATAACAATAACACTAAGAAAAGATTCAAACTTGTATAAATAACAAAGAACAAGGATGAGAAAGGATTATACCAACACTAGATGAAGAAAAGGAACAATCTTGCATTAATGAGAACCCCAAATACAATCCCAAGGTTGTCAAGCTTGAGACAATCTCCAAGAATCCCTTAATACAAGCACTAATTACAAAGGATTAACTAAAGATTAACTAAAATTAAGAGAAGATTAAAGCTAATGAGTGAGAATCAATCTAGGGTTTTTTGAGGCTTAAACTAGTCTAGGGTATGATCCCCCTGTCTTCATACAAGAGAAGGGTATATAAAGGGTTTAAGAATGAAAGGAATTGAAAGGAAATGAACACGGGCTGAACTGGGACAATCCCGATCGGGAAAGGAAATCCCGATCGGGAAAGTGGAGAATCCCGATCGGGATTTTATGTTCCCGATCGGGAACACCCCACAGTAGTCGCTCCTTGCTTTCCTCTTTATTCCCGATCGGGATGAGGCCATACCCGATCGGGAATAGTCTTGTAGGCCTCCAATATGAACTTTTCGGTCCCTCCTTGGTTCTCATGGCCTTCTCATCGATTCTCGGGACTCGGGATCGGGTCTCGGAGGCTCGGGATTGGGTCCCAAGGTCTCGGGGTCGATTCCAAGGCATCGATTCATCGTTCCTTAGCTTCGTTGGCTCCAAAATGCATATGTATTGAGTCGGAATCACTCCAACTCTTCATGAACGGTCTCGGGAACCTGAAACGAGCTAAAGGAAACATAAGAAGCCCATAAACCGCTCCAAAGGAGCGGTTCCACAAGGAAAATGGGACCAAAACACTACAGAATAGGCACTACAAACGACAATTATCAACCATGCCACTAGGTCAACCTACAAGGCGACCTATTAGTTCTAAGTACACAAGTCACAAGTCTCAAACATTAAAATTCATGCATCGTATGACATAATAATTCAATTGTTACTAGTGAGTTGTGCATAAAACAAGTTAAAATTAAAGATCCCATATTTTGATTCATAATCATATTACAATTCATAATTGCTATTTGGTTTGAATAATTTCACCAATATCTTTCATTTTTCCAACTACAAGGAACAATTTCCCACCCGGAAAAATTGAACGGATATACAAAACTCGAATCACAATCTATCTGCAACTTAAAATTGTCATATAGATGAACAATTCATCAAAATCAAATAGGACTCGAGAAACACTTTTTCCGATCTATTTATGATAATATGATAATTAAAGTGCATAACATTATTTACCAATTTAGAAAACTAGTTTTTCATTGATTCGGAAAAATAAAAGTATAATTCATGTTTGATTTATAATTCACACAAACGCAAGAAAATGACTTTTCTTAAAAGCGTCAATCGACCTGACACCATATCGTCCGAGTAAATATTGTGTCGTCTTGGTCAAACCTGTGCCGCCCAGGTCATCCCGTTCCGACCGGGACATACCCGTGCCGATCGAGTCACACTCGTGCCCTAATCTTATTAGGACTCATCGTCAACATTAAATTTTATGTTCTCAATTTCAATCGAATCCTGACTAATCTAATTAGTCTCATCGTCAACAAAGAAATTTGAAATTATAGTGGGTCAATGTAGGGCAAAATTAAATTAAAATATAATCAATACTAGAACTCAATTTAACTTTAATAACCAATTTTTGAATTTAACAATTTAAACTCATAAAATAAAATAAACCCTAAAATTGATCGATAAGACAATAGATGAGCCGCAGTATGAATGAAACGAAGACAACAAAGTGTTCATAAGCACATTAGCACACCCTGAATGCTAAGCCCGTAATCATTCAAAACATGAAACCCATACATGCAGACTATGAAATCAGACAATACTGCAGCAGCTACCACCGAGAATAATGCGGCATAATCAATATTAAACCAATTATTTCACGAAATAGATAGAACCACGAGAACGATTCTTGGGATTAAAAAATAATCAAATTAATACGCGGTAGAATCTCTCATAACTAATTATGAGACATAGATTCACATCTATCTGATTAATACTACAAAACAGAGGCTCTGATACCACTGTAGGGTTACAACCCTTAAATCCAAGAACCTGTTACGAGTATTAACCGAAAAGACAAAAGTAGAAGGATAACAATTATACCTTATTTGCAGCGGAAGATCATATTAATAAGAAGTATAATAAACCCAGAAATATATATATATATATATATATATATATATATATATATATATATATATATATATATATATAATCTCCAAGGACAGAATAAGTAATTCCCACGGACAGAATAAAGCACCCCAAACGTGATGCCTCCTTTGGTATCTACACGGGTTTGGAACTGCGACGTATATGCTAGTATAAAGATACGTGAGACCGTCTCACAACTTCTCTCTATATCTCTCTTATAACCTTTATAAGAAGAATACTCCGTATATATATATATATATATATTTATATTTATATTATGAGTCAATACTCTTAATTCCATATCTTGGTTAATCATATGAACCTCCTTATATAGAAGAGGAGAAACTAGAATTAGGTTATTACTATAACTCTAATTACCATAATTAGATTATTAGTATAACTCTAATTACCATAAGCCGACAACGCAGCTAGTTCCGTATTACTACTGACCTGATATATTTAATATATCGATATATATTAATAATATCCCGTATACATCGTGTGTGACCCAATGGGCCCACTTAAGACTATCAGACACGTAACCTATTTACATGTCAACCCGACATCGACCTCTAGCAAGGCATATCGGATACATAGACTTAAGGGGTTTGGAGCCTTTCAAATTCCCGTTGAGAGGGCGGCATTATCTCTCTTATCCAAAAGACTGGGTTAATCCGTAGGACAGTGGACATAACTTCTTCAATGTTGTGAGTGTGTATAATAAACGTAGTAGACATCATAAATATAACGAAATGTGACGTCGAAATGAGTAGTTGTACAATATGCTTTTGACACAACTCATAGAAAAAAAATGTAAAATAATTACTTAGGCTAACTTAGTACAACTCATACAAAAATATAGTAAAAATAATGCTTTAAAAATAAATAATTATTAAAATGAGGTTTGTTTGAAGATAATTATAAAAAATGGGTCCACATCACCTCCTAATTTAGAGTAGGTGAGAAATCGCAATCTCAGATAGCGATTACAACCACTCAAGTGGTAGCGATTACAACCACTCAAGTGGTAGTAGAAGATAGGTTCGGCGCTTAACCGCTATCTGAGACAATGTTTTATAAGGCAAAACGCTATCCTAGATACCTTTTTTTGTAGCCGGTCAATTAAATTTGGGAGCAAAAAGACTCTCTTATTGGGTTTTAATCTCCAACCTAATGCACAATAACAATTTAATGAAGGCAAGTTTACCACTGCACTGAAATCAACAACTTAATAGAAATGTATACTCATGTTTATTTATTATAATTAATATTTATGACCATATATTCTCCACAACAACCTCGCAATTTTAAATTGTTATTTTCTCGATAAATTTTTTCCCGATAATTTTTCCCACATAACATTTTAAATTGTTTGACTTCCACATTTTCAGGAAAATGTTTTTTTGTTCTTTGTTATCAAGTACTCGTATTTTAATAAGATGTCTCAATGGTTAAGATAGTGTGATATTAAATTTGTATAATTAAAATTATTAGCACAACTTATATAAAAAAATTTGGGAAAATGTGAAACATGCATGCTAATATGTAATTACTTTGTATTAATTACTAATCTATCTATCTATCTATATATATAATAAAAAGGCAAGCTTTTATAAATCCCTTTATAACACTCATTTTTGAGTGAATATAATAGTGCCACATCATGAGCCTTCTTTGATCGCCACATGGCGCAACAAATTATCTCACATTCAACATTTGCTTCTCTTAAACACAAAAAAACACGGACTCTATATCTATCTATACTATATTATAAAAAGTCAATCCTTTTGCATTAGCCTAAACTATCTACTACTACTAATCACTCATTTCACTAATTCTAAACCCACTTCATGCCGCCACGTGTCGTATCTCTTCACTATTATCCTAACTCTTCACTGTTACTATTACTATCTACCTATCTACGAGTATAATAAAACTCTTTTGCCGTCTCTATCTATTTAGCTTCCTCAACCTCTTCGCATTCCCGTCTTAAATTGGATGCAGTAATTCCTGTCTTAAATTGGATGCAATTTAAGTCGTCTTCACCTATTAATAGAACATAGATACGTTCAAATGACTTCTCCCATCTACTCGAGTTCAAACGTCGCTCGACAGAACTCAGCTCAACATATATTCGCCGGCCATCATCCTCCACGATATGTTTCGACTCTTTCGCTTGGTCTATTTCCTCCAAACGAAGTAAATATTTTCGTAGAGGTATGCTTATATATCTATACTATAATATCATAAGTAAATAATGAGCATGTAGGCGCACGACACAGGTGGTCTAGCTTGGGATAATTTGTACACCGAACAATACATTATATTATGTATTATTTAGTTGCCGACTTTATACAGATTAGTTGTCATTGTGTGTCGCCATTAGGAAGGATGGATACCGTCGTTGGCTGCACATTAACATTGTTGTACATTATGCAAAAACACCACCTTACTGATACGCTGCATGACGTATTAATTTGTGCTTAGTTATTGCTGCATTATTACACGATACTTTTACGAGGACGAGACTCAAGAAAGTTGGAGAAATAACACAGGTGGTCTAGCTTGGGATATTTTGTACATCGAACAATACATTATATTATGTATTATTTAGTTGCCGACTTTATACAGATTAGTTGTCATTGTGTGTCGCCATTAGGAAGGATGGATACCGTCGTTGGCCGCACATTAACATTGTTGTACATTATGCAGAAACACCACCTTACTGATACGCTGCATGACGTATTAATTTGTGCTTAGTTGTTGCTGCATTATTACACGATACCTTTACGAGGACGAGACTCAAGAAAGTTGGAGGAATAACACAATAATGTCTCATACACAAGGAGGGCAAACACAATATACGTGTAATGGCCAACAACCTACTAGATTGCTTTAATTTTATTAAGTTTACTCTCTTTGACGGTCAGATGACGATTTAAGTCACTAAATATATTTCTTCTCTACGGATTTGGTTGTTGATTAATCTGTATCTATATTATGTATTACACATTTACGCTTCTTACATGCTTAGAATTACACACGTTTATTCAAAATAGTACGTCTACATTTCCCCTTTTACACATTTCTAATGCAAGTATAAAATTTTAGTTATGTGAAAAAATTAACAGACAATATTTTATTTGTAATAATAAATATTATACGTATCCGTGCATTGCACGGGTGACAAAACTAGTTTACTACTAATAAAAACACACAAGCTACACATTAGAGCAACTCCATCCATTGCTTTTTCTCCATTCTTGGTGGAGAATGGAGAATTTTGGGTCATCCATACAAGAATGGAGTATTTTTCATTAACGATAATTGAAAATCATTCCCTTGAATGAGAACATCCTCATCCAGGAATGATTTTTTCATTCGGGATGGGACCCACCTCATCCATCTCATTAGAGCATCCTCATCCAAGAATGATTTTTTCATTTTTGGATGGGACCCACCTCATCCACCTCATTACTTTTATCTTATTTTTTCCATCGTAAAAGAACTGCTCCATCCAAGAATGAAGTTTCTATTCTCCAGTAGGTCCCAACATATTTCATTACTCCAATCATTCATTTACACATCTCTTTAATTTATTTTAATATTAATATTTTTATCATGGGGACCCACGACTTTCATTCTCCACTCCATTCGTTTGAAAGAATGAATATCTTCTATTCTCCATGAAAAATGATTTCTCCATGGATGGAGGAACCATTTTTCTCAATTCTCCTTCAAGAATGGAGAATGGATGATGGATGGGGATGCTCTTAGTTTTACCTTACTTTTTTCATCCTTCCAAGAATGAAATTTCTATTATCCAATGAAAAACTAAATAAAATAATACCAATTTTTTAAATATTTTAAAATGTAATATTTCTTTTTCATATTATCTTTAACTTTGAATTTTAATGAATGTTTTAAGATCAATATTTGACACTCGGCTTAACTTGAAAGTTATTTGATTAAAGTTTGGAGAATCATTAGCCACATGCGTTTATTAAATCTGTGGCTAAAAAATAATTTCGCAACGGAAGTTAATTATGTCGTGGCTAAATAATATTTGCCACTGAACAAATTCGTGGCCAAATATCTTTTTCCCATGGGTGTGGCATCTTTCGTGGCAAGAGTGATTATTGGCCACGACTTTAATAAAATTCGTGGCGAAAGTGAATATTTGCCATGGAAAAAAATGTTCCCGTGGCATATTTTTTTCCCAAGTAGTGAATCAAATTTTTCCCATGGCTAGGTAAAAGTTAGCCACAAATAACAAACTCCCGTGACATAATTCGTGGCGCAAGTGTCAATTTGGTGTAGTGTACTACTCATCTACTAAACCTACTGCTACATACTTAGTACTTCTACTTACTATATATACTACTCCTACATACTACGGAGTACTATATACTACTACATATATACTACGTACTATTTCTACTTACTATACTCCATACTCCGTACTAAATACTATATTTACTCCCTCGTTCTTCTCTATATAATTAAAACATCGGGAGTGAGGAGCTACTTCAACGACTATTACATTTATATTCTATTAAAAATCACTCCTTATATATATAATTATATGTGGCCACGAACAAATATAATTACGAACAAAGTAACTTGCTCTTCATACGTGAGATGTCTAACAATAATCATATTATAAAATCGTACCGTTAAACGTAAGGATTTATGCGTGGGAAATTAGTATGTGACGTGAAGAGTGGATGGGAGTGCATGCCATGAACGTGGCGTCATTCAGCCTTCAAAAACCTTACACCATACACCCATCTTCTTTACGTGCATGCATGCATGCGATGCTAACTCTTCTGCTTCATTCTACCTCTATCCTCTCCCTTCTATATTATACATATACATCACTTATTTGCATAAGAACACATTACATATATATATCCAAAAATAAAGAGTAGAATCAATCAAGCAATATTTGGCGGAATTATTTTTCTGGAACCGTATTTGGATCAAATTATTTCGATCGAAGATATCTTTAAAAGGGGAAGGAGACGACTTCCTAACGTAGACAATATTATTGACCTGACCACCTTTAATTCTTAATAACGTTAATAAATACTCTGTAATAGCTATTAAGGTAACCAAACTTTTCTTCTAACAACATTTTATATATATATATATATATATATATATATATATATATATATATATATATATATATATATATATATATATAGTGTTACTAAATTAATAAATTACTTATTTAAATATTTAGACTTATTTGTATGACTAAATTACTCATATATATAAATGTTATATGCTATTCAAATTCAGTTATATTTCATTTATGACTAAATTCACTTAAGTATATATACAAAATGCTACATCTTATGTACTCCGTATTTTATTTATGACATAGTTTAACTTAACTAAATTATCACTTGTTTAATTTATTTATTTATCACATTTACATTTTTATTTGTATGAGAAATTGAGAAAATGAATAAAAGAACTTAAAATAATAAAATTTACTTATATCATTTTATTTATTTATTTCTATTTACTTTTTGTATATTTATTCTATGTACTTTATATTTTGTATGTATTTTATATAATTGTAATTTTGGTCATATTTTAAATTTTCTTTAGTATTCTTTTACATTTATTTATATATTATAATAATAGAGTAAATTAGTAACCTACAAAATATTTTATTTTATTAATACTTCACTTATTATTTTTATATAGGTAGAAATTTATAAATTTCATTTTTCTAAAATAAAGGAATTTATTTATTCCAAAACTTTTACACGACATTCATAAATATTAAAAAAAATGATTTTACGTCAAATTTTGTAAATCGACTAAGTATGACTTAAATTTTATTTTTATATAAAATTTCATTTAAAAGAATTTACTATTTTGAAATATGTCATACGATATTTGGGATATAATGTTTTCGGTAGAGTGTAACGTTGTCACACCGAAAGTAAGAATTTGCGGATTTGACTGTTTCAAATGAGTCCGACCAATTATTAAAGGTCACCAAATAATGTACTACTTGTTCACGAGCAACTTTTATATAAAGTTTACGATGTGAGTCTGGGACGAAGAACTTTTGTTGGATTCTACCATATGTAGTGTTTCGACTACACTTGTAATGAAAAGCAGACTCGGAGGCCGCGGTCCGAGAGTCAACCTAGTGTTTAAGGTAGTCGTCCTACGACAGTGAGAGCTGCGGTTCAAGAGTCTGCATAGGGTATGTGCGCATGTATAGACAAGTACTTCATTAGTATTACCACATAGGTAGCGGGGGAAGAACAGGATTCTAAAAACTGTGGGTTCCCTCTTGATGATGCAGAGAATGTAATCATCGGCTTCATTTTGCCCAGAGTCCCGTCTGAATAAACGTATAATATAACTGAACGAAGTTCGAGCCCAATTAACCCTTATGGGTGAGATGTAAACCTCATAAGATCGGTTCGGTGTACGAGTCGGTAACATGATTACTTCTACTGGTGAGATGCAAGCCAATATATAGGATGTAGCGGTGATACTAGGAGCCACGACTCGTGTGTTTTGTCTGTTTATGTGAAAAATGATTTTAAAATCAAATGGCTGCCAATGTCCCATCTTCTAAACTTTACCGTTTTCATCACCTCACATGTTGGTTAATTGAATTAAAGGAAACTATCTGTTACGTGATATCCTTTAATATTTTTGTAAGCATATTATTTGTTATTCACATGATTGTCTTATGTGTATGAGGTGATGTTAGATGAACGGTTTGGTTGTTGTCCCGCTCAGCGTCCACTGTTTTATTTTTTGCAGGTCTAAGACGTTGGGGGAATCGAGTGAGAGAGATTTAATAATATGTTTGTATAAAATACAATCTATATTATGTACTAAGTGAATCAAGACTATGTAATTAATAGTCGTTTGTTGTAAGTATCCGTAACGATCCAGATTTATTTACACTCCGATATAATTTTAATTAAATGAATTAGATAACTTTCGGATTATCTATTAAATTAAGTCATCGAAAATCCGGGTTGTTACATAGAGCCCCGTCTTAATAAACGTATAATATAATAGAAGTTTGGGCCTAATTGAGCCTTATGGGTGAGATGTAAACCACATAAGATCGTTTCGGTCTACGAGTCGGTAACACGGTTACTTCTATTGGTGAGATGTAAGCCAATAGGATGTAGCGGTGATACTAGGAGCCACGACTCGTGTGTTTATTCTCTGTTTACATGAAAAATGATTTAAAATCAAATGGCTGCCAATGTCCCATCTTTTAAACTTTACCGTTTTCATCACCTCACATGTTGGTTAATTGAATTAAAGGAAACCATCTGTTACGTGATATCCTTTAATATTTTTGTAAGCATATTATTTGTTATTCACATGATTGTTGTAACACCCCGTTATTTTTCGAGTCAATTATAAGGCGTTACTGGTCTATTTTATTTAAATCGGGTTATTAAGTCGGGAAAAGTATTTTCGATGTCTTTATAAAATTAAAGTATTTTGGGCCGTCTTATAATAATCGGTTTAGATTTTCTTAAAGTGGAATGTTATTTTATAAACCGACTTTGTTTCGGGTTGAAATTTGGGTCAAACTCAACCAAAAAAAAAAGAGAAAAAAGACCTAACCTATTTATAGCCCATCGTGTCCTGTATCTTTTTCCCCCTCATATTACAACTTTCCTACTTCCTCCTCTCTCCATTGCTGCACTACTGCCTGTCATCCCCTCCGTTTGATTTTTTATTTTCGTTCTTCTACACCCGAACCTTGTCCTCTCCTTTGTCATACTATATAAATTGTAAGTAAATTTTACATCTTGATTCTCTAAGATTTTGATTTTGCAAAGTTTAGGTTTTTCTTAATCGTTAATTTGTGTCACCTTTTTATTTGGGCTCGAACATTTTATAACCTATGCAAATTATAGGAGATAATTGAAGGGGCATACCTATTAACTTGGGATTTGGGATTTCTAGGTTCTAATAATCTATTTGGGTTGTTTCAATTTATTGACTTATGAGTTGTGAGTAAGCTTAGTTTGTGGAAACAAGGTGGGAATGACGGCTGGAGTATTTTTCCTTGTGGGAATTTGCAGGTGATGAAGAGATGGTGCGTAGCGTAGTTCATTTGCAGGTTTTTTTTAGTAATGATGTAGATGATGCAGTGATGATGTAGGCAACTTGATTTAGAATTTATTTTGGTTGATTTGATGTATTGTCGTTAAGTTTGGTAGAGTTGATTTTGGTTGATTTCTCTACCACATTGGGTCTAATTTATTTAACGAGGTATCCGGTTTGTGGTCAAGTAATGTAGATCGAGTGATAAATTAGATTAACTTCGGGGGTTTGTTGAGTGAGTAAATGGTTAGTATCTTGAGATTGAGTGGTTTCGATAGTATAGATGGGTATTATATGGGTTAGACCGTTTTAATGTTAATTAGTTATTGAATTATATTTATATTATTGTAGCTTGTGGGTTTGAGGAGAAACAGTTCTTGGACTAATACTAGCTGAGTTTTGTCCGTCTTGAGAGGTAATAAGGACGTTTTACTATTTTCACTTTAAAGTAAGGAGCATATTCGGATCAAATTATATTTTTATGACGGTTTTGTAAAATATTTCATCGATGGTGAATTTTTATATATATTACTCCATAATGTTTGGATATTGATCTTCACATTGGTACTGTTTTGGTCAAAATTTTGGTAACTTATAACAGACTCTGGGAGCTCTGTTGGTCTAGATGGTTTTAAGGTGCGTCTAAGACGTTCCTGGGACTTCGTCCCGAAACTATTTTTGAGCGAGGATTTGTCCGGCCCTCACTCGCTGGGGAGTTGGACTTTCTCCTTTGGCAGTTTCATCCTACTGACTGTCCAAATGTGAGAGGTGCGCACTATTATGAGTCTAGATAAGCACAGGTGGTTACCTCTAGACCGTGCAAGGGTAGGACCTTGGCACACAGGTTGCGAAAAATATATATTTTGGTTGGTTTGGGTTCGGCTACTATTTTTATGGTACTCTGGTATTTAAACGATGATTTTAATTCTGATTTCATTTTATTATTATTATTATTATTATTATTATTATTATTATTTCACGATTTATTATATTGTTATACTTTTACTCAGCTTTGCTGATGTTCTTTTTGTTTAGGGTCGTTTCCCCGCTGGAACCTGTACCCATTCGTGTTTTTGGGTACAGCTAATAGGTACACTTGATTTGCTGCATGGGTACATTCTGGTATCGGGTTATGCTGAGCGAGGAAGGACTTTTATTATTTAACTTTGACTACTATTTATATAATAATTGGATTTATTGGTTTGCTATGGTTTTAAACCATTTTGGATTTTGTATGACTTAAAGACTTTTGATGCAACGTTTTCATTAAATATCTATCAAATTTATATTTTATTTATTTATTATTTATTCTTTTTCCTTGCACTTGGCTCAGTAAGCTAAGTGTGGAGTATCAGCTTTGAGTTTTCCGTTTTTGGTTTATTATTTTGGTTGCTAAAATTTAGGGCTGTTACAATTGTCTTATGTGTACGAGGTGATATTAGATGAACAGTTTGGTTGCTGTTCCGCTCAGCGGCCACTATTTCATTTTTTTTGCAGGTCTAAGACGTTGGGGAATCGAGCGAGAGAGATTTAAGAATATGTTTGTATAAAATACAATCTATATTCTGTACTAAGTGAATCGAGACTATGTAATTAATAGTCGTTTATTGTAAGGATCCGTAGCGATCCAGATTTACTTACATTCTTATATAATTTTGATTAATTGACTTAGATAATTTTCCGCATTATCTATTAATTTAATTCATCGAAAATCCGGGTTGTTACAACCCTAATGCTGACTTGATCTCTTCAATATCAGCCTTTGGTTCAGATTGGACAAGGGTGAACACATCATCTGGAATGTAGTTGCAATCTCGGGCCAATTTGGTCCCGGGGTGCGTAGTAGATGGCTGGAAAAGACCAATTTTAATGGCCCCGAATACTGGTTTGACAAAGTAATCGGTTAGCCTCGGGCTATAAGGGCTTAAGTTGATACCCTTCATGAGGTTTGATGATTTCTCAACACTTATCTAAACGATGTTGTCCGGAATGGAGCCATACCCTAAGCCCAAGTGAAAGTCTCCATCCTTTAACACTTCGATTATCTTCCCAGCTGGAAGATATGGCGTAGAGGTAGCACCGGGAAAGTAGCCAGGTTTTGTAGAATCATGTCGATGTTAGTAGTGAAGTAAGACCTAAACCGAAAGTTTTTTTCAATCATCCCCACAAAATTGAATCCTCAAAGATCCATACTGGGGCGAGTCGTGGCATTGCAGCTAGCCACAATCATAGGTGTGGCTTCTAAGGTGATGACGTCATCACCTAAAGTTATCTTGATTTTCGGGTGTAGGGTAGAGGATATAGCTTTAGCGTCGTGGATCCAGGGATGCCCTAAAAGCAGATTGAAATAAGAGGTGACATCGATCACCTGGAATTCGAGTTCTTTTTGAAGTGGGCCTGTTATGATGGTTAGTTTAGGGCCCCAGCTACCGATTTTAGGCTCCCATCAAAGGCTTAGATGGTTTGGGCATCGGAACATAATCGACCTCGAGAATACCGAGAGATTTGGCGGTCCTTAGACGTAAGACGTTGAATGTAGATCCGTCATCGATTAGGGTCATGGAAAGGTATTTTCCGCGACATATTACCGTGATATACAGAGCCAATTCTGAGAGATCTACTTTAGAGAATGTGATCAATGGGCTTTCATTTTTAGATTTGCCCTTGAGATAGGGAATGGCTGCGGTTACAATTTCAGCGGGGTTAGCGGCGGAGCTGATCGTGATTTGGTCGAGGGCCTTAGTAAGTCCCTCCCGATGTTCTCGAGAGCTAACCAAGAGCTGCCATATAGTGAGGTCAACTCGGGCCTTCTTCAACTGTTTCACGAGAAACTTATCGGTAGTTAGCTCTTTGGGCACAGCTTCTGTCCTAACTTGGTCAGCGACAATTGCCGGAGTAGAGGTACCCTAAGAGGTAGTAGCTTGATAGGGGACGACCGGGCCTTATGAGGTTGGTTGCTTTCCAGGGCCTTAGCCCTAGTCTTCCGGATGTCGGCAATGGCGATTAGGACAACATCACCCTTAGTCAGATATACATCATCTTCATTAGAGGTGTAAACAAGCCAATCTGAGCTCGAGCTCGAGTGGACTCGGGCTTGACTCGGGTGGGCTTGGGCTCGGCTCAAAGCTCGTTGAGCTCAAAAAATTGAAACTCGATTTTGGCTCGGAAAAACCTCGAGCTCATACCAAGCTCGTTTGCAATTACTCCCTCCAAACAACTAAGATTTTCTCACTATCCTTAAAAGAAAAATCCACTTTGATTTTCCCACTTTAAAACTTTTCTTATTCATCAAATATACTCTGTTTTCATTGGTTACTTTATTATGATTTGACTTCTTGAATGGCACTCAAGAATTTATCACTTTACTTTATTGATTTTCTTATTCCATGTATCAAAGTGACATGGGAAAATGAATTTGGTTTGGAGGGAGTACATTTTTTTTGCGTCTTTGTAAATATATAACTAAAACAAACCTTTTAAAAGGCAAAAAAATATTATTATAAAATTTTGAAGTATAACAATTAGAATATCAAATAAAATTATATTTAGAATTATTAAAATTTAAAATTATTGAACTCAAAATGTAAAAAACTAAAAAAACAAGCCCAAACGAGCTTTTGAGCCGAGCCTTACTGAGCTCGGATTCGGCTCGGGTTTGAAAAGGCTCAGCTCAAGCTCGTTTTGACCAAGCTTGGGCCTAGCTTTGACCGAGCCGATTCCAAGGGCTCTACGAGCCAGCTCTGATCATTGACACCCCTACTCTTCATCATCGTACCAGATCCCATTTATTTGGGGTGTAGACGGACTAATAAGATGCAAGGAATCGATTAACTCCCTAGAAAAGATAGCGTGAGAGCTAAATGGATTATCCTTATTGTTCGGCTTATCCCTGGGTAACGGGATCTTCCCACTTTCGATCATATCTAAGATGAGATGCTTCAGTTTCTAGCACTTCTCGGTATCATGTATGTTCCCTCTATGGAATTGGCAATAAGCTTGCGCGGTCCACGTTTTATGGCGCCTATCGGTGGGAGGCTCTGGAGTTGGACCTATTGGTTGAATTATGCCTTGAGAAGAAAACATTCTTAAGGCGTAAGCAGAGGTGGTACCTCATCAAATATGCTACGAGCCGCAGCTGGAATCTTAGTTATGGTGGAGGTTCCCTGGTAACCCTTGCCGAAGGCTTTGACTAAGCCTTCCGGCCTCAAGTTGTCTTCGATCCTAATACCCATTTCAGTGAGGGTAGTGAAGTTTGGAATAATGCGATGGTGTACATGAGGTGAACCCGGTAGGATGGTAGGAGATTTTTCACAAATGTCTCCACCAGAGTCTTTTCGTTGGGCTTATCTACCAACTTGACACTTTCAGTCCTTAAACGTTGGAGGTATTTCGCGAACTTTTCTTTTGGCTTTTGTGCCATGACCTCTAGAGTTTGCATGGTAGTCTGGATCTCGGTGTTATCGACATAGTTCCCAGCTAATCCAGTGGAAACATCATCCCAAGTCGAGTACTTCTTGGTATCGAGCCTGTAAAACCAGGCTCTGAGATGCTTCACGAGGGACGCCGCGAATAAGTTCATGAACATGCTTGAATCAACCTGTAGACACCCACATTTGGCTGCCAGGTGTCTATAGCAGTTTTCGACAAACACTCGATGATAATCGGACGCAAACGTGCTTTAATATACTCAAAAATGGGCTCAAAATCATTGGCATTTGGCTTGGGCTTTTTACAGATACAAATCTCACAAAACCAACCTCAAATTCAGGCCCAGCAGGTCGTTTCGAGTCAAATAAGACTAATTTGGATCGAATCCGACACCAGGGGCAAAACCGTCTTTTAGCGACCGAGTCAAAACCCGGTCAAAGATATTTTCGAAACGTGTGAGTCAGCCGTGTCACCCCACGTGACTGATTCGAGCTCAAACGCTACAAAAAAAATCAGCTACACAAAATATTAAACAAATCCGTTTAAGGATAGAATTCGATCTCAAGTAGGAATTCTATCCGAATATCGAATCAAACACTCGACCGAGCATGAGATACTCGGCCGAGCAGCCTATTTTCAGCCGAGATTCCTTTCTTCTTCACCAAGTAATGGAATTCTCGTTCCTTTCAAATTCTTACATTTCCTATCTTAATCGGTATTTCTTATCACCTAAACGAGATACCTATTCTAGCTTCCATCGAGGACCTCTCCTATAAATAGGACCCTCACGACACATTAAATTCATTCGGAAATCATCAACTTTTTATCACACATCTACGATTCAGAAATATACACATAGCATCGAGAAACCGATAGTATATCCGAGACCCGACGAAACCAGCCACCTCTTACCCTTTACACGTCCAAACCAAAAAACCACCATAACTCACCGACATTAACTCGACGCTCCCATGCCCCTAGCCACATTCCGACGAGCCCCGATCCGAGTAAACAAAAGCATGTAGGTTGAGGGTGTAAAATCAAACCCGACTTCTCCTTTCTCTCTTCTTTTCCTTCTCGTCTTTTCCTCGTCCTAGCGTCGTCGTCGGTCATTTTTTTATGGGTCATTCGTCGCATTTTCTTTTATTCCTAATATCGATACTACAAATTATTTTTATATAAAACAAAACGTTCTTAAAATACGATATCGATTCTCTAGTCGAATATCGTATCAAAAAAATAGAAATAAATTAATCTCGTTGATACTAAAAAAATCGTCACATGGCTTCATAAAACAAAACACAACGATTTTTAACGTGGAGAGAATTAAACATCGTTCTTTTTAGTTTAATTTCTTTAAAACGATTTACAAAACCTTTTTCTATCTTTTCTAAAAACTATTCCGAATATTTGATATCGATTTCATAATCGAATATAACGAATATCGCGAAGTTAAGTCGAGTATAAATCATGCAGTATTTATACGCGATTTAATAAAGCTATCGATTTTCCGAAAAAACAATTTCAAAACAGCCCGTCACGCGACCAGCCGGCATCCCGGGTGAGTCGCCTGACCCGCGCGAGTCGCGCCCCTCCCGGGCAAGTCGCATGGTCTCCTGGAAAACGCAGCGCGAATAATCAATTTCGATCTATTTCTTTTATTCTTCGAACATCTTTTTCGTAACGAAACAACAAGTTTTTCTCGACCTATTTAATTTTTCCTTGACCTCGGTCAACACGTGTTAATCCATCACGTGTCATAAAATTTCATGCATATTATCATATTTACGTCTTTTATTCAATTTACAAACCATTACTAACTTGTTTGTTCGTGTTTGTAGCAATTTCTTTCTTTTATTTGTTTTATTAGACTAAAACGAATCTCACATGCTAAAATAAAACTTTGACGTTAATTTTAGATGCATTCAATCGACTTAGCAACCCATTCAATTTCTCGCATGTTTAGGGAAAACAATGTTTGCATATCATTCACCGTAATACTAACGCGCGTATTCAAAAATCATTTGATATCCTAGTAGAGGCCGCTAATGTGCGGGCGGGTTGGGTGTTCTTTGTGAACTTCCCAACACATACCCTCACCCCTTACTCAGAACCTCGGTTTCCGGATGTCCGAAACAATTGGCAACGAGAGTCATTCAATACACGGTATCCGATCATGTCGGTATCGGTATCAAATGCAAAGGGACGAACCCAATAAACTCTGACATCGGAAATGGGCCGTATTTTTTACACGGCCTAGTACGACATAGAGTGGGTTCGAACGGGCCCGAACTCTCACAAAGTTCGGTGGCGACTCCACCTTCGATTTAAATTTCAATTCGATCCATTCTCATATGGAGAATCATTCGCCTCCCCAAACCCGCGCCTGGCCGCGTCGAGGTGGACCTATGTCATGTCCACAATTTGGCGACTCCGCTGGGGATTAACTGATGCGTGACTTACCATCGGCATCCTCACGGTGAGACTCGAATAGAAATCGTTTGACTAGTACAATACGCATTTTAGTTTTACGGTTCATGCATGACCTCATATTTTCCCGGGCCGGTACTGGTGACCGACGTCCCACTGTACTATTGATGTAGTCCAAATTGGATATGTCAAAGGTGTCCATAGTCGATTCGTATGGGTTTTACGGCATGTTCTAAGCTCAACTCGACTTAGGAAGTCCGCCCCGATTCTCGATAGGCTATGTACACTGGTATAAACCCTTATAGACTGACCGAGACTTAGAATTAGAGCATACATGGCGTTGTTATACTGCTTCCATGACTACGTGCTACCTGATTTACGAGTCATTTTTCAAAAACCGTCATTTTCCAAAAATTGCATCCTTTTCAAAATATCCAATTTTCAAAACCCGGGACATATACCGAATTTAGGATTTACGATTTTACCCAAAATAGCCTATTTTTTAGCCGGTATTATGCCCATTTTAAAACTCGCAAATATTTTCGAAACTTTTCAAACCCGTCACCCGGCCCACCTTTTCCATTTTCTCGAAAAAGGCCAGGTTTCTCTCCCGAATTTTTCGGGCTTTCAAAAATCATATTTCAAAAACTTCCTTTTCTTAGGACTTCCCGTATTTAGCAGTGTCAGGTCGTGTCGTAAGTCGTCAAGGTCTTTTAGCGTCGAAACTCCGTTGATCTTATATCACGAGTTTCATCCCTATCGCAGTCCGCCTTATTTGACTAAGGCAAGGCCCACCTACGTAGGACATACTTCTACAAAGGTTGGCCCGTCTACACAATCGAGTTCAAAGTCTGGGGAATGTCTCACGTGAACCTCCTTTCGAACAGGATTCGGCCCACACAGATGGATCCTAATGGAGGCCCACCTTTCACAAGTCACCCGTCTAGGTGTCCTTTTCCGAGTCGTTTCCTTCCTAGTCTTCTTTCTTCCCTTGCTCGGGATCTACTTTTGTTCTAGGATTTGGGTTAGTTGCTGATTGCGCGGTATTCTTACAGACATGTCGCCCTTCACCGGAACCATGATGAAAGAAGCCATTTATGAGTTGACAGCTTCGTTGGCCAAGCTACAAGACCAATTGACGAAGATGAGGGAGGACCAGATCGCCATCCTCACCCGGGTAAGCGCAGTGGAACAAGGAACTCCTAATAGCGGGGTTGAGGATGATGGGCCGTTAGCTGAACTGGCTAGCACGGTCCATAAACTGCAAGAACAGGTCCACACGACGACCAGCAACACCATCCACACGGAGAACGCTTGGGCTTATTCTCCCCTGACCGATGAGTTGCCCGCTAATCTCAACTTGACGGGCCTACCCATGTTCGATGGGACTGAAGACCCGGTACTCCATATCCGGGCTTTCAAAGAGTTTATGGCCGTTAAGAGGGTCAAATCGACCATGTTCAAGCATCTCTTTGCTTCTTCCCTAGACAAGCACCCAAGAGCCTGGTACTACAGGCTTGATTCCAAGAAATACAAAACTTGGGACGATGTCGCAACGGAGTTCGCCCGAAACCATGCGGATAACACCGAGATCCAGACTACCATGCGTACTCTGGAGGTCATAGCCCAAGAGCCTAAGGAGGGTTTCACCAAATACCTTCAGAGGTGGAGAGCTGAAAGTGTGAAGCTGGTGGACAAGCCCAGCGAAAAAGTCTTGGTGGAGGCCTTTGTCAAAAACCTCCTCCCTTCTTACCGGATCCATCTCTGGTACGCCATCAACCCAATCTTGCCACCTTGACCGAGATGGGTATGAGAATCGAAGACGACTTAAGGTTAGAGAGCCTTACTAAGGCCTCTACTAAGGGATATCAAGGAGCCAGTTCGTCTTCCGGCAAACCCGCACCTATAACTGCGGCCCGCAGCATCTTTGATGAGGTTAATGTGCTGGACACCTCGACCAAAAAGAACACTCCGACTCGAGTATTCACTAACATAGGGACTACTTATGCTCACGCCTTACAAAGGCTATCTTCTAAAGGCCTGATCCAACCGATAGCCCCGATTCCGGAAGTTCCCGTCGAAAAACGGTCCAAAAGCTACAACATCCAGGCCTATTGCCACTATCACCGAGGCAAAGGGCACGACACTGAAAAATGCTGGAAGTTGAAGCATCTCATTCAAGATTTGATCGAAAGTGGGAAGATACCGCTACCCAGTGATAAGCCGAGTAACAAAAATAATCCTCTTGGTACTCACGCCATTTTTACTGGAGAAGTAATCGACTGTACTCATCTCATTTCCCCTTTCATCCCCCAAATCAATGGGATATGGAATGACGATGAAGATGACGTTTACCTGGTTAAGGGGGAAGCTGTCCCCATCACCATCGAAGAAATCCGGAAGGCTAACACCAAGGCCCTGGCCGGCACACACGTCATCACAGCCGGACCTTCTGCCCCGGGAGCCGTCACTGAACCTGCCAGGACGGAACCTACACTCGAAGAACCAAATGCTGACACGACCCTAGTCAAACAACTAAAGAGGGTCCAAACCGATCTTACTATATGGCAGCTTTTGGTTAGTTCTCAAGAACATCGGGCAGCACTTACTAAGGCTCTCGATGAAATCAAGGTTGACTCATTGGTTACCCCCACCGAAATGGTAGCCACTATTTTGCCTCACCTTAAAGGCAAGTCCAAGGGAGAAGGCCCACTTATCACCTTCTCCGAGTCCGATCTTCCACCGTTTGGGGCCGCCCATAACTTGGCCCTATATATCACGGTGATCTGCCGGGGCAAGTATCTACCCATGACCCTAATTGATGATGGGTCCGCTGTAAATGTCCTTCCTTTGAGGACTGCTAAGGCCCTCGGCATTACCGAGGATGACTACCTTCCCACCGCACAAACTATCCAGGCTTTCGATGGAAGCCCAAAATCAGTTGTTGGGGCCGTTAAGCTAACGATTATAACAGGCCCGATCGAGAAGGAGCTCGAATTCCAAGTGATCGATGTCACCTCATCTTTCAATCTGCTACTTGGAAGGCCCTGGATACACGCGGTCAAAGCCATGTCCTCCACTCTCCACACAAAGGTCAAGTTACCTTCGCAAGAAGGGGACATCACTCTCGAATCTACCCCCATAGCCGTGTCAAGCTGCAACACGGCAGGCCCAACCGACCCGCGGGGTTTCAATTTCGTGGGAATGATCGATGAAGAATTTCTTTTTCAGCCCTACTTTACTACTAGCATCGACACGATGTTGCAAAACTTGGGCTACCTACTGGGGGCTACTTCAAGGCCCAATCTCCCAGCTGGCAAGATCGTCGAGGTCCTGAACGACGGAGAATCTCGGTACGGTTTGGGCTACACCATGACCCAGGGAGATATCAGCCGAACAAACGCAATCAAGTTTGTTACTCCCATGTTCGGAGCTATTCAAGTGGGCCTCTTTCAGCCCACCATCTCGTATCCCGAGTCCAAATTGGCTCGGGAATGTAATTTCATCTCGGATGACATCTTTGCCCTCATCCAGTCCGAATCAAAGTGCAGATAACACTGAGCCCATGCTGGGGCTCCTGTTCGGAGAAGATAAGATCATTCCGACCCCCAAGGAGGAGCTGGTAAGCCTAATCCTTCGCATCAGCAAGTTCGATCCAACCAAGCTGATCTCTGAAGTCGGTGCTAATACCGGAAAAAGGGCTTGGAGGAAGACGATCAAGTGGACCGACATCGAGGGTCGAGTCTACAAGCTCACAACTGGTGAAGGGGACATGTGGGACGCTGAGTCCGAATCTGAGTCAGAGTCGGAGTTTGAGTCTAGGTCTAGAGGGTCCAGTACTAGAATCGAGTCTGTAACCCCCCTTCCTTTAGTCACACCTATGGGAGTCTCGAAGTCTGTCCCGAGAGCACTCCCCATCCCGCCTCTGACCAACGATCAGATGGCTGCTCTCTTTGAGCTATTTTCAAAATTCACTATCAATAATAACGATAACCGTTCTGCTTACGACTTTTCTTATTTTCAAAACATTTTCAAAAATCTTACTTGCAATGACATTGAGAAATCCGACGAACAGGTACCACTACCTCCGCATCTAGTCGAGCAACTCGAGCAAAGGGAATCCCGAGATTCGGTAATTTAGGAAACCGATTCCATCAATGTAGGAACCCCTTTAGAGCCTCAGATGCTTAAGTTAGGTTTATCCTTAGATCCCTAGGAGAAACAACAATTCACGGATCTCCTCCATGAATTCAAAGACGTCTTCGCATGGTCCTACAAGGACATGCCGGGAATAGACCAGGAGATAGCCGAACAGCGTATACCCATCATAGACGGGTGTAAGCCGGTAAAGCAAAAACTCCGAAGAATGAGGCACGAATGGTCTCTCAAAGTCAAAGAAGAAGTCGACAAGCAAATCAAAGCGGGCTTTATTCAGGTGTCTGAATATCCAGACTGGGTTGCAAACATCGTGCCAGTACCCAAGAAAGATGGCAAGGTACGGGTTTGTGTAGACTTTCGGGACCTTAATAAGGCCAGCCCAAAATACGATTTCCCGTTGCCACACATCGATATACTAGTGGACAACACGGCTGATCATGCCCTTCTATCATTCATGGACGGGTACGCCGGATACAATCAAATGAAAATGGCGGAAGAAGACATGAGTAAGACCACCTTCACTACGCCGTGGGGTACTTACTGTTACACCGTTATGCCATTTGCGCTTATCAATGCCGGTGCCACTTATCAACGGACCGCCACCACTTTATTACATGACATGATGCACAAGGAAGTGGAGGTCTACGTGGATGACATGATCGTCAAGTCCAAGGATCGAAGCGGGCACATCTTAGCCCTAAGAAAATTTTTCACCCGATTACGCAAGTACAACATGAGGCTAAACCCTAAAAAATGCAGCTTCGGGGTAACATCAGGCAAATTACTGGGCCATATCGTTAGCCAACGCGGCATCGAGGTTTACCCAGCCAAAATCAAGGCCATTTCCGAGATGCAGCCGCCTAAAACCGAAAAAGAGATTAGGGGGTTTCTCGGGAAAGTCCAATATATTAGCCGGTTCATTTCAACGCTAACCATGGTATGTGAGCCCATTTTCAAGAAATTGAAGATATGAGAACGGGTACTGTGGGACGATAAATGTCAAACAACTTTCGATAAAATCAAGGAGATTTTGTCTGCACCACCGGTATTAATGCCACCTCAACACGGTCTGCCTTTGTCGTTATACCTAACAACGACCGAGACAGCCATGGGGGCTATGCTGGCCCAGACAGTCGATTCGGAAGAACGGGCCATTTACTACATCAGTAAAAAGTTCTTAGAGTACGAGTGTAAATATACAATGCTCGAAAAGACGTGCCTAGCTCTAGTTTGGGTCACTAAAAAGCTCCGACACTATATGCTTAGCCACGAAGTGCACGTGTTATCTAGAATGGATCCAATCAAGTATCTGTTCGAGAAGCCCATCCTCAATGGCAGGATATCTAGATGGACTTTAATGCTAGCTGAGTTTGACCTCAAGTTCGTGCCATTAAAGGCCATCAAAGGTCGGGTAGTAGCCGAGTTCCTTGCCGATAGTCCGGTATCTGAAGAGGGACATACCGATACTTGGGCCTTCCCAGATAAAGATATATTCCATACTGACACCGAAACATGGGATCTATATTTTGACGGGGCGTCCAACTTTCGAGGATTTGGGGTCGGGATTTTGCTAATCTCACCACAAGGGGAGCACACCCCGTTATCCATTAAGCTAGACTTCGACGTGACTAACAACGTAGCCGAATATGAAGCATGCATTCACGGGTTGCAAGCCGCCGCTGATTTAGGAGTAACAAACCTCCTGGTCCACGGTGACTCGTCTGTAGTCATCAATCAAGCTCTCCAAAAATGGAAAACTCGGAACGCCAATCTCGTAGCTTACCAAGCGCGAGTAAGGGTTCTCGAAAAACAGTTTCAAAAGGTAGAGTACATCTATCTACCTCGGGAAGAAAATCAGTTTGCAGATGCGCTATCCAAATTAGCATCTTTACTGAATATCCCGGAACACCTGACCAGCATACCGATTTGCGTCGAAAGACGGTCCGAACCGGCATATGTCAACACTATCCAAGACATCGAAATAGCTGATCTGGAACCTTGGTACCAGGTCGTTCTGACCTACTTAACGTCGGGAGAATATCCTCCGGGATCTGAAAACCGGGTCAAGAAAGCCCTACGAAGATGGGCCACTCAGTTCATCCGCACGGACGATGGACAGTTATATAAGAAGATGTCACAGAGGGCTTTACTCCTATGCATTGACAAAACGCGAGCCGAAAGGGTCATGGCCGAGGTACACGATGGTGAAAACGGTCCGCATATGAACGCCTACATGCTAGCCCGAAAAATCGCGAGACTCGGGTACTATTGGAATAGCATGGAAACCGACTGCCAGTTATATGTCAAACACTGTCATAATTGTCAGATATTCGCCAATGTCCAGTATATGCCGTCATCCCTGTTATATACTATGACATCACCATGGCCATTCTCGACTTGGGGAATTGATATAATCGGGAAGGTGAACCCTTCTGGGACGGGTGGTCACTGTTTCATTTTAGTGGCTATTGACTATTTTACCAAATGGGTCGAAGCCGAGTCATACCAGATTTTGAACGCCAAGCATGTGGAAAAATTCATCTAAGATAAAATCATATGCCGATACGGGATCCCGCAAGAATTTATTAGTGATCACGGAACCCATTTTCAAGCTGAAACCGCTACTTTGCTAGCAAAATATAAGATTCAAAGGCATACTTCTTCGCCTTACCGTCCCCAAACAAATGGAGCGGTAGAGGCAACTAATAAAACAATTGTCACCATACTTAAGAAGATGACTGATAATTACCGGGATTGGCCCGACAAAATTCCTTTTGCCCTATGGGGGTACCGAACATCAAATAGCACCGCAACCGGAGCAACTCCGTATTATCTAACATATGGAATGGAAGCGGTCCAACCAGTCGAGTTAGAAGTACCATACCTTAGGATTTTACTTAAAAGCCAAGTGCATGAAGCAGATTGGGTCCAAGCCCGATACGATTCATTGATTCTTTTGGACAAACGACAATCCCGGGCCCTTAACAATATCAAGATATACCAAAAAAGGATACAACGAGCTTTCAACAATAGGGTTAGGCACAGAAATATCAAAGAAGGGGATCTACTCCTAAAATCTGTCCGGGCTTTGCTACCAGTCGACCCAAGGGGAAAATTCAAACCCAATTGGGTCGGACCGTATGTAGTAAAGAAAGTTTTATCAGGAGGAGCGGTAATGCTGACGGACTTGGACGGGAACGAATTCGTCAACCCAACCAACTTGGACCAGCTGAAACATTATCTCAATGTCATTTGCTAAAAGTTTATAAAAATTTGTCTTTTTATAGATTTTCAAAAATTAAGCAAGTCAGTAAGTTAGAATTACTTATCCTACTGTCGCACATCTCGAACTAATAGTCTTCATGTATTTCGAAAATTGCAAAAAATCTATGCTTGAACTACGTTTGGTTTGATTCCACTAATCATGGATACGTAGGCAATCCCTCAAAAGGGTACAACCATTGCAATAACGAAAAGACAGAAACAGTTTTTCACTAATACGTCTTTTAGTATTATTCAAAAAAAATGCATCACGCAAAAAAGCAACAACAAAAAAACACACCACAAAAATAATAGTAGTACTTAAATAATAAAATTTAGGAGACTACTGTTCATGCATTTTGCGCTTCCCTTTGTCTTTTGGGTCGCGCGGAGCCCGAGGTCGACGGGACGGGGGCGAACGTTCCCGGATCACTAAGGGAACCTCTTTAGCTCGAACCCGCTTCCTCGACAACGGATCTTCTGCTATTGTCACTGGCCCAAGCCGAGCCCGTACATGTTCGGGAAGTCTGTCGCGTGGACCAAGTCGGTCCTTAACCGCCAGTCTTGGGCCGAGTCTCCTTTCCAGGTCCGTCTGGAGGCTCACTTTCCCCCGTGCACCTTTAGTACTGGACCCTTCAGTTTGAGTCCTAGTCTTCCCTTTCTGGCCTGACATCAGACGAACCATGGTAGCCGAGGTATCGCTATCATCAAAGAAGCCTCGATTATCTTTAGCTTGTTCTCGACGCAGCAAGTCAAAGGCCTCGTCAGTCTTCAAGGCAGCACGGGCTTTAGCAGAGTCTGCTTTTGTCCACTTCACATAAGAATCCGATACCCAGATCGAGTGAAGAGTCTTGGAAACAGGCCAAGTAGCCCGGGTATACCACCTCTGCATCCAGGTGTCGCACATTACGTCCGTTAGCTGTGTAGATTCACTCACGATCGCCTCGATTTCCGGGATTCTTTGGGCACGACCATATTGCCTAAGTATGCGATCGGGGTAAAGATGGATTGTCTGCCAAAAAGATAAGATCAATTGATATTGAACCCTATCTCTCGATTCCAAACCGGTCCAAACGTAAATGGGACACCAGGGTACGGTCTAGCGGATCAATGGGCCTCCATGGAAAGACAGCATTTCGTCCCAGTATTTTTACGTATTGAGGCGAGAAATATCAACAGTCCGTCTCCTCGTCATCACTTGATTGGGGCGATATCGGCTTACGTCAAGGGGAGGATCCACGATTGATAGTCTCTCGAATAGCCAAAGCTGGAAAAAAAACGGGAATGTGATTATCGAATTTTAAAAAAAAAAAAAAAAAAGATCTCAAAAATCGAGAAAAATCGGAGATTTCGGAAAAATCGGGAATGGCGAAAAAAAATCAAAATTGCGAAAAAATCAAAAAAAAAAAAAAACAATGCACCTGTAGAAGACGGGTACTCCCAGTCAGCCGGATCGAGGAATCCCTTTACGATTATCCAAACCCTGGATAATCTCTCCTATGATCAGCCAAGCCGGGCCATGCTCCGTTTCGATTAAATCAACCACTGTGAAGAGTCGGACATGGCCCATACAAGACAAAAGATCCATACGGCCTTCAAAAGCATAAACATGGAGCATACAAAAAGCAAAGGCCCTGCGGCTGTGGACCGGCCTGACCCGGACATCGTGTGGGTTCATGAATTTTTCAGCCAAATCAATCAAGGAAACTGTATCTCCTTCCAGCATACGAGATACCTCCATATGAGAAAGCCCTAAAAATTCCCGTAATTTCCTCCTCGGGTCGTGAACTGAAAACGGGATAGCAGGGCGAAGTATGGGATTCCATCCTCCTACAACAGCAATTTCCTCAGGAATGGGACAAATTTCGCCTCGAGGAAAGCTAAAAACGTGATAAGTATCGTCCCAATACGACAAGCAAGCATCCAAAAAATGACGGTCTACTTGCATCTGGCGGATCATGAACAATTGAGTAACACCATTCTGGTTCAGAATAACTTTATCTGCGTCTCTGAAATATCGGGACCAATCTTGCAACATTCCAATTAATCGGTCGATTCCCATAATGGATTTCTAAAAAGGGAGAATAAGTTTCTCAGGGCTTGTTTTTCTTTAAGGAAGAAGGGAATTGTGGGAATTATGAAGAAATTATGAGCAAGGAGGGGGTATTTATAGCATAAAACCCGGACTTTCCTCCTCATTCTAAGATTCCTAATCCCAGAGGATTTAGCATACATGCCTTATCCTAGGATCTAGCTAAGTTATCCCGAGCATTCCTATTCCTTTTCACAGTCAAAAAATACTCTAAGTTTTCAAAACCCCTTCAATTCAAAATTATCTTCATTATTTTATTCCCCAGCGCGAGTCATTTCTCCTAAAAAAATGTGTTGCATGCAAAACCTTGCATAAATTATGTACAGGAACGATTCAAGCAAAGCCTTACTAACTCCCCAGCGGCATTTAACGGGACGGTCCCACATATAGGCGCACCCAAGACTTATACGACAAGTCCGATTCCCCATAGAGTTAGCATCATCAGCTCAGGTATGATTTCCAACTTATGGCCGGCGAGCCCTTTTACGCGAGTCTAATGGACTTTAGACGACCCGACCGGAAGCTGCCAGGTTTTAATCTTTGATTGACCTGGTAGCTACTCTGACTTTCGCCCTGTCCAAGCCTCAGTCAGAGTGGGGGCTCTGTAAACACCCACATTTGGCTGCCAGGTATCTATAGCAGTTTCCGACAAACACCCGATGATGATCGTACGCAAACGTGCTTTAATATACTCAAAAATGGGCTCAAAATCATTGGCATTTGGCTTGGGCTTTTTACGGATACAAATCTCACAAAGCCAACCTCAAATTCAGGCCCAGCGGGTCGTTTCGAGTCAAATAAGACTAATTTGGATCGAATCCGACACCAGGGGCAAAACCGTCTTTTAGCGACCGAGTCAAAACCCGGTCAAAGATATTTTCGAAACGTGTGAGTCAGCCTTGTCACCCCACGTGACTGATTCGAGCTCAAACGCTACAAAAAAATCAGCTACACAAAATATTAAACAAATTCGTTTAAGAATAGAATTCGATCTGAAGTAGGAATTCTATCCGAATACCAAATCAAACACTAGACCGAGCATGGGATACTCGGCCGAGCAGCCTATTTTTAGCCGAGATTCCATTCTTCTTCACAAAGTAACGGAATTCTCGTTCTTTTCAAATTCTTAAATTTTCTATCCTAATCGGTATTTCTTATCACCTAAACGAGATACCTATTCTAGCTTCCATCGAGGACCTCTCCTATAAATAGGACCCTCACGAAACATTAAATTCATTCAGAAATCATCAACTTTTTATCACACATCTACGATTCAGAAATATACACAAAGCATCATCGAGAAACCGATAGTATATCCGAGACCCGACGAAACCAGCCACCTCTTACCCTTTACACGTCCAAACCAAAAAACCACCATAACTCACCGACATTAACTCGACGCTCCCGTGCCCTAGCCACATTCCGACGAGCCCCGATCCGAGTAAAAAGAAGCATGTAGGTTGAGGGTGTAAAATCAAACCCGACTTCTCCTTTCTCTCTTCCTTTCCTTCTCGTCTTTTCCTCGTCCTAGCGTCGTCGTCGGTCATTTTTTTATGGGTCATTCGTCGCATTTTCTTTTATTCCTAATATCGATACTACAAATTATTTTTATATAAAACAAAACGTTCTTAAAATACGATATCGATTCTCTAGTCGAATATCGTATCAAAAAAATAGAACTAAATTAATCTCGTTGATACTAAAAAAATCGTCACATGGCTTCATAAAACAAAACACAAGGATTTTTAACGTGGAGAGAATTAAACATCGTTCTTTTTAGTTTAATTTCTTTAAAACGATTTACAAAACCTTTTTCTATCTTTTCTAAAAACTATTCCGAATATTTGATATCGATTTCATAATCGAATATAACGAATATCGCGAAGTTAAGTCGAGTATAAATCATGCAAAATTTATACGCGATTTAATAAAGCTATCGATTTTCCGAAAAAAAAAAATCGAAACAGCCCGTCATGCGACCCGCCGGCATCCCGGGCGAGTCGCATGGTCTCCTGGAAAACGCGGCGCGAATAATCAATTTCGATCTATTTCTTTTATTCTTCGAACATCTTTTTCTTAACGAAACAGCGTGTTTTTCTCGACCTATTTAATTTTTCCTTGACATCGGTCAACACGTGTTAATCCATCACGTGTTATAAACTTTTTCATAATCATGCATATTATCATATTTTCGTCTTTTATTCAATTTACAAACCATTACTAACTTGTTTGTTCGTGCTTGTAGCAATTTCTTTCTTTTATTTGTTTTATTAGACTAAAACGAATCTCACATGCTAAAATACAACTTTGACGTTAATTTTAGATGCATTAAATCGACTTAGCAACCCATTCAATTTCTCGCATGTTTAGGGAAAACAATGTTTGCATATCATTCACCGTACTACTAACTCGCGTATTCAAAAATCATTCGATATCCTAGTAGAGGCCGCTAATGTGCGGGCGGGGTTGGGTGTTCTTTGTGAACTTCCCAACACGTACCCTCACCCCTTACTCAGAACCTCGGTTTCCGGATGTCCGAAACCATTGGCAATGAGAGTCATTCAATACCGGTATCCGATCATGTCGGTATCGGTATCAAATGCAAAGGGACGAACCCAATAAACTCTGACATCGGAAATGGGCCGTATTTTACACGGCCCACTACGACATAGAGTGGATTCGAACGGGCCCGAACTCCCACAAAGTTCGGTGGCGACTCCAACTTCGATTTAAATTTCAATTCGATCCATTCTCATATGGAGATTCATTCGCCTCCCCAAACCAGCACGTGGCCGCGTCGGGGTGGACCTTTGTCATGTCCACACAACCCCCTTTATAGTCATGAAGTCTTTAAAAGCCTACATGGAGTAGCGGGTCTTCGGTTCCCTTGAACGTTGGTAAACCCGTGAGATTCAGGTTTGGTGGTAATTTATCACTCAACGGGGAGTAAACCCTTGAGTTCTCGGAGTGGATGTTTTTACCCCGGGATGAATGGAGTTGCTCTTCGAGCCTACGCACCGTGCTGATTAGTTTAGCAATTGGCCCACTATTCACTGCCCCAGAGTCGAGCCCTCTTTGTTCAACAACGACGAGGCGAGCATTCACAGCCTGTTAGTCGACACTTATGGCTTTAGTTGGGTCTCGGTGCTGGCCTTCTTGTTAACCAGAGTCTCTAGCATAGCCTTCATTTCATTGCTGGTGTTTTCCATTCATTGTCTGGTAGAAGGCAGTCTTTCTGGAAGAATACCACGCAATCATATATCTCGCACGGAAAGTAGAAGTCGATTCTAGGAAGACTCGACTAATGGTTGACGACGAGCGGTGAGACTACCTTAGGAAACGGCTATGTGGGTCGTGTCCTGCTCGAAAGAAGGGTCACGTGAGACTTCCTCAAACTTTGAGACTCGAGTGTTTAGACGTTCCTTCCGTTAAAAGGGTATGCCTTGCATATATTGGTTATGCCTTTTAAACAAGGCGGACTAGGGTAGGGGAAACTCATGATATAGGATCAACAGAGTTTCGACGCTATAGACTCTTGACGGACTAGGCTACGTTAGACGGGTATGGAATGGTTTTTAAATTTGATTGAGTTTTGAAAATCGAGGATGATCCTGTCTTTTCAAATTGGTAGCATGCAAATAGGGCTGAGTTTTTTTTTTTTTAAATCTGAAATGGTTTTTTGAATATTGGAATGGGCAGCATGCCGACTAGAAAAATAAGTTATTCTGAGTTAAAACATAAGTCTAAATTTAGGCAGCATTCCGGGTTTTTGAAAATTATTTTCAAAAGATGCATTTTTGAAATGACGTTTTTTTTAAAGAAGACACGGAAACCAAGCAGCAAGTAGTCATGCAGGCATTATGACAACATGTAGACACCCACATTTTGACCGCCAGGTGTCTATAGCAGTTTCCGAAAAACACCCGATGATGATCGGACGTAAACATGACTTAGTACACTCGATTTGGAATCAATGGTAATTGGCGCGAGTTTTTAGCGGAGTAAAAATCTTACCAAACTGACCTCAAATCCAGGCCTAGTGGGTCATTTCCAGTCAAATGAGACTAATTTGGGTCAAAACCGAGACCAAGGGCAAAACCGTCTTTTAGCGACCGAGTCAAACCCCGGTTGATGGGTAAGGATTCGTCACGTCCCAACCGTCAATAATATAACCGGCTAACCTAACTAGGGTAGATAGGGTAAGTCGGGTCGAATCCACGGGGACGGTAAGAGGCGTCTAGACTAGGTCGGCCCAAATACGAGACTAAGTCAACGAGCTAAACTAAAGAATGATAAGAAGGGGAGAAGACTAGACTATGACTAAGAAGAACAACTAAGGAAAACGGGCTAGGATTAGGTCGGGGTCAAAGGGGTAACGGAATGGTCGAGGGAGAACTAGAGTGAAGGAGGTAGTAGGGTAATCTAGGTAATGCCCGGGCTCTCGCAACTTAGACTCATCTAGAGGTTCCACCTAAAACCCCCCTCGGCGATACACAACACAATCGGGGTTACT
This sequence comes from Agrostemma githago, assembly GCA_958450325.1. Classification (NCBI taxonomy): domain Eukaryota; kingdom Viridiplantae; phylum Streptophyta; class Magnoliopsida; order Caryophyllales; family Caryophyllaceae; genus Agrostemma; species Agrostemma githago. The sequence continues at coordinate 52,744,057 of OY288245.1, read as the reverse complement.
AGCACGCTATAGGCCTAGGTCGAATCCGGGCTCTCGCAACTTAGGCCAACCTAGGTGTCGTCCTCACCGGGCTCTCGCAACTTAGTGAGGGAACCGAACCCGTAAACAAACTATCACCCACAAGAGAAAGGCAAGAAAAACAAGTATTTGCAACTACTAGTCAATCAAGCATTTCAACAAACATGTGATATGCACCAAACCAAGAGGAAACATAAATCTTCCACCAACATCTCTAGCAAACCCTTAATCACCCAATTAACACCCTAATCACCTTACTAACCCTAGCAAGAACACTACTCTAACATATCTAATCTCGAATTAACACTAACAGGAGGAATCATCAAAGAAACAAAACAAACATCAACAAAATAGTGATAACAATGAACAATAACAAAACAATCAACTAAAGATTCAAACTTGGGAGATTAAACATGAAAGATTAAAGGAAAAGAGAAGGGAAAGATTATACCAACTACAAAGGATGAAAAGGAGAACACTTGTATAGAAGAAAAAACCCAAATACAATCCCAAGGTTGTCAATCTTGGAACAATCTTCAAGAATTCCTTAATACAAGAGCTAATCTATGATTAACCACTAATTACCGACTAATCTACACTAATCTAATCTAATCTAACCTAAAGTAGTCTAGGGTTTAATGTCTAATGAAGTCCTCAGCTTTACATAACAAAGGAAGGGTATATATAGGGTTACAAGTGGAAGGGAGAAGAAAGAAACAAAGCGGAGCTGCAGCAGGCCCGTCCCGGCCGAGACGGGGCGGTCCCGGTCGGGACGAGGTCGGTCCCGGTCGGGATGCCACCATCCCGATCGGGATGGGCCCAGGTCAGTAACCTCCTTGTTTGTGCACTTCATCCCGACCGGGAAGAGAGCTTTCTCTTGTGGGTGATAGTTTGTTTGCGGGTTCGGTTCCCTCACTAAGTTGCGAGAGCCCGGTGAGGACGACCCCTAGGTTGGTCTAAGTTGCTAGAGCCCGGATTCGACCTAGGCCTATAGCGTGCTAGTAACCCCGATTGTGTTGTGTATCGCCGAGGTGGGTTTCAGGTGGAACCTCTAGGTGAGTCTAAGTTGCGAGAGCCCGGGCATTACCTAGATTACCCTACTACCTCCTTCACTCTAGTTCTCCCTCGACCATTCCGTTACCCCTTTGACCCCGACCTAATCCTAGCCCGTTTTCCTTAGTTGTTCTTCTTAGTCATAGTCTAGTCTTCTCCCCTTCTTATCATTCTTTAGTTTAGCTCGTTGACTTAGTCTCGTATTTGGGCCGACCTAGTCTAGACGCCTCTTACCGTCCCCGTGGATTCGACCCGACTTACCCTATCTACCCTAGTTAGGTTAGCCGGTTATATTATTGACGGTTGGGACGTGACGAATCCTTACCCATCAATTTGGCGCCGTTGCCGGGGACGGTGCTAGTTTGGACTTTGTTTTCCTATTTGCTTGACTTAGTCTTTGTGTTTGTGTTTTTCTTTTTCTTTTTGTTACCTTGCTTCTTGTGTGTGTGTGGTTTATTTCTCTCTTGTCTAGTGCCCAAAAAGCACTAGACTTCTCACGTTTGTTCTTAGTCTACAGTTTGCGCTTAGAGGTGGTGATTATCTTCTTCTTGCAACTTAGAGCCGCTTAAACGGACGGTTGCTAGAATGAGTGGTTTCCAACCGGGTATGGACTACGATTTTCGAGCAAGCATGGGGTTTGATCTAAACTCCACACACTCGGGAGCCGATATGAGCTACCACTCTTCTTCCATGAACCAAAGCTATGACATGACGTCCCCCTACCATTATCAAGCTTCTTGAGGTAATCAAGATGGGTATGATCCTCAAGAGTATGGATATGGCTACCAACAAGTGAATGATTATCACTCCTACGACCATGGTGGCTATTACTTGAGTTATGATTGTGAACCCACCATGTTCAATCAAGATTCACCATATGGAAGCCAATTTCCCCAAGACCCACCATATTACCCTACACCCCAACCACAATATGAACCCCATGACCCACAATACTACCAATCACCCCAACCTTGCTACCAACAATATGATGCCCCACCCTATGGGCATCATCAAGATTATCAAGGAGCTTTACAAGACCCCAATGACCACTAATCGCCAAACTCAGAGTTACATCAATCGATGCTTCAAATGCAAAGGAGCCTTCAAGAAACGGTCATTCAATTGCGAAAATAACAAGAGGAATTAATGGCCCAAATTCGAAGGGGAAACAAGGCGAGGAATGCTCATTTAAATGCATTAGCGGTTCAAACCGTAATGTCTTTATCCCGAGCATCACATTTAGATGGAGGGTGCCCACTTGAGAGAGAGGAGCAACCTAATCACGAAGCCGCCAATGTAGTTCCCTTTGATAGAGAGATTTGCTTTGAAGAACCTCAATCGTCTACCCAAAAAGAGACGAATGAGGATATGACTCTTGGTGAAGGCATCGTTGGTGAAGAATTGGAGGAGGATAGTGAGTGGGATGGTTTGGTGGAGTTTGTAGAGTTGTTGGGTGAAATTGTTAGCCTCGAGTTGCCCTTTTCCGAGAACATGGATAGGCATCATGAGCCCCTTGCTAGTACACCGAGAGATGACTTGGAAGAGATTGAAACCGCCGGTAGAAGTTTCGATTCTCCTCTCCAAGATGATGTGGGGCCGAGTGATGAAGATGGGGAACCACAACTTGAGGCAAATGTGGGGGTGTGCAACTAGGAAGTGAGGCCAAAACCGCTTTTTGTGCCTTGTTTCTTGGAGATGAAGCTTGCTTGTGATTGGAGGCAATGCTTAGGGAGGAAGAGATCGGTGAAGCTCGTAGGATGGATAGACCCCGGAGACAACTTTGGGGATGATTTTGGGTCTTGGGATTCCTACTTCTTGCCTCCTCCTTGGAGGCCGTGGAGGTCGGTTAAGCTCGAGCGCTTCTTGGGCCTTCACTACGATGTTGGTAGCGCGTTCGACTTGCTCCTCCATGCCCTTGAGGGCTACGGTTGAAGAATGGAGTCCACCATCCTCGGTTTGACGGAGTTCCTAAAGAACCGTCATGTTGTATATTCCCCTCTTCTCTTCTTTAGAATTCTTGTGCTTGTATTTGTGATTTTTGTTTCTAGGACTCCTTTATTTTTGCGGGATTCTTGTAATTGATTTGGTATTTTGATGAGCGATGTGAGGGAGGGAATTTGATGTGTATTTTGAGTTTATTGTGATAGGTGAAGTGAAGGAGACTCCTAGAAAGGAGTGGTTGATGATGGAGTTTGGTTTGCGAGTGAGGAAATCGGTTTTTGAAGCTTATGATAACCTAAAGTAGGGAGGTTGGGAGGGGGTCAATTCCAAGGCATCGAGTCATCGTTCCTTAGTTTCGTAGGCTCCAAAATGTGTGTGTATAGAGTCGGAATCGCTCCAACTCTTCCAAATCGGTCTTGGGAACCTGAAACGAACTAAAGGAAGCATAAGAAGCCCCTAAACCGCTCCCAAGGAGCGATTCTACAAGGAAAATGGGACCAAAACACTAAAAAATAGGCACTACAAACCACACTTATCAACTCCCCCACACTTAACCCTTACTCGCCCTCGAGTAAGCACATACTACTAAACTATCCGAGCGGGTATTAGCGCACCCTACGCCCCTTCAACTCACGCGAGCACACTTAGAGGACAAGTGCACTCCGCAAGGCAAGTTGGGTCTTGCGACAAAACTGTGGATGCAACCGGACACAAAACACACAAACAAACAAACACATAATCGGTTGCACCCAAAACAAAAGAAATACCGCTTCCCTCTAAAAGCGGTGAAAGAAGCACCGGTTTAGGACTCGAGGTAAGTGACAACGTTCCCAAGCTAGCAATACAAACCAAGGTGAACTAAACCCTAATAGTATGACGATAAAGCAACAAAAACGTTGGTAACTTACCTAGGTCCTCCTAACTTTCTAAAAACGTACTACGGGACGATCGGCGGAGTGGAAAAGTGAAGAACCACGGTGTTAGTCGACACTGTAGGTAAGTGAGACCCCGCCCCCTTTAGCGTGAGCCAAGAGGGTCGTCCCGTGTCCAAGACCGCCTAACTAGTCCAAGTAAAAAGGTGGAAAACATGCAAAATGAGGGAAGACCGACTAATGCCGCTATCATCCTTCCTCGGGACTCGGTCCTTTGGTAGGCTCTTCACGGCAAAAGTCGGAAAAAGGCTTATTTTTGTGTGGATTTCTTTTTGTGAGGCGGGTTTTCTTTTGGCATTTTCTTTCTTTTCGACGTTTTGATTTGTTAGTTGCCATGCCATTTCTTTTTCTTCTTTTCTATTTTCTTTTTGGCTTTTGTGCCTTTTCTTTTTCTTCATTCTTTTCTTTCTTTCATTTTTCTTTCTTTTCTTTTCTTTGCCCTTTTTTTGGCAAGATTTGGCTTTTTGGCATTTCTTGACAATTGAGAAAGAGAGAATTCAACAATTTGCATTTTATTTGTGTGGGTATGTGTAGGAGGTAGGTGAATGGGTAAGTCGGGGTTGCGCATTCCCTTTCAAACCCACAAAAAGTGGAGAACTTGGACATCCTAAACACGGTCACCTAAGGGACGAGACTCGGTAACCAAGGCCTTTTCACACCGTGGGTGGTCATAATGGTCAAAAGTGCAAATCCCGTAGTAAATCCCTAGTAAGCTAGGTGGACACAAAGTAAAGGACCAACGAACTCATTGATTTAGGGTCATTCTACTAGGCTAAAGTCCAAGACTCGATTTACACTACTAGGAAGGAAAAGTAGGCACTCGCACTCTAGCCTCTAAACCGGGTTTTCGAAAACGGTTTACGCAAAAGACACACAACACAACACAAAACAAAGACACGACGAAAACGAACGAAAGAAAAATAAGCAAAAGCAACAAAACAAAAACAAGATGAAACAAACACGTGAACAAACAAACACCACCCCAAATTTCCAAACAAGCCACCAAATCAACCACAAGTATGTACAAGCTCCACCCGAGCACACCACATCACAATCTCCTCCAAACTCCGCAAGAGACAAAGAAGGAAAAGGGATAGAAGATGTTACCGGACATCATGAAAGCTCTCCAAAATTAGCGGTGATTCAAGCAACCTATAAGGAAAAGAGGGCATACACACAACGAAACAAACAACACGACACAAAGACACAAAGGGAAAACACACAAAAGAAAAATCTTTTTGATTTTTGTGAAAAAATTTCAAATTTTTAGGGATTTTTAAGATTTTTTTCGCAAAACTAAGAAAATAAAACTAACTATACTAGAATATCGCTCCCCCACACTTAAATCGAGCCATGTCCTCATGCTAGATCGTAGGGTGCGGAGAGACAAAAGAAAAAGAAGAGAAACTACGAAAATAAAGCTAAAAATCAAGGAATAAGGTGAAGAAAAGGTAGAAGGTGTCCTGCCGGGGTGTAGTCAAGTCACCATGGGCCGAGACAAGAAAAAGATATGGATGGGGGAAGAAATAAAAGAAGGAAATAAAAGGAAATGGGAGGGGAGGGCTAGGTGTAATCAAGTCACCTAGCCCGGATTCCGCCTAAATCCGACTAAATCCTCAAAAAAAGAAAGTGAAAATCTTGTAAAAATTTGGATTTTGAAATGACTCTCGATGTAGTCACGTCATCGAGAGTCGGGAGCAACATATACCAAAGCCTTGAAGGCCACCATGACATCAAGACACGAAAGTGTATAAGGGGAAGGGAATAAACAAAGGAAAACAAGCAATAACAAAAACGGAAAAGAAAGGATAGTTGTCGTACCATAGGTTAGCAACTCACTCTCTCCATCGTCTCATAGATCAATATAGGCACTTGCTTGTCTTCATCTTTGCTATCCCGCTTCAATCTTGATAGAACCGCATGGTAGAGGTAGTAAAGGTGTGAGGGGGGTGGGGTTTGATGTGGATCTCGGTGTGTAAAGTGAGGTGTACGGATCATATGATAGAAGTAAGGAGGAGTAGGGAGGTTGGGAGGGGGTATAATAGATGGGTGGAGTCAAAGGGGACCATCCCGGTCGGGATGGATGGTCCCGATCGGGTTGATAAACCCTTCTTGATCGGGAAGCTCTCTTCCCGGTCGGGAACGCACTCCAGTGGGTCCGAATTTTTGCACCTTCATCCCGATCGGGATGGCTCCTTCCCGGATGGGATTCCTCATCCTTCCCGATCGGGAAGCCCTCTTCCCGGTCGGGATGAGTCTTCTTTGCTTCCCCAAGCCCAAAAGCTTATCATAAGCTTCAAAAACCGATTTCCTCACTCGCAAACCAAACTCCATCATCAACCACTCCTTTCTAGGAGTCTTTTTCACTTCACCTATCACAATAAACTCAAAATACACATCAAATTCCCTCCCTCACATCGCTCATCAAAATACCAAATCAATTACAAGAATCCCGCAAAAATAAAGGAGTCCTAGAAACAAAAATCACAAATACAAGCACAAGAATTCTAAAGAAGAGAGGAGGGGAATATACAACATGACGGTTCTTTAGGAACTCCGTCAAACCGAGGATGGTGGACTCCATTCTTCAACCGTAGCCCTCAAGGGCATGGAGGAGCAAGTCAAACGCGCTACCAACATCGTAGTGAAGGCCCAAGAAGCGCTCGAGCTTAACCGACCTCCACGGCCTCCAAGGAGGAGGCAAGAAGTAGGAATCCCAAGACCCAAAATCATCCCCAAAGTTGTGTCCGGGGTCTATCCATCCTACGAGCTTCACCGATCTCTTCCTCCCTAAGCATTGCCTCCAATCACAAGCAAGCTTCATCTCCAAGAAACAAGGCACAAAAAGCGGTTTTGGCCTCACTTCCTCGTTGCACACCCCCATACTTGCCTCAAGTTGTGGTTCCCCATCTTCATCACTCGGCCCCACATCCAAGTAATCTCTCGGTGTACTAGCAAGGGGCTCTTGATGCTTATCCACATTCTCGGACAATGGCAACTCGAGGCTCACAATTTCACCCAACAACTCTACAAACTCCACCAAACAATCCCACTCACTATCCTCCTCCAATTCTTCACAAACGATGCCTTCACCAAGAGTCATCTCCTCATTCGTCTCTTTTTGGGTAGAGGATTGAGGTTCTTCAAAGCAAATCTCTCTATCAAAGGGAACTACATCGGCGGCTTCGTGATTAGGTTGCTCCTCTCTCTCAAGTGGGCACCCTCCATCTAAATGTGATGCTCGGGATAAAGACATTACGGTTTGAACCGCTAATGCATTTAAATGAGCATTCCTCGCCTCGTTTCCCCTTCGAATTTGGGCCATTAATTCCTCTTTTTGTTTTCGCAATTGAATGGCCGTTTCTTGAAGGCTCCTTTGCATTTGAAGCATCAATTGATGAAACTCTAATTTTGGCGATTGGTGGTCATTGGGGTCTTGTAAAGCTCCTTGATAATCTTGATGATGCCCATAGGGTGGGGCATCATATTGTTGGTAGCAAGGTTGGGGTGATTGGTAGTATTGTGGGTCATGGGGTTCATATTGTGGTTGGGGTGTAGGTTAATATGGTGGGTCTTGGGGAAATTGGCTTCCATATGGTGAATCTTGATTGAACATGGTGGGTTCACAATCATAACTCGAGTAATAGCCACCATGGTCGTAGGAGTGATAATCATTCACTTGTTGGTAGCCATATCCATACTCTTGAGGATCATACCCATCTTGATTACCCCAAGAAGCTTGATAATGGTAGGGGGACGTCATGTCATTGCTTTGGTTCATGGAAGAAGAGTGGTAGCTCATATCGGCTCCCGAGTGTGTGGAGTTTAGATCAAACCCCATGCTAGCTCGAAAATCGTAGTCCATACCCGGTTGGAAACCACTCATTCTAGCAACCGTCCGTTTAAGAGACTCTGAGTTGCAAGAAGAAGATAATCACCACCTCTAAGAACAAACTGTAGGCTAAGAACAAATGTGAGAAGTCTAGTGCTTTTTGGGCACTAGACAAGAGAGAAATAAACCAAACACACACAAGAAGCAAGGTAACAAAAAGAAAAAGAAAATCACAAAAACAAAGACTAAGTCAAGCAAATAGGAAAACAAAGTCCAAACTAGCACCGTCCCCGGCAACGGCGCCAAATTGATGGGTAAGAATTCGTCACGTCCCAACCGTCAATAATATAACCGACTAACCTAACTAGGGTAGATAGGGTAAGTCGGGTCGAATCCACGGGGACGGTAAGAGGCGTCCAGACTAGGTCGGCCCAAATACGAGACTAAGTCAACGAGCTAAACTAAAGAATGATAAGAAGGGGAGAAGACTAGACTATGACTAAGAAGAACAACTAAGGAAAACGGGCTAGGATTAGGTCGGGGTCAAAGGGGTAACGGAATGGTCGAGGGAGAACTAGAGTGAAGGAGGTAGTAGGGTAATCTAGGTAATGCCCGGGCTCTCGCAACTTAGACTCATCTAGAGGTTCCACCTAAAACCCCCCTCGGCGATACACAACACAATCGGGGTTACTAGCACGCTATAGGCCTAGGTCGAATCCGGGCTCTCGCAACTTAGGCCAACCTAGGGGTCGTCCTCACCGGGCTCTCGCAACTTAGTGAGGGAACCGAACCCGTAAACAAACTATCACCCACAAGAGAAAGGCAAGAAAAACAAGTATTTGCAACTACTAGTCAATCAAGCATTTCAACAAACATGTGATATGCACCAAACCAAGAGGAAACCTAAATCTTCCACCAACATCTCTAGCAAACCCTTAATCACCCAATTAACACCCTAATCACCTTACTAACCCTAGCAAGAACACTACTCTAACATATCTAATCTCGAATTAACACTAACAGGAGGAATCATCAAAGAAACAAAACAAACATCAACAAAATAGTGATAACAATGAACAATAACAAAACAATCAACTAAAGATTCAAACTTGGGAAATTAAACATGAAAGATTAAAGGAAAAGAGAAGGGAAAGATTATACCAACTACAAAGGATGAAAAGGAGAACACTTGTATAGAAGAAAAAACCCAAATACAATCCCAAGGTTGTCAATCTTGGAACAATCTTCAAGAATTCCTTAATACAAGAGCTAATCTATGATTAACCACTAATTACCGACTAATCTACACTAATCTAATCTAATCTAACCTAAAGTAGTCTAGGGTTTAATGTCTAATGAAGTCCTCAGCTTTACATAACAAGGGAAGGGTATATATAGGGTTACAAGTGGAAGGGAGAAGAAAGAAACAAAGCGGAGCTGCAGCAGGCCCGTCCCGGCCGAGACAGGGCGGTCCCGGTCGGGACGAGGTCGGTCCCGGGACGCCACCATCCCGATCGGGATGGGCCCAGGTCAGTAACCTCCTTGTTCGTGCACTTCATCCCGAACGGGATGAGGCCATCCCGAACGGGAAGAGCCTTGTAGGCCTCCATTAAGATCTTTTTGGTCCCTCCTTGCCTTTCATGGGCTTCCCATCGATTCTCGGGACTCGGGATCGGGTCTCGGTGGCTCGGGATTGGGTCCCAAGGTCTCGGGGTCGATTCCAAGGCATCGAGTCATCGTTCCTTAGTTTCGTTGGCTCCAAAATGTGTATGTATTGAGTCGGAATCGCTCCAACTCTTCCAAATCGGTTTCGGGAACCTGAAACGAACTAAAGGAAGCATAAGAAGCCCCTAAACCGCTCCCAAGGAGCGATTCTACAAGGAAAATGGGACCAAAACACTACAAAATAGGCACTACAAACCACACTTATCACCGGTCAAAGTCAATTCCCGAGCCAAAAATATATGATGCGATGGCCGAGAAGCCAAGTCGAAATCGGATTCCTCACAAAAATCAGCTACAAAAATATTAAACAATTCCGCATGAGATAAAATTTTATCTTTTGAAGAGCCATATCACCCACCCAGCTCCACTCGATCGAGTGGATTAGCTCACTCGGTCGAGTGGGCTCATCAAAAACAGTCTGATCCAAGTTTAGACCAGGCACTCGATCGAGTGCCATGAACCACTCGATCAAGTGGCCTCTTTTTTTCAGCCAAAACAGGGAGTTTCTTACTCTTTAAGCAACTTCTCCTTTCCACAAACGGAATCATACTTCCTCTCAAATGGTGGCTTTCTTCCTTGGCAAGTCAGCTATTTCTTATCTAAACCGGGTATCTCTTATCCTGAGTGGAGGTGTTTTCATCCTATAAATACCCCCACATACAGCACATCAAACACACAAAAATTATCAATCAATTACTCATATCACACCCATCCATACATCCCGAATCTCTAGCAAACCTTAGGAAAGTTATACCGAAATACCGTCCGATTTTCCCTAGGAATTCTATAGCAAAACAACACAAAATACAACACCTTAACTCTTCCTAGATTCTCGTTACTCCTACGCAAGCGCCGTTACTACGAGTTCCTAAATCGAGACTCGTACTAGCATGTAGGTTGAGGGTGTTTCAAATCCCGTTCTCTCTTCTTCTCTTCTTTTCTCACGTTTATTTTTTCTTTTTCTCGTCCCGTCCTTCGTCGTCTATCGTCAAGGGTCGTCGGTCAATATCGTCTTTTACTTTTATCGCATCTAATATCATTATTACTATTTTTCGTACTATTTTCAATATAATGAGTCGTACCTAAGGATTCGATATCGACTCTATAGTCGAATATCGGATCTAAAGGTGTCAATCATCAAAATATGTCAAGGATAAGACCATTGAAGCCGAGTAATTATTACAACGATGAGGAATTATTGCATCTTAACAACATTCAAAACAATTTTTCAAATAACTTTTCAAAATCCACTCTAAACATCCGACACCGATTCTATAATCGAATGTCGGATATTACGGGTATCAATATTAGAGTCAAGTATAAATTGCATCGTATTTCTACGCGACTTAATCAGATTTCAAAAACCGAAAACAATTTTTAGAGTCAAAAGCAAACCGGACAGCAGTCCGTACAGGGGGCACTCGATCGAGTGCCTAGCCCACTCGATCGAGTGACATCTCAAAAACCGAACCAGGAGCTTTTTTTTAGGACCACTCGAGCGAGTCCCGTCATGACTTGATCGAGTGTCTCTTGTTACAGCAAAACAGCGAGATTCTAATCATTTCTCGAGTCCCGATAAAATTATTTTAACGACTTCAGTCGTCACGTGCTAAGTCTATCACGTGATTCAACTTCTCAAAGCCACGCTCATATCATGTTTACATCTTTTAGTACGTTTGCTACTTTATTATCGCAATTGTTGTATCGTTGATTGCATTGTAATTCCGGGTGGTATGCCGCTCGTATATTGTAATCTGTTATCGTTTTCTTGTTGTTTGTTTTATTGTGCTAAAATGAACATCACATGCTAAAACAACTTTGACGTTATTAGCTTAGATGCATTAAACGACGTAGTCAAACATAATTCCCATGTTTAGTCAAAACACTCTTTGCATATCATTCAACCGTCAAACTAACACGCGTACACGAACAACGAACGATATCTTAGTAAAGGCCGCTAAGTGCGGGCGGGGTTGGGTGTTCATAGTGAACTTCCCAACACGTACCCTTACCCCTTACTCAGAACCGTGGTTTCCGGATGTCCGAAACCATTGGCAAACGAGAGTCGTTCAATACACGGTATCCGATAACGTTGGTATCGGTATCAAATGCAAAGGGACGAACCCAATAAACTTTGACATCGGAAATGGACCGTACTTTGTGCACGGCCCACTACAACATAGAGTGGGTTCGAATGGGCCCGAACTCCCACAAAGTTCGGTGGCGACTCCTACTTCGATTTAAATTTCAATTCGACCCGTCTCATATGGAGATTCATTCGTCGCCCCAAACCCGCGCGTAGCCGCGTCGGGGTGGACCTATGTCATGTCCACAATTTGGCAACTCCGCTGGGGATACCTGATGTACCACTTGTCATCGGGATTCTCAGGGCGAGCCTCGAAAACAAATCGTTCGATTACTAATGTATGCGTTTTAGTTCGATGGTTCATGCATAACCCAATTCTTTTCCGGGCCGGTTACTTGTGTCCGACGTCCCACTATACCACGGTGCATTCCTAAATGGGTGCGCTAAGGACTTCGATGGCGGAACTCGAATGAGTTTTAATTTACGGAATATTCTAAGACCAACTCGGCTTTGGAGGTCCGTCCTGATTTGCGAGAAAGTTATCGTCGTTGGTATAGACCCTATTTCGACCGACCGAGACTTACATTAAGAGCATACATGGCGTCATTATACTGTTTCCAAGACTTGCATCTTTTCAAAATCATCCTATTTTCAAAACCCGGGGCGCTACCGAAATTAGGACTTAACGATTTAACTCAAAATAGCCTTTTCTAGCCGGTATGCCACCCGAATCCTTTTTGAAAATTTCCAAAATTCCGGCCCAATAACGTTTTCCGGTTTTCAAAAAAATCGGGTCGTCCGATCCTACTTTTTCGGGTCCATTTTAAAACCCTTCTCTTTAGGACAGCACATATTTAGTAGTGTCGAGTCCTGTCTTGACTTGTCAAAGTCTCTAGCGTCGAAACTCCGTCGATCTTATATCACGGATTTCCCCCTATCCCAGTCCGCCTTATTTGTCAAGGCACGGCCCACCTGTGTAGGACGAACTCCTACAAAGGGAAGCCCGTTTACACATTCGAGTCCAAAGTCTAGGGAATTCTCACATGGATCTTCCTTCGAACGGGACTAGGCCCACTTTGCCAAATCTTAACGAAAATCCATCGTCCACGAGTCACCCGTCTAGGAGTCGGTTTTCAGTCTTCTTCTAGTCTAGTCCTTTTCCTTGCTCGGGATGCACTATTTGATTCTAGGATTTGGATTCGTTTCTGATTACACGGTGTTCTTACAGACAGGCCACCCTTCACCTGCACCATGACGCAACAAGCTATAGATGAGTTGAAGGCCTCGTTGACCAAGTTGGAGACTATGATCACGACAATGAGGGTGGATCAAATCGCCATTCTTACCCGAGTAAGTGCTATGGAGCAAGGAACTCCCAGTGGTGGGGTCGAGAATGACGGGCTGTTAGCTGAATTGGCCCGCGCAGTCCACAAACTGCAGGAACAGGTCCATCTGTTGACTCACAACTCAATCCACACGGAGAATGCTCGAGCCTATACGCCCCTAACCGACGAGCTGCCTGTCAATCTTAACCTAACAGGTCTCCCAATGTTCGACGGAACTGAAGACCCAGTATTACATATCCGAGCTTTCAAGGAGTTTATGGCCCTTAAGGGAGTTAAGTCAAACATGTTCAAGCATCTGTTTGCTTCCTCCCTCGAGAAGCACCGAAGAGCCTAGTACTACATGCTCAATTCCAAGAAATACAAAACTTGGGATGACGTGGCGACGGAATTCGCTCGGAACTACGCCGACAACACTGAAATCTAGACCACAATGCGCACCTTGGAAGTAATGGCCCAGTAACCCATGGAAGGATTTACAAAATACCTTCAGCGCTTGAGGGCTGAAAGCGTCAAACTGGTCGATAAGCCCAGCGAGAAAGTGCTGGTAGAAGCCTTCGTGAAGAACCTCCTTCCCTCTTACCGGATCCATCTCCGGTACGCCATCATACCCAACTTCGCTGCCCTAACTGAAATGGGGACGAGAATTAAAGATGATCTGAGATTAGAAAGCCTTACTAAGGCCTCTGCCAAAGGTTATCAAGGGGCCAGCTCATCCACAAGCAAGCCCACATCTTCTGCTGCTACTCGTAGCATTTTTGATGAGGTTAATCTACTTGATACCCCGTCCAAGAGGAATACGGTACCTAGGGTATTCACCGACATAGGTACCATATACTCGCATGCCTTACAAAGGCTATCATCCAAAGGCCTAATCAACCCGATAGGCCCAACACCTGAAGTCCCCGTCTAGCGTCGCTCTAAGGCCTACGACATCCAGGCCTATTGCCAGTACCATCGTGGCAAGGGACACGACACCGAGAAATGCTAGAAACTAAAGCATCTTATCCAGGATCTCATCGAAAGCGGTAAGATTCCCTTACTTGGAGGCAAGCCCAATAACAAGGACAACCCCTTGGCTACTCACGCCGTTTTCTCTGGGGAAATAATCGACTGCTCACACCTCATTTCTCCATTTGTTCCGCAAATAAACGGGATCTGGTGCGATGACGAAGACGATATCTATCTCACCAAGGGGAAGCTGTCCCCATCACCCTAGAGGAAATCCAAAAGGCTAAGTCCAATGCCTTAGCCAGCAGCCACCATAGGGACTCTCCTGCTTCAATAATCGTTACTGAACCAGTCGGAGTAGAAGCCGTCCCGGAAGAGCCAACCAATGAAAGGGCTCTCTTGAAGCAGCTGAACAAGACTCGAATCGACCTCTCTATATGGCAACTTTTAGTCAGCTCACAAGAACATCGGGAGGCACTCACTAAGGCCCTCGATCAGGTCAAGATCGACTCTGCGGCTACTCCAGCCAAAATGGTAGCCACGGTCCTGCCTCACCTAAAGAGAAAAGCTAAGGAAGAAGGCCCACTTATTACCTTCTCCAACGCTGATCTACCACCATTCGGTCCTACACACAACATGGCCCTCTACATTACGGTGATCTGCCGTGGAAAGTACCTTCCCATGACCCTAATCGATGATGGGTTCGCAGTCAATGTCCTCCCCTTGAGGACCGCCAAAACCCTCTGCATTACCGAGGCAGACTATATTCCGACCGCTCAAACTATCCAGGCTTTCGACGGAAGTCCAAAGTTAGTAGCTAGGGTCGTGAAGTTAACTATCATAACGAGCCCAATAGAAAAGTAACTGGAATTTCAAGTGATCGACGTGACTTCTTCCTTTAACCTCCTCTTAGGAAGACCGTGGATCCACGCGGCCCAGGCAGTGTCCTCCACCCTACATCGGAAAAATCAAGCTGCCTCTGCACGATACTGTCATTACCCTAGAAGCCACACCGATGACTGTGGCTAACTGTAACACCTCAGGCCCCACGGATCTCTGGGGGTTCGACTTTATAGGGGCAATCGAAGAGGATTATCTTTTCCGCCCCTACTTCACAGCCAGCATTGACCGGATGCTGCAAAATCTGGGGTACCTACCGGGGGCTACATCGAGGCCGAATCTGCCCGCATGAAAAATTATTGAAGTCCTGGATGATGGGAGGTCTCAAGCCGGTTTAGGATACACCATAACCCCAGAAAATATGGGCCAAACAGGAACTAGAGTCGTCCCCTTTGTCACTCCAGTGTTCGAGCCCGTCCAGACAGGCCTATATCGGCCCGACGCCACACGCCCTGGGACCCACTTGGCCCAGGACTGTATCTTCATACCAGATGACATCTTCGCCCTTATCCAATCCGAAGATGCTAACAATGCCAAGCCCGCACTAGGACTACTCTTTGGGGGAAGAAGTCGGTATCCCGACACCAAAAGAAGAGATGGTCAATCTCATTCTCCGCAGCCGCAAGTTTGACCCGACTAAGCTAATCTCAGATGTAGGATCCGAGACGGGAAAGAGAGCCTGGAGAAAGACTGTCAAATGGACTGACACTCAGGGAAGGACTTACAAGCTAATCGTAGGGGAAGGAGAGATGCCCGAATCTGAGTCTGAGTCCGAGTCGGAGTCCGAGTCAGAGTCTGATGTCGAGTCTAGTGAGTCCGGTGCTAGAGTCACTCCTGTAGCTCGCCCTCTCCCTTTAGCTATCCCTGGTGTCTCGGGGTCTGTCCCGGGCACCTTACCTATCCCGCCACTGACTAGTGATCAGATGGCAGCTCTTTTCGAGCTATTTTCTCAATTTATGAGCAACAATAACGATCGTTTTGCTTACGACTTGTCGCATTTTCAAAACATTTTCAATTTCAAAAACATTTTGTGCAATGACATTGAGAAACCCGACGAACAGATACCCCTACGTTCACATCTGATCGAGCAGCTAGAGCAAAGGGAGTCCCGCAACCCGGTAATCGAAGAAACCGAGTCCATTAACGTGGGAACAACCTTAGAGCCTCAGATACTTAAGATAGGTCTATCCTTAGATCCTGAAGAGAGGCAACAAATCACAAGCCTCCTTCAAGAATTCAAAGACGTCTTCGCATGGTCCTACAAGGACATGCCGGGAATGGATCGCGAAATAGCCGAGCACCATATACCAATCAAGGAAGGGTTCAAACCGGTTAAGCAGAAACTCCGAGGCATGAGGCCCGAATGGTCCCTTAAGGTCAAAGAGGAAGTAGACAAACAATTCAAAGCAGGCTTCATACAGGTATCCGAGTATCCAGATTGAATTGGGTTGCAAACACCGTGCCGATTTCTAAAAAGGACGGTAAGGTGCGTGTTTGTGTAGACTTTCGGGATCTTAACAAGGCGATCCCGAAAGATGATTTTCCGTTACCACACATCGACATACTGGTAGATAACACAGCTGATCATGCCCTTCTATCATTTATGGATGGGTATGCCGGGTACAATCAGATAAAAATGGCAGAAGAGGATATGGATAAGACCATCTTCATTACACCTTGGGGTACTTATTGCTATACTGTTATGCCATTTGGTCTCGACAATGCCGGGGCCACCTATCAGCGGAACACTACGACTTTATTACATGACATGAATGTATAAAGAAGTGGAAGTATATGTGGACGATATGATCGTCAAATCTAAAGACAGGGATGGTCACATCACCGCCCTGAGAAAGTTCTTCACCCGATTACGCAAGTACAACATGAGGTTAAACCCTCAGAAATGCAGTTTCGAGGTAACATCTGGCAAATTACTGGGTCATATCGTTAGCCAACGCGGCATCGAAGTCGATCCAGCCAAAATTAAGGCCATCACCGAGATGCAACCCCCTAAAACTGAAAAAGAGATAAGAGGGTTTCTCGGGAAAGTCCAATACATTAGCAGGTTCATTTCGAAGCTAACCATGGTGTGTGAACCGATCTTCAAGAAGCTGAAAATAGGGGAACGGTTACTATGGGACGATAAGTGTCAAGCGGCCTTTGATAGAATCAAAGAAATCTTGTCTTCACCGCCAGTCTTGATGCCACCTCAACCCGGTTTACCTTTGTCACTATACCTAACGACGACAGAGACAGCCATGGGGGCTATGCTAGCTCAGACGGTCAACTCCGAAGAACGAGCTATATAATACATCAGCAAAAAGTTTCTAGCTTAGTTACGAGGTACAAGTGCTATCTAGAATGGATCCGATCAAGTACCTTTTCGAAAAGCCCATTCTCAACGGCAGGATATCAAGATGGACCCTAATGTTGGTAGAATTCAATCTAAAGTTCGTACCGTTAAAAGCCATCAAAGGCCGGATAGTAGCCGAGTTTCTCGCCGATGGTCCCGTAACCGAAGAAGGACGCACCGACACTTGGTCCTTCCCAGATGAAGATATTTTCCATACTGATGCCGAAACATGGGACTTATACTTTGACGGGGCGTCCAATTTCCGAGGATTCGGAGTCGGGATTCTCTTAATCTCACCAAGAGGGGAACATACTCCCGTGTCCATCAAATTAGACTTTGACGTCACTAATAATGTCGCCGAGTATGAAGCATGTATCCACGGGCTACAAGCCGCCGCCGATTTAGGAGTCACGAACCTCCGAGTACACGGCAACTCGTCTCTGGTCATTAATCAAGCACTCCGAAAATGGAAAACTCGAAATGCAAACTTCGTCGCCTACCAGGCACGAGTAAGACATCTCGAGAAACAATTCCAAAAGGTAGAGTATATATACTTACCTCGGGAAGAAAATCAATTTGCAGATGCACTCTCAAAACTGGCATCCTTACTGAACATCCCCGATCAAGTGACCAGCATGCCAATCTGCGTCGAAAGGCGGTTTGAGCCAGTATATATCTACGACATCGAAGATATCGAGATACCTGATCCCGAGCCGTGGTATAAAGCTATCCAAGCATACTTAACAACCGGGGAATATCCACCCGGGGCCGACAATCGAGCCAAATAGGCCTTACGTAGGCTGGCGGCCCAGTTCATCCGTACTGACGACGGGCAACTTTACAAAAAGACAACGCAAGGGGCTCTCCTTTAATGTGTTGATAAAACTAACGCCGAAAAGGTTATGGCCGAAGTACATGACGGCGAGTGCGGTCCACACATGAATGCCCAGATGTTGGTCCGGAAGATCATGAGACTCGGATATTACTGGAATAGCATGGAAACCGATTGCCAGCTGTATGTCAAACATTGTCACAATTGTCAAATCTTCGCTAATAAACAACATATGCCGTCATCCCTGTTGTATACCATAACATCACCTTGGCCATTTTCAACCTGGGGAATCGATATAATTGGGAAGATAAACCCCTCGGGAACCGGAGGACATTGTTTCATTTTGGTAGCAATCGATTACTTCACCAAATGGGTCGAAGCTGAGTCTTACCGCATTCTCAACGCCAGGCATGTCGCCAAATTTATCCAAAATAAGATAATATGCCGGTATGGGATCCCTCATGAATTCACCAGTGACCACGGGACCCATTTTCAAGCCGAGACGGCAGCCTTGTTAACTAAGTACAAGATTCAAAGGCATACATCTTCACCCTACCGACCCCAAACCAATGAAGCGGTAGAAGCGGCTAATAAGACAATTGTCACCATACTAAAAAAGATGGCTGATAATTACCAGAACTGGCACGATAAAATACCATTTACACTTTGGGGATATCGGACGTCAATCCGTACTGCAACCGGGGCAACGCCGTATTACCTTACATACGGGATGGAAGCTGTCCAACCTGTCGAGTTAGAGGTGTCGTCCCTCAGGATCTTACTTGAAAGTCAAGTACCCGAAGCTGATTGGATTCGAGCACGATATGACTCGCAAGTCCTGTTAGACGAACGACGATCTCGTGCCCTCAATAATATACAAATGTACCAGAAGAGGATCCAACGGGCCTTCAACAAAAGGGTAAGGCCCAGAAACATCAAAGAAGGGGATTTGGTTCTCAAGTCTGTTCGAGCTTTATTACCAATAGACCCAAGGGGAAAGTTCAAACCTAACTGGGTCGGGCCATATTTGGTAAAGAAGATTCTATCAGGCGGAGCAGTGATGCTAACGGATCTAGACGAGAATGAGTTTGTCAACCCAACTAACCTGGAACAGCTGAAGCGTTACTACCCTTAAAACCATTTCTCTCAATGTCATTAGCAAATTTTATAAAAAAACCATTTTCAAATAAACTTTCAAAGAGCAAGTCAAAAGCTAGAATTATTAATTCTACTGTTATAAACATCTTGAACCAATAGTCTGGGTGTATTTCGAGATTGCAAATTAGCCTGAACTACGTTTGGTGTGATTCCGCTAATTGTGGATACGTAGGCAGCCCCTCAAAAGGGCACAACCACTGCAATCGGAAAAAATAGGAACGGTTTAAATAATAAACTTCCTTTATTTATTTAAAAAAAAAATCCGATAAACTCGAGAAATTACAAAAATTCAAAAAAGAAATCCAAAAAAAAAATTCACACCACACTAAAATAAATAATAGTAATACTTAAATAATAAAAATTAAGGGCCCGACATTTAGGGCAGCTTGCCCTTTCCCTTGTCCTTAACTTCTTTTTCCGTCCATTGGCGACGACGTGGAGGTGAACGCTCCCAGATCACTACGGGAACTTCCTTGGCTCGGACTCGTTTTTTCGACTTCGGGTCCTCGCTCACCTCAGTCGGCCCAAGTCGGGCCCGCACCATTTCTGGCAACCTGTCTCGTGGGCCCAGTCGGTCTTGAACCGCCAGTCTCGGTCCCAGTCGCCTTTCTAAGTTTGTCCGGGGGCTTAATGGTCCCTGAGAGCCGCTAGCACCGGTCTCCTTAGCTCGAGTCTTCGTCTTTGATTTGGAACCCGACTCCAGTCGAACAAGGGTAGCAGGAGTCTCTCCTTCGTCAAAGAAACCCCTATTATCTTTTACCGTTTCCCGGCGAACCAGGTCAAAAGCCTCATTGATCTTCAAAGCCTTACGGGCCTCCTCGGATTCTTCGGAAGTCCATTTGCGATATGATTGCGAAACCCAAAAGGATTGACAAGGGCGGGGAATAGTCCATACGACACGGGTAAACCAGCGTTGTAGCCACGTGTCGCACATAGCATCCGTCAATTGGAGCGGAACGCTGATAATTGCTTCAGTCTCGGGGATCTGCTGAAACGAACCGAACTGCCTTAAATTACGATCCGGATAGATATGGACGGTCCAGTCCAAGGAGAAAATCACTTGATAACGTGCTTTGTCTCTCTTGGATAGGCCCGTCAACTTCGAAAGAAACCACAAGATAACGGTCCATCTAATCAGCGGCCCACCGTGGAATCTTAGCTCCTCATCCCAATAGGTACGGTTTATGTGATGGCTCGAGCTTATCCGCCTTTTTCTTGAGCTAATCTGGCAACTACGGTAGTTGAATATGCTCACCGGGGGCTCTATGATCGACAAGCGCTCAGAAAGCCAAATCTGAAAACACAAAAAGCAAATTTCCGTGAGTAAAATCTCTGACCGCTGGCAGGCACTCGATCGAGTGTCACGCCTGACTCGATCGAGTGACTCATCTGGAGGCGAACAGGAGGTTTTTTATCGAGGTCACTCGATCGAGTGACAGGTTCACTCGATCGAGTGGCCCCTGTACGTCAGATTTTCGCGTGATTAAAAAAAAAGGTTTTTCTATGGGATACCCCTCAACTATCGGCTTTTCCAAGTGGTACCCCCGCCTTTTTCTAATTACAAGATGTACCCCTAAACTTTGTAAATTAGTCTATATTGTAACCAAAGTTATAATTTTCCAACGAAAATTTCTCAATTGATGATATAAATACTGATTATTCCTTATTTTACTTTCATCAACCATGATGTATTTCTTCAATTTACATCCTTTACTCGAAAAAATCTATTCCACCACACTACGACATGGGGTTAACGGAGGGATTGAGGTTGAAGGATTTAAAAGAGTGAGGGAGATAGGTCAATGTCGGCCGACAACAGAGTGCATTTTGATGGGCGTGTGGTGGCTTGGTGAATGGTAAAGAAAAAGAGGTGGTTTGTAGCAACAAATTGGATTAATTAATATGTTAATTATTCATTTTAAAAAAATAATTGTAATACACTTATCACTTTGGTTATGATATGGAGTGATAAGTAAAGTTCAGGGGTACACAATGTAATTCGAAAAATACGGGGGTACCACTTGGAAAAGCCAATAGTTGAGGGGTACCCCATAGAAAAACCCCAAAAAAAAAGACAAATAAAAACCTGCAAAAGACGGGTACTTCCCGTCAGTTGTCGGTCCGGGTCAAATTTCCTAGCATCGAGGCCCATGATGATCTCACCGGTTACCAACCAAGCCGGGCTGTGTCCCGTCTCCATCTGGTCAGCTATACCGATTAGCCTAATCTGGCCCAAGCATGAGTCAGCATCCATTCTTCCTTCGAAGGCATATCGATGTAGCATACAAAAAGCAAAGGCTCTACGCCTGTGGGTGGGAGTAACTCGAACACCGCCAGAATTCATGAATTTATCGGCCAGGTCGAACAAAGAAACAGAATCTCCCTTCACCATACGGGCCGTCTCGGCATGGGACAAGCCAAGAAAGTCTCTCAATCTCCTCCTCGGGTCAGGATAAAACGGAGGAATGGTGGGACGAGCGTTAGGGCACCAACCTCCAATAGCTGCAATTTCTTCGGGGAGAGGGCATAATTATCCACAGGGGAACGCAAAGACGTGGTGGGTAGTATCCCAAAAGGATAAACAAGCATCCAGAAAGTGCGAATCTACCATAAGTCGTTGAAGTGGGAACAAAGCAACAATTCCCATTTGAGTCAGCAGAACTTTATCTTCGTCTCGAAAATATTGGGCCCATGTCTGAAGCACTGCGGTCAAATGATCAATACCCATAGCAAGAGTTTTTCTTTTTGAAAAGAAGAGAAGATTTGATTTGAGATATGAAAATCAATGCCAAGAACCCTCTATTTATAATAGAAAATCTTCCCCTAATCACCTTAGGAATAGGAGTTTTCATCATATTCCCTAATTTACATAGGCATACAGGCCTAACCCAAGAATTTTAGGAATCCATGTCAGAATCTGATCAGGAATCAAGCCATCCCGGGCATTCCCATTTCCAAAAGAAAAATCTTTTCGATTTTTTTCAACATTTTTGCAAAAAAATCAAGAAAGCCAAAAAATCATTTCTTCCCCAGCGTGAGTCGGTGTTTCGCCTAAGTGTTACATACGAATTGCTATGTGTCAGCATACAGGTACACCCAAGACTCCAGAGGAAACCTCATTACAAGAACAACTCCCCAGCGCGTAACACGGATGTGTCTGCAAACGGACACACCCACGGCTTCCTAGGCAAGTCCCCACGGAGTTATTAGCATTAGCTCAGGTATGATTTCTATCTTATGGCTAGCGAGCCCTTCTACGCAAGTCTAAAGAACTATAAACGACCCGATCGGAAGTCTATCAGGCCTTAATCTGCGATTGGCCTGGTAGCTACTCTGACTTTTGCCTTGTCCAACCCTCAGTCAGAGTGGGGGCTCTGTAGACACCCACATTTTGGCCGCCAGGTGTCTATAGCAGTTTCCGAAAAACACACGATGATGATCGGACGTAAACATGACTTAGTACACTCGATTTGGAATCAATGGTAATTGGCGCGAGTTTTTAGCGGAGTAAAAATCTCACCAAACTGACCTCAAATCCAGGCCCAGGGGTCATTTCCAGTCAAATGAGACTAATTTGGGTCAAAACCGAGACCAAGGGCAAAACCATCTTTTAGCGACCGAGTCAAACCCCGGTCAAAGTCAATTCCCGAGCCAAAAATATCTAATGCAATGGCCGAGAAGCCAAGTCGAAATCGGATTCCTCACAAAAATCAGCTACAAAAATATTAAACAATTCCGCAAGAGATAAAATTTTATCTTTTGAAGAGCCATATCACCCGCCCAGCCCCACTCGATCGAGTGGATTAGCTCACTCGGTCGAGTGGGCTCATCAAAAACAGTCTGATCCGAGTTTAGACCAGGCACTCAATCGAGTGCCATGAACCACTCGATCGAGTGGCCTCTTTTTTTCAGCCAAAACCGGGAGTTTCTTACTCTTTAAGCAACTTCTCCTATCTACAAACGGAATCATACTTCCTCTCAAATGGTGGCTTTCTTCCTTGGCAAGTCAGCTATTTCTTATCTAAACCGGGTATCTCTTATCCCGAGTGGAGGTGCTTTCATCCTATAAATACCCCTACATACAACACATCAAACACACACAAATTATCAATCAATTACTCATATCACACCCATCCATACATCCCGAATCTCTAGCAAACCTTAGGAAAGTTATACCGAAATACCGTCCGATTTTCCCTAGGAATTCTAAAGCAAAACAACACAAAATAACACACCTTAACTCTTCCTAGATTCTCGTTACTCCGACGCAAGCGCCGTTACTACGAGTTCCTAAATCGAGACTCGTACTAGCATGTAGGTTGAGGGTGTTCCAAATCCCGTTCTCTCTTCTTCTCTTCTTTTCTCACGTTTTTTTTTCTTTTTCTCGTCCCGTCCGTCGTCGTCTATCATCAAGGGTCGTCGGTCAATATCGTCTTTTACTTTTATCGCATCTAATATCATTATTACTATTTTTCGTACTATTTTCATTATAATGAGTCGTACCTAAGGATTCGATATCGACTCTATATAGTCGAATATCGGATCTAAAGGTGTCAATCATCAAAATATGTTAACGATAAGACCATTGAAGCCGAGTAATTATTACAACGCGGAGAAATTATTGCATCTTAACAACATTCAAACCAATTTTTCAAATAACTTTTCAAAATCCACTCTAAACATCCGACACCGATTCTATAATCGAATGTCGAATATTACGGGTATCAATATTAGAGTCGAGTATAAATTGCATCGTATTTCTACGCGACTTAATCAGGTTTCAAAAACAGAAAACATGTTTTAGAGTCAAAAGCAAACCGGACAGCAGTCCGTACAAGGGGCACTCGATCGAGTGACATCCCAAAAACCGAACCAGGACCTTTTTTTAGGACCACTCGAGCGAGTCCCGTCATGACTCAATCGAGTGGCTCCTGTTACAGTAAAACAGCGAGATTCTAATCATGTCTCGAGCCCCGATAAAATTATTTTAACGACTTCAGTCGTCACGTGCTAAGTCTATCACGTGATTCAACTTTTCAAAGCCACGCTCATATCATGTTTACATCTTTTAGTACGTTTGCTACTTTATTATCGCAATTGTTGTATCGTTGATTGCATTGTAATTCCGGGTGGTATGCCACTCGTATATTGTAATCTGTTATCGTTTTCTTGTTGTTTGTTTTATTGTGCTAAAATGAACATCACATGCTAAAACAACTTTGACGTTATTAGCTTAGATGCATTAAACGACGTAGTCAAACATAATTCCCATGTTTAGTCAAAACATTCTTTGCATATCATTCAACCGTCAAACTAACACGCGTACACGAATAACCAACGATATCTTAGTAAAGGCCGCTAAGTGCGGGCGGGGTTGGGTGTTCTTAGTGAACTTCCCAACACGTACCCTCACCCCTTACTCAGAACCATGGTTTCCGGATGTCCGAAACCATTGGCAAACGAGACTCATTCAATACACGGTATCCGATAATGTCGGTATCGGTATCAAATGCAAAGGGACGAACCCAATAAACTCTGACATTGGAAATGGGCCGTACTTTGTGCACGGCCCACTACGACATAGAGTGGGTTCGAACGGGCCCGAACTCCCACAAAGTTCGGTGGCGACTCCTACTTCGATTTAAATTTAAATTCGACCCATCTCATATGGAGATTCAGTCGCCGCCCCAAACCCGTGCGTGGCCGCGTCGGGGTGGACCTATGTCATGTCC
This sequence comes from Agrostemma githago, assembly GCA_958450325.1. Taxonomy (NCBI): domain Eukaryota; kingdom Viridiplantae; phylum Streptophyta; class Magnoliopsida; order Caryophyllales; family Caryophyllaceae; genus Agrostemma; species Agrostemma githago. The sequence continues at coordinate 52,719,201 of OY288245.1, read as the reverse complement.
ACACAACAGTATGTATGCTTTACGCTAAGTGTCGGTCGGTCTAGATAAGGTTTATACCAGTGCGCATAGCCTTTCCGATAATCGGGACGGACTCCTTAAGCAATTTGCGAAAGGACATGCCGCGAAACTCATACGAATCAGCTATGAACACCTTGACGCAACAAATTTGGAATACATCACGGTATAGTCGGACGTTGGTCACAAGTAACCGACCCGGGAAAAATTGGGGTTATGCATGAATGGAACGCCCTACATTGATTGAAGATGTCCTATTTATGAGCTTAAATGACTAGTGCTTAAAGGGATTGAAAGTACTACTCATATCAACAAAGTGCACTTTCTTTTCTGTTCATCCATGCGAACGAACTTCGTAGTTAAGCGTGCTTGTCTAGGAGTAGTTTAAGGATGGGTGACCTTTTTAGAAGGTTTCCGGGATGCGCATGGGTGAGGACAATATGCGCTGGAAAGGACTTGTGTTGATCTGTGGGACCAGTACAGAGCCTGGCGGGCTACCATGGTTAACATTTGGGTTTTAGTTTGGGTCGGGGTGTTACAATGAACCATCGAACTAAAACGTGCACTTTAGTAACCAATCGATTTCTTTCCGAGTCTCACTCTGAAGACCTCGATGATAAGTTGTACATTACGTATCCCCAGCAGAGTCGCCAAATTGTGAACATGACATAGGTCCACGCCTGGCACGGTCAGGCGCTGGTTTTGGTAGGCAGATGTTCTCGTGTGAGATTGATCTCGAATTTAAATTTAAACCGAAAAGGAGTCGCCACCAAAATTTGTGGGAGTTCGACCCGTTCAAACCCACTCTATATTTAGACAATACTGCCCACAAAGCACGGTGTGTCATATAGTACTAGAGTTTGGGGGTTCGTCCCTTTGCATAAGGACATCGAAGTCGAATTATCGAATATCGTATATCGTATATCGAATGACATTCGTTACCAATGGTTTCGGATATCCGGAAATCGAAGTTTCTGAGTAAGGGGTGAAGGTATCTATTGGGAAGTTCACGAAAGAGACCCAACCACGCTCGCACATAGCGGCCTCTACTAAGATATTGATTGGTGTTATAATACGCATTCAAGCTAGTAAGATGGTGAAATGTATGGCAAACATTATTTTATGCTAGATATGCGAATTGTATGTTGTACTTCGTCATTTTAATGCATCTCGATCTGGTCATAGTTGCTTTAGCTTGTGAATGTTCATTTAAAAGTGGTAAATGCCAAACAAATAAAGCAAACGAACTTAAAATGTGAATTATAAGTTACGGAATTAGAGACGAAGATAAATGGAAACTATAAACGAACTCGTAATTAGAAAACGTTAACATAAACTGTAGATCGAAGATTGGACAGACTCTAATCAGTTGGGCATTGCGTTGTGCATTGATTAGAGGACGGGCTTTAGGCACATGATTCATTACGCTCTGCAACACAGGCGCAGGAGACATGGCTCCTTAGCCTTCAGGCGCGAGAGAAGTTGCACCTGAATTTATGGCGTACAGGACTCAAGCGTAATACTAGCTTGATTCGGAGGCCTCAGAATGTCTCATCCCGACTTGTCCTAGCGAAGTCAAATGCCTTTATCAATATTGAACTCGAGATCGACTATAAGAGTCGTCAATATTCGAATTGATGTTTTAAAGCGGTCGCTCGAAGTCGTAAAATAGAATGCAATATTGAAGTAGATGTGAGACGGGATCTTAGGAAGAAAGGCATTATTACTTTTGTGCATAGACTTGGGTCGCGAATATGAATCCCTTAGCGAAACATTTATAGTTGTTTGACTACATTGAAAGTCTACGATACCTTGTTTTGGCCTCAAACGGGTACTCATCCTAATCCGCCTAGTTTTATGACATGAAATCGTTGCATCAAGCTAATACGAATACCATAACTCTTTGTCTTACGATAGACATCATAACTCTTTGTCTTTAAAAACCGTATGATACTTGAATTGACGTCATAAGGTTCCATACTAACTCGGCACATAGGAACCACAAATTTGGTTATCATCAACATTGTATAAACCTTTAACGAGGCTTGGCTCGTCTTAGAATGAGTCGGGTAATCATATTCCTAAGTACAAACAATTCCAACAACCGCTTATGAAAACGAAGCCTGATCCCGCGTTATGTATTAGAAACGAGTCAGAAGCATACGGTAAATGATTCTGCGGTCACGTCAGAGCCTTGGACTCAGGCGCACGCCATGAGGCGCTCTAATCCTTAGGCGCAGAAGGCCACGCGCTTCAATGTTGAGGCGCCATGACCTACCTGTCTTGATTGGCTAATGTTCGGACTTTTGACAGATTCAAGTATCGAATGCGCATGAAAGAAAAGTCAATTCATGGAAGCGTTTATTAACCGTTGGCATTATTATTGACATCATGTCTCACCCATAAGGTTTAGGATAAGTTGGCCTCATCGGGACCTTTACTTTGTATCAACAACGACTCATCTTCACGAACATTAAGTCCTCGCGTGTCGACAATGTCATTTGGCCAAGAAGGCCTACGATGTTTAATTTCGCTTCATTGGACGTTCGCTAGAATCCTAATTTGAAAATAGTTTTGATAAAGGTATGACTGTAGTAATAATCGAAATGTAAAAGTTAGGTGTTAGTGTGCGATAATGAAATTTTAGATGCGATTATGAAATGTTAGGAGTTATAATACGGTAAATAAATGATAGTACTACTAAAAAAACGAAAACAAATAAAAGGTTAGAATGGGGTTTGAACACCCTCAACATACATGTTCAATTGCTTCGAAGTACGGCCACATGTAGTATGTAACACCCCAGTTTTTTATAAATTTAAATTAAATTAAAATTATGTTTGTATTTTTTATTTTTACGATTTAACTCATAATTCTTAAAACGATTATAAAACGAATTTATCGTTTAATCGTTTCAAACTCCTAAAGTTCTATCTGACTCGGAAAATCTTATATTTAAAACATTTTTTTTCTTCTCTGTTTTGATTCAATTTTATCCATTTAATCTAATTCTTATCGAAAGTCTATTTCGACGATTTAATATCTAAATTCTTTTATTTATTCATATTTAAACTCGAATTTATATTTTTCGGCTCGAAGTTCATTTATTTTAAATTTCGTCAAAACGTTTATTACCTTCCCTCGAGGAATAAATTTAATTCACTTTATCGAAAATTTATTATTTATCGGGAAATACTATTTTCTCGTCTAATTATTTATCTTTATAAGCTTCGTTTTCGTCTCGAATAATTTATTTACTCATTTTATTTGACGGTCCGATTATTTAATACTTTTATTGACTCATTTTAATTCAACTCATAGGTCAGTCAACTTATCGTTACGGAATTCGTTTAATTCGTAGTAATTAACCCAATTTGACCAAATGATTCATCCCACTCATTTATTAATTAACATCCTTTCCCCCTTCCTTATCTTTTATAAATCCACCGCTTCAACCTCTTTGTTTGTCATCTCTTTTTTTGTTCAACTCCCCTTCTGTTTCATCTCCCCAAGCATCCTCCTCCTCTTCTCTTCCGCCACCCTCCTTTTTATTTTCTTTTTCCGTCTGCCACCTCTATGCTTGCCCCTGTTCACCTCCTTCCGCGTGGCGCTGATGTTGCTTCTGTTACGCTGCTGCTGCCGCTGCTGTTGTTCTCTGCCTCAGTCTTCCTCCGTTTCTACACTGTTTTGTCGTCCCTGTTTCAGCCGAGGTAGTTTCCTCGCCCTTCTCGTTCTTCTTTTTCTTCTTTTGTTCTCATTCTCTTTTGCTGCTGCTGTATCGTGTTGTTTTGTCATACGTCGGCTGCTGTTGTCATTGTTTTACTGTGTTTTTCTTCTATTCATCGCACCTCTTCGTTCCGTCTTCGTTGTTGTTTCTCGTGTATGTTGTTCGTATTCTCCTTCTTCTTTGGCTGCTATTTATTGCACCAGTCCTTGTTCTCTTTCTTCTTTCATTCGTGATTAGTGCTGCAGTGGTTGTCATCCTTCATTGATGTTGTCTTCCGCATCTGTTTCACTGGTATTCGTCCTGCGGTTGCTGTTCGTGGTTGTTGTTGTTATCACCGACATTTTGTTTTCTTCCTCGTTTCCTCTTCTGTTTCCAATACATGTATGCTGCTGTTGTGTGCACGCTCTTTTGTTTCTGCGGGTTCGTCTTGTCGGTCTCGATTAAGGTTGTTCTTTTTCTGTCAATGATACTCCTCAGGTGTTGTTGTGTTCCCACTACTATTCTGATGCTGTTTATTCGCGTTCCTCGGTTTTCGATCGTCGTAATGTTGTTGCTGTCCACGTGTCATCGATTTGTTACTCTTCTTTTTATTCTATTGGATTTCACACTACTACTACTACTACCGTGTTTCCTTCATATGCCGATGCCGCCCTTTCTGATGTGTATTTTTTTTTTTTTGGTAAAGGGTAAGTATATATATATTAGGAATCAATATACAAATAAGTGACTACATCAGCTTATGTAGCCATCTCGCATCTTTGGCGTTTATCGGATATTTGATCCTACACATAATTCTATTCTTAACATCCTCTTTGATCAATTTAACAATATTCATTGGGTGTTGAAGCTTTCCTTCAATTCTGCAAATATTCCGGCTCCTCCAAATATGATAGAACGCAGCGTTAATCATGGTTCTCAAGACATTGCACTGCAGCTTAGATCCTCTCAACTTACATGCCCATTTAAATCCGTCAAATCTCGGTATTGATTTCCAAACCCAGTCACCGAGCAACCCCATCACGCGAGTACTCCACTCACAACCAAACATTATGTGCTCAAGATTCAGAGCTCGAAACCCCAACTCTAGCCAATTTTTTCCTCGTGCTCAAAGCTCCCCTAAACACTAGCCAAGCAATGAAGCTATGTCTCGGGACACTCCAACCACTCCAAACGAGCCTAGCCCAATCAACCTTAGGTTTCACAACCCTCATCTCGTGATAAGCCATGGAAATCGAAAATCGATTAAGAGACCCATGCTATCGAGGCCAATTTAGCCACTGCAGCCTCATTCCAAATGGTCAAGTCTCTAATACCCAGTCCCCCTTCATCCTTCGGACAACACAAATTCTCCCAACTCACTAAAGCTCGATTAGTTCCTTCCACACCCCCTTCCCAAAGGAAGTTACGGCATATAGAGCTAATACGATCCAAAATATATTTCGGTATAATGAACACCATAGCCCAATAGTTGTGCAATTGAGAAAGCACTGATTGGACCAGAGTCAGTCTACCTGCATAAGACAATTTGCGCGCACCAATGCTAGAAATTCTCGCAATAATGCGAGAAATCAGGATGCCACAATCACTTTTCCCCAATCGAGTACTCTGAATAGGTAATCCAAGGTAACGAAAAGGAAAAGTACCTTCAATGCAGCCTGAGAACTGGAGTATCTCGGCCTTCCTGTCATCATCAACCCCCGCAAAGTACGCATGAGATTTACCCACGCTAATACTAAGACTCGAGGCCCTACTAAACATTGCAAAAGCCTGCCACAGGAATTCCATCGATTCCTTCTCCCCTTTACAAAAGAGAAGGAGGTCTTCAGCAAACAGCAAATGAGTCAGCTTCATTGCGCCACACTTCGGATGATACTTGAAATGCCTATCCAACCCTCCGTGTGTCAGAATTCTGGAAAAGTATTCCATACAAATTGTGAATAACAGTGGAGATATAGGATCCCCCTGCCTCAGCCCCCTTTTACCCCGGAAAAAACCAAAATTATCACCATTAGCACTCAGCGAATAAGAGACAGTCTCAATACATTCCAAGATCAATTTGCGGAAGTGATCTGGAAAATCGAGAGCCTTGAGCATCTGATCCACAAAGCACCACTCAACCGAGTCATATGCCTTGTGTCCTTCGTTCCTCCCTCTTCGTGTTCTGATTTCTATTGACTTATGTCCGTTGTTCTCTTAACCTGTTCGTGATTTGTGCTACATTTTCCGTGTCACTTTATTCTTTTCCAACTTTCTCTTATTTCGACTACTTTCCGTGTCTACGTATTTCTGAGCCCCGTTGGAGCCTCAAGCTATTTGGTAGAACAAGAGTCAAGACGACTTTCGAGTGTGACTGCAGCTTGGACTATTAGACGAGCAATTACTTTGAAGTTATCGTTCCGACTCAAGGTAACTTTAGGACGTTACTCGATTTTATATCGTATGTTTGAGTAGTAGTATGTAGTACATATTTTAACTTCGGTTTTCTTAATTTTAGTTATTTATTATTTCGCTAAAAATATTATTTTTAAATTGTGTACCTTATAAATATTTTACGACTTTCGATATCGTTTTATAAATCGTTAGTAATTTTATTATTAATGATCGTTATAATATTTTGTTGGTTATCATGATACTAATAACTAAATAATATCGATTTCATTTTTTCATCATATTTCGTTAATATCTAATTTTTAACTCAAAATCGTATTTTTATATTATAATCGAGATTTGTATATTCGTTCAATAAATTAATTTTCGTTTTACGATTTATACTAATAAATGAGAAAATAGTCGATTTAGTTTTAAATATATTTTTAGTCGAGACTATTTTCACTAATAATTTCCGATTGACTACTTTTATTAAAATCCATATTATTTATTAATAAAAGCTTTTTATTAAAAATAATTTGGAATCTTTGTAACTCTCATTTTATTTATAAAACTTGTTTACTCAATTAATTTTGATATCGTTTTTCTTAAATTATCTCCTTTCTGAAAATTTATAGTTTTAACTCGATTTCTTAATTATTTATAAAACACTATATATTGACGTGTTATATTTTATTTATATTTTGGGTAAGGAATTTAGAAATATATTAAAATTACGATAACAACGATAATAATAAAATGTTAATTTCGTTACAAATGCTATTTTTATACATTTCACTTATTTTAATAACTTACGTGCTTTCTATAAGACTTTCTATTTTAAGTAAGTTTCTAAAATTAGTACGTTTCTATTTATAGAAAGTTTCCCTTTCAATATAAAATGTTTATTCCTTTTATTCATATTATTTATAATGATTATATCCTTTGTTTTTATCGATAATAGCTTGTTTTGGAGTTATGGAATAAAGACAAGTGTGGGGGTTAGAGTAATATAATATAGGGTCTACGTTTTTGCCATCAACTATAAGGCTAGTGTATCAGGAATCGGTACATTGGTTGTTGAACCAGGTGACAGGTATCCCGGGAGTTGTGTATATTTTGACTTTAAGCTTAGGCCTCGCAGTATGTCGCCGTCATAAGTTGAACTGGGTGACAGGTAATCCCAAGAGGGGTGTGCATTGTCTTAAACTAGGGTCATGCATTTATAAGTCGCCGTCTTATTATGGTTGAGTATCCTAGTTAGAGACCGAAGTTTGATTTGTTTGAACTAAGTTCTCGAAGCTAGTTTTAGTATTCTCTTGGTGAAAGTCTAACCTACTACACTGAATATTTTCATAATGCCATTTTGATAATTTTTATTATTATCGATACATTTTGGTTTGCAGGTTGGCAAATATTTGAAGTTTTCTTCCGAAAACTTGTTCTGATTTTATTGTTCCAAAATTTTAAGTTTTCTCCGAAAGCTTATTTTTATTATATCATTTTATGATTTCTATTTTAATTATTTTGATATAATAATTCTATTATTTTTCCATATGATATAATATGGCTGGGAGAACATCCGAGTTACTCCCCACTGACGTGGCTGTTATGTTTATAACCATGTTTTGGGTGTGAGCTAGCGAGTAGCATGAATCCTACTCTTTCTTCATTCATGTTTATTTATGGATTTTTGTAACCCTGTTTGGAGAATATTTATTTTAGCCCTTTTGTAAAAAGTGGCCTCTGTATTGACTGGCCGTTCTTTTATTAAAATATAGAACATCAGTGTGTTTTAATCCCGAATCTACAGTGTTTCCGCCACTGTATTGCGTTAGAATTTCTAGGGGATTACAGTAGCGGTCATGAACATGGAGAGACTTTTCGGGTTACGTAGGATAGTTAAGGTGTTTTTAGAGTGCTTAGGTATTAAAGTGGATAAGGGTGCAAAATGACGAGTTGTTGATCCCCTCAAATAATCAGCATAAGAGTGTATTTATAGACTTTTTGAAATTTAAAAATGTGTTTGAGCGCCGAAACCTAGTTTCTGATTTCGAAACATATATAGGCGCGCAGCAGGGCATGCGCCTTGTTTTTTTGGAGCGCAGAGGTGTTAGCGCCTCAATTCTGGGTCAGGCGAGTGCTTGCGATCAAGATCGCGTTGATTAGAAGTTATACAAAATACGAGATTGATATCTGCGTTATTCGAGGGTCAATTGATTTGATTGATATTATGTATTTGGACACGATTTGAGCTTTTTAGTTTGTTTTGGGGTTTCGGCTTTGACCAGGATTGACTCGGTCGCTAAAAGATGGTTTTGCCCCCGTTAACGGTATTGGCTCTAAGTTGCTTTATTAAATCGGAAATGACTCACTAAGTCTGTTTTTGTGGTCGGTTTTGAGAGATATGCACTCTACTATGTGCCCGAGTCCGATACTATTGATTATGAGGTCGTACTCGAGCATTTTGAAGCACGTGGATGTCCGATCATTGATGCGCGCTGTCGCTAACACGCATGCAAACAATATTTATAGTCCCAACTGGCTACTATATAGGAGTGGTAAGTCAGGTCGAACCTCAGAGAAGCAGTGAAATGTAATCGGTCAAGTCTAGGAATGATTGAGATTGGGGTCTAGAAAGGGGGGTTGAGAGACAAGGTAGAATAAACGAATTAAACGAATTAAGTAACTAGAAATGGGAAACAATGATAAGGATGACGTTAGGGGGAGTCGGGAAGTCAAAACTACAGACAAGGACACAAGAATCACGAAAATCATCAGAAGGTAAATAAAGGGAGGAGCCACCTTTCGGTTTCCCTACCCGACCTAGCAAAAACCCGCTTTCGCGACGAAGGATTTAAGGTCTCAAGATAATATTACCCAAACCCCGAGTTTCCCATATTGGTTCGAGTGAGTCAAGCTAACTGAGTTGATCGGGCTAAGTCAACCAAACACAATAATCTCATACAAGATATATCACCTCAAAATGCAACAATCTCCATAAAACCAAGGCCCAAATTTTAAAGTTCCTCCTCCCCTAACGCCCAAACTAAATTCTACTCACTAATCATAATAAGCATAACGAAATAAATAACAAGAAGGTTAGGAAAAAGGTAAATCATATTGATCAAGAGGAATGAAAAGTAATCTCACACAATAGAGAGGAAAACACTACCAAAACAACAACCAAGCAAAAAGGAAATAAACAACAGTACAAGGCAAAATAAAAGAATTAACACAAATACTAGAAAGGAAAATGAAGAAAATAAACAAAGGAGAGAGAAAATAAGAGAGTACCAACAATGGAGAAATTCATAAAAGAGAAAGATGAAGACCATAATAATAAGAATAATGAAGCTTCAAGGCACCCAACGAGGATCTTGTCACATAACCCTTGTAAAACCCCTTGATGTTCAATGATAATAAAAACCCAAATCCTCAACAAAGATAAAAATCAACTTCATTGCCAAAATAAAAGATTAACATAAATCAAAAGAGTAATCTTGATTTACTAGAATAATTCTATGGAAACTACAAAGGATGATAATCTAATAAAGGAAGCTCCTAAAAGTATGAAGATGATAAACTAAGCTAGAAAATGAAAAAGGTAGAATAAAGATGGATGGATTACTAGATGATTGTGGATGATGATGTAAGAAACTAGGGTTAACTATATATACATAGTTCTTAATGGATCACATAAACTAAGGCCCAAATCCAATCTTGCTTCATTAAGGAGACTTTTGCCCAATGCATCTTCATATGGTATAACTTCACCCTGCGATCAAAAGTCATCCACGAGTTAATATCGCCGGGTGAAACTTCACCCGATGGTTTCACCCGATGAAATCTCTTTCCAACGTGCGCATTTCGGAACTCCTTTACCGTCGGGCGAAACTTCACCCAATGGGTGAAAGTTTCGCCCGGTCATTTTGCCCGGTGGTGAATGTTCCTTGAAGATCATCGGGGAGGTAAAAATGTCATCGGGCGAAACTTCGCCCGGTGATGTCTCATCGGGTGAAACTTCACCCGTTGGTTTTTTTCCCTCGTTTCTGGTCTCTTTCTTTACCGATTGATTGGATTGCTTGAACTTTTAGTTTGCGCGTTGTTTTTCGGACGATATTCCTTCCTCTCGTGCTCTTGGAAGCTCGGACACGCCTTTGGTTAAGAATCCTATCAAAATAGATAGAAAAACTACCAAAAAAACATAAAATGCAAACGAGAGACGCTAATGCGAGAAAGACTAAAAATAAGGCGATAATCGCACTCTAGTCACGCGAAACGGAGGAAAAATGGGTCTAAATTAGAGGGAAAATGGTCCAAATTTGACACACATCAATTCCCCCACACTAAACCGTTGCTCGTCCTCGAGCAAAGACCCAAAAAGAAACTAACTAATACTACTACTTCTACTAAGCTAGACTATGCTAAGCCGATACGGGTAAATTAACAGGCCCGCTCCGTCCCTTTAACTCACATCGAGATACCCATGAGGTAGAGTACCTCTATGTAAGGCAAGACGGGTCTTGCTTAAAATTGGGGATGCGACTAACACACACACAAACACATAAAACAAAGAAGACACACCAAAAGATAGTTTCACCCAAAAGAAAATAAATCGCGGAATCCCTCATCGAAATGGCGGAGAAAGCACCAATTCTAAACTCGAGACAAATGAGAACACTACCAAGTTAGTCACCCAAATTGACATGGATAAAATTCTAATAGGATGACAATCAAACAATAAGAATATTGAAAATTTACCAAGGTCCTTCTAGTCCACTAAAGATGTCTACAACGGGACGATAAATGGAGTGGATAAGTGAGAACCATGGAGTTAGTAAGCACTAGAGGTAAGTGTTATCCCGTCTCCTAAGCTAAGCCTAGAGGGTCGTCCCAAACTCGAGAAAGCCAATTAGACCAAACAAAAAGTGAACAAGTGTTTGCAAAATGGTAAGGATCGACTAATCACCGCTATTTTCCTTCCTCAGGACTCGGTCCTCTAGTAGGCATTTCACAGTAAATAGTCAACCAAGGATTTATTTGGATTTGAGAATGTTTTTCGAGGTTTTGATTTTGTTTTTGGTTTTTCTTTCCTTTCCCCATTTTTTTGGTTTGAGGGATTTTTTTTTCATTGCCCTTCTTCTTCATTTTTCCCTATTGCTTTTTGAGTAGCCCATAATTGGCAAGATGGTGCATTTGAGAATCAACGTAAAGCATATTTTTGCAAACTTATTTGTGGATGTGTATGAATGGTAGGTACATAGGCAAGTCGGATGTGCACCCCCTCCGAACCCACAAAAAGATGGAAATTTGGACTAAAAGATGGCTCCTCAAGTAAGGTCACCTAAGAGAACGAGAAACGGTAACCAAGGCCTTATCAATCCATGGGTGGTCAAATACAAATTCCGATGTAGACCCGTAGTAGAAAAAATGGACTCATGGTAAAAACTCAATGCAATCATTGGTTCAAGGTCATTCTACTAGAATAATGTCCAAAAATCAAAATGGGCTCCTAACAAGGGAGTAATAAACACTCGGCCTAAGCTCAAAATCGGGTTTTTGAAACTTTTACCTAGACACACTATACAAAAATGAAAAAGAACACAAAAAGAGCAAAACAAATACACAAGTATAGCCAAGCATTCCGATCTCCATCAAGTCAACACAATCACAGCCACCAATTCGAAAACGTTCACCAAGTGAACCTCCAAATAGCATATATGCCCAAACTCCCATACGAATAAAGAAGTAGAAGGACAAAGGTAGAGGATATTACCAAGTTGTCTTCAATTTCACTACCTCAAAATCCATATGCTAAATGGTTGGTGACATACCCACAAGAAGGAGAAAGCAATGCAATACAAGTGACACTAAAAAGAGAAGAAAAATAAAACTAAAAAGAAGAGAAAAGTAAAATCTTTTTCGGCTTTTTGGTGTTTTGAAGGAAAAAAATGAAAAAAGGAGGAAAAGGATAGTGGATCCCTCCTCCACACTAAAACTGTGCATTGTCCTCAATGCAAAAGTAGGGGAAAAGATCGAAAAAGTAGAAAAGGAGAAAAATCGAAAAATCTTTTTGAATTTTTATGCTTTTTCGAAATTTTTTGTGTTTGTCAAAATTAAGTGACTTAAAAAGAAAAGAAACAAAAATGGAGAAAAACAAAACAAAATAAAGAAAAGGAGGTGGCGGGCCTAGATGTAATCACGTCACCTAGACCCTAGCCAAAGAGGAAAGCGAAGAATATTGATAAAATAAAATGAAATAAGAAAATGGAATCAAAGAAAATAAGAAAAGAAAATGAAATAAAGTGAAAATAAAAGAAGAAAATGAAAATGAAAAAGGAAAAGGAGAAAAACCGAGAAGAGGAAAGAAAAAAAGAAATAAAAATTTGGATTTTCCAAATGGTCTTGGTGCAATCACTTCACCTAAAACCGGAAGCTTAAAAATCAGGTCCTTCTTCTCTAAGGCAGTTGCTATAAAACATCACGCATACACGACCCAACTAGGATCACGGAGGGGCTGACAACTTACCAAATCATCAAAAATTACCAACAACAAATAACCAATAACCAACAATCATCAAATGCCAAAACTGGCGCTGCAGAAACTGACAAAAATTACTGACAACCATCCAATAAACTGACAAGCACGACCGACCGACCCCCCCCCCCCACACACACACACACACACACTAGCACTAACAACACTCAACCACTCACATGGGAACCGGGGGACAAGGTGGCGGGTAATAAGACCCAGGCGGAGGCATACTGAAAAATTGATCAAAGTAGTGCTGCTGTTGTTGCAACATTCATTGGTTCTCCTTCGCCGCCAACCTCACTGCTTGGGTGTCCCTTGCAGCGTCCCTAGCCATCTTGTAGTTGTTCCGGGCGTACTCAAAACCATCCCTAGAGTACGTGTAAGAATTATGTGCAGTATCACGCGCATCCCGGGTTACCTTATAGGCATCATGGGCCAAATTGAGTGAGGTGGTTGAATTCTCCCAAGTCTAAAGAGTGCGATCATAAACCTCCCCCACTGGTTATAGAATTCCTCCAATCCGAAGAACGAGGAGTGTCTCGGAGGACTCATGTTCACGTCCTCCTGAAATCTGGGGGTAGACTGGGTAATGGTCGAGTGTCTGTGAGGGGTAAAGTCCGTGAAATCGGGGGTGAAAAACTTAGCGGCCTGCGGTTCGGACTGGCGGGAGGAAGAGGGTCCATGGAATGAAGAAGGTAATGCTCTCTGACCCTCGTCCCGGAAAGTTACGACTTCTGGTTCTTTCTTTTGTTACGTCCTCGACTTCTACCTCGTCGTCACCATAGTCAAGGGGTCCTGCGGGGTAATTGAATTGATAAAACATACCTCGGGTATGATCCCAAATGTATTCCCCGGACCTCTTTGGCATGCCAAAATTCTCTTCATTATCGAGCGAAACTCACTCGGGATTAGGCATTGCTATGGCTCTCAGCTCAATAATTTTCCACAGAAATAAACTGTTATTGCTACCTAGGGGCCAAACCTGAAAAGGACAGTAAGTCTCATCAAAAAACTTCCCCACTCCGACCATTGGTGTCTCGGTGCCCAAATCAATGCCCATCGTTCTAGCTATCATCGAAACCACACCACCACAAGAAATTTTCTTACGGTTGCCCTTCGCAACTTGGGCAAAATGCTTAGCTAGAGTCTCAGACATATCAATGGAAGGCCCTCTGTTCAGGACCGCATCCTCAAGCAACTGTACGGCCGTAGCGCTACGGTTATTATGCGTATCATAGCTCGAGAGAAAAGAGTTGGCTATGATACGTGCCAAATACTTTAGGATGGGGTTCCGAATAAAGAATGACCGCATTTTACCCCCTTGGAAAGTCCTTTGGCGGGAAATCTTTTGCCAAAACCAATCTCGGGCAAAAATTTTCTCTCTAGATTGCCCCGCCCGAGGTTTTCCTAAGACAGAAGTGGGTAGACCGAGCAATCCGCCAAGATCTCTAAGAGACAAAACATAAAGAGTCTTACGCAACTGAAAGGAGACGTTGGTGTCATCACCACCACTCAGCTCATAATCGCAAGGAATTCACAAGTCAAGTTTCTAAAAGTTTCCTCGGTCGAGGTATAAAAATTTATCAACCAATATTTTGACACATTGCTCGGACCTGTGACTCAACACCCAAACGGGCAAGAACAACCTGCGGCGCCCAACGAGTAGGCTCGAGACGACAATCCCAATTTTTTTTTAATTTTTCAAGATGGGCTTTCTTAGCAAAATGAACACCAGACACGGAGTGGCGAAAGTTATGACGAATAGTCGGGTAACGTACCTCGAGCGGAACAGGTTGTTCGCGCAGGACTGGGCCTTGGACTTGGACCGGCACCGGAGCAGGCTCTTCCCGGAGCTCAACCGGCTCTTCCGAATATGACGAGGACGATGAACCCGAACGACGATTGAAAACAAACGAAAGCCTCTTCCTAGCAGTTTGTTTGAATCCCCTTGTGATTGATGATTGAAATTGATGATTATGGTGATTGGGTTAGGGTTTGGGGTTGTAAAACTTGAGTCGATTTCTCAAAAACAAATCCTAAAAGATGTTAGAAATTCGATAGAGATGAAAAGGGTGGAATTTGATTTGAATTTGGTTGAGAAAATGGAGGATTATAAGGGATTTAAGATGATAGAATTTGTGGGTTTTTGGGGTTATTTTTGAGGGGAGAGAGAGAGGAAGATGGTGAAATAAGGAGAAAAGGGGGTTGGGTTTGGGGTTAAAGCTAACGCAGGGTGAAGTTTCACCCGGTGGTCACCATCGGGTTAAATTTTACCCGACGGTGGACCAAAAATCTTCAATTCCGCGCAGTTTACCGTCGGGCGAAGTTTCGCCCGATGAGATTCCATCGGGTGAAGTTTCACCCAACGGATTTCCGTCAATTCCGAGTCGCAAATAATTTTACCGTCGGGCGAAGTTTCGCCCAATGAGATTCCATCGGGTGAAGTTTCACCCGAAGGATTTCCGTCAATTCCGAGTCGCAAATAATTTTACCGTCGGGCGAAGTTTCGCCCAATGAGATTCCATCGGGTGAAGTTTCACCCGAAGGATTTCCGTCAATTCCGAGTCGCAAATAATTTTACCGTCGGGCGAAATTTCGCCCGATGAGATTCCATCGGGTGAAGTTTCACCCGACTGGTTTTTCTTCAGCTTAAGTAATTCCAGCACAATTGCCATCGGGTGAAATTTCACCCGGTGGTTTTATCCACTCAATTTAAGCCTTTTTGCTGCAAAAATTCTTCTCGACCTGGTCCAAACCAACCTTGATTCCTTATTATAAACACTCTCCTCAATCCATGCTTTAAATTACATGGAGAAAAACTATGTTAATCAATGTAGAGCATCCCAAATATTCCAAAAGAAATCGTCTCAATCCTGCAAAAAATCATTAGAAGTAAGCTCCAAAGGAAAACCAAAAACTATTGTCCGAGGAAAATAAAAAGGATACGAATATACAAATATTTACAAGATGGTTATTATGGACACCACCAAACCGAATAAAGTTATTCCAGCTTAAGTGGGGTTGCAAGAAAAGCAACCCGGGATACCATGGTTCATGTTCTCGAAAGTAATATCACCAACCATACGCTCTCTCCTTGGCCTTGGCAAACACATAAGGCAAGCCACTTCCGGTAGCATATCACACACATCAATAATTTCTTCTTCGGGAACCGGACCAAGTATAAATAGAGCACCATCATCTTCACTATCGTCGTAATGGACATCTTCTATAGATGTTTCCTCGGTGGCATAATCGATGGTCGATGCAAAGTCCAACAGATTAGAGTTTTGGTAATCATCTTGTGCTAAAGTTCATCATCGGATGATATTTCCACCATGTGGTTCCACAATTCCTTTCCGAAAGGAATATTTGGCAGGAAGGCAGACAATACAAATTGAATGGTACTATTACCAACGTTGAAAGATAGTCTCCCTCTTTTCACATCAATAAGCACTCCGCCGGTGGCTAAGAAAGGCCGTCCTAATAAAATGGGGTTACGCTCCTCAATGGGCATGTCAAGAACCAAGAATTTGGTAGGGATGTACAAGGTACCTACCTTGACCGTAAGATTGCGAGCTAACCCTATCGGCTCTTTCGCAGTCCCGTTGGCTATCTGTACATTAAGCGGAAAGTGTGCCATACTCTCAATATTAATGGTTTGAGAAATGAATAAAGGCATAAGGCTAATGTCCTCTCCTAAATCTCATAAGGCTCGATGTATTTCAACAATATCAATGGAACAAGTTATGGAAAAACTATCGGGGTCACCAAGTTTAAGAGGAATGGTAAATTTTAAGGTGACCCTAGGTAATGTAGGAGTTTCCTTCTTCATGGTATAATTCAAGATCATATCCATTATATACTCGGTAGGAGTAGGCATGGAAGGGCTAGTCTCTAGATTCTCAAGCAAGTCGGTGAAGGTTATGCTTTCCATAGCTTGGTTACTCGAGGGAACTTGTTGTATGTCATTCAAAGGTGGAACATTGATTCTTAAGATCAAATTCATGGCTTCCATTGGGATTTGTTCAATAACATAGGTAAGGTCTCCTACAAGGTATTTAGAAGGATCTCTCTTTGGTTGTTCGGTAATGTCCCTAACCACATTCTCATCAAAGGCAATGATTGAGGGATGAGATGTATAGGGTTGTGGCCTGGGTTAAAGAGTTTCACCGGTTCTTTGTTGTTCACTACTCTAATGGCATTCATGGACGCATAATTGGAGGGATATGTCAATTCACGGGAATATCGAGTTCGAAAGGCGGCACGCTCCTCCAAGGATTCAATTCTTGCTCGATTAGATGTCTTTTCTTCCAATAAATACTTGAGTGTCCCTTGAATATCATAAGAATGTTGAGAATTACCTTGAGTGTACCTTGGAGGGCCTTGATTACATTGGGGTTGAAATCTAAAAGAAGGACCATAACTAGGTTTATGGGGTCCTTGGGGATAGTAATTGCCTTGATTGAAGTGATTTCCACGAGAAAATTTTTGTTGATGGTCAAACCCATAGGAATTAGAATAAACCCTTTAATTGGGGGCTCTTGGAGTTGATTGATCTTGGCAAGGATATGGTTCTTGGGTTGGCATAGAATAAAACCCGGCTCTCCAATTAGGATTGTGTGTATAAGGTTCTTCATAGGTTCCTTGAGCATCAACTTGATATACTTTCTCTTCTTTCATGCGAAAATCGGAATCATGGTCATACTTCCCACAATAATGATCGCATGGAATCTCAACTCGATATAACTTGGGCGGTGAAATAGATGTTCGCCTTGGTGGTGTGACTCTTCTAAGTGTGGTCAATTTCCTTGATGAAGGCCTCATCTTGGGTTTGAGAAACACCTCTAGCAACAATTATCTCAAATCTCTCAATTAATTGGTCGATTCTCGCCTCAAGAATGGCTTCCATATCATTTGATGACTTTGACCTTTTGATTGACTTACTACTTTGCGTTTCTTTAGAATGCTGTAGACACCCACATTTTGACTGCCATGTGTCTATAGAAGTTTCCGACAAACACCCGATGATGATCGGACGCAAACGTGCTTTAATATATATTCGGAAACGGGCTCAAAATCATTGGCATTTGGCTTGGGCTTTTTACGGAGTACATATCTCACAAAACCAACCTCAAAATCAGGCCCAGTGGGTCGTTTCGAGTCAAATAAGACTAATTTGGGTCGAATCCGGCACCAGGGGCAAAACCGTCTTTTAGTGACCGAGTCAAAACCCGGTCAAAGATATTTTCGAGACACAGGGACCAGCCGTGACACCTCACGTGGCTGATTCGAGATCAAACACTACAAAAATCAGCTACGCAAAATATTAAACAAATCCGTTTGAAGATGGAATTCGATCTCAAGTAGGAATTCTATCGGAATACCGAATCAAACACTCGACCGAGCTAGGACACTCGGCCGAGCAGCCCATACCAGCCAAGATTCCCTTTCTTCTTTGCCAAGTAAACGGAATTCTCGTTCTTCTCAGCTTCTTACGTTTCCTGTCCTAAGCGGTAGTTCCTATCCAATTACCTCTCCTAGCCAAGGTCGGGAACTTCCCTATAAATAGCCCCTTGCACAACACTTTTTACACACCAATCAATCATCCATCATCAACTTTTTTATCACACATCTACGATTCAGAAATATACACTTAGCATCGAGAAACCGATAGTATATCCGAGATCCGACGAAACCGGCCACCTCTTACCCTTTACACGTCCAAACCAAAAAACCACCATAACTCACCGACATTAACTCGACGCTCCCGTGCCTAAGCCACATTCCGACGAGCCCCGTTCCGAGTACACAAAGCATGTAGGTTGAGGGTGTAAAATCAAACCCGTTTCTCTTCTTTCTCTTCCTCTTCCTCTCGTCTTTTCCCTTTTTTTGCGCCGTCGGTCGATTTTTTTTTACGGGTCGTCATTGTATTTTTTATTATTTCTAATATCGATACTACAAAAATGTTTTTATAAAACAAACGTTCTTAAAAATACGATATCGATTCTCTATAATCGAATATTGTATCAAAAAGAACTAAATTAATCTCGTTGATGCTAAAAAATCGTTACATAAATTTCTTAAAACAAAATACAACGATTTTAACGCGGAGAGAGTCAAACATCGTTTTTTTAGTTTAAATTTTAAAATGATTTACAAAAACATTTTTTAACCTTTTCTAAAAGAATCATTCCGAGTATTTAATATCGATTTCATAGTCGAATATTGAATATAACGAATATCGCAAAATTAAGTCGAGTATAAATTATGCAATATTTATACGCGATTTAATAAAGCTAAAATTTTCCGAAAATCAATTTCGAAAACAGCCCGGGACGCGAGTCGCGTGCGTCCCGGGCGAGGCGCGCGGTTCCCTGAAAACGCGACACAGAAATCGATTTCGCTCTATTTTTTATTATTCTTCGAACATCGTTTTTTAGACAAAACAGCGGGTTTTAGGCATATTTCAGATCTCGATATTTTTTCCTTGACCTCGGTCAACACGTGTTAATCCATCACGTGTCATAAAACTTTTCAAAATCATGCATATTATCGTATTCATATTTTTTATTCAATCGTTACTAACACGTTTGTTCATCTTTTTAGCAATTTCCTTTTATCGTTTGTTTTATTATACTAAAACGAATCTCACATGCTAAATTCAACTTTGACGTTAATTCTCATGCACAAATCGACTTAGCAACCCATTCAATTTCTCGCATGTTTAGGGAAAACAATGTTTGCATATCATTCATCGTATTACTAACGCGCGTATTCAAAAATCATTCGATATCCTAGTAGAGGCCGCTAATGTGCGGGCGGGGTTGGGTGTTCTTTGTGAACTTCCCAACACGTACCCTCACCCCTTACTCAGAACCTCGGTTTCCGGATGTCCGAAACCATTGGCAACGAGAGTCATTCAATACACGATATCCGATCAAGTCGATATCGGTATCAAATGCAAAGGGACGAACCCAATAAACTCTGACATCGGAAATGGACCGTATTTTGTACACGGCCCACTACGACATAGAGTGGGTTCGAATGGGCCCGAACTCCCACAAAGTTCGGTGGCGACTCTAACTTCGATTTAAATTTCAATTCGATCCATTCTCATATGGAGATTCATTCGCCTCCCCAAACCCGCGCGTGGCCGCGTCGCGGTGGACCTATGTCATGTCCACAATTTGGCGACTCCGCTGGGTATTAACTGATGTGTGACTTACCATCGGCATCCTCAGGGTGAGACTCGAATAGAAATCGTTTGACTGGTACAATACGCGTTTCAGTTTTACGGTTCATGCATAACCCCATATTTTCCCGGGCCGGTACTGGTGACCGACGTCCCACTATACTATCGATGTAGTCCAAATTGGATATGTCGAAGGTATCCATTAGCCAATTCGTATGGGTTTTACGACATGTTCTAAGCTCAACTCGACTTAGGAAGTCCGCCCCGATTCTCGATAGGCTGTGTACACTGGTATAGACCCTTACAGACTGACCGAGACTTAGAATTAGAGCATACATGGCATCGTTATACTGTTTCCATGACTACGTGCTACCTGATTTACAAGTCTTTTTCAAAAACCGTCATTTTTTTTCAAAAATTGCATCCTTTTCAAAATATCCAATTTTCAAAACCCGGGACATATACCGAATTTAGGATCCACGATTTTACTCAAAATAGCCTATTTTTAGCCGGTATTATGCCCATTTCAAAACTCAAAAATATTTTCGAACTTTCAAAACCGTGGCCCGACCCACCTTTTCCGTTTTTCGAAAAAAGGGTCGGTTCTCCCCGAATATTTTTCGGGCTTTTCAAAAAATCATATTTCGAAACCTTCCTCTTCTTAGGACTTCCCGTATTTAGCAGTGTCGGGTCGTGTCATAAGTCGTCAAGGTCTTATATAACTCCGTCGATCTTATATCACGAGTTTCCTCCCTATCCCAGTCCGCCTTATTAGACTAAGGCAAGGCCCACCTACGTAGGACATACTCCTACAAGGGTTGGCCCGTCTACCCAATCGAGTCCAAAGTCTGGGGAATGTCTCACGTGAATCTCCTTTCAAACAGGACCGGCCCACACAGCCAGATCCTAAAGGAGGCCCACCTTTCAAAAGTCACCCGTCTAGGAGTCTTTTCCGAGTCAACCTCTTACAAGGCATAGCCCTATAACAAAAGGCTCGTGACCCTTACGTCTAAGGGTCAGTCGTCCGACACTCGAGTCTTAACAAAGTCTTTGATCCCGCTTGGGGGCTACCTTCTAGCAGAACGATCAATCACGGTTGCTCTAAGGGTCATGTCTTACACGTGTCTCACGTACCCCACCTTTGAGTCACTTAGATGCCACACCATCTGAGTCCTTAGTTTCACTTGGGGGCTATTCCCCGACGGAGCGATTAATCACAGTCACCCCAAGAATCGCACCCTACACATTTGTCTTAGGAGAGTCTAACCCGAGTCAAACATGGTCGCCCCATTTTCGGACTCACCCTCGTGCAGCTTGAGTCTCATCGTCAAGTCCAAGCCAGGGTCGTTACCTCGTCCAGGTCAACGTTCGAGTATCCCGGTCCAAGAGTCTTTGTCGACCCGCCACCCCGGGCCATGTCTACTTTGACTCCCTCTCTTGCATGTACGCAAAACCGAGCTTAGGCGAGTTCTAACACCCATCATTTCTTCCGATCAGGGACCCTATGAGCGAGACCTCACCAAACCACAACAAGTCCCGTGCCGTCAAGAAGGGGGATATCAAGGGGAGTATGCTTATGCTGTCTTGCTCCATTAACAATATCTTCTCAAAAATCAATATCGCCTTAGATGACCTAAATGCCAGGGTGACCACCATCGAAGAAGACCTTGTAAGAACCCGATCCGTCTAACACAGCTAGAGCGGGTAAGGCAGCCAATCACCCAACTGAGCCATTTGATGGGTGAACATTCTTACAAAACTGTCCGATACCCTCAGGATGGCAAGACCGAGAGAGGTAACCCTCAAGTCACCTCTCCGAAAATCAAGAACCAGTCAGAAGAAAGGACATTTACCCACTTGGATATGTCCTACACCGTCGCTTTCCAAAGGTTGGTTTCGAAGGGCCTAATATCACCTATAGGCCCAACAGTCGACCCACCTTCAGAAAAACGTTCCAAGACATGGAACGCCGAGCATTACTGCAAATTCCATAGAGGGAGGGGACACGATACAGAGCAGTGCTGGAAACTGAAACACCTCATCCAAGACTCCCTCGATGCCGGGAGGACTCCTATTTTGGAAACGTTATCACTTGCAAAGCCCCTCATAGACTATACAGGGCCTAATGACCAAAGCACCCAATCTACCTCCCATGCATCCAAGAGTCCGGATTTGATTTAAGTACAAGTCTGAGTCCGAGTCTAGGATATATTATTTATTTCAATTTCAAGGTCAGAGTCAGAGTCAATTGTATTCTGCCCTCTTTTTTTCAAAATTCAATAAAATCAGCTTTCAATGTTATTTCTCATATACACCTTCCTTTTGTGTTTCCGAGAACATGATGAACACCGTCATACACTATGAGCACATGCACGTGACTATTATAGGCACATCTATAATGACTGCAGGAAATCGAGACTCGTGCTTTCCTTTACCTGTTCCATGCCTGACATAGAAAGCCACAAAACTACCCGTAGCAGGAGCGGTATCGAATCCTTTGACAAATCTAGGTAATCTCCTAGTTTGGGTTCAAGACGGGAGGCAAGCCCATTTCCCATCACAATAAAACACCCCTCCAATAAGACCGACCAATCCCTACCTTAGGTGTTAGTCTGGCCATCAAAAAAAGCAAAAGGCCAAAACAAAAAGCAGGCCATTAAAAAAAACTGGACAAAAAAAAAGAAATCGAAAGTCCATGAAAAAAAAGCAAAAGGCCAAAACAAAAAAGCAGGCCATCATACCCGTGACCGTGGTAAAAACGGTCAATTCAAACAATTCAAAATTATCAAAACCCATACCATCCAATAGGGGAGCAACAATCAAGCTGGTCAGCTAACACCACACTCAGCCTTCCCACATTACAACCCTCAAGACCTTCTCGAGACCCAGGCTAGAGACAGCCCGAAATTTTAAGGATTCAAGCTCCATAGGATACCCCAAACCATTAGGGCCAGACATGGAAACCAGATCCCGTATTATCAAAACCAATCCCCGAGAGCAAAACTCGTTAAAATCTCCGATAGCAAAACTCGTTAAAATCCCCGAGAGCAAAACTCGTTAAAATCCCCGAGAGTAAAACTCGTTAAAATTCCCGAGAGCAAAACTCGTTAAAATCCCCGAGAGCAAAACTCGTTAAAATCCCCGAAAGCAAAACTCGTTACAATCCCTGAGAGCAAAACTCGTTAATATCCCGTCCCAATTCCTCTCATCCAAACCAGTTACCAACCCCAAGCACGGGAACTCAACTTGCGGTCGGCATAGAACATGCCCAAGTAGTTCACACCACCTCTGGGGGCTACCCCGGGGAACGCTCACAGTCACGAGATCAACATCCTAACTATTCTAGCCCTTTGATCAAGACATCATTGGGAATGCACCTAGCCTACACCATCGCTATGGCTAGTTACACACAAAGTCCTATTAGACTAGGCACCATAATATATCTTTCAATCCACTGAACTACGGCATGGTTTGATTTCACTACACGTGAATACGTAGGCAGCCTTTCAACAGAGGCATAACCACCCACATTGACACACATTCAAAAAGCGCCATCATTCCGGTCACGACACCATCATGTTCTCAACAGCTAGCTTTGTCGTCCCGGGGGCTTCTCTTAGGCAGAAAACCTCCATCCACTCACAAAATCCAGATAAATTTAAAAAAAATCTAGCCTCCTTTCTGTATTGTGTCCTAGTACTCGGCTCAGTCGAAGACAAGAATCTATCAGGACTCAGAGCAATACCCACTTTGGAAATGTACCCTAAAATCAAAAATCCAGAAGAACACTAGACTACAACAATATCATTACAAACTATCGCAATTCTCCCATAGCACATCCTTCCCATTCCGAGGATTCGACCATGTTGCCACTCGCCTAGGCTACGGAATAGCGCAACTTAAGAGTCTTGTTAGGTGGCCCACCCCCCTACCGAGTCGAAGTCCAACCCCTCAAGAGTCCAGTCGTGTCTGTCAACTCGTCCGGTCACGTCCAGAGTCGAGTCTGTCGGTATACCCCTCTCTTCAAATTCTCATTTTAAAATCTGCAAAACTTAGCCTTTGAGAAAATCCTTTTCGACAAGGTCAAATTTCAGTCTATTTAAATTGCAAATTTCTTTTCTACCCATTTCGGTTTTGAAAACCTATTTCCTAGCACGTAAGTTGTTTTCGGGACTTCGATTTCAAAACTATGCAAAAATCATTTTTATTCCCCAGCGCGAGTCATATTTGTTTCACCTACATGTTGCATGCAAAATTTTATGTAACTTATACAAGTACAATTCAAGACCGTGCAACCAACTCCCCAGCGGCATTTAACGGGATGAGCCCGTATATGGGCACATCTAAGACTTATACGACAAGTCCAATTTCCCACGGAGTTATCATCATCAGCTCAGGTATTATTTCCAACTTATGGCTGGCGAGCCCTTTTACGCAAGTCTACTGGACTTTAAACGACCCGACTGGAAGCTGCCAGGTTTTAATCTCTGATTGACCTGGTAGCTACTCTGATTTTCGCCCTGTCCAAGCCTCAGTCAGAGTGGGGGCTCTGTAGACACCCACATTTTGACTGTCAGGTGTCTATAGAAGTTTCCGACAAACACCCGATGATGATCGGACGCAAACGTGCTTTAATATATATTCGAAAACGGGCTCAAAATCGTTGGCATTTGGCTTGGGCTTTTTACGGAGTACATATCTCACAAAACCAACCTCAAAATCAAGCCCAGTGGGTCGTTTCGAGTCAAATAAGACTAATTTGGGTCGAATCCGGCACCAGGGGCAAAACCGTCTTTTAGTGACCGAGTCAAAACCCGGTCAAAGATATTTTCGAGACACAGGGACCAGCCGTGACACCTCACGTGGCTGATTCGAGATCAAACACTACAAAAATCAGCTACGCAAAATATTAAACAAATCCGTTTGAAGATGGAATTCGATCTCAAGTAGGAATTCTATCCGAATACCGAATCAAACACTCGACCGAGCTAGGACACTCGGCCGAGCAGCCCATACCAGCCGAGATTCCCTTTCTTCTTTGCCAAGTAAACGGAATTCTCGTTCTTCTCAGCTTCTTACGTTTCCTATCCTAAGCGGTAGTTCCTGTCCAATTACCTCTCCTAGCCAAGGTCGGGAACTTCCCTATAAATAGCCCCTTGCACAACACTTTTTACACACCAATCAATCATCCATCATCAACTTTTTTATCACACATCTACGATTCAGAAATATACACTTAGCATCGAGAAACCGATAGTATATCCGAGATCCGACAAAACCGGCCACCTCTTACCCTTTACACGTCCAAACCAAAAAACCACCATAACTCACCGACATTAACTCGACGCTCCCGTGCCTAAGCCACATTCCGACGAGCCCCGTTTCGAGTACACAAAGCATGTAGGTTGAGGGTGTAAAATCAAACCCGTTTCTCTCCTGTCTCTTCCTCTTCCTCTCGTCTTTTCCCTTTTTTTGCGTCGTCGGTCGATTTATTTTTACGGGTCATCATCGTATTTCTTATTATTTCTAATATCGATACTACAAAACTAGTTTTATAAAACAAACGTTCTTAAAACTACGATATCGATTCTCTATAATCGAATATTGTATCAAAAAGAACTAAATTAATCTCGTTGATGCTAAAAAATCGTTACATAATTTTCTTAAAACAAAATACAACGATTTTAACGCGGAGGGAGTCAAACATCATTTATTTAGTTTAATTTTTAAAACTATTTACAAAAACCTTTTTTTACCTTTTCTAAAAAAATCATTCCGAGTATTTAATATCGATTTCATAGTCGAATATTGAATATAACGAATATCGCAAAATTAAGTCGAGTATAAATTATGCAATATTTATATGCGATTTAATAAAGCTAAAATTTTCCGAAAATCAATTTCGAAAACAGCCCGGGACGTGAGTCGCCTGCGTCCCGGGCGAGGCGCGCGGTTCCCTGAAAACGCGACACAAAAATCGATTTCGCTCTATTTTTTATTATTCTTCGAACATCGTTTTTTAGACAAAACAGCGGGTTTTAGGCATATTTCAGATCTCGATATTTTTTTCTTGACCTCGGTCAACACGTGTTAATCCATCACGTGTCATAAAACTTTTCAAAATCATGCATATTATCGTATTCATATTTTTTATTCAATCGTTACTAACACGTTTGTTCATCTTTTTAGCAATTTCCTTTTATCGTTTGTTTTATTATACTAAAACGAATCTCACATGCTAAATTTAACTTTGACGTTAATTCTCATGCATTAAATCGACTTAGCAACCCATTCAATTTCTCGCATGTTTAGGGAAAACAATGTTTGCATATCATTCATCGTATTACTAACGCGCGTATTCAAAAATCATTCGATATCCTAGTAGAGGCCGCTAATGTGCGGGCGGGGTTGGGTGTTCTTTGTGAACTTCCCAACACGTACCCTCACCCCTTACTCAGAACCTCGGTTTCCGGATGTCCGAAACCATTGGCAACGAGAGTCATTCAATACACGATATCCGATCAAGTCGGTATCGGTATCAAATGCAAAGGGACGAACCCAATAAACTCTGACATCGGAAATGGGCCGTATTTTGTACACGGCCCACTACGACATAGAGTGGGTTCGAATGGGCCTGAACTCCCACAAAGTTCGGTGGCGACTCCAACTTCGATTTAAATTTCAATTCGATCCATTCTCATATGGAGATTCATTCGCCTCCCCAAACCCGCGCATGGCCGCGTCGGGGTGGACCTATGTCATGTCCACAAATGCTCACCACTCTTGGCTATCCTCTTGAGGAGCCTTTGGGATTCAGTTTCGTTAAGTAACAAGAAGTCACCTCTTGCAGCTGTGTTGATATTCTCCTTTGCGTCGGAAGATAAGGAATCAAAAAATATATGAAGCAAAAGCCGGGAATACCATGGTGTGGGCACTTCCTTTGTAAAACTTGAAATCGATCCCAAACTTCACTTATGTTTTCATCTTTTTGTTTTTGAAATGTCTGGATTTTCATCCTATATCTATTAGTCTTGGATGGCGGGAAGAATTTTTCGAGAAAAGCATTGCGTAAATGCTTCCAAGTGTGAAAAGTATTACTAGGGAAACTTTGAAGCCACCTCCTTGTTCCATCGCGCAAGGTTCGGGGAAACAGAATCTGATGCAATTGACACTTGGTAAGACCTTCAAGTTTGATACCAATCAAGCTTTCCTTGAAAAGATATACGTGCTCTATAACGTCTTCATCCGGCAACCCATGGAAAGTATGTTGTTGAATTAAATTGATCACTGAAGGCTTAAGTTCAAAACTTTCCGGGATAGTTCTGATGAAGACGGGAGAAGAAATCTCCTCACTAGACAGTTGGGAATGAGATCCAAGCGTAGCCATGCTTGAATTTTTAGATGTTGGTTGATAAAGACTTGATGTGAAAAATTATGAAGTGTTGAGGAATGAATTATGGTCGGTGTGAGATCACAATATTGGGTTGTTGCCTCGGCACACAAGATTTTAAAGAAACTTGCTCTCCAAATGGGGATCAAGCAACCTAAATAACAAGTATTCCTAGCAAAACTCAACAAACGATGAGACTCCTAGTACTAAACGGCACTAGGGTAGGAGGAAAAAAATAAAATTAGAACAATTAACCAAACACAACTAGAACAAAGACTTAATCAATTAGCTACCGCTTCCCCGGCAACGACGCCATTTTGATGCACGCTGTCGCTAACACGCATGCAAACAATATTTATAGTCCCAACTAGCTACTATATAGAAGTGGTAAGTCGGGGTCGAACCTCAGGGAAACAGTGAAATGTAATCGGTCAAGTCTAGGAATGATTGCGATTGGAGTCTAGAAAGGGGGTTGAGACAAGGTAGAATAAACGAATTAAACGAATTAAGTAACTAGAAATGAGAAACAATGATAAGGAGGGCATTAGGGGGAGTCGGGAAGTCAGAACTAGTACAAGGACAAAAGAATCACGAAAATCATCACAAGGTAAATAAAGGGAGGAGCCACCTTTCGGTTTCCTTACCCGACCTAACAAAAACCCGCTTTCGCGACGAAGGAGCTAAGGTCTCAAGATAAGATTACCCAAACCCCAAATTTCCCCATATTGGTTCAAGTGAGTCAAGCTAACTGAGTTGATCGGGCTAAGTCAACCAAACACAATAATCTCATACAAGACATATCACCTCAAAATGCAACAATCTTCATAAAACCAAGGCCCAAATTTTAAAGTTCCTCCTCCCCTAACCCTATAACTAAAATCTCCTCACTAATCATAATTAGCATAACGAAATAAATAACAAGAAGGTTAGGAAAAAGGTGATTCATATTGATCAAGAGGAATGAAAAGTAATCTAACACAATAGAGAGGAAAAGACTACCAAAACAACAACCAAGAAGTAAATAAACAAAAAGGCAAAATAAAGGAATAAACACAAATACTATAAAGGAAAATGAAGAAAATAAACAAATAAGAGAGAAAATAAGAGAGTACCAACAATGGAGAAATTCATAAAAGAGAAAGATGAAGACAATAATAATAAGAATAATGAAGCTTCAAGGCACCCAACAAGGATCTTGTCACATAACCCTTGTAAAACCCCTTGATCTTCAGTGATAATAAAAACCCAAATCTTCAAGAAAGATAAAAACTTGATTGCCAAAATGAAAGATTAACATAAATCAAAAGAGTGATCTTGATCTACTTCTAGAATAATTCTATGGAAACTACAAAGGATGATAATCTAGTTAAGGAAGCTCCTAAAACTATAAAGATAATAAACTAAGGTAGAAAATGAAAAAGGTAAAATAAAGATGGATGGATTACTAGATGATTGTGGATGATGAAGGTAAGAAACTAGGGTTAACTATATATACATAGTTCTTAATGGATCACATCAACTAAGACCCAAATCCAATCTTGCTTCATTAAGGAGACTTTTGCCACTACTACAAATTCCCTGGTTTCTTGACGCTTTAAAGGTAGGTTTTTGACTCTTTAAAGTGTCGCAAATATAATTCTCGACGCTTCAAGAAATCGTGGAGATTTTGGGCGTCAGGAATTCCCGACGCTTTTTTGTGTCATCATTCTCGACGCATTAAAACGTTGAATATATTACTCACGACGCTTTTTTGCATCACCATATGTACACTAAAAATATACAACCTTGGCGCTTTTCTCTGTCGCGGTATTTTTTTCCCGGCTAAATGTTTTTCAAGCCCTAGACTTTCTACGGTTTAAAGAGTCGAGAAATAATAATATACAATTCAGTTATCACACTTTGATATCATAAAAGCGTCGAGAATCTGATCATAAAAGATATATTAATATTATATTTCGATCCAACATCTAACTCCTTACGATTGCAGCTTCATGTTACCTAATAAGCGACTCCACATTTTATTGAATTTACATCAATAATACACATATTTTACATCAATAATACACAAAGATCGAGTTGGCCTTTCTGTTAATTATTATAGCAAGAGCCACATACAAATTAATGGAGGTTCATAAAACAAATACTTAATTAGAATAATTTGCAATCATATATTTCACAATCGAATAATGTTTCATAAGACGAATACCTAGCTAGAATAATCTCCAATCATATATTTTGCAATCTGAAGTAACATTTAAAAATCCTAAACAATGAGTCTTATTTTAAATGCGACATGTGTCTTCCTCTAAAAAAACTATTTAATGTCCAACTTCAAAAAAGTGAACCGATTTTGTCATCCTTCAATTCCGCCATCTTCCTTTTTGTGTTCCAGAACGTCCTACTGTGGTAAAAAAGTATGATAAGGAAAACTAAATAGACCATATAATGAACCATAAATAGGAAGAGAATATAAGAAAGACATACTAGAGAAATAAAATACCTATGGATCAGCATGGTTGTGGAAGATTGACTTTGCAAGATTTGCACTCTCAACTGAACTTCCCAGTTGACTGGTATCACCATGTGTGGGATAGCTGGATAGTTCCTAAACACAAGTTCATCTCTGGTTATACCATAGGAGTTAAATTATACAGACTTGACATTTGTGAAATGGATGCTTGTTGCGTCTCTGAACAACCACAATAAACTAGAATTCATCTGTTTTCTGAGCGGCCATAAAAAATCAGGTTCTAAAGATACTTAAGGGATGGTTAGGGATAATAATAATAACATATTGTTTGAACTGGATGAATAGCAGATACTCGAGACGCACGAAACTAGTGGAGGCTTACTTCTGAGTTCCATCAACAATTAAAGACGATAGTTATTATGTCGTATTGGTGGGTCATTGGGCAGCGAAAAGATAGAATGTAGTTGAAATAGTTAATTTGTACCTTCTCACATTGGTGGCATTGGCCAGCGAACTCAGAATCGGTGAGTTCAGATTTAACCTTAGATCTTGCAGGTTGACATATCTTCACCCACTCTTCAATAAAATCACTGCAGATTAAATTACAACATATTGATATATGACACAAAATATGACAGATTAAATTAACATACTTATGAATTAAACAAATAACATAAATTAGCTGAAGTTGCAAAACTCACTCAAACCCATCACACAGACATGATATGAAAATAGGACTATGTCTTGTACAGCCCAAATGACACAAACAAGTTATTATAGTGGAACAAAATAGACACAACCTTTGGATCAAGCCAATTAAATGGAACGAGACATGGTTTGATTATATCCTACGCCTGAGATGAAGAAAAAATAATCTTGAATCTGTTAAATTTAGTCTTTAAAAGATAACACATAACTCCCTCACATCCATTTGCAAATGGCACATTTATTAAGGTAGACAACATTTTAACATACTTTAAACATATTATCCCTTCAGGTAGAGAAACAAATCGGAAGTCACTCCCACTCTCCCTCCTCTCCTCATCACCAACCACACCCCAACACCAGCCCCACCATAGTTCTCCCAAAAACTGATAAACCAAGAAAAAAGTTTAAACTTTCTCTCGAAAAATTAAAAGGCAAACTTGGTATTGGGGTGACCAACTTGATCATCAAGTACCTGCGTGTCATTTAATGAGTGAATTTGTGAGAGAACAAATCTTCTTCCTTTCAAGGTAGAACAAACATTCAACATGGCTTGCGTTAAAATGCCAGAATACTTGTCATCAATGTAAGGTCAATTTGAGGAAGTAGAGGAGATGGGAAATTGATCTGTCAAAGTAAGCATTATCACAAGTATATTATTCATTTAGAGGGAGAAGGTATATTATTCATTAAGAATGAATCAAAATAGCAATCAACCTTCGTAAACAACCCTTCATTTTAATAGAAGGTGTAGACGGCAGAACAGAAAGTTCACAAGTCCTGATCCACAAAGAGATAGCTACTCAGAATGCTCATCAAACTTAGATAGTTAGATGTCAAGATTATTCATCAAGGAAGAGGAAGTTACACCACAGCCATCATTATGCCTGTATAATCGCCAATATTCAGCAAACCAAGGCAGGAATAAATCAACATTTATGCAGTAATCCATACGTAGAAAGCATAATTCAAATTTGTCACCAAAATCATGCCAGATAATTTCATATGCCGTATAACTTACCTTTATCGAAGGCGCGCGCGCGCACACACACACTAAATCATTACAAAAGTCCGCAGTGACTTCAGGTACACGATATTCAAACAAATAGAGAACAAGGCCCCCAATTTAGCTCAACTTTCTCTAAGGGGAACGGACATATGTTGCCTGAGTTCCCTAAAGTCTGACAAAATAGTTAAAGCGGTCTTAGAAAATTATAAACTCCCTAATTTGCATTTCTAACTCCGTCCCTATATCCAGGTTCCCAATCAGGCGCACACCAGAACAATGGCACCTTCTCTATTTACCCACGGTGTTCATACTCAGAAATTTCCCCGACCAGAGACGACACGGGTACGGGCACAAAACTTGGGAAATGGACACTTCAGTTAGTTGGAGAAACAATTCCCACATGCAATTGACGGAAATTTCTGTAAGAATCGGGTCGAGTTTGGGTTAGGCTGGATCGATTTGGGTTCGTGTTAATTTCAAGTCTCTTAAGCTTTTTAGATATTGATGTAATATATTATGAAACAGGTGACTTCTGACCCAAAAAGCATGGTCTTATGACATCTCCAATAAAGATGTTGTGCCAACGAAAGCTAGAATACCGGGAAAAAAGAATGACGATGATGATATTGACAATAGTAATATGAATAAGTAGTAGGGAGTAGTCATAATATAGGCTTCAGTATTAAGTTTAAACCTGCAATTTTTGTTTTCTTAAACTGCTTAGCTGATTTCTCGGCTGCAGCTTTAACAACCCTGTCAGCTTGACTCCCAGCAAACTTCTCTCGGTAAAACTCCATCTCTTCATCTTTCTGAAATAGCAAGAACCGTGTACAGTATGTGAATCATTATCATCATCATGTATTAAAAATGTAACCAATCAGAACAACCTATAAGGTTATAACCAACTATGAAGACAAACAAAAACAACCATTGTACGGAGTACGGAGTAATTGATAGCATAGGCCTTAAAATTCTGTGACCGAAAGTCATAACGATTGAATTAACAATATACTGATGCGTGTATATTGCATACCAGTTCCTTGAACAGTTGCTCTGGTTTCCCTATTCTGTGAGCAGCGGGCGGAATCTAGAAGTAAGGGAGGAGTAACATAAGCATGTAGAAGTAAGGGAGGAGTCTGTAACGGAGCCCGAGCACTTTCTTTCCTGCTGAAGCAACAGATTCCCAATTATAGAGTTCCTGGTAGATAGTGTCGTTTTCTGAATGATCCCTCGAAAACGAATAAAACGCTCCCAGCTGCACATAATTTCAATTAAATTATCAATTTTTTTGCTAAAATAGGTAAAATTCCATTCAAATCAACAAAAACTAGCCAAACAAATAAGTCATCCACCTGAATCCAGCAACGACAAAGCTCTTTGGTCTCCTTGCTGGTTTGTTATCCGATCATCGTCATCATGCCGTCTATTTACGGAGAACATTTGACCACATTCGAGGTCTCCGAAAAAAAGAACACATTCAAGATTCATCAAAAAAATGAAGAACAAAATCACATCAATTAGGTTATTTCAGTCAAAAATTTACAAAATACAGTAATGAATATTCATCAAACAACGACGAATTGAAGATTAAACAAACCGTTCAAATGAAGAATAAATCACATCAATTAGGTGAAATTGAAGAATAAATCACGAATAATCATCAATCAGCGACAAATTGAAGATTAAAACCGCATCAATTAGGTCAAATCAGATAAGAAATTACGAAGAACATCACTCAACATTCAATATTCAATATTCATCAGCAAAAAAAACGAACTACAAAACGAATAAATTAGATCAAATAAAAAAAATCAAATTTAATCGAAGGAGGAGGAAGATTAAGTTCAATGTCCAACACAGAAAACCCAATTGAAAAAAGGGATGCATACCTATATATTCTTCGTGCCAATATAGAGGAGAGCGTATGCATAAATCGATCGAAATTTTAGGGTTTAGAGTTTTAGATGATTGGATGAATAGAAGAGTAATCTTATTAGGTTAAATTGAATGGAGTAATAGTTAATACAATAATGCAGGCGGTAGATTGAAGAAATTTAGATGATGTAGGCGGCGAAAGAAATTTTTTACGTAATATAGGCGGTAGCCCCAGTGGGTGCAAATAAACAATCAATAATGAAAATATAATTAAACATCTGGACATATAAAAGCGACGAGAATAAATATATGGTAATAAAGGTGGTCGACGATTTTCAAAGCGTCGAGCCGAAAGCGTCCAGAAATGAAGGGATTTGTAGTAGTGTGCCCAATGCATCTTCATAAGGTGAAACTTCACCCTGCGATCAAAAGTCATCCACGAGTTAATACCGCTGGGTGAAACTTCACCCGATGGTTTCACCCGATGAAATCTCTTTCCAACTTGCGCATTTTGGAGCTCCTTTACCGTCGGGCGAAACTTCACCCGATGGATGAAAGTTTCGCCCGGTCATTTTGCCCGGTGGTGAATGTTCCTTGAAGATCTTCGGGGAGGTAAAAGTGTCGTTGGGCGAAACTTCGCCCGGTGATGTCTCATCGGGTGAAACTTCACCAGATGGTTTTCTGCCCTCGTGTTTCTGGTCTCTTTCTTTTCCGATCGATCGGATTTCTTGAACTTTTAGTTTGCGCGTTGCTTTTCGGACGATATTCCTTCCTCTCCTGCTCTTGGAAGCTCGGACACGCCTTTGGTTAAGAATCCTATCAAAATAGATAGAAAAACTACCAAAAACACGTAAAATGCAAACGAGAGACGCTAATGCGAGAAAGACTAAAAATAAGGCGATAATCGCACTCTAGTTTCGCAAAACGGAGGAAAAACAGGTCTAAATGGGACGAAAAATGGTCCAAATTTGAAACTTATGAACCATCATCGGTTGTTTTATTGGAGGGTGCTTCAGACACGAGCAGGCAAAATGAGGGTGTCTACCCATTCCTATATCCCTTGGCACTGGAAAAGCATCTGAAGTCAAGGATAAACTGAAAGATGGCTTTGTTAACGGTACTTGGACAGCTAACCTGTCTGGTTATACTGTTGGCAGTGGATATACCTGGCTTATGCCAACTAACCTGTAGAATTCCAGATTTGGACCTGGTGGCTCCAGAAGTGGCCGGCAAACACCCGATGATGATCGGACTGCAACACGACACGATTTTACGATGTTTTAGACAGTTTTTTTTATAGAAGGATCAAATAATTACTCGGAAAAATTAATTCAACATCAAGACGGTCTTAGTCGTGTCATTACGGTCGCGTCGACACTAAGTAGAGTCACTTCCGACTCCGGGATTCCGAATCGGTCCCGAAATACGCAAAGTCAAATCCGAGTCACGCGTCAGGCCGAGTCAAGCCTCGAGATGCGCGCCCGAGCCCCAACGGCGCACGCGCTAGGGTAAGAGGTGAAGCCTTAACGACTAAGCAACGCACAAGATTATGTATAATCTACGTTGTGGAACTTTTCAAATCGGATCTTCAAAATCTCGATCGCCTCCACCCTGGCGACTGAGTTCTGCACGCCTGGAACCCGGCGTCCCAATTCTGGGTCGCACGACATCTGGCGCCCGAAATATCGATTTGAACTATGAGAAAAAATATAAATACCCCCCTTCTCCGCTCATAATCGACATAATTCAACATTTCTTCTCCCTCTACGAGCTCCACACAAATTGTAGCCCATCTTTAGCAACGCACTCCGATATTAGGCACCATCCACTCGATCATTTTCTTCTCGATTCGCGTCCCACGAATCAACACACCTCTTCGTAGTTCCCGACTCGACAAGAACGAAAAAGGGCACCTGTTGATAAGTGTGATTTGTAGTGCCTATTTTGTAGTGTTTTGGTCCTATTTTCCTTGTAGAATCGCTCCTTGGGAGCGGTTTAGGGGCTTCTTATGCTTCCTTTAGTTCGTTTCAGGTTCCCGAGACCGATTTGGAAGAGTTGGAGCGATTCCGACTCGATACATACACATTTTGGAGCCAACGGAGTAAAGGAACGATCACTCGATGCCTTGGAGTCGACCCCGAGACCTTGGGACCCAATCCCGAGCCTCTTAGACTCGATCTCGAGACCCGAGATTCGGTGAGAAGCCCACGAGAAGCAAGGAGAGACCATAGAGAGCATATTGGAGGCCTACAGAGCCTTCCCTACCGAGACCAAGTGCCATCTCGGTCGGGAAGAGGTGCACGTTTAAGGAGGTTGCTGTGAAGAGCCGTCTCGGCCGAGACCAACCTTGTCTCGGTCGGGACCACCCCTTCCCGACCGGGACCACCCCGTCTCGGCCGGGACGGGCCTGCTGCAGCTCCGCCTTGTTTTCTTTCTTCTCCCTTCCCCTTGTAACCCTATATATACCCCCCCCCCCCCCCCCTCTTGTATTAAGACACCTTCTTGGGCTTATGCACTTCATTAGACATTAGACCCTAGACTACTTTAGGTTAGATTAGATTAGATTAGTGTAGATTAGTCGGTAATTAGTAGTTAATCCTAGTTTAGTCTTGTAATTTGGGAATTCTTGAAGAATCCAACCAAGATTGACAACCTTGGTTGATGAATTTGGGTTTTCTTCCATTTATGCAAGATTTCTTCCTTTATTCCTCTCTAGTGTGGTATAATCTCCTTTTCCTTCTCTTTAATCTTGTTTTATTAATCCAAGTTTGAATCTTTATTATTGTTTGTTCTTGTTCTTGTTAGTTTGATTGAGTTTGTTTATGTATGTTTTGTTTCTTATGATGATTCCTCTTGTTAGTGTTAGTTGTAGTTTGATTATGTTAGAGTAGTGTTCTTGCTAGGGTTAGTAGGGTGATTAGGGTGTTAATTGGGTGATTAAGAGTTTGTTGGAGATGTTGGAAGATTTGGGTTTCCTCTTGGTTTAGTGCACATCACATGTTTGTTGAAATGCTTGATTGACTAAGTAGTTGCGAATGCTTGTTTTTCTTGCCTTTCTCTTGTGGGTGATAGTTTGTTTTTGGGTTCGGTTCCCTCACTAAGTTGCGAGAGCCCGGTGAGGACGACCCCTAGGTCGGTCTAAGTAGCGAGAGCCCGGATGCGATCTAGGCCACCATAGCGCGCTAGAACCCCGTTTGTCATGTGTGTCGCCGAGATGGGTTCTAGGTGGAACCTCTAGGTGAGTCTAAGTTGCGAGAGCCCGGACTAACCTAGATCACCCTACTACCTCCTTCGCTCTAGTTCTCCCTTGACCATTCCGTTACCCCTTTGACCCCGACCTAATCCTAGCCCGTTCTCCTTTGTTTGCCTTCTCCTTAGCCTTAGTCTAGCTTTCTCCCCTTCTATCATTCTCTAGTTTAGCTTAGCTCGTTGACTTAGTCTAGTAATCGGGCGACCTTAGTCTAGGCTATACATTACCGTCCCCGTGGATTCGACCCGACTTGCCCTATCTACCGCAGGATTAGCCGGTTATATTGTTGACGGTTGGGATTCCACGACAAATTCCCTTCCATCAATTTGGCGCCGTTGCCGGGGACGGTGCTAGTTTGGACTTTGTTTTCCTAGTTACTTGACTTTGTCTTTGTGTTTGTGTTTTTCTTTTTTCTTTTTGTTACTTTGCTTCTTGTGTGTGTGTGGTTTATTTCTCTCTTGTCTAGTGCCCAAAAAGCACTAGACTTCTCACGTTTGTTCTTAGTCTACAGTTTGTGCTTAGAGGTGGTGACTATCTTCTTCTTGCAACTTAGAGCCGCTTAAACGGACGGTTGCTAGAATGAGTGGTTTCCAACCGGGTATGAGCTACGATTTTCGAGCGAGCATGGGGTTTGATCTAAACTCCCCACACATGGAAGCCGATATGAGCTACCCCTCTTCTTCCATGAACCAAGGGTATGAACTGACGTCCCCCTACCACTATCAAGCTTCTTGGGGTGACTCTAGTGGGTATGAACTTCAAGGTTATGAAAACGGCTACCAACAAGTGAACGATTACCAATCCTACGATCATGGTGACTATTACTCAAGCTATGAATGTGAAACCACCATGTTCAATCAAGATTCACCTTATGGAAGCCAATACCCCCAAAACCCACCATATTACCCTACACCCCAACCACAATATGAACCCTATGACCCACAATACTACCAATCACCTCAACCTCACTACCAACAATATGATACCCCACCCCTTGGGCATCATCAATATTATCAAGGAGCTTTACAAGACCCCAATGATCACCAATTGCCCGACATGGAGGTGTTTCAATCGCTTCTTCAATTGCAAAAGAGCAACCAAGAAATGGCCACTCAAATTCAAAAACAACAAAATGAATTATGAGTCCAAATTCGAAGGGCAAACGAGGCGAGGGATGCTCGATTAAATGCATTATCGGTTCAAACCGCAATGTTTTTATCCCGAACATCGTAATTAGATGAAGGGTGCCCACTTGAGAAAGAGGAGCATCTTAACCATGAAGCCGCCAATGTAATTCCCTTTGCTAGAAAGATTTGCTTTGAAGAACCTCAATCGTCTACCCAAAAAGAGACGGATGAGGATATGACCCTTGGTGAAGGCAACATTGGTGAGGGATTGGAGGAGGATAGTGAGTTGGATGGTTTGGTGGAGTTTGTGGAGTTGTTGGGTGAAATTGTTAGCCTCGAGTTGCCCTTGTGCGATAATTTGGACAAGCATCAAGAGCCCCTTGCTAGTACACCGAGAGATGGTTTGGAAGAGATTGAAACCGTTGGTAGAAGTTTCGATCCTCTCCTCCAAGATGATGTGGGGCCGGGTGATGAAGATGGGGAACCACAACTTGAGGCAAGTGTGGGGGTGTGCAACGAGGAAGTGAGGCCAAAACCGCTTTTTGTGCCTCGTTTCTTGGAGATGAAGCTTGCTTGTGATTGGAGGCGATGCCTAGGGAGGAAGAGGTCAGTTAGGCTCGTAGGATGGATAGACCCCGGAGATGACATGAATGATGACGATGGGTCTTGGGATTCCTACTTCTTGCCTCCTCCTTGGAGGCCGTGGAGGTTGGCTAGGCTCGAGCGCTTCTTGGGCCTTCATTATGATGTCGGTAGCGCGTTCGACTTGCTCCTCCATGCCCTTGAGGGCTACGGTTGAAGAAGAGTCCATCATCCTAGGTTTGACGGAATTCCTAAAAGAACCGTCATGTTGTATATTCCCCCTCCCTCTTCTTTAGAGTACTTGTGCTTGTATTTGTGTGATTTGTCTCTTGATTTTGTTTTGTTTTTTTTAGGAATTCTTGTAATTTGGAATTTTTGTTGAGTGACGTGAGGGAGGGGATTCTAATGATTATTGTGAAGTTGTGTAGGATGATTAATGTTTGAAGGTGATTATATGAGTTTTGGAGGTGAATGCTTGAAGCGGTCTTGGGAGCGGTTCTATTATTGATTTTTGGGAGCTTTGATGAAGCTATGTGCTTAGGTGAATATTTGAAAATCAAGAGAAGCTCCACTTATATCTCCTATGATTAGCATCAAGTATTTCGTGCTCGTTCTTCTATTTTTCCGTCAAGTCTCGGTTTGGTGGGATTTTTATTGGAAGACGGGAGTTAGAGGGTTGTTTTTGAGCTTACAAGAAGCTTTTGGGGACGGGATTTTGGATCCCGAGTTGTTATTTGTGAATTGGGAGGAAGGCTAGGTGAGTTCTTGAAAGGAAGCTTCAAAGGGCATCCCGGGCGAGAACGGGTTTTATTTGGGCAAGAAAAGGTGCCATCTCGGGTGGGATGACAGCTCGTCCCGAGCGAGACGAGCCAATCCCGGTCGGGTTGAAGTGACACAAAACTGCAGCTACTGGAGTGCCGTCCCGGGCGAGACGAGGACCCGTCCCGGTCGGGACGAACCCTTCTCGGCCGAGACGGGTTGTGTACAACACATTTCTTTTTTCCTTGCAGCCCGAACCCACCCAACATCATTAGCCCGCCCCGCCCCATCCTCCCCTCTCACACAATAATACCCAACCCAACCCAACCCAACCCATTCCCATCTCATACTAACTCATCTTCAACCTCCTTCATCTTCATAACACACAAAATAAACCCCAATTCCAAAACCCCCAAAACACCATAAATATACAAATACTCTATCAAATCTCATCAAATCACTTTCAAAACCACCCAAAATTGGTTTCTACCACATTACTACCTATCCTAGACCCATTTTCTACCATTTAAATCACCAAAAACGAAAAAAATCGAGTTTTTATCACCATTTATCCCAAAATCCGAGTTTGGGGTTTTGGTTTCAAACTCGATTTAGCTTGTTGGAGTTGGTCTTGGAAGCTTATTACACCATTTTTACGCTTCTATTGTGTGTTTTTGTGGGTTCTAGTTAGTGTTTTTGGGTAAAATCCGAGTTTCGGTGTTCACCATTTTTGAAGCTTCTTCATCTTTAATGGCTCCAAAGAAAAGAGGGAATGTGGTAGCAAGCAAGAAAAGGAAGAGTGCTTCATCTTCTAGAGCCGAAATCGAGCCCGAGGTCGAGGTTGAAGAGCCGGAAATTCCTTGCCATCCGGATTTTCCTACTCTTATCTTTGGTTCGGAATGGCAAAAGGAGCAATTCTACAAGCTCCTTGGTAAGCCTCTTGAGCCAACTCGTTTTATTTGTAAAATCATACTTAGGAAGCTTGGCATCCTTGAGCAATTTAGACAATTATTTGTGGGTATGGGGTTGGAAATGTTATTTAACATGCATGAGCGGACCTACAAGCAACTCACCCTTGAGTTCTTTAGTAGTTTTGTTCTAAATACTAGAGTTGATCCACCCCGGGTTGCTTTTCGGGTGAACAATGGTGACTACAATTATACCCTCCCCGAGTTTGGTGATATTTTTGGTCTTCCCCTAGCTTCTAATTGTGATCCACCCGCCGGTTTTAGTGAAAATGATGTTTGGAAGAGTATAACCGGTCTAAGCCTTGTCGACTATCGACGGTTGTCTATCCGTCATGTCCACCACCCAGTTTTGCGTTTTTGGCATCGATTAATTGCGGGTACGATATTTGGGAGACCCGAAATGAGCTCTTTCACGCAACAAGAATTAAACGCAACAAGAATTAAACATACTCGGGGCCTATTTAAATCTTAAGAGTCAACCTAGGTTCACCCCCGACCTTTCCCTTGCTTTGGCAAAACATTTCCATAAGATAAGTAAGGCGGGGAAGAATGTGAGTGAGATTGTTCTTGGGGGGCTTATAACACACATAGCTAAGGCGGTAGATGAGAATTTCAGTGAGGAGGACTTGATCCCCGTACCGGGGGATACTACCATAGATGAGGACCGTTTTACTAGGTTCCATAAATGGATCGCCTATGAGAGGGAGCACAAGAGGTATCAATGGTTTACCTCGGGTCGGCCACACTTCACTTTGCCATGCCCTACGCTTCCGACCCTTGTGCCTTTGCGACATTCCCTAGTCCCGGTTCGAGAGCCTAACCTTCTAATGCCGGTGAAGAAGATGAAGATGGAAATGATGATGATGATGACAACAATGGATGTGAGGAGGGGGATGATGACGAGCGAGATGACTATTGATTATTGAAACGATGGAGATGCGTTAGTTGCTAACCCTTGGTATGGCAACTTTCTTTTCTTTTCCGTTTTTGATGCTTGTCTATTTTATTTCACCCTTGCTATGAGTAATTTGTTGGCCCTCGGGGCCTTTATGGTGATCGCTCCCGATTCTCGATGACGTGATTACATCGAGAATCATTTGAAAAATCCAAATTTACAAGTCTTTTCTCTTTCTTTATTTTATTTTTCTTTTAGTAGGAATTAGTCGGATTTAGGCGGAATCCGGGCTAGGTGACTTGATTACACCTAGCCCTCCCCTCCCATTTCCTTTTATTTCCTTCTTTTTATTTTCTTCCCCCTTCCATATATTTTCTTGTCTCGGCCCTTGGTGACTTGATTACACCCCGGCCGGACACCTTCTACCCTTTTCTTCACCTTATTTTTGATTTTTAGCTTTATTTTCGTAGTTTCTTTTCTTTTTCTTTTGTCTCTCCGCACACTACGATTGAGCATATGAGGACATTGCTCGGTTTAAGTGTGGGGGAGCCATATTCTAGCATAGTTAGTTTTATTTTCTTAGCTTTTTCGAAAAATCTTTAAAAAACCCTAAAAATTTGAAAACAATTTCACAAAAATCAAAAAAAGATTTTTCTTTTGTGTGTTTCCCTTTTGTGTCATTTTGTCGTATATTTGTTTTGTGTGCGTGTTTTGCCTCCCTTTCCCTTATAGGTTGCTTTAATCGCCGTTAACTTTGGAAGGCTTTCAAGACTCCCGGTAACATCTTATCCCTTTTTCTTCTTTACCTCTTGCGGAGTTTGGAGGAGATTGTGATGTTGTGTGCTCGGGTGGAGCTTTGTAAAGTGTGGTTGATTTGGTGGCTTGTTTGGATGATCGGGGTGGTGTTTGTGTTGTGTATGTGTTCATTTTGTGTTGTTTTGTTGCTTTTGTTTCTTTTTCTTTCGTTCTCGTTGAATCTTTGTTTGTGTGTGTATTTGTGTCTTGTGTGTAAATGGTTTTCGAAAACCCGGTTTAGAGGCTAGAGTGCGAGTGTCTACTTTCCCCTCCTAGTAGTATAAATCGAGTCTTGGGCTTTAGTATAGTAGAATGACCCTAAATCAATGAATTCGTTGGTCCTTTACCTTGTGTCCACCTAGCTTACTAGGGATTTACTACGGGATTTGCACTTTTGACCATTATGACCACCCACGGTGTGAAAAGGCCTTGGTTACCGAGTCTCGTCCCTTAGGTGACCGTGTTTAGGATTGTTTGATTAGTCCAAGTTTCCCTTTTTTTGTGGGATTGAAGAGGGAAAGCGCGCCCCTGACTCTCCCATTCCCTTACCTCCTACACACATCCACTCAATAAAATTGCAAATTGTTGAATTTCTCTCT
The DNA here is from genome assembly GCA_958450325.1 of Agrostemma githago. Taxonomy (NCBI): domain Eukaryota; kingdom Viridiplantae; phylum Streptophyta; class Magnoliopsida; order Caryophyllales; family Caryophyllaceae; genus Agrostemma; species Agrostemma githago. The sequence continues at coordinate 52,676,935 of OY288245.1, read as the reverse complement.
TTCTTGTTACACAAAGAATCGCCAAAATGCCAAATCTTGCCAAAAGGACAAAGAAAAGAAAAGAAAGAAAAAAAATGAAGAAAAAGAAAAGGCACAAAAGCCAAAAAAAGAAAATAGAAAAGAAGAAAAAGAAATGGCATGGCAACAAACAAATCGAAATGTCGAAAAGAAACAAAATGCCAAAAGAAAACCCGTCTCACAAAAAGAAATCCCCACAAAAATAAGCCTGTTTCCGACTTTTGCCGTGAAGAGCCTACCAAAGGACCGAGTCCCTAGGAAGGATGATAACGGCATTAGTCGATCTTCCCTTATTTTGCATTATTTCCACCTTTTTACTTGGACTAGTTAGGCGGTTTTTAGACATGGGAAGACCCTCTTGGCTTACGCTAAAGGGGGCGGGGTCTCACTTACCTACAGTGTCGACTAACACCGTGGTTCTTCACTTTCCACTCCGCCGATCGTCCCGTAGTACGTTTTTAGAAAGTTAGGAGGACCTAGGTAAGTTACCAACGTGTTTGTTGCTTTATCGTCATACTATTAGGGTTTAGTTCACCTTGGTTTGTATTGCTAGCTTGGGAACGTTGTCACTTACCTCGAGTCCTAAACCGGTGCTTCTTTCACCACTTTTTGAGGGAAGCGGTATTTGTTTTTTCTTTGGGTGCAACCTTGTGTTTGTTTGTGTGTTTGTTTGTTTGTGTGTTTGGTGTCCGGTTGCATCCACAGTTTTGTCGCAAGACCCGACTTGCCTTACGGAGTGCACTTTTCCACTAAGTGCACTCGCGTGAGTTGAAGGGGCGTAGGGTGCGCTAATACCCATTCGGCTAGTATAGTAGTTAGTATGTGCTTACTCGAGGGCGAGTAAGGGTTAAGTGAGGAGGAGTTGATAAGTGTGATTTGTAGTGCCTATTTTGTAGTGTTTTGGTCCCATTTTCCTTGTAGAATCGCTCCTTGGGAGCGGTTTAGGGGCTTCTTATGCTTCCTTTAGTTCGTTTCAGGTTCCCGAGACCGATTTGGAAGAGTTGGAGCGATTCCGACTCGATACATACACATTTTGGAGCCAACGGAGTAAAGGAACGATCACTCGATGCCTTGGAGTCGACCCCGAGACCTTGGGACCCAATCCCGAGCCTCTTAGACTCGATCCCGAGACCCGAGATTCGGTGAGAAGCCCACGAGAAGCAAGGAAAGACCATAGAGAGCATATTGGAGGCCTACAGAGCCTTCCCGACCGAGACCAAGTGCCATCTCGGTCGGGAAGAGGTGCACGTTTAAGGAGGTTGCTGTGAAGAGCCGTCTCGGCCGAGACCAACCTTGTCTCGGTCGGGACCACCCCTTCCCGACCGGGACCACCCCGTCTTGGCCGGGACGGGCCTGCTGCAGCTCCGCCTTGTTTTCTTTCTTCTCCCTTCCACTTGTAACCCTATATATACCCCCCCCCCCCCTCTTGTATTAAGACACCTTCTTGGGCTTATGCACTTCATTAGACATTAAACCCTAGACTACTTTAGGTTAGTTTAGATTAGATTAGTGTAGATTAGTCGGTAATTAGTAGTTAATCCTTGTTTAGTCTTGTAATTTGGGAATTCTTGAAGAATCCAACCAAGATTGACAACCTTGGTTGATGAATTTGGGTTTTCTTCCATTTATGCAAGATTTCTTCCTTTATTCCTCTCTAGTGTGGTATAATCTCCTTTTCCTTCTCTTTAATCTTGTTTTATTAATCCAAGTTTGAATCTTTATTATTGTTTGTTCTTGTTCTTGTTAGTTTGATTGAGTTTGTTTATGTATGTTTTGTTTCTTATGATGATTCCTCTTGTTAGTGTTAGTTGTAGTTTGATTAAGTTAGAGTAGTGTTCTTGCTAGGGTTAGTAGGGTGATTAGGGTGTTAATTGGGTGATTACGGGTTTGTTGGAGATGTTGTTGGAAGATTTGGGTTTCCTCTTGGTTTAGTGCACATCACATGTTTGTTGAAATGCTTGATTGACTAAGTAGTTGCGAATGCTTGTTTTTCTTGCCTTTCTCTTGTGGGTGATAGTTTGTTTGTGGGTTCGGTTCCCTCACTAAGTTGCAAGAGCCCGGTGAGGACGACCCCTAGGTCGGTCGAAGTAGCGAGAGCCCGGATGCGACCTAGGCCACCATAGCGCGCTAGAACCCCGTTTGTCATGTGTGTCGCCGAGATGGGTTCTAGGTGGAACCTCTAGGTGAGTCTAAATTGCGAGAGCCCGGACTAACCTAGATCACCCTACTACCTCCTTCGCTCTAGTTCTCCCTTGACCATTCTGTTACCCCTTTGACCCCGACCTAATCCTAGTCCGTTCTCCTTTGTTTGCCTTCTCCTTAGCCTTAGTCTTAGTCTAGCTTTCTCCCCTTCTATCATCCTCTAGTTTAGCTTAGCTCGTTGACTTAGTCTAGTAATCGGGCGACCTTAGTCTAGGCTATACATTACCGTTCCCGTGGATTCGACCCGACTTGCCCTATCTACCGTAGGATTAGCCGGTTATATTGTTGACGGTTGGGATTCCACGACAAATCCCTCCCATCACCTGTGTTGGCTCGTTGACTCGCCTCACCATAGCGAAGCTCTACCGGAATCTCCGCAGGACGCTAGGAGGATCAGCCCGTCGAAATCGTTATCGTCACTAGGTTGTCATCTAAACAAAACTTTACATATCGCACTTTAATTATGCATTTCTATAACGTCGAGTCCAACCCATGTGGATATAAATTCCACGACGCGTCGTATAACATACGTAATGTCCACAACTTCAACCTTGATAAGTGTGTTTTGTAGTGCTATTTTCCTTGAGTTTGATCCCGGTTTCTCTTGTGAAATCGCTCTTTGGAACGGTTTCGAGGCTACTTATGCTTCTTCTAGTTTGTTTTAGGTTCCTAAGACCAATCATGGAGAGGTGGAACGATTCCGACTCGTTTCCGACACATTTGGAGCCAACGAAGAGAAGCGACGATCACTCGGTGGCTTAGACTCGATCCCGAGACCTTGGGACCCATTCCCGAGCCCCTTAGAGTCAATCCCGAGCACTGAGAATCGATGAGAAACCCATGAGAAGCATGTAGGGACCTTTGAGATCATATTTGAGGCCTACAAGACCCATCCTGGTCGGGATTGCATCCATCACGACCGGGATGAAGAAGCAAAGGAAGACGAGCTACTGGACAGCCTTCCCGACCGAGAAGGAGGCCTTCCTGGCCGGGATGGGTCCCTTCCCGACCAGGATCATCCCTTCCCGGCCGGGATGGGCCCAGTACAGCCCCGCGTCACTTCTTTTCTTCTCCTTTGCTCGTGAACCCTTATAAATACCCTCCCTTTGTATTGTTTAAGCACTTTTACATTATCTTACATTAGACTAAACCCTAGATAGAGTTCCTCCTCTCATTAGATTAATCTTTCCTTAATCTTTAATTAAACTTAGCTTAATCTAGTTTGTAATCCTTGTATTAAGGGAATTCTTCAAGATTTAACCAAGATTGACAACCTTGGGAGATTTATTTGGGTTTTTCTTATTAATACAAGTTCTTATCTTTTCATCCTCTTGTTAGTATGTATAATCTTCTTATTCTCTTTACTCTTAATCTTTATTTAATCTTTCAAGTTTGAATCTTTGATTATTGTTCTTGTTCTTGCTAGTTTCATTATGAATGTTTTGTTGTTTGTGTTGATTTCTCTTGTTATGGTTAGGGTTAGTTTCATTATGTGTGAGTAGACTTATTGTGGGGTTAGTAAGGGGATTAAGTTCGGATTATGGGTAATTAGGGTTTGATTGAGGGTAAAGATGAATCCTTTGTCACTAGTCACATGTTAAGCACACTATGTGTTTGTTGAATTGCTTGTTTGAGTTGTAGTGACCATGCTTCTCATGCTTGTTTTCATCTTCTCATGGTGTGATTGATTTGTGGTTGAATCCTTGTGTATTAGGTAACATCTTTCATGAGTATTCGGGTTTTGTCTTTGACACGAGAGTGCGGATATTGTCTTTGACGCGAGAGCGCGGACATTGTCTTTGACGCGAGACCGCGGACCAACCTTAGTAACTATGTGAAACCTACACCCTCGATCTCCCAACTATCCTACTACACTTATGAACCTAATCTAACCCTACTCCTTTTCAATTTGATTCCTCCTTCTCTTTAGTCAATCATTTCTCTAGTTTGGTTGTTTCATTTAGCTTTTGTTATTTCATTTAGTTCATGTTATATCTAGTTCTTCATTAGTCTAGTTTCGTCCCTTCCCATCAACTTAGTTAGTCAATTCTCTTCTCTTTGTGTTGTTTTGGTGAGGTAGACCTAGTCTAGACACCTCATAACCGTCTCCGTGGATATCGACTCGACTTACCCTAGCTACGTGTTAGGATTAGTTGGTTTACTTGTTGGTAGGGACCCACGACAAATTCTTCCCATCAAACCTCAAGCACTAAAACACCTAAATTGAATCCGAGTAGCCGTAAGATCCATTATCTATCGTCTCCACATCGTATCTTGTATAGTGTACACTCTGAGGGTGCAATTCCTCATACAATGTGATTTACTTACATTTTGCATTTTACAGCTTTCGTATGATTTACCGCTTTTATGACTATAATCGCATGTTAAATCACCTAACAAGAAAATCAAAACGTAAACGAACTAAAACTGAACAAGCGGTGGTCCAGTGCCATATTAATACTGATGCTCACTCCTCACACGTGGTTCGACGCATCCTTATTAATACCGAACCGACGCACTTTAAGCAGAATACCAGGTAAGGTATATCACGAGAATGACTAATATCGTATTATCACGTTAAAACTGATTTGCTAATTCGAATATTACTAGTACTCTCCTACGTGCATCTTTTCATTGCTTGCTTCTCACGAGAAATCGCATGCAAAGAATGTAAAACACTTACTTCGACGACAAACTTACTTGTCCTTAAACAATCGACGTAGCAAAGGCATAGAGTTAAAGCAACGGATGTTTCGCATTTCTGCCACAATTAGGAATGAAGTTATCAGCCCATCGTGCGGGCGGGATTGGGTGTTGACGTCTATCGGACGTTGCCTTCCCAATACGTACCCTCACCTCTTACTCAGAATCTAGGGTTTCCGAACGACCGAAACAATTGGCAATGAAAGTCACTCTAGACATGGAATGCTTAAGGGTACAATTATTTATTTTTAGGTCCCCATGTCACTCAGCTTTGAGCCGGCTAAGGATTAAAGTTGACTTGAAGGTTTCCGAGTATCCCAAAATTACTCGGTGGCGACTTCACAAGTCGGGAACGAATTCGGTCCACTAAAAAGGTCGTCAGACCAAACATATCGGCCTTTAAACATTTATAACCACATCTCGATCGATTCAACGGAAACATAGTTGTCCCCCATACATCTATCTAGTACAATAATTCAAATCGTCAACCAAATCAAGGTCCGAAACTTCGCCCCGAACACAAGATCGGACTGACTCCGGGGCCCGAGGCGTCCCGGACGTTTGGTCGTGTGGGTGGCCGCCGCGACAGTTCTGCGCGCGGCAGCGGGTGGCAGCGTCCACAGTTTGGCGACTTCACTGGAGAAATGGAAACAGATTTCCAGCGGTGTAACTTGAACGAGGTCGGTGAACCCCATTTCCTAGTTCCTTTTTGTGGTCACTACAGTTTTTGGCCCTAAAAAGTCCACCCTAACCAATTTTCGGACCAATTGACCTTCTTACGGTAAGTTTTTTGGACCGGCCCCGTGAGGAGACCCCTGATTGACGTTCCAGCCGTCCAAGGTAGTAACGTATTCCGTTTATATGCCAGCAATAAGCTCCAAGTGGAAAAGGACAACGCTCATCCCCACTCAAGGAGACACATCCGGCCGAAGTGAGGACTTTTCGTGGACGGTAGCCTACCCTAGCCTACCCGCGTCTACATCTTGAATGAGTGTATGTCTGTCTAGTTATGTATAGCGTTGATAAGTGTAGTTTGTAGTGCCTAATTTGCTGTGTTTGGTCCCGTTTTCCCTTGTGAAATCGCTCTTTGGAGCGATTTCTGGGCTACTTGTACTTCTTCTAGTTCGTTTTAGGTTCCCAAGACCATTCATGGAGAATTGGAACGATTCCGACTCGTTTCATACACTTTTGGAGCCAACGAAGAGAAAGAACGATCACCCGATGCCTTGGATTCGATCCCGAGACCTTGGGACCCATTCCCGAGCCCCTTAGACTCGATCCCGAGCTCCGAGAATCGATGAGAACCCCATGAGAATCAAGGAGGGACCTTAGAGCTCATAATGGAGGCTTACAGATCCTTCACGGGCGGGAAGAGCATCCTTCCCGGTCGGGAAGGAGTGCACAATTGAATAGGCCAGTGGTTGAGCCTTCTCGGCCGAGATGATGGCTTCCCGACCGGGAAGGATGGTCCTTCCCGACCGGGACCATTCCTTCCCGACCGGGAAGAGAGAGCTGTAGCCGTGTGACTTTCTTTTCTCCTCCTTCACTCTTGTAACCTTATAAATACTCCTCCCTTGTATTGTTTAAGCACACTACACTACCCTAGATTATTTTAGACCTCTCTACAACATTCAAAACCCTAATTAGACTCTCTTCATCTCTAGTTTAGTTTCATATTAATCTTTTGTTAATCTTAGATTAATTTAGTTAATTAGTCTTGTATTAAGGGGATTCTTGAAGACTCATCCAAGATTGACAACCTTGGAGATTATTTGGGTTTTTCTTATTAATGCAAGTTCCCATCTTTTTATCTCCTTGTTAGTTGGTATAATCTCTTTTCTCTTAATCTTTCAAGTTTCAATCTTTACATATTGTTCTTGTTTGTTCATGATGAATGTTTGGTTGTTTATGTTGATTTCTCTTATCATTGTTAGTATTAGATTGATTATGAGTGAGTAGACTCTTTGTGGGGTTAGTAGGGGGATTAAGTGTGGATTATGGGTAATTAGGGTTTGATTAAGGGAAAAGGTGGAATCTTTGTTGCTAGTCACATGGTGAGCACTCTATGTGTTTGTTGAATTGCTTGTTTGAGTTGTAGTGGCCATGCTTCTCATACTAGTTTTCATCTTCTCATCTTGTAATCGATTTGTGGTTGAATGCTTGTGTTTTGGGTAATACTTTGCATGAGTATTCGGGTCTAGTCTTAGACACGAGAGTGCGGACTTAGGCTTTGGCGCGAGAGCGCAAACCGACCTTAGTGACTAGGAGAAACCTACACCCTTGACCTCCCTACTATCCTATCACACTTATGAACCCGACCTAACCCTACTCTTTCCCATATTTGATTTCTCAATCTCTTTAGTTAATCATTTCTCTAGTTTGATAGTTTCATTAAGCTTTAGTTATTCATTTAGTTCTTGTCATACATAGTACATTGTTAGTCCATTTTCATCTCCTCCAACCATCATAGTTTGTCAATTCTCGTCATCTTTGTGTTTGTTTGTGACTTAGCCTCGATTTTAGGTAGACCTAGTCTAGACACCTATAACCGTCTCCGTGGACACGACCCGACTTACCCTAGCTACCCGTTAGGAATAAATGGACTCTACTTGACGGTGGGGGACGCAGCGAAAACCTACCATCAATTTGGCGCCGTTGCCGGGGACGGTGCATGTTTAGACTTAGTTTGCTCATTGACTAGACTTAGTCACCCTTCTTGTGTTCTTCTTCTATCTCTTGTGCATATTTTGTAGGTTTTTCTTGTTTTTATAGCTTTCTTTTCTCTTTGTCTTCCGTTGTGCTCGTTTATTATCTTTGCCTAGTGCCCATAAAGCACTAGGTGTTCTCACGTTTGTTCAAGTGTGTAGTGCATGCCTAGGAGAAGAGGCGACTTCTTTCTCTTCAATCCAGAGCCGGAAAGACTCTTTAGAGCCTTTCGCCAACGGACGATTGATCGGGTTAGAACCTCTCAACCGAGTACTAGCAATACCATTGAAGAACAAGCTCAAGGATCCGACTTGAACGATACACCTCGAGAGACGGCCGAAGGGAATTTCATCAATCCCTTTGGTACTTCTAGTCATTCCTCTCAACCTAGTTCCCCTTCTACTTCTACATCAACACCGTCTACACCACCATCTCCCACATATCCAACAATGCCTAAGTTCTCTTCTCATTCAACCTTTACGGAAGACGTTTTGCCCGGTCCCACCGCTTTACCGGCCGCATATACCGGCAACTTTGTGGCAAAAACACCGTTTATCCAATTGGTCGAAAGAAGTCAATTTAGTGGGTTACCAACCGAAGATCCTCATCAACACATGGAAACCTTTTCGGACTATTGCGACGCTATCTCACAACCGGGAATAACCCAAGACCAAATCCGGTGGGTATTATTTCCTTTCCCCTTGATCGGTAAGGCTAAGCAATGGTTCAAAGGGTTAGACAAGGCGGCTCTCGGTATTGATACTTGGAAGAAGCTAGCCTTAGCTTTCTACGAACAATTTTATCCCCCGGAGAAAACAAACCTATTGAGAGCCTCTATCACGGGATTTCAACAACGTGATGAAGAAAGCCTCTATGAATCATGGGAAAGATTCAAAGCCTTGATCCGCTCTTGTCCTCGCCATGGTCTATCACAGTGGTTCCTCGTTCAACAGTTTTGGAACGGGTTATATGAAGATTCGAGGGCCATACTCAACATGGGATCGAATGGAAGGTTTACCGAGGTGGATGATGACCAAACTTGGTCAAGAATCGAGGAGATGGCGGTGCACAACTCCCAATACTCAAGGCCTAGAAAGGCGAATCGAGGAGGAAGGCACGAGATTGATGCCATTACACAATTAAGCATTGATCTTGGGGCTCAACTAAAAACCCACATGGAATCTATTGACAAGAAGCTCCAAAGCCATTTTGATCAAGGTCAAAGTGCAAGTGCCTCCCACCAACATTCAATTCAACAAGTCAATGCTTTGGGAGTTGTATCTCCTACACCTTATTATGGGATATGCGAGATTTGCGGGATATTTGGACATGAGCCTTTACATTGTCGAGGTAGTATTGAGCAAGTGAACGCCTTTCAAGCATTCAAGCAAGGTTCCCCATATCCTCAAATGTTCCAAGCTTCCCATCAAGCTTCCCAACAACAATCTCTACAACACCGTCCATATGTTCCACCTCCCTTAAGGGACAACAACCAAGGCTACCAAGGTTATGTAGGCAACCCAAGGCCATTCAACAACTACAAACAACATAACCAAGATACGTTCAACAACAATCAAGGGTTCCAACAAGGGAACTTCAATCAAGGTGGTTTCCAAGGAAACCAACACAACCAAAGACATCAAAACTACAACCATGGCAATACTCAAGGCCTTAATCAAGGCAACTCTCATGGGTTCCAAGGGAACCTTCAACAACAACAAGGATCTCAAGGTACTCGACAAGAAAGCAAGAAAAGGAGCCGGTCTCCAATTCATGATTATGGTACTCTCTTAGCCCTCACCGATACTCCACACAATCCACAATCTCCACCTAGAGATTTCGACATGCAAAAATCTATGTTGGATGTGCAAAGGAGTAATAAAGAAATGCAAAGAAGCCAAATGGAGATGCTAAGAAACCAACAAGAATTCTTTGCTCATCTTCAAAGGGAGAATATAGCAAGAGATGCTCATATGAAGATGCTCAAAACCCAAATAGCTCAAGTTGCTTCGGGAAGCTCTTCAAGGCAAAAGGAGCAACTACCTCCTCAAGGTGAAATGGCGAAATTTGAGCATGTGAATGCTATTACCTTGAGGAGTGGTGTATCTTATGACTCCCCCGTATTCCCTATTGAGCAACAAGCAATGAAAGAAGTTGTATCTCCAACTCAAGAAAATTCAAGCTTGGGAAATCCAATGGAGGAACAAGTTTTGTGGGAGATTGAGAAACCCTATGAAGACAAGCTTCTCCCACTTCAAGGAAAAGACAAAGGTAAAGGGAAAATGTCATTTGAAAAGTCCAACCCTAACGAGCAAGACAAGGTACATATTAACTTGCCTTTCCCAACAAGGCAAATGAAGACCAAGGTGGATATTCAACATGACAAGTTCCTAGATATTGTGGAGAAATTGGATGTGAGTGTCCCTTTTACCGAGCTACTTACCCAAATCCCGGCATATGGTAGATTCATGAAAGAAATCTTGGCTAAGAAGAGATCCGTCGACAAGGAAGAGACCATAGCGTTCACAAGAGAGGTGAGCGAGCTCATTCAAGGTTCTACACTTCCCAAGTTGAATGATCCAGGTAGTTTCTCAATCCCGTGCACCATAGGCAACTTGAAGATTGAGAGGCATTATGTGATTTGGGTGCGAGTGTAAGCATTATTCCCTATTCCATTTGTGAGCGACTTGGGATGAAAGAGCTAAAGTGTACTTCTATTACACTCCAAATGGCCGATCATTCACTCAACCGACCATTGGGGATGTTAGAAGATGTGCCACTAAGAATCGGGAAGTTCTTCATTCCGTTAGACTTCCTCGTGCTTGATATGCCGGAAGATGCTATCGCTCCCATTATCCTTGGGCGCCAATTTCTACATACCGCCGGTGCTATGATTGATGTAAAGAACGGTAGGATCACATTTGAGCTAGGCAACGAGAAGCTCGTGTTTGACCTCCAAGGCAACACTTCGCCTACTAATGATGAGTCTTGTAATATGATCCACGCCATGAAAGACATCAATCTAGGGGATGTGTAGGGTGAAAGCTTGAAGAACAACTTCTATGGAATTGAAGATGGTGATTCCGAGCTTGGGGCGGATGAATGCCCATATCATGATATTGAGGACAAGTTGCAAGGCAAGAAGAAAGATGAGCCTCCCTTGGGGCCACATGAAGATAGATGGACGTTTGGGTATATACCGAAGGATCGCAAGTACAAGTTCAAGTCGTTGAACTTAGTAGATCGGGATGCCCCGGGAACGTCGAGACAAGGTTGTGAAGAACCTTGGAGTGTGGATGGTTATACCACTAGTTTGATTGAAGACTTCTCGAGAGCCTTCGATTTGTTTCTTCGTGCCCTTGATGGCGATGGAATTGGCTATAGTGTTGTTGAAAAATGATTGAAGAATGCACCACCCTTGGTTTGACGGAGTTCCAAAAGAACCGTCTTATTGTATATATCTCTTTCCTGTAATTCTTTTAGGTTTTGTGAAATTCTTGTGATTTGGTATTTTGATGAGCGATGTGAGGGAGGGATTTTGATGAATGTTTTGAGCTTATTTGATAGGTGTGAAGTGAAGATGAATCCTAGAGAGGAGTGGTTATTGATAGAGCTTGGATTTTGAGCAAAGGAGTCGGTTTTTGAAGCTTTGGACAAGCTTTTGGGGATTTGGAGGGGAAGAAGACTCTTCCCGGCCGAGAAGAAGGCTTCCCGACCGGGAAGGATGCGCCATCCCGACCGGGAAGGGGGCTACCCAACCGGGATGAGTGTACCAAAAATTGAGCTTTCTGTTGTGTCGTCCCAACCGGGAAGGGGGCTTCCCGGCCGGGAAGGGTGTGTCATCCCGACCGGGACCATCCATCCCGACCGGGATGATGCACTGCTCCCTCTCTTGCTTCCTCTTCGACATTCGAGCCCACCCAACCACTTTATACCCCCTCCCAACCTCCCTACCTACCCTTGCACCTATCATATCACCCCTACACTCCATACATATACATTCATCTCATTTTCTCTTCACTTTACACCGAGTTTCACATCAAATCCCACCTCCTTATACCTTTGCAAGCTTAATACTTCAACCATGCGGGCTTATCAAGAATGAAGAGTAAAAACAATGACGAAGACTAGCTATGTGCCGTTATCGAACATTGAGACGATGGAGCGAGTGAGTTGCTAACCGATTGGTACGGCAACTATCCTTTCTTTACCGTCTTTTATTGCTTGTCTTCCTTTGTTTGTTCCCTTCCATTTTTTTTTTTGTGTCATGGTGGCCCTCGGGGCCTTGGTAGTCGTTGCTCCCGACTCTCGATGACGTAACTACACCGAGAGTCATTTCAAAATCCGTTTTTGCAAGAATTTTCACTTTTTCTATGATTTAGTCGGATTCGGGCGGAATCCGGGCTAGGTGACTTGATTACACCTAGTCCTCCCCTCTCATTTCCTTTTATTTCCTTCTATTTATTTCTTCCCCCATCCATAACTTTTCTCGTCTCGGCCCATGGTGACTTAACTACACCCCGGCCGGACACATTCTATTCTTTCATCACCTTTCTTTTTGTTTTTTTAGCTTTATTTTAGTAGTTTCTTTTCTTTTTAGTGTCTCCATACACTACGATCGAGCATGAGGACATTGCTCGGTTTAAGTGTGGGGGAGCGATATCCTAGTGTACTTTAGTTTTATTTTCGTAGTTTTTCCGAAAAATCTTAAAAAACCCTAAAAATTTGAAAATTTTCACAAAAACCAAAAAGATTTTCTTTTGTGTCCTTTCCTTTTGTGTCGTCGTGTCATACTTTTGTTGTGTTGTATGTGTTTTGCCTCCTTTTTTCCTTGTAGGTCGCCCAATCACCGTTAACTTTGGAGGGCTTTCAAGACATCCGGTAACATCTTTTATCCCTTTTTCCTCTTTGTTTCTTGTGGAGTTTGGAGGAGATTTGTGATGATGTGTGCTCGGGTGGAGCTGTGTGAAGATCTGTGGTTGATTGGTTGCTTATTTGGAAATTCGGGGTGGTGTTTGTTCTCTTTATGTGTTTGTTTTAATTTGTCTTGTTTTGTTGCCTTTGCCTCTTTTTCTTTCGTTTTCGTCGTGTCTTCGTCTTCTGATGTGTAGTTGTGTCTAGTGTGTAAAAAAGTTTTCGAAAACCTGGTTTGAGGCTAGTGTGCAAGTGTTTACTTTCCCTTTCTAGTAGTATGAATCGAGTCTTGGACTTTAGTCTAGTAGAATGACCCTAAATCAATAGTTTCGTTGGTCCTTTACCTTGAGTCCACCTAGTCTACTGGGGATTTACTACGGGATTTGCATTTTGACCATTATGACCACCAACGGTGTGAAAAGGCCTTGGTTGCCGAGTCCCGTCCCTTAGGTGACCGTGTTCGGAATTGTTTGATTAGTCCAAGTTTTCCCCTTTTTGTGGGTTTGAAGGGAAGGACGCTCCCCGACTCTCCCATTCCCCTACCTCCTACACATATCCACAAAATAAAGTTGCGAAGTGTTGAAATCTCTTTCTTAGTTGCAAAAAAAGAAATGCCTACAACTCAAATCTAGCCAAAAGGGCAAACAAAGAAAATGAAAGAAAATGAAAGAAAGAAAGAATGAAGAAAAAGAGAAGGCACAAAAAGTGAAAAACAAAATACAAAAGAAGAAAAAGAAATGGCATAGCAACACAAAAAGCAAAAATGCAAAAGAAAGAAAATGCCAAAGAAAATCACCTCACAAAAAGAACCATCACCCCTCAAAAATAAGCCTTTTACCGACTATTACTGTGAAGAGCCTACCAAAGGACCGAGTCCCTAGGAAGGATGATAGCGGTAATGGTCGGTCTTCCCTCATTTTGCAATCATATCCACCTTTTTACTTGGACTAGTTGAGCGGTTTTGGGCATGGGACGACCCTCTTGGCTCATCGCTAAAGGGGGCGGGGTCTCACTTACCTACAATGTTGACTAACACCGTGGTTCATCCTTTTTCCATCCCTCCGATCGTCCCGTAGTACGTTCTTAGAAGGTTAGGAGGACCTAGGTAAGTTACCAACGTTTTTATTGCTTTGTTGTCATAATATTAGGGTTTAGTCCATTTCGATTTGTGTTATTAGCTTGGGAACGTTGTCACTTGCCTTGAGCCCTTAACCGGTGTCTCTTCACCGCTTGTTTGAGGGAAGCGGTATTTGTTTCCTTTTTGGGTGCAAACGATTATTTGTTTGTTTTTGTGTTTTTGTGTTTTTGTGTCCGGTTGCATCCACAGTTTTGTCGCAAGACCTTACTTGCCTTGCGGAGTGCACTTCTCTTCTAAGTGTACTCGCGCGAGTTGAAAGGGCGTAGGGTGCGCTAATACCCGCTCGGTTAGTAGTCTAGTTCTTTTGGTTTTTAGTTAGTTGGTGCTTACTCGAGGGCGAGTAAGGGTTAAATGTGGGGGAGTTGATAAGTGTAGTTTGTAGTGCCTAATTTGCTGTGTTTGGTCCCGTTTTCCCTTGTGAAATCGCTCTTTGGAGCGATTTCTGGGCTACTTATACTTCTTCTAGTTCATTTTAGGTTCCCAAGACCATTCATGGAGAATTGGAACGATTCCGACTCGTTTCATACACTTTTGGAGCCAATGAAGAGAAAGAACGATCACCCGATTCCTTGGATTCGATCCTGAGACCTTGGGACCCATTCCCGAGCCCCTTAGACTCGATCCCGAGCTCCGAGAATCGATGAGAAGCCCATGAGAAGCAAGAAGGGACCTTAGAGCTCATAATGGAGGCTTAAAGATCCTTCCCGGTCGGGAAGGAGTGCACAGTTGAATAGGCCACTGGTTGAGCCTTCCCGGCCGAGATGATGGCTTCCCGACCGGGAAGGATGGTCCTTCCCGACCGGGACCATTCCTTCCCGACCGGGAAGAGAGAGCTGTAGCCGCGTGACTTTCTTTCCTCCTCCTTCACTCTTGTAACCTTATAAATACTCCTCCCTTGTATTGTTTAAGCACACTACACTACCCTAGATTATTTTAGACCTCTCTACAACATTCAAAACCCTAATTAGACTCTCTTCATCTCTAGTTTAGTTTCATATTAATCTTTTGTTAATCTTAGATTAATTTAGTTAATTAGTCTTGTATTAAGGGGATTCTTGAAGACTCATCCAAGATTGACAACCTTGGAGATTATTTGGGTTTTTCTTATTAATGCAAGTTCCCATCTTTTTATCTCCTTGTTAGTTGGTATAATCTCTTTTCTCTTAATCTTTCAAGTTTCAATCTTTACATATTGTTCTTGTTTGTTCATGATGAATGTTTGGTTGTTTATGTTGATTTCTCTTATCATTGTTAGTATTAGATTGATTATGAGTGAGTAGACTCTTTGTGGGGTTAGTAGGGGGATTAAGTGTGGATTATGGGTAATTAGGGTTTGATTAAGGGAAAAGGTGGAATCTTTGTTGCTAGTCACATGGTGAGCACTCTATGTGTTTGTTGAATTGCTTGTTTGAGTTGTAGTGGCCATGCTTCTCATACTTGTTTTCATCTTCTCATCTTGTAATCGATTTGTGGTTGAATGCTTGTGTTTTGGGTAATACTTTGCATGAGTATTCGGGTCTAGTCTTAGACACGAGAGTGCGGACTTAGGCTTTGGCGCGAGAGCGCAAACCGACCTTAGTGACTAGGAGAAACCTACACCCTTGACCTCCCTACTATCCTATCACACTTATGAACCCGACCTAACCCTACTCTTTCCCATATTTGATTTCTCAATCTCTTTAGTTAATCATTTCTCTAGTTTGATAGTTTCATTAAGCTTTAGTTATTCATTTAGTCCTTGTCATACATAGTACATTGTTAGTCCATTTTCATCTCCTCCAACCATCATAGTTTGTCAATTCTCGTCATCTTTGTGTTTGTTTGTGACTTAGCCTCGATTTTAGGTAGACCTAGTCTAGACACCTATAACCGTCTCCGTGGACACGACCCGACTTACCCTAGCTACCCGTTAGGAATAGTTGGACTCTACTTGACGGTGGGGGACGCGGCGAAAACCTACCATCAAGCGTGTTGTGACTGATGAGTGTTATTTATATACATATTTTCATCCCCTAATTGTTAGTTTTATCTCGGGTTTTGTGTTTAACTCGTTAATAATGATGCAATATATATACTTTGAATGTCGATACTTCCGTATTTGTATGTATTTTGTAGATTTGGATGCATTTGGAGCTAATCAGAGCATTACGGGATAGATAATTGAAGAATTCGCATCTAAGCACGGAAACAAAGGAAGAAGATGCGGAATACACGAAGAAACAAAGACAGAAGAAGGAAAAGACACAAAACGAGATGAGATAATGATCGCCTACACAAGGGTCAACTTCAAACGTCCATAACTTTCTTTCTACAACTCCAATCAGGATGATTCCAGTGGCGTTGGAAAGCACTTTCTCTTAGCTTACCAACGGTATATCGCACTTCTAATTTGAATAAGTAACGAAGAAATGGCAACCGTTTGAAGTCGAGTGCGCGATGCTGTGATCTACAACGCTACTCGATCGAGTGTCCTACTGCACTCGATCGAGTGCTACTTCGTGAAGCTCTCTGCCTATATTTTTGGGTGTCACTCGATAGAGTGCCATCAGGCACTCGATCGAGTGCATCCAGTTTGGGCCGCGCGTCATTCCTATTTCGACTTAGAGTTTTGGGTCTGCTTTTGAGTCCAACTGATACTCTTTATATATCAGATGTCTGACTCTTGTTTGAGACATCTTTACCTTTTCTTTTACCTTCTTTTACACACTTTTCATTATTCAGTTTTCATAGTTTAGTTAGCCTACCTAGAGATCTTTACAATTTCCTTCATCATTCGGTATTGAATTTCAATTCTCTTTCAATTCATCTTTATTTATTGTTCTAGTATTGTTATTTCCTTCAATTGATTGTTAATTCATTTTGATATGTTTAGATTTGATTTCTTTCTTCCTTGTCAGATTAGTTTTATTATGCGTAGCTAATTTTTCATCTAGGGTTTAGGGGGATCGATGCGTATTATTAGGGTTATAGTCAATTGACCTGTTTCAAATCGTATGAACTATCGCCTGATTATCGTTTTAATTCTGATTAATTGTTTGATGCATAATTCAATTGATCAGCATAGCAAATTAGAACTTTTCGCCGACCGGGTTAAGAACTAATTAGGCCACGATAGTTTGGGTAGACTGACTTAATGCTAGCGACCGCAGGTTAAGTTTAGATCTAAAGGTTGTAGTGTACCGACCGGACCTGCACCTTAGGTAGTTCGATTATTGACCTGTTAGTTGACTCCCTGACCCGAGTAATATTCATTGTGAATCTGAGACCCTAGACTTTTTCCTTATTGATTTATCTATCAATAATTAGTTATTAGTTTACCAAATCAACCAAAACTGTGACCTATAATCTAGAATCTAATTCTTAGGATAAATAATTGAATTCTCATCTCCTTGTGGTTCGACCCCTGACTTCGCTATCTACATTAGTTAGTGACCTTAGGGTATCTTTGATTAGGGATACGACTAACCCCTGTCAAATTTTGGCGCCGTTGCCGGGGAGACGGTGTTATTTAGTTGTTTATCTTTTTTAGGTTCTAGGTTATTTTTTTGTATATAATTTTTTTTATTTTGTATATATATATATATATATATATATATATATATATATATATATATATATATATATATATATATATATATATATATATATATATATTTATCATTCACCATTATGACCAATTTTTACTTCCCACAATTCAATCATGAGTCATTACATAATTATTGGGATAGACTTGAGTCTTTCATTATTCAAAATGGCTTTAATATTGATATACGGGATATGTGTCATATGATATATAATGGTGTTAATGATGAGTTACGGGCTAGAATTGAGGAAAATTGCGGAGGGATGTTTAATTATATCTCTTACGAGGAACGATTGGAAATCCTTAAATATTTAGCCCGTAATAGTGCTGAATTAGAGTTGAGGCGGAATAATGACAAGGCGGAAATCAAGGCTTTATTGCTACAATTCATGCAAGCTCGACAAAAGCAAGATACTCAAATAGGCCAATTGCTAGATCATTATGAAATCTTGAACAATCAAATTGCCCAATTAGCAAGTCAAGAGCAACAAAGTCAACCGGGTACGCCTATAGAAGTAGTGAAGAACCTCCAGGTAAGTGTTCCATCTCCATCTCTTGTGAACATAATTGATGATGACGATGACGATGGGTATAATGTTCAATCTATTCAAGATCACCAAACCGCCATGAATGACTGTGAGCTAGAATGTGTGTTTTTTGAGGAAAACGTGTGTTTTGATGCTCTGAATGATGCTCTTTTAATTGAGGATAACATTACGGATTTTGATTTGTGTGATTTTGAGAGAGTGTCATTTGTTGTTAATTATGAGGTTTTGGAGACGGAATTGAACAAAAGAGAGGATCTTGAGCTTGATAGGAAAAATCAAAGGGACGAGAAGAATACAGTTTTTGACGATTTCTTGAGTGGAAGAAGTGTGGCTACATGGGATAGAGAGAATGATTTCTTTGAAACACCAATTTTAGAGACATTTGAGTTTTTCCCTTATATTGAGGACGACCCACTTCCACCTATTGATTGTCTTGATTATATTTCTCTTGACCCTTTGTTTGAGATTATGATTAGTGGGGAGGATTGTGATAAATCTTTCACGGAGATCGGTAAGATTGATCCTTTGAGTAGTCTTAGGAGTTCTAACTCTTCTTTTGTGCAATCTATACCCGATGATAAGCCTTGGGGTGAATCTGAGATATTTGATGTGTATGTCTTGTCTTACGAGCCGCCTATTAACATTCTTACTCTTCTTATGCACTATGACCACCATGCTGAGGATTGGTCTAGCTCGTCTGATAGGCTAAGACGATCATTGACTTTGTCTCTATTTGTCTTCTTTATATCTTGGTGCTACTTATGCTTTTGTGTAGCACATGCGCAGATGTTTGATCGACTCTTGAGAGCTTTAAGTTGTTTTGATCATAGTCATCTGTGGACTACTGATCAAAAAGACGAACCCCCACCTTATAGCTGGTTTGGAGGAGCTATGTTGTGTATACGGTAGTTTCCTTCCTTTTTTTATATTTTTTATTTATATTTTTTTTATTCGATTTCTTAGATTTTTGTCTTCCCCTAGGTTACGTTGTCCTTAGGATTGACTGTGGATTTCCTGATTTTACCTGTTGTACAGTCACATTGAGAACACTGTGACATTTAGGTTTGGGGGAGAGTTTGTGTGCTTTTGTGTGTTTTATTTTATGTCGTGTGTTTTACCGTTTTCAAAAAATTCTAAAAATCTAAAAAAAACTGAAAAATCAGAAAAATCCAAAAATATTTTAATTTTTTGTGTTTTTGTGTGTGTCTGATGTAGAAGCGTGCAAAACGACAATGATGATAATGCTCTTAACATGATTTCTCCTAATTTTCAGCTTAATTTGTGTCTGAAAATACGTTTTGCCTTGAGATAAGACTATTTTGATATGAATGCATAGTTGAACTTTTAATTGCCAAATGAGTAGATTTGATCACTTGTCGGCAAGCCACAAAATTCTGAGGATTTAGAGATTCCTAGGCCAGTAACATCCATAACTGGTCTCATTATTATTTAGGAATTGAGTGGTTTTCTCCTTGTGAAATGTGTAACATCAATTTGCATAAATATGACGTCTGTCTCTTGATATTGAATACGTGTTTGGTTTGAGGAGGAGGTACATGAGGAAAGGCAATTCTGTTTTTGATGAGCTCCACATGGCCAAATTGACCCATTTTTACTACCTTGTACATTTAGGTCGGTTTTCTTTGTTTAGCCCATTTCAACTGTTGTAAGCCGGTTTTCATTGCCTATATTAATTAGCCACAATCCAGAATAGCCTACCCTGTTGGGACAGTCGCAGTGAACTTAATTGGAATTACATCACTATTCAGTCATATTTCGAGATTTTTACATCTTTTGGACTTTAGTGTGTAAGATCGTCGATGCGCCTTTGTAATCGCCTTCCCCTTATTCAAAATTTGAAAAAAAAATAGAAGCATGAAAGAAAAGAATGAAGAAAAGAAAAGAAAAAAAAAGAAAAAAAATATGAAAAATATGCTTCTTGCAAAATTTCGGGGAATGGTCGAAAAGATTGAAACTAGAGATTAATTGTGAGGATGAAAGAAATTCCCTCTTACACCTAATTTTGAATTTATATCTCTAGTTGGTGGTTCGATGTTATTCGTTGTGGTTTTTAATGGATAGTTTTTATTGTGTAGCTGCGACTGAGCCCGGTTTTAGCTCCACATTCCCATACGTGCTTAGGCACAATCTATTTTCTTCCCTTACCCATTAAGCCACCCTTTGTAAGTCCTTGGCATGTACTATGGTCCTGATTGGTGGAACACGTATTTGATTGGGGAAATTGATTTCATGTTCGATTGCATGCATGTTTCATAAGTCGAGTGAGTGTTCCTTTTCTTTCTTATCTTCACGTTTATATACTCACCCGTTCTTATGAGTGTTGAGCAATAACTGCGACGATGTCCGACATTGATGGTCTTGCAAGATTGAAAGGTTGGTAAACAATTGTTCATTTAAGGCATGATTATTGATTTAGTTATATTTTTGGCATTGCGTGTTTTCTAACCGACTTGAGCCGATTTTTAGTAGAATGATTGTAAGCTTGCTCTTAGTCGTGCTTCACATCACTTGTCCTCTCTTTTATTTATATGTGTGGTTTGCTTGAGGACAAGCAAATGTTCGGTTTGGGGGAGTTTGATGAGTGTTATTTATATACATATTTTCATCCCCTAATTGTTAGTTTTATCTCGGGTTTTGTGTTTAACTCGTTAATAATGATGCAATATATACTTTGAATGTCGATACTTCCGTATTTGTATGTATTTTGTAGATTTGGATGCATTTGGAGCTAATCAGAGCATTACGGGATAGATAATTGAAGAATTCGCATCTAAGCACGGACACAAAGGAAGAAGATGCGGAATACACGAAGAAACAAAGACAGAAGAAGGAAAAGACACAAAACGAGATGAGATAATGATCGCCTACACAAGGGTCAACTTCAAACGTCCATAACTTTCTTTCTACAACTCCAATCAGGATAACTCCAGTGGCGTTGGAAAGCACTTTCTCTTAGCTTTCCAACGGTATATCGCACTTCCGATTTGAATAAGTAACGAAGAAATGACAACCGTTTGAAGTCGAGTGCGCGATGCTGTGATCTACAACGCTACTCGATCGAGTGTCCTACTGCACTCGATCGAGTGCTACTTCGTGAAGCTCTCTGCCTATATTTTTGGGTGTCACTCGATAGAGTGCCATCAGGCACTCGATCGAGTGCATCCAGTTTGGGCCGCGCGTCATTCCTATTTCGACTTAGAGTTTTGGGTCTGCTTTTGAGTCCAACTGATACTCTTTATATATCAGATGTCTGACTCTTGTTTGAGACATCTTTACCTTTTCTTTTACCTTCTTTTACACACTTTTCATTATTCAGTTTTCATAGTTTAGTTAGCCTACCTAGAGATCTTTACAATTTCCTTCATCATTCGGTATTGAATTTCAATTCTCTTTCAATTCATCTTTATTTATTGTTCTAGTATTGTTATTTCCTTCAATTGATTGTTAATTCATTTTGATATGTTTAGATTTGATTTCTTTCTTTCTTGTCTGATTAGTTTTATTATGCGTAGCTAATTTTTCATCTAGGGTTTAGGGGGATCGATGCGTATTATTAGGGTTATAGTCAATTGACCTGTTTCTAATCGTATGAACTATCGCCTGATTATCGTTTTAATTCTGATTAATTGTTTGATGCATAATTCAATTGATCAGCATAGCAAATTAGAACTTTTCGCCGACCGGGTTAAGAACTAATTAGGCCACGATAGTTTGGGTAGACTGACTTAATGCTAGCGACCGCAGGTTAAGTTTAGATCTAAAGGTTGTAGTGTACCGACCGGACCTGCACCTTAGGTAGTTTGATTATTGACCTGTTAGTTGACTCCCTGACCCGAGTAATATTCATTGTGAATCTGAGACCCTAGACTTTTTCCTTATTGATTTATCTATCAATAATTAGTTATTAGTTTACCAAATCAACCAAAACTGTGACCTATAATCTAGAATCTAATTCTTAGGATAAATAATTGAATTCTCATCTCCTTGTGGTTCGACCCCTGACTTCGCTATCTACATTAGTTAGTGACCTTAGGATATCTTTGATTAGGGATACGACTAACCCCTGTCAGTGACAACCCGAATAAAGCATTAAATTTCGGATTAAACCACGACAACGTATTCAACTACACGCAAACTCCGTTTTCGAAAAGAAATTCTTCAGAAACCGTTTTCGCACCGTTACTCTGACTAAATTCACACTCACTATTTTCAAAACCATTTTAGCGTCGTTACTCTGCCCAAACTTACACCCACTATTTTCAAAACCCGATTTACCGCTGTTATGCTGGCCAAATCAAAACTCATTATTTTCAAGCATTAACATACCATTATTATTGCCAAAATACCGATCCTACACACCAAACACGGTTACATTTACCCTTTTCAAAACACTTTTACACATACCGTCACCATCACCAAAATTTCAATCAATGAAATCAAGGTATCTAACACGATTACATCCACGACGCGTTTTTACACATATCGTTCCTATCGCCAAAATTCCGATCAATGGAATCCATACATCGAACACGGTCACACCCTCATCTTTTCCAAAAAAAAACCTTTCAAAGCACCGCTATCACCACCTAAATTCCCGTGCCGAGAATTTAGCTACACAACGTCCATTTTAAAAACACCAACACAGACATTTTATTTTCTCAAAAACACCCTCTGTGTCGCAAGCGTCAAACTCCTAACTAATAGAAGTCTCGATAACAACGTAACTCCTTGATTTTCACATCTCTTCAAAACCGGTTTTTGTACACTGTCATTTTGCAAAATCATAATTTCATACTGTTACCATTGTCAACTTTTTAACGCATGAAATCTTAAAACCCGCATGGCAACACTATCCGGCATGTCATAAACGATATAGCTTAACCATCGTAATGTCGATTTCAAAACTCCCACTTTCGAAGACTCGCTTTTCAAATCTATTCATTTTCGAGAACATCAAAATCCTTTGATTCCGAGCTGAGATCGAGATCAACTCCTTACGTCCTACAATCGTGTGATTAACTGTCTGTGCTAATTACTAAAATCACCTCCGTTCGAGGTCTTACATTTTGGGTCATCTCATCTCGAGAGTCCTCTCTAAATCTCGCCCCGAGATTTGTGTCAAATCATCTAGCCCTAGAGGTAGATCTGCGGTCGTTAGACGTTTCGCCGAATACACCAAATGTCTAAAAACACATAAGTCCCAAAACTCGACGACCGCAAACACGCATGAATCAAGGATCTCATTTCCGTGTCGCTCACCTATGATCATCCCCTCGAGTCTCTTTTACGTCCTCCGGTGGGTCCGTTCTCATCTTCGGTCCCTTTCCACATAATCACTCTCCAACATGTCCACGGATTCAACACCCTAACTGAGTTCGTTCGTAACATTCATGCCTAGGTAACCCATCTGAGTTCTTCCGTTCGCAGCATTAGCAATCGCCTCGATTTCCTTGAAACTAGAGACACGGAAAGCGAAATAAATGCTAATTCGGGCAATTACCACATCTAGAGGCTTACCCCAAGTGGATCATCCGAATATCTTGCACAGTCAAACCTTCCTAAGACCAATACGGTAAAAACCTCAAGGTCTTGTAATTAAGGTAATGTCCAACGAGGTAGAGGCGTCACGAAGAATGTTTACCAAAATTGACTCGTCCTACACCGAGACTATCAAACACTTGGTCAATCAAGGACTACCTTTGCCCATGGATCCCACTCTGGACCCACCAATCGACAAACGAAGCAAAATATGGAGCCCTAATGCCTATTGCCTATTTCATCAAGGCAACAGACACAATACCGAAACATGCTTTGTACTAAAGCATGTGATCTAAAACATGATCGAGGAAGAAACATTCCCTCCCTCGAAACGACAAAAAGCAGAATTCACCTTCAGGAACACCAAGGGAGAGATAGTGACATCAGTGTTTGTCACGAATTATTTCAAACCCTTTGACAGTCCATCAATCGAAACAAGTCCAGAGCATTACCAACGGGTCACATCCCCGGAGGATTTCATAAGGATCTAAGACTAAGAAGAAGGCCCCGAGCCTAGGTCAGTGTCATAGTAGGGTCAAGTCATAGTATTGTTATTTCCCTTCTAGCGTCATGTTCCGAGTCTGAGGTACGGGGGCTTGTCCCGACCTCGTAAGTCCTATTAACACATCTTGTCTAGCCATCACTGAAAGCACTTCTCTTTCTATGTTATTCCCTTACGGCCTCGACATGCTTGATTTAAATAACAAATTATGCTTATGACTCGTCATGTTTAAACAACATGTCTTGCAATTCTCGACTCCTCAAAACAACGAGGTATTACAAGAACCGAGATACCGTATTCTCTTTTACCTATTTCATGTCTAGTATATAGAAAGCCACATAACTATCCCCTAGAATGAGCATTACTGAATCCGATGATGAATCTAGATAGTTTCTTAGTTTGTGATCAAAGACGAAAGGCAAACCCATTTCCCACAATAAACATCCTTTAAATAAAGACTGACCAATTCCTACCATAGGTGCTAGTCTAAAAAAATGCTGAAATGGCCAAACGGAACCAAAAGAAAAAAAAAACAAGGCCGCACCAAACCGGCCCGATTCAATGATGCAAAACGATCAAGACCAAACTCAATGGTCAAAATCATATCCCAATCATCCAATTCAATTTCAAATACAAGTCCGAACAAAGAGTAAAAACGAACAGACCGGTCAGCTAGCATCAAATCTTAGCCTTCCTACATTACAACCCTCAAAACCTTCCCGAGACACTTGTTAGGAGACAGTCCGAAATTTTGAGGATTTAGGCCCGATAGGATGATCCCAACCATTAGGGCCAGACACGGAAATCAGATCCCATGTAATTTACATCCCGCCTAATTGAAGTACGACTCATTTTTACTCAGCTTCCACTTTCCTACCACATTACGAAACCGTAACCTCATAGCCTTAACTCCACAAAAATCAACCCCAGATTTTAATCCATCGAAACCACTTACTACCTAGATCCACATTCCAAAACCATACAAACCAGTCGCCTTGACCTAAGAGCGGTATCTCAGTAATTGTCACTTTCAAGGGGTCACACCCGGTCACTTCGCCTTAGTTCTTAAACTAGGTTGAAAACTCATGCAAACACACTCTACATCTCGTATTGATAATTGCCGTAACGAGTCTTGATAATCGTCATTTTAGTCATTATTTTACCCACATTTATTTACTTATTCGGGTCAATTTTGTGTGCTTAATTGATATTATAGCTCATTATAGGTTATTATAAGATATTAAGTGTTAATTATCGTCTTAGTAATAATTATCGTAATAAATGTTATTATTCGAGGATTAGGTACTGCTTTGTCTTGTTTGTATTTTGTAGGTACCGTTTAGGAGATAACCGAGTGAAGACGAGAAATGAAGCGAAAAATAGTGAGAAGAGAAGAGTAAAACCGAGTCAAGGTCGTGTTTGACCTTGACCCAATTCCTCCCAAGCCCAGTTACTTCCTCTGCCATTCTCATCCTCCACTTTACTCCATCACCAATTCACCATAATCAAACTCACCTCTAATCCACCATTAATCCCAGCATCTTCAATTCGATTCCTTGACCAAAAACTCCAATCCACATGCTGCTCTTCAACACTTCCCAATCAAATATCTTCATCATCAATCATCTCTATCACCTTTCTATCTCCATTAATCACCAATCAAATTGCATCACTATAATCACCAACCTTCGATCACCATCGCGCACCACCATTGCCAACCTCCATCTCGACCCAGCTCCAACCACCAGCACCGCAGTTCTGACCATCGTGCGCCATACCAAACCACCAGCTCCGCGCTTCACCTCCGCCGTGCTCGCCTCTGCCTCGCACCAGAGCGACCACCGGAGGCCAGACCACCACTATGACGAGGCTCCGACCTAGTTCAGCCTCGCGCCACCGTCAGCTTGTGCCTGCTCCGCTGCGCGCGTCGTCGCCTCAGCCATACTCGACCTCCACCATCAGGGCTTCGCTGCCCAGAACCACCCGAGCAGTGGCGCCAATCGCGACCGTCTCCACCGAGCATTTGTGATGCTTACGACGGACCAAATGAGACCATAACGATGCCGGATTTTCTCAAAACAACTTTTATCGCGACTGAGGTTGAAAATAGGTACTAGTGGGCTTCTAGAAATTTGATACCTTGATTAGAAATTTTGAGCTTATTTTGACCCGTTTGGCCTGTCTTGACCTGACCGAGGTGCAATATTTCACAGCTAAAGATGGTACGGGACGTTCGAATGAGGTCCCTATAGTTGGTACTACTGGTGAGGCTACCGGTTCGAGTTCCTTGACTCTCTAGGTGGCCTACAAGAGACGTTGGAGTGCTCCTTCGCCTCGACTTGAGCCCGGGGCGGTGAAAGAAGCTAATTTCGACCGAGTCACGAGGCGAGTTTTGCCTGTGATGGTTCAGAGGAGAAGGCAAGTTCCCAGGCCTGCTGACGAGGCTAAGGAGGTCGTTTATGTAGATCCCATTTGGGCTCGGGGTTGGGACGGTTGGCAATTGTTGCTCTGTCCATATTTACATGTGTCCAGCCGTACCGTAAATGGTAAGGTGCGTACCTTGATTATTTTGTAATTGACTCGTATTTGACTTTGATTTGTACTTGTGAGGTTTGTTTATACCTGTACCATTGCGGTTTGTAGCCCCCAGTCCGATGAGTACCTTCTCGGGCTTTACGACGTGTCTGGAGATATATTCCCAGAAGCTTAGCCCTGAGGCTAAGAAGATGATTATGGGGACGGCCTTGGGTCCTCTAGTTGGGCATTGGATTCGACTGATAGGTTGCAAAACCAAATGCAACCTAATGGTAATCAAAGCGATGATAGATCGCTTTCATGATACAACCTCGACATTTCATATGTCGTTCGGCGAGGTCGGCATGACTTTCGAGGATTTTGGGGTGATTACGGAACTACCTTGGGGTCCCGAATTGATCAGGTGGGCGTCGAAGAACCCTAGAATAGATAGCGCCAAGGTTAGGGGTTGGATCGAGGATTGTCTGGAGCCGTTGGCTTATAGTTCGCCCCATGCCTTGGTTAGTTCCTATATCATCGACCACTTTGAGAGAATGGCGGTTTTGGAGGGTCGAGAGCCCAACACGGCGGTGCAGGACGCCCGTCTGTGGTTGTGTTATTTTCTAGGCTCGACCCACTTCTCGGACAAGGGCGAGATGTTTAGTACAAGGATTTTGCCTTTCCTTGCTGACTTGAGTCAGCTGAGACGTTTTGACTGGGTGGCGGCGGATGTTGTGGAGATGACTCGTTGCCTGCAGGCCATGGTGAGGCGTCACAGGGTGGCATCGGACTCGGCCATACCCATCATGGGTTCAGGTCTCGTGCTGGAGGTTAGTCTTAACTTGTATTTGGTCTTGGATCTGGTTAGTTTTGTTTTGTTTTGCTGCCGGTATCTCATGTTTTATAGGCTTGGATCTACTCCTACTTCTCGCGCCTGGCGCCAAAAACGGTACCAGTTCGCCCGACCAGATTTCCGGCTGGGATCGTGTGGAGGTTGGCTCAGACCAAAACAACTACGAGCCACTACTCGACGGAGAACGTGCTGGTGAACTAGCTGCGTCTCGAGGATGTAAGCTTTTCCCTTTATTTGCTTTCTTAGGTAGCCCTAGGGTTAGGAGTTTTAAGATGCATCATTTGTTCGATTTTGTAGTTTGTGGCCCGCCCTTGGGCTAACTACGAGGGTTTGCCCGAGTACGTGGGAGTAGAGTTGAGGCCGAGGAGCTACACGAGGATGCTCCTCCCCGCGCTATTCCGCCCGATGTAGTATCTGAGCGAGAGGCTGGTGTGCTAGTGCCTCTACGATAAGTTTTGGGTGTCGGTTGACCCTCCCCGGACCATGTTTAGGCCTCCGACTACTGCTGAGGCCTACAAGGATAGGGATGGTGAGGAAGGCGAGGCGTTACTGGTGCCTGGTGCCTCGTACGTGTCTCACGTTTGCCAGCGGTTGGCTTGCCACCGCATTGTGGTAAGTATCTGGTTATTGTTTGTTTGTTTTTGTCTTGTGGTTTGGGTCTGTTGTGTTTTGAACGGTGTGTTGTTTTTTTTGTTCTAGCTGGCCGACCCGACCGATTCCATTCAGTTCCCAGACTTCCCTCCGACACTACTTAGAGTGGATGCGGCCGAGGTGACTTTTACCGAGTCTCTTTCTCCTTGCTCTATGAAAGAGATGGAGGCCGGGATGGAGTGGCGCGACCGGATCTATCGGGTAAGCTTTTGTGACTTTGCTTTGAAGTTATTTTTGTGGGTTAAGTTTTGTTGGCTAACTTGTTCGGTTTTTCCATTCAGGTTTTGTTGGCTACCCATCATCGGTTATGGCAAGCCATCAGCTGCTTCCGGGCCTACGCATCGGCGAGGGCTACTGCCTCAGCTTGCAACATGTTGGGGTCTTGATCGGTAAGTGTTGCTCTTCCGTGGGTGGTTTTAGGCTAGTTGTTCTGTCTTTTCCTAAGGTATAGTATGCCTTTTGTAGGATGTTCCTGACGGCCCCCATGGTCTGCTTACTAACCATTGTCTCCAGCAAATCCTTCATTTCGTTAATGGTCTTTCCCATATCCCTATTTCCATTTTTGGGTGCCATATTCTGCGAGAATACCCACATAATCATAAATGTTGCTTCAGATTCCAAACACGCCAAGGCATAGGAGATAATGTAGGAATAAAGACGACTCCGGTTTGACTCGGGTTAGACTCTCCTAAGACAAATATGCAGGGTACATTTCTCAGAGTGACTATGATTAACCACTTCTTCAGAGAATAGCCCCCAAGTGAGACTAAGGACTCTGATAGGACTCAGATGGTGTGGCATCTAAGTAACTCAAAAGTAGGGTACGTGAGACAAACACGTGTAGGACATGACCCTTAGAGCAACCGTGAGTGATCGCTCTGCTGAATGGTAGCCCCGAGTGGGATCGAAGGTTTTGTTAAGACTCGAGTGTCGGACGAGTGACCCTTGGATGTAAGGATCTCAAACCTTTGGCTACAGGGCTATGCCTTGTAAAAGGTTGACTCGACCTCAAGGAAAGGCAGACGGGGTAAGGGAAGAAACTTTCAATGTGAGATCGGCAGAGCTTCGACGCTAAAGACCCTTGACTTGACTCGAATAAGGATGACCCTGGGATTAGGGTAGACCCTTAAGTTAAAGGGTTCTTGAATTGGGATGACTCGACTAACGGATGACGAAAGACGGGCGAGATTCCCTCAGGAAAGGTCGTGGGTACCGTCCTGTCGGTGGGAAAGATTGCGTGGGACTTTCTAGTTAGGACTCGAATGTTTAGACGAACCTTCTATTTACGAGTGTATGACACTTATTGGTTGGTTATGCCTTTGGGATAAGGCGGAATAGGATGGGGAAGAAACCCGTGACATAGGATCAACGGAGTTTCGACGCTATAGACCTTCGATGAACTACGTGAGACCAGACACACGGATATGGTAGGCCCTAGATTCGGAAAGGTTTTGAAAAGTGATTGAATTTTGAAAATTGAGAGGACGAATTTGTCTTTTGAAATTGGAAGTGGACCGACAGGACCGGGCATTTGAAATATTAGAATGGTTGCGAGTAATTTCTTATTTTGAAAATTAGGAGACGATCCCGTCTTCTGAAATTGGCATCATGCCGACAGGACCGAGTTTTTGAAAAGTTGGAATGGTTCTGAATAATTTCGCATTTTGAAAATTAGGAGACGATCCTGTCTTTTTAAATTGGCAGCATGCCGACAAGACAGGATTTTATTGAAAAGGTTAAATATTAGAAATTTCGAAAATTTGAAATCGAAAACGGGATCCCGAAGATTTGAAAACGACATCTCAAAGATTTGAAAATCAAAATGGAATCTCAAAGATTTGAAAATCAAAATGGAAATTTGAAAATTCAAAAATCCAATGGGGATCGGAAATTCGAATTTTGAAACGGACATCATGCCGGCAAAAAATAGGCTACTTTTGAGTCAAATCATAAGTCTAAATTTCGGCAGCATTCCGAGTTTTTTGAAATTGAATATTTTTGAAGAGATCCATTTTGAAATGACGGTTTTTGAAAATGACACGGAAACCAAGTAGCATGTAGTCATACAAGCATTATGACGACAGCATGGATACTTTATACTAAGTATCGGTCGGTCAAAATAAGGTCTATTAAAACAGGACGGACTTTAATTTCTAAACCGAATTGGACTTAGAACATGCCGCAAAATAAACCCATACGAGTTCGGCCATAGATGTCTTTAGCGCACCCATGTAGGAATGTATCGTGGTATAGTGGGACGTCGGGCACAAGTAATCGGCCTGGGCAAAATTGGGGTTATGCATGAGCCATAGAACTAAAACGCGCACTTTAGTAACCGATCGATTTCTCTTCGAGTCTCACCCAGAGAATCCTGATGACAAGTGGTACATCAGGTATCCCCAGCGGAGTCGCCAAATAATAGACATGGCAAAGTCCAAACCGACGCGGCCACGTGCGGGTTTGGGTAGGCGAATGAATCTCGTGGTGAGATTGTTCTCGGATTGAAATTTAAATCGAAGTTGGAGTCGCCACCAAACTTTGTAGGAGTTTGGATCCGTTCGAACCCACTCTATGCTTAGGTGTATCGAGCACAAAGCACGGTCCACTTTAGTACTAGAGCTTATAGGGGTTCGTCCCTTTGCATAACGATATCGATGTCGAATTATCGAATATCATATATCGAATGACTCTCGTTCGCCAACGATTTCGGACATCCGTAAACCAAAGGTTCTGAGTAAGGGGTGAGAGTACGTGTTGGGAAACCCACGAAGGACACCCAACCCCGCCCGCACTTAGCGGCCTCTACTAGATATCGATCGGTGTTCGTGTACGCGAATTAGTAAGACGATGAAGTGATATGCAAACACTGTTTTGAGCTACGCATGTGAAATACATGTTTAGCTACGTCGTTTAATGCATCTTAAATGTGTCAAAGTTGTTTTAGCATGTGGGTTCATTTGGAAACGGTAAAATGTCACGCAATGAAAATAAACGACTTAAAGGTAAATTACAAATTACACGGGCGGAATACAACCCGGAATTCACAATACTTGGACGAAGCGAAAATAATAAACGGATTAGCAACGGTAAATGTATTCTATAAACGGACCCGTAAATAGAAAACGTAAATTGAAACCGTAAATCGAATGATTGGACGGACTACGATCGCTTACATATTGCGTTGTGTAGTGACTGGAGGACGAAGGCCTTAACACGCATTAGCGCGCGGGACCGGAGCGTAATGCTAGCTCAATCCCGGATCTCGAGGTCTTGTCCCGACTTATCCTAGCGAAATGGAAATGTCTCGACTTATCGGATGTCGAAATCGACTAATGATTCGTCGATATAAGGTTAGTCGTATGAGACATCGCTCAAAGTCATAAAGAAACGGAACGACGATAATCGATTAGGAATGATATAATGTATGGGTTTTGGAAGATGAGCACATGATTGATTTAGCACGTGTCGACTTAGAGTCGTAAATATGACTCGGCGAAATTTTATATCGTCTTTATGATTCTCGTTGGAGGCTTGTAGGGGTTACTCGATCGAGTCATTATGGGGACTCGGTCAAGTGCCCATAGACGAAAAAATCCCTGCCCATTTCTGAGGGGGTCACTCGATCGAGTGTCTCAGGCACTCGATCGAGTGCCCTCTTTAACGGGTAGGGGGTTTTGCTCAAAACAACACATTTCGTGAATTTGTCGTTCAAATCGAGAAATGACCGAACCAATGCAAATATCGGGCCCCTCCGTCTCAGGACGTCATTGTCGGGTCTTGTGGACCCTATGACGATCGGTTCGACGTTACTAGGTTTTGCATTAGCACGATTCTCGATGGCTCGTCATATCCGACACTCGATTATGGAATCGGTATCGAACATTTTAGCGAGACATTTATGAAATCGAAAATAATCAATGAATATCAAATCCCTCCGCGTCACGATGTCATTGTCGGGTCTTATGGACCATACGACGATCGGTTCGACGTCATCGGGTTTCATGATAGTTCAATTGTCGGTAGCTCATTTACGCGCGACATTCGATTACGGAATCAACATTGGGCCTCTAGAGCGATATTTTGAAAATGACATCGAATACGCTCGATAATGAATTACCGCGATCGCGTTATAATCCGATCGGTTATGCGTACGCCATAGGACGCCCTAACCTTTAAGTGCCTAGAGCGGCGCGCCTCGAGGGGAGCCACCTCCAGTACGACTTGTTTGAGGATTATACGAACTTTAGGTGGCATTTATTTT
Source organism: Agrostemma githago (assembly GCA_958450325.1). NCBI lineage: Eukaryota > Viridiplantae > Streptophyta > Magnoliopsida > Caryophyllales > Caryophyllaceae > Agrostemma > Agrostemma githago. Next base: position 52,644,783 of record OY288245.1, on the reverse strand, counting down.
CAAATGTACTCGATCGGAGAATTCGATTTGTCATCACAAACCTTAGGTCCTTTGCATTTCGACGTCGTAATTTGGCTTTTAAAGCCTACGACATTCGAGTTAGCGTCATCGGACGTCTGCTCGAATCGATTTTGAAAATATTTTTTGTATAATATACACGGTATTAATATAAAAAGAAATGTAAAAACGATAAATAAAAGTTAGAGGTTAGGAACGAGAAATTAAATGTTAGTAGTTAGTAACAGAAATTAAATGTTAGATACAAAAATGTAAATGTTAGTAATAGTTAAAATACAAATTTATAAAAAGAGTTAGAGATTAGAAATGGGATTTGTCTCGAAAAATGGGCTCGTGGAGTATCGTCGTAGACACGAGGAGCGGTTCGAGTATGTAGAATGAGTTAAGGCGTGTTTTGTGTTTGGGACTACCGAACCCTTGTCGAATGAAGGGAGTAGCTTTTGAGATTGATGAGGTTTGACTCGGTTTTGTGTGAGGTAGAATCTCGGGAATGGCAAGAGTGTATGGAGGACTCTTGAGAAGCTAAAAATGTGAAGAAAGAAGAAGGTGGAAAATTGTTCAAAAGAAGGTCTTTTGAAATGGTGGAGTGATCGAGGGGGTATTTATAGGTTTTACCCCGTCTAGGGTCACTCGATCGAGTGTCCCAATGAAAGGTGTCCTGGTGGTTTTTGGGGGGGTCACTCGATCGAGTGGCCCAGGCACTCGATCGAGTGCCTTCAGCCGGATTGAGTGAAATTCGGGTTGTTTTGGGAAAGATTTGATTTGATTGATTTTGTTTTGACTTGATTTGGATTGCGTTTAGGGACGCATTTGTGGCTAGTTTCGTTCTCGGGTTTCGACTTTGACCAGGCTCGGTCGCAAAAGACGATTTTGCCCCCGATGGCGATTTTGACTCAAATTAGCTTTATTTTATCGGAAACGATCCATTGAGTCTAAATTTGAGGTCAGTTTTGAGAGATTTGTACTCCGCTAAGTGTCCACGTCGGATACTATTAACTCTGAGTCCGTATTCGAGTGTATTGATGCATGTTAACGTCCGATCATCATAGGGTATTTTATACAAGACTGCTACAGATACGAGCAGGCAAAATGCAGGTGTCTACAACTTACAGAGAAATCGGATGTTTATTCCTTTGGTGTTTTCCTTCTCAAGGTCCTTACTTCTCGTCCTGCCCTTGACACCACCCTGTCAAGGGACTGGGTCAACTTGGCAGAGTGAGGGATGTCAAACTATCGGAAGGGCAATCTAGAGAAAACATCGACCCTAACTTGAAAGGGACAATTAGCTCGGGTTCCCCTAAAGGAGTATGTCGAGGCAGCAGAGAAATGTTTGGCCGAATCTGAAGTGGATAGGCCGTCAATGGGGGACGTATTGTGGCATCTTGAGTACGCTTTGCAGCTCCAAGACGCAAGTGCTAGGGTTGAGCTAGCCGAGGATAATAGCTCGTTGCTCATCCCCTTTGATTCAGCTTTCATGGTCGAATCTGCAGGGGCTCACAACGGTCGTGGGGCAAATTAGTAATGATCATCATCCTTAAATAGCAGATACAACATTGCAGGGGTCTTGGTCTAGTCAAAACATTGGGTCTAGTTTATAATAATATTTGTAGGTGCTTGATTAAATTTTAGTTGACGACGCTAAACAAAATCATGGTACTAATATAGCGGGGGTTGCTCCATCCTAGAGTGAGTCATCGCAACTATTTCTGTCATTGCACCTATGCGAGACCGACACCACCTCAAATGCGTATGGAGCGGCCACCTTCAAAAAAAATTATAAATCCAGTGAATCAGAATTGCTACCGAGATTTAATGCCATGGTCATAACTCATACTCTTTCCGTCTTTGATTAAAATACTCGTCACAAATAATATAAAAGGATAACAAATGATTGAGATGGAGGGAGTAACTGGTAGAAGCCTAATTTCATTTTACTCTACAGTTTTTCAGACTTGTCATAGATGTGGAAACTTTAATGTAGTGCATTGTACATTTTTCGTGTACTATAAATCTTGATGTGCAAACTTCAAACTATTATGGTGTAAACAGCTAAACACGTTAGTTGTCTAATACAAAGTACAAATGACTTGACGGCTTAACTGCTTACATCAAGTTTTTTCTCAAGGCACAATTTTCTACATTTTGTTGGGGTGACCAGAATTCAATTAAGCAATATCTGCATTCATTTAGGTTTCTTTTGCACCAGTATAGTCAACAGTCATGCGACTGCTGATACAACAGATTGCCAATATGGCGACTACAATAATTGATGCTATAGACTACTGATTCACTATCAGAATACCACCTTAACAACTTAACTAATGACACTTAAAGCCAAAGGGTCACATACTCGCATACAGTCAGTCTCACCGATGTACTAAAGGGTCCATATGCTTTAATATCGTGTTGAAAACATCATTATTGTCTTAGCGGGACTCTCGTACAATCATAAACTGCTTTGGTGGTAGCTCAGAATAACAATGGGTGAAAACTGAAAACAATAGAAAGAGCAATGATGATTCAAGAGTGCTACCTCGTTAAAAACCTTATTAGGAAAAACCCATTGGGACAAAAACCTAGTAGAAAAAAGAGTATAGGTAACATTATTTGTCAACTGATTATCTTTCATAGAACCAATCAATCCGATTTTATCTTAAATAATAATTGATCTTTCTTGTCATTGTACGGATTGACATACTCATTGTAGCACTTCACTACATTATTTTCCAACTATTATGGCGCTTCTGAAACATATAGTATTTTCACAGGACAAGAAATTTAATCATGTATGAGTTCTGGTACGCTCAAATTTCAAGCTGAGACATTGAAATCGTGCATTCACACCATATCACATGCATGTTGAATGCTCTCATAGATACACTTACGTGTAGAGGTTCTCATTGCCAAGTATAATTCTGATGTATAAATGAATGATACACTGCTACACAATATAAATACAGCAACTGTAGTAGCATTACATTTACCTACAATCTGCAGCATTTATCTATTGATGGTTCTTCACAATGTGTATTGACAGTTGACACTACAAAATAAATACGGTTACAACAATCTGCTAGACACTGTTCATTCTGGAAGGGGGAACATTAGTAAGGATGACCAAAGTCCCACCCGATCAAGATGTCACTAGTTGGAGGCCTGGTAATCACGGTCACGGTGTCATGGAATCGCCCTCGACTCTGCCGTTATGCTCCATGTCGTGATTATTGCGGTGATATATATTCTATGTTTCTAATGGCTTTGTAGATAATCTTATCATTTCGGGATATCTCGTACCGGTGGCCTCTGATATCGAAACATCTCTGGCGATATTGGCCGATTTGTTAAGCCATGGTTTGAGGGGATTTCTGCCAGTTTGACCCCACCATCATCCACTTTCTGTTCAGAATAACTACTCCCAGGAACATTAATCAGTAGGTCACCATCCTCTCTTTTGTCCTCACTTGCCAGTGGATCATGCTCCTATACAAAACAAACCAAGTATTATCAGGGCTGTCTTAGATTCGTGGTGGCACCGTGTCAAAGATCTAATCTCCATCCCGGTTACATTTCCACATTTTACTCTTACAGAGATCCAATGTCAATGGAACAAAACAGTATATTCCGGTGAATCCGGAACTCTTTGATTTCGGATTCTGACGGTCGATGGAACAAAATAAATTGACTCCGTCAACAGATTGTGCATTACCCAAGAAGAAAATTGAGAGAAAAAACTGCACTGAATAAATACTTTTGCCTATACAAAAATATACAAGCACATATAAATCATTATATTATCTCTAACAAGCTCTGGTTTTATATCACATTTGCGACAGGTTGACTTTGTTCGATCTTACAAGAATGAGTTCCAATTGGCTTTGTTATGATTTATAAAAATTTGTGTGTTGCTAAAAGAAGTCCACGACATGGGTTTTTATATTGAACATGGAACACAAAACAGGCCTTACGTTACGCTTACGATGACTTTCACGGCCCCTTTTTGTAATCTCTTTCATGGTTGTTCTAAGTTTCTTTCTTGCCAAACAACGTTCAGCATGTTGTGCAGCTGTAACATCAGCATGGCATGCCACGCATAATGTCCTCATATTTTCCACCTTACATTCTCCTGCAAGTTTCAGATGAGCACCGCTAACAGAAATAATATATTCTCAAATAGTGAGGAATTACATGTCTAATAAACCACCATCATTATCGACGGAAAGAGAGAAACAACTTTGGCAGATCCTATAACTAGGATGTTACTGTATAAGTGAAGCAACATGGTAAACCACCTGGAAGGAAGGTTAGGTGGGGCTTTTAGAATTTATACTTGTACTCAGATTGTGAATATAGCCAAAGATTCGTTATTCTTGGGTTATGAAGAATGATGGAATCAAACAATATGGATCCCAAAACTGGTTGCACTTCTTTGTGAACTGATTGTCATTTGATGCTATTTTCAATGAAATTTTTATTAAAGCCGTATGGAAACAAGTTAGACCTGTCGAACGGGTCGGGCGATCATGTTTGGGGTTCAGTCATTTCGGGATTGGATAAAATATGGGTCGGGTGTATTCCAGGTTACGGGTTTTATATGAGTCGGGTTTCGGGTCATACGGGTTATTAATGCATTTTGAAAATGTTAATTGTCTTTAAAAAATTTAATCATAAATTCAATTTTATTCTTAATTTTCTTAATCATCTAATTTAATACTCCGTAATTCCGTTTATGATATTAGCAAGAATAAACATATTTTATTTAATATATTTTTTATATACATTGATGTTACATTCTAAAGAAAGTATTGATATATTGTTACTTAAATTTGTTACACATGTCACAAACTTTGACTCGATTTATTGAATTTTTTATCATTATAATAACCACGTTATAAAAATATGATTCAAAACATATACTCGTATAAGAATATTATTTCTTAAAATTTTGAAAATACAGAAATACAGTACTCTCTTCATTTCAATTAATTCCATACATTTGGTTATTGTGCATTATTCATAGGTGAGAAAAAAAATCATCGATATAACTATTAATATATACGATAAAATATATTCATGTGAGATCTTGTTTAAATTGTCTAATCGACTGCTTCATGAATATCGAAATTTTATAATTTTTAGAAATATGTAACTAAAGATATAGACAAAAGAAATGTGTATTGGTGTACGTGATAAAGCAAATGTATGGAATTGATTGGAACGAAGGAAGTATTTTTTTTACTACCTTCGTAGCACAATGTTTTCCCACTTCCAAATAGCACATGGATTAAGAAATCAATAATGAAATGTCGTAAATTATTGAGTGGGGTTCAAGAAGTCAAATCACAAAAAGTAACCAATAGAAAGAGGGTATATTTGATGAATAAGGGAAGTTTTGAAGTAGAAAAATCTTAGTAGATTTTCCTTTTAAGGAAAGTAGGAAAATCTTAGTGGGGGAGAGTACTATTTTTGAGAAACTTTAGTCTAAATTATTAATACTCCCTCCGATTTTCTATCATTGACAAATATTTCTTTTGAACCGAGTTTGATCTTTTTCCTCGTTCCATTTTAGACTATAAATATGTGATTCACATTTACCCACCAATTTCTCTCTTCCTCCTTTTTTGAGTCACTCATTTTCCCCTCCTTATTTTTCACCACAAAAGTAAATGTGGCAATGATAGGACGGGTTCTGACCAAAAATATTTGGGTCACTTTCGGGTTTGAGCCATTTTTGGGCGGATTTTTTCGGGCCGGGTCAGTTTTTGACAGACCTATCTGCGATCCGTTAACACAAGGGTAAGGTAGCATACATTTGAGTGCTACATTCCCACCCCATCTTTTCGGGATCCTAAAGTCATTGGGGGTAAATGTATTATACTTATACACAGATTGCAAGAGAAAAACCATACCTCCACCAAGAAAGACAGCGATTTTGTGGTCTGCGTGCCATGCATTACCATCAGTTGGTTCAGTAACAAGTTTGTCATGCCTAAGAAAGATAATAAACAAATCCAAATCAGCAGGACAGTACTAGAAGGTTCTAAACTTCTAAACAATGGTCGTCTGCATTTTTTTAATGTGATGCACATGTAGTTTGTTTTTGTACAACAAATTGCCACACTTTTGTTGAAGAGAACATTGTAGATAGAATTTGGTAGCTCGTGAAAACAGGAGCAATGGTCTATATGATGGCGACACCTTTCTCAATATGATGCCTTGAGTACAACTACGAGGATTCACAGCCATAGTAGCTCCTACTCCCCATGGCAATTAGCATGAAAGGGCAATTACACCCATAAATGCCATAGGACTTAAACTCAGGTTACAAGGGCAACAGTGAGGCGCCTTATAATTGGTCTAAAATGAAGTACTGAAATGTGTTACTGTGAATGAAAGAATGACGCATGTACGTGACCAGAGTGAAATAACGAACAGTCCCACAACTAATTAATGTTAATTTTCAAATGTAAAACTACTTGCATGCCAACTTACAATTTCTTATACTTCATTAAACGTGGTGCCTCTCTTTCAATGTACTTTTCACGGTCTTCCTTTGAGAGTGGTTTTAGGCACTGCACAAGCTTGTGGCAGTCCAAGTCACAGTTGGTACAAACACCGCGTTCAACTTCAAAGAGTTCCTGAAACACCATAATGCACAACTGAAAACAAGTATGAGAAAGGAAAGCTCAAATCAATAAGACTACAATGTGCATGCAAACCTGGCGAAGGAAGCTGCCACTAGTTCTGGTGCGATGATCTGTATAACAGGCCAATGAACAGAAAAGATCAAGAAAACTCTTGGGTTTCTTGGCATTGATACCCCTGAAATCATGTAGTTAAAATTAGCCTCTTGGCCTACGGATCTGGACCAAATATAAATGAGCAGAATCTAAAGAGCACTACACGTCCGATAGGATTTGGATCTGAGCATTTGTAAATTGTGACCATGCAAATTCAGATTTGATCATGACTCAGAGCAAAATCATGAATCTAGATCTAGTAGGATGCAGTTCAGACACAGCTAGTTGTAATCATTATATTCATGACTCTTGAAAGTTGTATCTATGTAATCTGTAGCATGCATCTCTGCGAAAAACATACTCACATGCAAGGATTTTGACAGAGCTTGCATAGAGGTTCGTCAGCCAGTGTCCAGAATTGCATGTAAACTTTCTTTTCCTTTCTAGCATCACAAATACAAACATCTTTCACCACAGCATTTAATTGTAGAGGGTAGCTTATTTCATATGCTGGTGTATGCCTTCTCCTACTCCCTCCTTTCAGCAGTCCCTGTTATGATGTACTCAGAAAATCAGCATATATGTGTTTCTTTACTATACAGATTAACCAACTAGAGTCTTAATACCTGGTTGATTTGGTGTCAACACAAATTTAATATTGTCCATATCCAGGGAAAGTAAAAATAGAAAAGGAAATCATATGATAAATGATCAAAATTTACCTATATACTCCCTCCCATCCAAACAAATCTTTACACTTACTATAATCAGACTATCCAATCAAAGATTTACATTCCTTTTTTGGTGAAGACTTTACCATATAATTCTCATATCCTTCAACTATTTACACAAAATGTCATTCCTTTTTATCCATTTTAGGCCTCATTTGGTTCATCCAAGAACTTATTTCCTGGAGGATGTTGCATTTCCAGGGAGTTACTTCCCACATCAACTTCCCGAGAATTTGCAATATTTGTTTGGTTGATATCCGGGAATTCACACTTCCCATGAATTAAATTCCTGCATCTTGTTTGGTTATCTCGACCTAATTCCCATGATTTTGTTTATAATGATTATTATGCCTTTTATTAATCAAGGGTATAAAACTTATGAAATATTTTTTCCAACTTATGAAATAGCTGAAATTGTCTTCCCCATGATATGCAGTTGTAACCAAATTATATCATCGGCATAAAAAAGAACGAACATTATTCAAAAAAAAAAAACTTTCTGAAATCATTGTTCATGAAAATAAAACGCTTACTAATGAAAGTTTGAAACTCTAGTAAAACATCCCAGACATTAGTAGTTCGGTTGATTGAGAATTAGTAGATGGAGAGTTGAATGAAAAATTACGGTTATAAAGTGAGAATTACATGAGTGTATATATATATATAGAGAAGGGATCATGTAAGGTCCTTCACTTCCTATAAGTCCATAAGGCTTATTATCAGCCTTTGGATCAAAACAAAATAGATGGCTGAGATCTTGGTTTACATTTAATTTGAAAATAAAAATAAATTACAATTACTTTACATTTAAGGCTCCTCTTTTTCTTCCCCTCAATATTCCCACCTTCATTCACTACCCTTTTCCCAACATCCCCTTTCCTGCTCACTGCCATTCCCACTCCATTACTAATTCACTCTATTCCCACTCCATTACTCCTTTACCTAGAACAACCATCAACATACCTAATTCTCGATCGATTTCTCCTACTTTCGCAGGTTAAGGTATCGTTTCCTGTTTTTGAGTTTCTGCGTTAATTTCGATTGTTTTTTATGGTTAATTCGATGGGTTTTTTTGTTAGTTTCGAGTTTCTTGTTAAATTGGGGGTTTTCTATTTGGGGTTTTCTAGGGTTATATGACATCAGAAGATGAATTTTGTCGATTTCCTGGGGATTACTAATTTTTTAGCTTATCAATTTCCTGGGATAATTTCGATTTCTTGGGTTTACGAAATTAGGGATTTCTAGGGTAATTAGGGTTTTCTGGGTTTACGAAATCACCTTATCGATTTCCTGGGTTTACGAAATTAGGGTTTTAGAGGGTAATTTCTGGAATTTTTGATGTTTACTGTTTCCGGGTTTTATCAATTTGTATGCATGTTTATAATTTGTCTCGCATTAAAACTCGATTTCAGTTTGTTCATTGTTTATAATTCATACTACAATATGCGTCACTAATCAGTTTATATATTTTTGTAACTTCGGTTTATATATCATGTAACTTCAGTTCATACCTTTTGTAACTTCAGATCATACCTTTTGTAACTTCTACAAAATTGTGTCTTTGTTGTGTTGTTTTTAATTGGATTGTGTTCTTTAATTTTAGGTTTTACCCGATTTGAATTTTGTCATCAGAATTATGTGAATTGTTGAAGATTGAATTTCTATTGTTTTGGGATGAATTTGATTTCTGGGTTTTGTTTGTTTGTTTGAGTTAGGGATGAATTTAACGACGAATCACACAAGAAGTTCAGTGTTGCTAAACATGACGTCCATGATCGCTTTCTATTACCTCGTGGTCCGAATGAGTGGGAGTTGATACCAATCGGACGAGCTTTGCAAATGGGTTGCTTTTTATATATAATTGTAACTCCAGTCCATATATTTGTAACTTCAGTTCACATATTTTGTAACTTAAGTTTATATATTTTGTAACTTCAGTTCACATGTAACTTCAGATCGTATATTGTAACTCTAGTCCATATAATTATAACTTCAGTTCACATATTTTGTAACTTTAGTTCACATATTTTATAACTTCAGTTCACATATTTTGTAACTTCAGATCGTACATTTGTAACTTCAGTTCACATATTTTGTAACTTCAGTTCACATATTTTGTAACTTCAGTTCACATATTTTGTAACTTAGCTTACATGTTACTTAAGATCGTATATTGTAACTCTAGTCCATATATTTATAACTTCAGTTCACATATTTTGTAATTTCGGTTCACATAATTTGTAACTTTAATTCATCTCAATTAGTATTTAACTCAAAATTGTCAAATATGGTGAATACAAATTCCGTTTGAAACTCCAAACATCAAATACTAAAATTCAAATGAAAACATTCAAATATTCTGATTTATGTTAAATATTTATTGAGTTTGAGAGAGTTATTAAATTGGGTTGGTGAGAGAGTGTATTAAATTTGGTTGGAGAGAGAGAGGATATTAAATGTTGAGTGTATTAATTGCTTTGAAGTGTATTAATGATGATTAAATAAATCTCAGCCCTTCATCCTCACCCCATCCAAAGGCTCAAAAGAGGACTTATGTACTTATAGGAAGGGGTGTCCTTATGTGAACATCTCTATATATATATATATATATATATATATATATATATATATATATATAAGGGTAAAAAAATCATTTGAATGAAGTCGGGATGTGGGAAGTGCAATTCATCAAGGGAAGGTTGGTGAACAAGTTCCCACGTCATGCAGGAATTGCAACTCATGGGGTAAGTTTGAGTTCCTCCATTTTTCATTTTTATGGTAACCAAACAACTCTCTATAAATGCAATTCATGGAATCTTGCACTTCCCGGGAAGTAGAAAGGTAACCAAACGAGGCCTTAATTTTGGAATTGCTAAATCATACACGGACTTTACTCCGTTGTACACATTTTGTCATTTTATTTTTCATGTTTGCCCTTCCTCTAAAATAAACTCTCTAGTTTTCTCTTTACCATCATTGAATGCAATTCGGATTTACCATCATTGAATGCAATTCGGACTTGGAACAAGTAATTTGGGTTTCATTAATTCGCTCGTCAATTTCTGATTCATACTATAATTATCTTGTTAATTAGAGTCTCGCAATTACTCCGTATGATTTTTTGGTTAGCGGTGGTTGGTCGTCGACTTTAGTGGGACGGTATTCGATGGTCGTCTATGGTAACGATGTAATGATATACTCTATGGTCCATGGTCGTGGATGGCAAGAATAATTAATTCAAGGATCTCCCTTTAATTTTCACTACTTTTAATTCTTACCTTTGCTAAAAAAAGACTTGTTTTTAATTTTTTGCACAAAGATAACCGCGTATCTCACAATTTCATTTAAATTTGCTTAATTTTTCTTGGTTATTGAAGTTTTTGGGAGAAGAGAAGGATTTGATATCTGGGTAGTTTTCAATTTGGGGAAAAATAATCTGTAGCTGGGAGAATAGATGGCCATCGGCAGAGGCAAATAGACATCAACAGTGAGGGGGTGAAATGGTGGTGGAGTTTCATGGATACGGAAATGGGAATGTTTTGTGGGTTTTTCTCTCTTAGATGGAAGGGGAGGTGAGAAATGGGAGGGGTAAATACGAAAATTATGTGTACCACGTAGTAATTATGATTTAGCACGCCCCTGTAATTTAGGTGGACTCATAAAAAAACCATTTGATTCACCAATAACCCTTACTCCCTCTCATCCATTCAATTCTTTACACTTACTATAAATGGACAATCCAATCAATTCTTTACATTCCCTTTTTGGCAAAAGACTTTACCTTATCATCCTCATATCCTTCCTCTATTTACACAAAATGCCACTACTTTTTTCCTTACTTTAAGTTTGGTGGACTCATAACACCATTTGATTTACCAATAATACCCTTACTTTTACCACTTTTCTTAATTTTGATGAAAAATCCTATGTCAAGGATTGTTTGGATGGGAGGGAGTACTTTTTATCCACTTTCTTAAAAGTGATGAAACGTCTTGATGTAAACATTTGTTTGGACAGGAGGGAGTAGCTAAGAACGTCACAAAAATGTAGATGAAAAACTATTATAGGAGTCCATAGAACATACATTGCTATCATGGTCCGTGCTTTCAGTGAGACGCAACAGTTCAATGGCTAAAGGTAGCTGCAAAGGCTTTCCAAACAACTTCTTCTGGTCCATGCGTTTTAAGCTCATCCATTCCTTAATGAAGCTCACCATAGCAAAGTGAAATCCAGGATTTCTTTTGATAATGTCAGACTCCATTTCTATGGACTTAGCAGTGATTTCATCTAGTCGGAAATTTTCAGATAGTGATTTCACTGTTGAATCCTCTCCATCTTCACAAGTGCACAAGTGAATTCTTCCAGTATACTGACTCACCTATAAGTAGAAATTAGAAAGTAAGGATGTATTCAATTAATTCTTCTATGCTTCAAAGCCACATCTAAATGTTTGACCCAGATAAATTTGTCAGTCACTAAGAAAACAACCTTAAATTATTGAGAAAAGACATCTGCCAACAACGTCATTGGATTTGGCTGCCCAAAGGACATGGATTTCGCAACTCCTGAATTTGATACACAAAATTGCATATTGCGGACCATTTCCATCAATCATACATCCTGAGAATAGAGATGACCATGGACTCGCCCGAGCCTAAAAGTCAGATTATTTGTGCCAAGCACGAACTGGCCGGGGGTTTTCTTTTGTTCTTAGAATATTATCTGTGCCAAGCAGTGGCCAAGTGGAAGCAAAAACATGTTGGTTTCATGCTTTCATGGTCCGGTTTCAAGAGCTGGCCAAAATTAGGAAACCGGGATATGGGTCTGTTCAGGGTCAGACGAGACTGAGCCGGCCGACTGGCTAGTTCTACTTGAGAATCAACACACAGATATTGCAAAAATGAACTCACGTAGTCACAAAGCATTGTTAATTATAGACAGGAGAATCACACAACTAAATGATCAACATGCATAGCACAGTCTCAATTATGTCAAATTGCTACAAGGAGGCATGAATGAATTAAGAAGCTACAAAAACAAGCTTAGGTTCTTACCGCAAAACGAAGTGTATCTATATTTACTTGGATATCGCTCTGACCTTGGGTCATATGATTAGGCTTGTCCTTGGTTAACTTTTGAGCAACATCAGACTTGTCACCACCCTGAATCAATTATACAACTATTAAATTTTACTGAAGAACATGAATTTCTAAAGATCGCTTGAAAAAGGGCAGAAAAATGAAGTTATACTATAAAGTGTAAACACAAGATCAACATTATTCTGCTATAAACACTGTGATTATACGATATATCATCCTTTACATTAGTCCTTGTTCCATCCTATGCGTTCTCCATTCACGTAGTCTCTCTAAATGTCAGAACATCTAAAGTTGCTATATTTAAATCACCCATTATAAAGCTCCCTAGAACATTTTTGAAATATGGATCTCTTAATGATTCACTTGGCACCCCTGGCACGCTGCACGATCAGACAAGTAATCCTATATTCTTATTCCCAAAATGACCGCCTACACTAACTTCAAGACATAACCACAAATCATAACCTTGATCTTCATCCTATCCAAAATTGTTCAACAATTTACATTTATAGTTTCTAAAACATACAGCTATTCCTACATTTCAGCACTAGACACAAGTAAAGAGTGTGAGAGACCATATTGACTTATCAGGGAAAAAAGGAAAAGGAAAAGTACATTAGATACATTTATCATTAATGCAGAGTTAGAACTTTGGAGTAGAAGGTTACATTTATAATGATTTTTCACCAAGGCTGAAGAAGAAAGAGTCAAGCTATAAACATAGGTTAACATCGTGATTGTCTGACTTCTTTCACTGTTGCTCAGCCAAAGGGAAATTAAAGTCATAGTGAAGAGCTGAGATCGGAGAGGAAAGAAGGGGTTTACTTACACTAGTTGCAGCCCTTGTTCCTGAACATTTTGAGGCCTTGGGCAAAATAGTAGAACGGGGCCCCTTTGAAAATTGTCATAACGTATTCTTCATTATTTTCGTTACTATCATCACTAGACTTTTATTTTGGGATGTTAATGTTCATTATTTACATTTCTAACAACAAATTTGCCAGACACGCGACACGAAACTTCGATGCTTCAGTTTAGAAAAAAAAATAGCAAAACGTTTGCCCAAAATAATCGTGTCCGACACTCCAACACCTCTTAGAAGAGTTTGAGTAACATAGTCGACAACTTATTCAAATAGGGACGTTAAATGATATTTGGAGATAATGAACTAATTAATTATTATTCGAAGACCTCGAAATATTTTACAAAATTTGAAATATAATGAGTGCAATAACTCATAGACATTCTACTAATTTACCGTACCTGAAATTTACGACCAATAACTATTTCATCACCTACCACTTAATTTTTTGATTAAATATTATCGTTTGCATAAATAATACGGAGTATATTTATAACAAGGTTCCTTAGTTTTTTAAGTCAATATAAATATTGTGTATACATAAAAAAATAACACTTTAAAATGAACTAATATGATAAAGGCGCCATCAAAGAAGAAAAATAAAGAGTTGTATAGTAGCCGGTACAACAATTGGGTGCAAAATAAATAAATGATTTTTTTTAAAAATAGCAAGTATTAAAGATTGATCCCTTGACCACTTGCAACCTCAAGTACAACTTAAAACACTACACCAAAGCCAACATATTGTTGAAAAACATAGTCAAATATCAATTATAAGGTTATATTAGATTTTTTTTCTCGAGATTGGGCCCCTTTTCGGTTTGGGCCTTAGGCCGTCTCCCCTCTAAACAGGGCTCAGGGCCAGCCCTGGTTGCAGCAAGGGTAAGTTTGTCCACGAAGAAAAAGAGCATAAATGTTGATGCAAAGCCACGTTGTCAGTTGTCATGAAGTTATTGAGAGGAATTCACTAGAAATAAGGCTACAATATTGATATTAATTTATTTATTTTTCTAGTTTAAAAGGTTGTGAAGAGTTGAATCATTATATATTAACATCACAATTTAGCAAATTGGCAAGCTCCTATATTAAGTTACCATCTCATTGATTTACCTCGTCATCAGCACAACAATCAGATGCACGCAGCATTACATCGTCATCTTTATGATGCTCTTCAGAAAACGAACCGGCACCATCCAAATTAACACTTTGACAGACATTCGTACTTCCTAAAAGTGAAACGTTGTCAACCTGCCATTTGTTACCAAATGCACTCAAGTCAAAAAAAAAAAAGAAAATAGAAAAACACAGAAATTGGACAAGTGCAGAACTAAGCATAGACAATTAGCCCAAAAAACCACCAACAAATTACTCCGCAATTCGAATCACAAATGTCAGTCCTCTCTAAATTTCTTCTTTAACCATAGATCCCATGCTTATTTGATATTAAGATCAAATCCTTCATCACTAATAAATGTCTGACTTACTGTCTTCGAAAACTTAGGGTGGTGCTTTCTCATCCCAAAGATTTACTCAATCATCATGTGAGTTGACCAAACTACTCTCCTCATTTGAACTCCCCTCCTAATAAATTATTTCAGAAAAAACAAATCCCAACCCCTCTCTATCCAGCTGACTAATTCTTCATCACTTATAAATGTCTGACTTAGTGATTCAAAAACTTAAGAGGGGTGTTTTTTTCATCCCAAAGATTTACTCAATCATCATGTGAGTTGACCAAATTACTCTCCTCATTTCAACTCTCCTGATAAATTACTTTAGGAAAAAAAATCCCAGCCCCCTCTGGCCAACTACCTCCCCTACTCCGGCCAGCCAACCACCGTCGACCTCCCCCTCCCCAAGCCATGCCCGTTACCCAACCTCCCCCTTCCGCAAGTAATGACACTGTGCCGGCCGGCGAAGTTGCGGTTGTTGATGGTGGTCGAGTGGTGTAGCTCGCAACTCCTCCAATCGGCCAGCATTCTCCACATCAGCCCTGCTCCATCCCCATCTCCAGTCGTGAGCCACACCACCCGACCACCATCAACAACCGTGACTTTGCCTTTGCCTTGCTATAGCTGCCTACATCACCGTCATCGAGCCTAACAGCTGCCAGGGACTCCTATCTTGGCTCCACTCCTTCAGACCACCGTCGAAGCCATAATGAACCAATTCACCTGATTTTTCCTTCACCTTGACAACCAAGACTACCCAATTGAACCCACCATGGTTCGTCCACCTGTCCAGCCATTCCTCGACTAGAGCATCACCATCGGACACCCAGATTTGTCAACCACCGCTTGCTACCCTCCCTCTTCGGGACGCACCACGGTCTTTTCCCCCTCCAAACGGACCACCCTACCCACCAGTAACCATTCTGACCCAATCGATTGATTTTTAAGGGAAAAAGTTCAATAGGGTGAGGGGTATGAAATGTACATTTTAGGACAAATTTCGTATGATTGAGTGAAGGCATATTATGAAAAAGTAAATACGAAAAATTAATATGTTCTCATTTCTTGAAGTTTGCTTTATTTAGTATTCTTAGGGTCTGTGCTTTCCTTTATTTTTATTGAACTCATAGACAGCCAATATTTATAATGATGACCAGGAAAGGTATGGTACGCCCGTAAGGTAGGTCTCATGTTCACAACCTTACCCATGTGTTTCTAATACGAAAAAAATTGTTTCTTGATAACTCATGTGTACAAAAGCAAAGAGAGCTTAGTGAGTCAATTTGCTCCATTCTGTCATATTTAAAACAATTTTTTTGTCGAACACTACCTAAAATTTAGATCACTTTTATGAAGAACTACCGATTTTTTTTGTCAAACACTCCCTAAACTTCAGTTTTTCTGTGTAACTACCATTGCTCCAACAAAAAAGACGTCATGTTTTCAACATTGACTTACTCTTTCCTTCCACAATTACGTCACTTTGTTTCAATTTTGTGGATTACTACATTTTTCTCAAAACTACTTTCACTGTCGTCAACCGTTATCTTCATCCTAATGATACAAAACTATATTTTTAGATAAGAGATTAAGCATTAGTTTATAGTTTATCAAAATTATTTTATTGATTTTTAATTGAGATTTTTGTCAAAACATCACCTTCAATGTAAGGCATTTTGCAAGAAACCACCTAAATTTTTACTTCTCTTCAAATACTACCTAAAGTTTAAATATTTTCATCAAGCACTATGAAAATAAAGTCCAAGGCTATAATAATGTTAGAGTTAAAGTCACCCATTTTCACCTTTTCATGCCTGAATAGTGATTTTGGTAGTGATTTTGAGGTGATTAGAGAGAAAGTAAGAGTGGCACCTATAGATGATAAGTTGATGGAGAATCGGTTAAGATGGTTTGGGTATGTGAGACGCAGGCCAATTGATGCACCGATACGAAGACTTAAAGATTTAGAGAGAGCATGGGTTTATTCGGGGTCGAGGAAGACCTAAACAAACATGGATAAAAGTGACTGAAAAAGATACGAAGTTTCTTAGGATTGAAAAAGTTATGGCATTGGATAGGATGGTGTGGAGGGAGACGATTAGGGTGGCGGATGATATTTGAGGACTATCCTTTTGTTCTTTTTATTTATTCTTAAATCTTTTATTTTAAATATTTTTCAAAAATCATTCTTATACCTATTTTTTCGTAGTATTTTTACTTACTAAATATTTTTTCATGAACTTGGAGTTTGTAATCCTTTAAAAACTTATTATTACCGCTTTCAACTTAATTTGCATTTGAAATTGTATTTACATTATTATTTCACTGTATTGTTCGCCTTACATTTTTTTTGATGACTTGATGACTTCAGATAGTGATTGATTTATGTTAGTCGACCCCAAATGTTTTGGGGACTAAGGCTCTGATGATGTTGTCGTAGTAGTAAAACTAAAACTTTAGGTAGTTCCTTGCAAAGTGCCTTAAATTGTGGGTGATGTTTGACAAAAATCTCTATTTAAAATCAAGAAAATAATTTGTTTTTGGCTAAATAACAGATAATATATGAAAACTCCCAATGATTATCTTATTATCTCACCAACCAGGCTAATTGTGAATCACAGGTTTTTTCCATTCGACTTTTCAGGACATTGAGACTATATTTTATACTCCCTCCATTTATTAATGTTCTACCCATTTGTTTTATGCACGGTTATTAAGAAAAATGAATAAAGAATGAAAACGGGAGAAAAGTTTATACAAGTGGGCATAGTAGAAAGTATTAAAAAATGAAGATGTGAAAAACTAATATGGAAAGAATAGAAATAGGATGAACATTAAAAAAGACCCAAAGTGGAAAATGGGATGAAAATTAAAAAATGGAGGGAGTAGCATTTATACGGAGTATATAATTAATTTCTTCGGGTGAATATATAATATAGTGGATAAATGATAACAAATGAAGTTACTTGCGCAGCATATTACCACTTTCTATAGGTACTAAGCATATTCATGATCGTAGTTTTGAAACTTTGACATCAAAAGGTTAATTGAGAGGAATACAATGAAAATACAAAGCAAAGGAACTACCATCCTAACATATCAAAACAAGTTATGGAATGAATATGTGATCCAAACATGAAGATAACATGTGATTGAGAACGTCAATTTTGTTCGGCTTTAATCATAACACAATATGCCTCGATCTATAATTAACCATTTTATTTTTATCCTTAGCAAGTTAGAAATTAAAAAGATTATAGTCTCATTTTAGTCACAAAGAATAAGCAAATAATGAATATATGAATGCAAATAAAATAATAAATTGATTACATTTGTATATGAAAATCTCCACAAAGTTATACGGAACGCCACTTATCCAGCTTATATTGTTTTGATATTAGATTTCCCAAAACTTGTGCAAGACCATAATGGAAAATCATTATGAATGGAATGGAGAACCAGACCATCTGAAACATATTTGCGAAATCCAACCAAATGAGATATCGGAGAGAAAGTAAAAGAAAAAAAATACCGCGAACTCTCTAATAGCATCGTATTTGCCATCTACAGTAGAGGAAACCCGTTGCACGCTACTATTCAACTTTCGCCAGCGTGATTCATCAGATGTATCCTAAAGCATGAAAATAGATTCAGTTTGTCAAATACTAAACTTAGATGTACTCATTTACATTCTGAAACCGTGATAATGGAGAAGGGGAGATAACCTTTGCACAAAAGATATAAATGTTGACAGCTTTGGTTTGTCCTCTTCTGTGCGCCCTGTCTTCAGCCTACGATAGCATGAGAGGTAAGACTATAGTTGCCTGAGTGAAATCCATGAAATAATTTGTTCAGCAAGAGCTACAAAATACTAGATTGCTACCAATAGAACTAGAAAGGAAACAGAAGGGTGTGATGAATAATGATCATATAACAAACTAACAAGGGAGCCCATTTGTGACAGAGATCCAGAGATTCTAGCTAAGCAGGTCAAAAGTCTGCATAACGCAATATGCAAGATATGAGTAAAACCAACTGTGAAATTAAAAAGTTTTTAGCATAAACATAAAAGAGCTCAAAGATAACAAAAAATATTGGAGCCTTAATCCGAAAACTAATTTGGGGTCAGCAATAAACTACTCAAAGAGAATGAAATAGAATAGTACAGAGAAGTATTTCAGTGCCTTCAGACATTACTCCCTCCCATTCACCGGAAAGGTAACATTTCAGTTTGGACCAAATATTAAGACAAATGGGTCAATGTAAGTACTTTACTAAAACACCCTTCCTTACCTCAAACATAAATCATTCGTTATAAATCAACCGTCCCCACCCAAGTCTCCCATCCCTGAACTCATCGTCACACACAAACAATCTAGTTCCTCAATGCCGCCGCCGACAGATTTCCCGCCCACCTTCCCGGACCCATTAATCACTACCATTTTCTCCATGAGGCAAATTTGGAAAAAGTTAAGATTTTGTGGGGTGCTCTATGTCAGAGGTGAGTGGTAATGATCGGCGTAGATGTCACACCTGTAGGGGGGGTGATGGTGGTTTGGTCGTGGATGATTTTGTACTATGGAGTTGGGTTGGGGGAAAGGGGAGTACTTGGTGTAAGGGTGGGAAATTAAGGCTATAAGGGTATATATAAGTCATTTTATACGTCAAAATTTACCATTTAAGGAAACACTACCTTTCCTGTCAATGAGTTACAAAAATGGAAATGTTCCCTTTCCTGTGAATGGGAGCGGGTACTAATTTAGTCAATCCTAAATCAAGTGATGTTAAATAAAGACACAACTATAGTAAACCCCAAAAAAGCACAGCCGTTCTTCCCCTAAGACTCCAGCCATCCTTCGAACCCTGCCAAAGTCCTTCAATGCTGGAGCATTGCATTAGATACGAAAGAGAAAGGCGAGTCCCCCAAAAAAAACAATTTCATTGATACGCACGAATAGACTCAATGGAGCCAATACTGCATGGACTACCCAAACCGTGGTCATGTCACGAACACAGAAGATGATAGGTGTAGTAGTCTATTATCACATATGTTCTGGGTTCACTTGATTGAAGTGGAGGATAGCAGTTTTTACATCCCTTTATCTTAGCATCGTCTCATACAACATGTAGGGTGTTTTATAAAACTTGCGTATTGTTAATCAAGTTAAAATAGATAATAACAACTTCTCAAAGAATCCGTACCTGCTGCAATGAAGTTGGGTTCTTGGGTAGCTCTAAGAAGACAACATTATGAGCCACTGAAAGGTCTAGTCCTGCATAGCCTACTTGAATGCCAAGTATTGCAATCTTCACCTATAAAAAAATTTAAAATCCAAGATGCCAGTAAGTAATTCCACCATCCGTCAATCCACCACACACACACAAACAATACAAGCACTGATCAAGTCAGACAGTATCTTTAGATTTCTGCCAAGAAGTCAAAACTAGAAACGTAAAATGAAAGTAAAACAGTCATATACTGAGAGATAGATGTGTGTTGTTGAATGCAAGTTATTTACAACTATAGATGGTCCATCCCCTCAATTGTGATATGTGAGTGCAGCATACAAATCAGTTTTAATTCTATTTGTTAGAAGAAATATATGCTATACTCCTATACTCTCTGGAAGCAAATAACAAACAAGAAAATTCCTATACTCCCTCCACTTCTTTTTGTTCCTCCCTTTTCCTTTTTGTGACACATCTTACTGTTCCTCCCCTTTCATAACTTTCCTTTTTTTGGCAAAGATTAAGGGACTTATACTAACTAAACTTACTAAATTATATTCCACAGCTTACAAAACTCATCAATTTATTATTACCACTAAACTTTCATCCTCCTTCATAACACCCACCCCTTCCCAACACAACAGTTACCTCACTCCACTGCCCTCACCGGTGCTCCACCTCCATCATTGGCGGTCTACCACCCTCACCAGCGCTCCACACTCTCATTGGCAATCACATCATCTCTTCGACTCTTCCTCAAACTAGCCTCTCACCTTTCCCAATCATCTCCCTCAAACTCCCATTACACCATGACCGACTGGTGCTCCACTGATACTGGAATCGACCCACCACCACGACCTACAGGACTGATACCACACACCCACCACTGTGGTTCCTTACTCCGCAGAACCATCCCCTCTCCTTCTACCTCACCTCTACCCAATAAAAAAGTATTGTTTTCTATAACCTCGAAGATCTACTATAACAGATGTATAACATCTAAATAATACCACCATCATCATGTTCTCCGACCTTATGAGCGTCAAGTGATCGGTGCTATATCGCCAATATCGGTGTGGGTTTTGGTGGACTTTTTATAGTTACCTTGTCATGCCCGTGGTCCAGCGAGTGCGGGAAGAGTGTGGTAGTGATCATCAAATGTCTTAAAGAGGCTGGTGGTGGTCGGATGAAAATGGTGGACTGGAGTTCTTTTTGGGGTGGGTCAAGGAGGATGTGTTAATAAGTTAATACTACTCATTAGTACTCCCTCCCTTCATAACCAAACACACCATAACCCATTTTGACACTATTCACGAGTCAAGAGAATCTTCAATATTCTCGACAATCTACAAAAGAAATATAGTCTGTGGGATCTAGTTTGATTCGTCTCTACAAGTAGATTAAGAATATCAAGTTTTCATAATTTTTACTAATGTAAAATGAAAGATATCGATGATGTAAAACGTGTCTCGGTAAATGTGAAAAAGCAAATGGTGTGTTTGGTTATGAAGGGAGGGAGTATCAAAGATTTGCATTGATTGAGCCCATATATTGCCATTAGTATATTATACAGAGTATTACTTTCTTTAGAACCGTGTAAAAATGGAAGGGGAAGAACAATGTCATGTGGAGGGAGGAGTACAGTCGTACAGCTATAACAGCAAGTATGGTAACTACTCAGAGTCCATTAGCACACCATTTGCATAATGGCTGAGGGAGTGGGGTAATGTTGTCTCCAAAAACTACTCTAAAGCTAAAATTAGCATACGAACAGTCCTACAATGGAAATTGATTGCCAGGAGGAATGAGTGTTTAAAAGTTGAAGGAGAAACATAGACAGTATACAAATACACAACCAACAGAAGTTCCAAGCATAAAACAAGGATACTAAAGTAAGACCAATAGCATTAAATGAAAAGATGGAATTCTTTTACCTCTTTTGATGACCGGAATGACTTCACTGCTGATTGACGGTCACAATCTAGAACATTACCATCAATACGTACAAAGCCAACACCTTTATTGATAATGAACTCCTGAAGTTGAGAAACCCACACTGTGTGTCAGAGAGAGAGAGAGAGAGAGAGAGAGAGAGACAGCAGTAGAGTAGATATGCATGCATAACAATTTATCACAAGATCAAATTAGATTACATTTTAAAAAACAAAATTAACAAATAAAACATACGCCCTCCGTAATTATACGTTTTTCCCATTTTACTTTTTATGGTCTCCTAGGTAACTCTTAGACCATATTTATACTAGTATTTTTTTTATCAAAAATATATCTTTGTGAAACATACATTTATAACAAATCTAGAATAGTTTTGTATCATAACTTAATGTTTCATATTTTGTTACTTCCTCTAGTCTTTTATAATCTTCCCACTTGATTACTTTATACTCTCTAAAATACATATACAATGGGAAGATTTTAGAAAGTTGGAGGAAGTACTTGTTCACAGTGAAATTTTGCAAACTTTGACCTTCGAATGTCAAATGGAAAGAACAGAACATTACAGAAGGAGTAGCTTTTATTTCTTGCCAAACATGGAGAACTAACAAAATGTCACTGGAGGAGAGTGAAACTACTTTAATCCCTTTGTATGAGAACAAATGAGACGTTAAGATTGTGAAACAATCAAACGTAATAAGTCATACTATGAAACCTTGGGAATGAATGTGCACTAAGGCTAGGGAGAAATGTGAAAATCGTAAACATCTCGAAGAACCACCTTGGATTTATGCACGCATGATTGACTGTAGAGGCAATCCATCTTATAGATTAACAATAGAAAACCTAGCAGGACAAGAACTATTTGCACATAATTTCACTAGTTACATGTTGAGGGGAATCTATAAGCAGCATCTAAAATAGGTTCGACTACATGACAGAGTTGATAAAAAAATTTGAACTAGTATTAGGAAGATATAGGGATTGTAAATAACATTGTAATGCATAGTCCTGAACAAAAGGCAATGTCAATTAATGATAGTATACCACTGTTTATGAAGTTTACAAGCAATAGTATTAAATTGATGGAATAAACACAAGGTTGAAAGTAAGTAAGACATGTAGAGACAAATTTTAGAATATAGAGACTTGATGTTGAGCAAGAACCAAGAATAAATATGTAGAGTGTAAGTTAAGTACTGGGATTGGAGGGACGAACACATGATCTATCACCTCATTAGCCAAGATCCTCACTTTTTTTGCTATCTAAGATCCATCATGCAAACGGGGGAATAATTGGATGGTGATGTTACACTTAATATCATGGAATGCTGGTTGAAATGGAATATTGCCATAAGTTTTCTATGGTAAATTCTACCACGCAAAAGTTAGATTGGAGATGCTATATGACATTGAATGTTGGTCCATGAAACAATACCGCATTCTTAAGATGATTGTTGCCCAAATGCGTATGCTATGCAGGTAGAACAGATCGAGTACAGAATGAGGTGACAAGGGATATAGTAGGATTGCATCAATTACAAGTGTTTAGCTTACTATTTTGTTTTACACTCCCCACTTTATCATTGTTGTTCCACCTCACACTAAAGGTTCCACCGGGAAGATTCACATCACCCACCAACAAATCACGTTGTTGTCATTATCAAGCACACAAACTATACAATTATGTTAATTTCAGGATTATTTGGTTCACATATGAAGCATAATGAATAAATTTCTCACCTGTAATTTATCAAGAACCTTAAGATGGTGGGCAAATATTATCATTTTATGAGAACTAGTATCCATGTCTACATTAAACGACTCTTCTGCTTCAGTAAAAATTGGGTGAAGGGAGAGCCATTCAATAGCCCCAAAAATCTTTGCAATACCAAGCGCTTGATCAGAGAGCTCTTCTTGAAATCCATGTGCTCCATTGTCTGCAGAGTACGGATACATACTTCAGCTTAGACCATCACATAAGATATTATAGATTTGCTTTTACTGGCTTCAAAACCTGATATAGTGAACTATGCAAGAAATAAATAAATAAAATCTGATATTGATAACTCGAAACATGGTTACCATGAATCATTGTGTTAAAACTAAGAGAAGTGTGATTTATTCACAACCAGTTGCACAATTCAGAAAATGTTTCCAAGTAAATGCGAAAAGAAAATACCCTGCTTTTAACAAGAAAGCATAAATGTGCAACACTTCCATGCAATGGAACTGTCATTCCTCAGTTAGCTTCAATTCCATCTTCATAGTAGGATAATTATCATCCATGGACACATTACTAGAGACAGCCTCTCCCAAATAGACTAGCAAATTAGCCATCTAGAATGTTTGTTTGGTCAAGCGAAAAGTAACTGTCCCCCTCTACAGCCAACATAAGAATTAAGAAGTATTGCACTCATGTTTCAATATTCAGAACCCTAATATACCTGTCCAAATATGATTCAAGTCATGACGAGCTATATATCGATCTATACAAACAGGATTTATATTCCAAAATTAAAGCTACCATAGAAGCTTGATTAGTTCATCATATCTTACTATAAGAACCTTGGCTTAGTTCTATACACAGCCACAGAACTTATAGCACCGGAAATGACACACTTAAGATAAAGTAGCTGCCTCTTAAAGAGCAGATTCATGAGAAAGGGTCCTAAATCTCAAATATGGAAGTATACCGTATTCATCATCTTCTTCAAAAGCATCAATGGTGGACAGAGTTTTCCCCTTTGCTGCAACAAGCTTTTTGGCAATAGTGACATCTGATTTTTTCAACGTTAGCATAATGATTTGTCGACGTTTCGGCGGTAACTGAACAAGCAAATGCTCCTTCAACCGTCGTATCTAGACAATTTCAAAAAACATATGTAACTCTCAATGTTATGCACACAATGTTCAATGAAAGACATAGTCACACAGTCACATTGGCAAGGAGTCCCCTATAAGCCTAAAATATACACATTCACAATCTCATTACTCATTCAACATATTCTGTACTTCAACAACATCATACTTTCGATCTCCTACTTGGACCTATAGGTCCACACTTGGTGATCAAAATGTAACACAGTTAATTGGAAAGGACTCAAGGAGTTCCTCTTGACAACTTTTACTCTCAACAAGCAAGCTGCACAAACATCCTATTCCATTGCAATAGAGTTTGAAACTGGCCATTCAAAAGGACCAAAAAAAAAAGGTCCAGACTAGACATTGGTTCTATTTTTCTCAAGTTAGAACATCAACTTCAGTCAAAACCAGTAGAGGCAAGACTCCTGAGATCCATACAATCAACAAAGATTGAAATTATATTTGTGGATTGGTTATTCTCATATGTCATATGTCATATCGTTAAAGGTGTCGCTCAAACATCACCAAGAGCAACAATTATTTGCCAAAACTACAGACAATCAAATAGAGAATGTTACATACATGAAGTATTTCCTTGGACTAAATTATTAGAAGAAAATTAGCAATAGCATGTAACCCACGGTCAAACAGAGAATGAAGGAGGTATACCATAAGAGTTTGCCTAAGTAACACATTCAGCTCCTCCAAACGAGTACCCCTTGAGAAGTCCTGAAAGGAATAAACAAGAAAATATAAGGTCCAGCTTATTATCTTAGCTGGTAAAGGTTAGTACTGGCAAACAGGTTGGCTTTGAGACTAGCAGAGTTCTACGGAAGCGAAGAAAAAACTTTCATGAGATAAAAATAATAAAATATTGCTCAAATCTTTGAACTGTGCAAGTAACAAAACATATACTCCGGTATTCTTGGAATGTGGAAGAAGAAATTATAAAGACATTAACTGACACCAAACTCAAAGTTCAAACTTACTCTCAAGTTTCGATCAAATTTCAAACTTACTCTCAAGTTGAAATAATTCTTTATACAGTATGAAATTTCAAAAGTAAATGGAAAAGAATGATAAGAAGCAGGCTGTCACACTAGACAAACTTTACAACAAATAACAGTCATCTCCAAGGTGAGCTTTATGTTGGACTTTTAACTTCACTCTCTTAATTAGATCCATTTTGTACACATTTAATGTATTATCCCAAGAGTCTTTACAATAATATTTCCTTTTTTAGGAAGTGTAACTCAATGGAATCAATTCCTATCCAAGCTGTTCTTTGTGCTCAATGTACAAAACACAGTTTAATAGCTTGCTATGTTCCTTGTATCAAATGTGTGTGTGTGTGCGCGCGCATGTGTACTCTCCAATATTTCCTTTGTAGCACTCGTAAGCAAGTTGCTGCTCAAGCTTACATTCTGCAACTGATATACGGCAATGATGCGCATCACAAGCCAGCTAAACAAAGTGAGTGATGACACTTTGACCTGGCCTCTCAAGATTGATGTGGAGCTGGGTTTCCCTTGCTCTCTTCTTAGACTCAGTTGGATGGCCCACCCTCTCAGGCCAACTAGAGAACTTACAAAAAAGGTGGTAACTTTATGTGAACACAAGCTTAAAAAATTCCTGTATCCTCATAGTTTTTCAGCTTCTATCATAACTAACAGTAACAAAGGCTGGAGCTAATTTCTTTGCTGAAGGATGTAACGTATACCATGAAAGAATTCCCTTGAGAATCCTTCGCAATTTTCATGGAACAATAAGTTTTTGCAAACTCAAACTTGCTGCTCCCCAGTAGCCCAGGCCTAGAAGGTAACAGATAATATTAGTAGATAGAAATGAACAAGGGTGCATTCAAGCAAGATACTAATTGCAAATTAACTTACCATAACATATCTATTTGATGAAAGATATCGAAAGGTCTATGATCACCTAGCAAGAATTTCGCCATTAAATCATTTACTGCAACTGACAATAACATGAACACGAGAAACGAGAAACGAGAAAATATTCATGCAACCTTGATAAGGATGGTGTTCCTGACAGAAGAATAATCCGCTTCGTCTTAGATGCCACATCAAGAACAGCTCTTATCTATCAATAGAAGTATAACATAGTTCAGATGAAATAACAAGACAATAGACAACTAGACATCAGTAAACAACATAATAACCATTCTGCTTTTACTTGAGCGTACATGTACTCTCAAGATTAAACTATGCAATTAAAAAAATCACACCAACTGTACAAAGAGATTGAACCAAATTGAAAGAGCTACAAGTTCTCAAGCGTATTTAGCAATAGCTTAAGTATATACGTGTATGAAAAGCATGAGATCGTATATGTAATTCAGTATTCCAGTGTAGTAACTTGACAATAGGAAAAAACTCCTATATCGCCAACCTTTCCAACCTAGGGTACTATTATCTCAGCACTTCCCAGCTTCAAATAAATTCCCCTCCCTCGTCCCCATTGTTTCTATCAATAAACTAAAATGCAGACTATATCAAGTGAATCCGTTAGTTCTAATGACAACTGTGAATTAGGTCTTTAATGCAGTTACTGTCACAAATAGTATCTGAACATCTTTGTGTCATAACTTCAAAATTGGTTTTAAGTCTTGTAATTGCAGAATGAAGATTAAAGCAGTTTGCACAGAATTTTAGTAAACAAGTTATTAACAACCACCATCATCACCAGGTACATATTCAACTGTTGTAGATTTCAAAAAAAGATAGAAGTATAGAGCTTTGTCCAATGTCCACACCAGGCATTACTAATCAAGGCCGCAAACATAACCACTAAACTTACCCAATAGATTTATCTCTAATACACAGAAGAGGAATTAGTAAGCTACTTAGATAAGCTCTGCATGTAGCCATGTACTAATCATGTGTAACACTTCAAAATACTCGACAACAAGACCAAGAAAGCCGCTGCACTCAATGTAGCTCATACTCTTCCCATTACCTCGCATACCAATTGATTTTACCAAAAGGGCACAGTGCCAAGAACATAGCTGACACAGATGTTAAAATGGTTGGAACACCCCCACCCCAAGTCCTCAACCCACACACAGACACTCAAATATACATGTGCTAAGCTTTTAGCTTCTCAAACAAGCTGTATTTTCAATGGCCAAAATACACTGCAATATGTATGTGAACTGTGTAGTATATCATTTTAGATAAATAGCCTCACTGCAAGAACAATTCTTCAAATCAATAGCTGGAGATACAAAAGTAACATCATTAATGGACAACAATCAGATATTGTGGCATTACAGCTTTAGAAATTAGACAGAGCCAGTATGATGTACCTCTCTTGGCTCTGACTTCTTCTTTGAACATCTAATATGATGTGACTCGTCAATTATCAAGATAGCCCAATCCAACTGCAACATGCTCTCTCGCAATCGACTAAGCATTGTATAGGAAATTACCACAATCTTTGGACACTTTTTCAAATGTGTGGGATTGTTCTGGTGACCAAACACTGCAGCAAAAATGGGCAGAAGTTTGGTACACAAAGTATCAAGTAATATCACTACAGGCTCAAGGAGTCTATGTTGTAAACAACTGAGAGTGAGCTTTTTCTATAGTGACTGTTAAAGTGGCCGTAATGCTTGGAGGTAATGCTGGTCAATGGAAAAGCACGTCAATAAACTATGTTTAAATTGGAGCCTTGAGAAAACCAATCAAGATCATATCTTTTTTTATAAAGACATGGATGGTCCATTGCCTTTTAATATTCTAAATTAACCTACAAATCATCCAAGGGTCCTAAATTTATTTTACGAAGTACTGGAGAGATAAAGGCTGCAAGTGAAAATAACTTATACATTATTTTGCTAGGTAAAATGTCGACCCTCTTTGCAGTTATAAAACTGGAGCATCAAGAGGAAATAAACCACTCGTTTGGCCGTTTCTGATAAAGGACACCTTGAAAAAAAATAGAAAACTAATGAGAAAAACAGTGAGCTTTTAGTGTCATAGCTTATCATCATCCACATAAGGTCTAAGCCTGCACAAGATGAAATAGTTTGTATATCAAAAGTTTGGTTACTTTGTAATCTGAACCAATTGTCCTAGGCTTTTAAGTTGCATCTGCTATGAATTATTACATTTTCCCAAACAGAAAAATTACAAAGTTACAGGCTGATGATGGCCACGGAAGAAAATATGTCAGTTACAAGGCAACAACATTGCTTGGTACAGAACCTCATACTCAGAACTCAACATCAATTTCAATAAGACTTTAATATGGGAGCTATAATAAATGTAGAGAGCAAGTTTAGTAGGGTGTAATAAGGAAAATTTTGTTCTTTTTTATATTAAATTTAGGCATAAAGCCAAGGTAACGACTCGCTAAATGAAGGCAACTTGTACAAAGAAATCCCAACTTTCTCAGGCGAGAAATTACACTTCTTAGTTCTTACATAGAAGTGAGTTGGTCTTGAGGCATGGATTTTCCATATACCCTGCCTCAGGCCTTCGGCTTAGAATTTGATACAAGCAACAAAGATAAAACTGAATGCATGAGCTTTAGCGGAAGATTACTGACTAATGAACTGACAGATAACAATCATCAGGAAACAATACCAAGATGGATATCGGCTGGCAAATAAGATGGAAGCCAACGCTCTAATTCTTCTGCCCAACAATAGCGCAATATAGCAGGGCAAACAACCAGTATAGATCCTTCATCAGAAAAGCAGCTTGCTATAGCAATGGCCTGAGACCAAAAAAAAAGGTGAAATTAAAAATCAACAAACTCAAACTGGTAACAACACAACATATGATAACACATTTAGACCATATTCTCTTCCATCAACTAAGCTATTGTATAAATTTTATTCAGAGACCAGATTCCACATTTACAATTCTACCTTGATTCGAGCAAATCAAGGCTACCACTTGAGGCTTAAAAAAGGATAAAATTGGGGCATGACATTTGGTAGCAGCAACAAAACCATTTTCGTTGAAATTAATTTGTATGATAATTAATTAAAGCAACAAAGGAGAAAATGGTTTCCACATGCACCATCATTCTTTAACATATTGAAGTTAGAGCATGACAGGGATGGCTGGACATAGTACTCCGTACAATTTAAGCTGATCTCTTTCAAGTACCATCCTGCATCAAATCTAATGAAAAAATACACCTTAGTATAAAAACACCGTCAGTCCTATTTTTTCAGTCATTTGTCAACTTAAAGAAGTGATCATACTTGAAATCATCCACTGACCATACAACCATAACGATATTCAACAGTATACGCTTACCACTACTGAGCGTAACTTTAGAACAACTGATATTTATAAGGTTTCTGATGTAAATGAAGGAAAATAAAAACAGAAAGAAACGGTTATTGACACTAAAATATGAAACTCTGATTTCAGTAACCTAGAAACATATGAACTATTTATGTGTATTACTGTTATTACTAGCTTCATACGCTGAAAGTAAAGTTGCCAACAGCATTGACACAGATTCCACTATATCTTGTGTATAGTGGTGAACCCGATGCCTCGGATATGGAAAAGGAAAGAAGCATATATACTCCAAACCAGACGAAAGAAAGTTAAACTGAGACAACAAAGGCAGTATCACCTGAAGAGTCTTGCCAAGTCCCATCTCATCAGCGATTAGACAACGACCACCCCTTTGCAGCCCAAACTTTAGTCCCTCAAGCTGAAAGGGAAGAAGGGTAGTCAATAACTTTCTTGGCAGCTTATGTATCAACTCCTCAACCTTCTCGTCAGGTAAATGCTCAGGCCTGCACGGTATCCATCGTCCCATATTGTAAGAAAGAGACAGCTTCTCAGCCACATTATAAGTTGTCCAAGGGATTTCTTCGACTTCAATGTCCTTACAGTTCTTTAAGCATCGAACCACGGCTTCATAATCTCTAAGCTTATATACAGAGGCATCCCTACCACCATAGATTTGTGTATAGTGCTGCAGCGAAACCTATTATACAAATTACATTGCAGATGGCGCATATTATAGGATTTTTTAGGCTTAAATATGACTATGAATTGTACCCAGATTCAAAACCGCACACAATTTGTCTTTATACTGAATTCAGCAAGGCACACAAAACATAGCAATTGTCAAAAAAAAAAACAGAGAGTGCCTATCTCCGAAACACAAAACAAACAATAGTTAACCTGGTTATCTCCACAGAAATTAACAAAGAAATTTCCAAAACAAACAATAGTTCTCGAGTTTTACAATTACACTATGATGACGTGAGTTTTGCCTTATTTCCAATCTTAGTGACCTATAAGGCTATAATGCAGACTGTACTGTAACCAAAATTACATCCAAAACACACACACACACACACACACACACAAAAAAAAGTAAATTACTCATATCTTTAAGGCACTGTTAACTAAATTATTGGTAAATCGATTTGAGAAATGCACTTGATCAAAATCCCACTTCATTATTCTTCAAAACATCACTAGTTCAGGGGGGGGGGAAATGGATTATACTGTAATTTGGATCACGCAGAAAAGGAGTTTAATATCACAAATACAAAATCCCAATTTAAATGGAATAAAACAGAAAGAATCACAAACCCACGTACGATTCCAAGAATACCAGGAACACTTACATTAGAAAGACAGTGAGTAAGCACACCAAAGCAATGATGCTGGCCCGGAAAGGAAACCCCAGGAATTGAGTCCGGAGTAATGGAGAAGGAATCAGGAGAGCAGATTTCGAGGCGCGCCCGAAATTTAAGAGGCAAAAGGGTAGCTTCTTTCTGGATTGAATTGGAATTATCGATGAGTTTTCTACATTTGAATTGCCTCCAAGATGGGTTTGAATCAGGGTTTTCAAAATGTGGTTGTTGCTGTTGTTGTTGTTGTAGGGATGATAAGATGGCTTTGCGCTTGACTAAGGCACGAAGACGGTTGGCTTCAATGACAAGTTTTTGTTGTTCAGTGAGCTCTGGAGATGGTGGAGAAGGGTCTTCCGCCATGGATATGCAAATGGAGTTTTTCAAGCACGTAACGAATGAGTTTTCAAGGTTTTTGAAAGTGTGATTAAGTGAAGTGAACGCAATCGAAGACACAAGGGTTGTTTTTCGTACGAGTTTTATTTGTTGTCACGTCACAGCCACGTCATTTACCTATAAATTCAATTTTCATATAACAAATGTATACAAGTTCATCAAAGTTTGTAAATGATTCCACCCATAATTCACTCACTACTAAAATTTAATTTCTACTCATCAAATTTCATATTTGATCAAAAATTAATTTATTTTAATAAATAAATAATAAAAATAACTATTTGATAACAATTACTCGTGTCGGGTCTAGGTCGAGTTAAGGCATATCGAATCAAATTGGAATCGACTTATATCGGGTCAGAATACTCTAACGGATCGAGTCTGGTTCGAGTTCCAACAATAGCAAACGTTTTTCCTCGAGACCCACATTTTAATAATTGTATCTTACGAAAATAGTGGTAATAGAAAAAATAATAGAGATACATTAAAAAGGAAGATGATACACTTACACGCGGTGTATGAGAATTTCATACAAAGCAAACCACATCGCGCCACGTGGATGATTAGTGTGGACATGACGTAGGTCCACCCCGACGCGGCCACGCGCGGGTTTGGGTAGGCGAATGAACCTCCATATGAGAAGGATCGAATTGAAATTTAAGTCGAAATGGAGTCGCCACCGAATTTTATGGTTATTCGGAACCATTCGAGCCCACTCTATATCGCCATGGTCCATACACAAAGTATGGCCCATTTCGGTTTGAGAGTTTATTGGGCTCGTCCCTTTGCATATCGATATAGATGCCGACTTGAGCGGTTAATCGTATATTGAATGACTCTCGTTGCCAATGGATTCGGACGTCCGGAAACCACGGTTCTGAGTAAGGGGTGAGGGTACGTGTTGGGAAGCCAACTAAGGACACCCAACCCCGCCCGCACTTAGCGGCCTCTACTAGGACATCGTTTGACTTTTTAATATGCGCGCTAGTGATTCGGTGAAATGTTATGAAAACAGCGTTTTAGCTAAGCATGCGAATTAAATGTGAGCTACGTCAATTTAATGCATCTAATTTATTGTCGAAGTGGTTTAGCATGCGAGGGTTCATTTAAGAGCGGTAAAACGCAAATAAATAAAGCAAAGCAAAAATAAATCGATTACAAGTTACACGGGCGGAATACAACCCGGAATTCACAATACGGCGTACAATAAAATAGAACAATTGAAATATACAATTGAAATGACGAGCAATAATTATAAACGGACCCGTGTATAAACTAGACCGTGAATTTATGTAGATGGACGAACCTTAATTAATTACACATTATATTGTATGTTAATCAAGGGACGGAGGTTCGAGACCTAGACGTGGTGCTAGCCCGATCTCGAACCTCGATGCCTTGTCCCGACTTATCACCTCGAGAAATTGAGTCTAATTTTACATCGGATACGACTAAAGAGTCGTCGACATAAAATTAATAATGTGAGACCGTCGATCAAAATCGTTTAAGTGAAGTGATATGCATGAATTTTGGAAAAGCCACGTGATTGACTTTACACGTGTCGACTAAGTCGCTTTTAAAAAAGACGAGGCTCGAATGATAAAAAGAAGAGCCCTCGGTTTCTAGGCTGCAGGACCCACTCGATCGAGTCATGGCCTGACTCGGTCGAGTGTGTCCTTAGACGTAGCTACTGCCCGTTTTTATGGGTGCTACTCGATCGAGTAGCGTACGTACTCGGTCGAGTAGCCCCTGTACGAATGAGAATTCGTTTCGTTTTATGATTTGAAATCGATGATCGGCTAAATTAAATACGAATATTGCGTGATTCGCATTTAATTTAGCTTCCGGTGCCATAATCATGCATGAATGATTATAATACCGTCACCGGAGTTTTAGGAAAACGTTTATTGTTAGTTTAGAAAATTTGAATTAGTGACGAAGGATGTCCCTCTACGTCACGACATCGAAACTAACTCTTTCGAGTTATGTGATGTCGGTTTTCGTATCAACGGGTTTCGTACTAATTGGAAATGGGATTAAATGCGTTCAACTATGACTTTAGGTTGATTATCATAGTCCAACGCATCCGAAACCGAATTTTCATACTAGAATGCATTTATGCAACATTATGACGATAATGATGATAAAAAAAGGATAATACAAAAATGAAGACGCGGGAGTACGACAATATTAATGCTAGTGTCACTACTATGATTATGATTATAGATACGATATGAAAAATACGATAAATAAAATGAAAATGAGACTAGAAAAAGAGGTCGAGATGGGGTTTAGGACACCCTCAACATACATGCTTAGTAAGGACCTCGGAAATGGACTCGTAATAGCGGCACTGGCTTGGGAGTATCGAGGATGTATGCGAGTTATGGTGTGTATATGTGTGTGTATGCTTCGCCGGTTCTCCGAGGGACGAGGGGCTCGGGTTTGGTGTGTCTTGCCTAGGGTCGCTAGGGTCGTAGTATTGTGTGTATGGGATTTGTGTAGTTGCAAAAGTGTTAGTGAATGTAGGTTAAGGATGTATGCCAAAAGCTTGTGAAATGCATGGGGGTCATGGGGTATTTATAGGGAGCCCCGACCCCGGGTTACTCGACCGAGTGGCGCGGGTGCACTCGGTCGAGTGCCCCTGCGAATGAACCTGGACGGGTTCAAAGAGGCTCCACTCGATCGAGTGGCCAATCCACTCGATCGAGTGGATCAATTAATCCGGGCTATTTTGGGCGTGATTGCCCTTGATTTATGCTTAATTGATTGTGATGGATTTGGCTAATTTTGGCTGATTTGTGAGTGATTTGGATAGACTTGTGAACCTGGTGCACGTTTCGGGAACGCACCCGGTCGCTCTTTGTGTCGGGTTTGTCTTGAGCGGGTTTTGACCCGGTCGCTAAAAGACGGGAATTGTTTTTGGTGTCGGTTTTGACCCAAATTAGTCTTGTTTGACTCGGAACGACCCACTGGGCCTGAATTTGAGGTTGGTTTTGTGAGATTTTTACTCCGCTAAAAGTCCATGTCGGATATTATTGATTCTGAGCCCAAGTCCGAGTACACTAAGTCACGTTTGCGTCCGATCATCATCGGGTGTTTTTTGGAAACTGCCATAGACACCTGGCGGTCAAATTTTGGGTGTCTACAGAGCCCCCACTCTGACTGAGGCTTGGACAAGGCGAAAGTCAGAGTAGCTACCAAGTCAATTAAGACCTGGTAGGCTTCCGTTCGGGTCGTTTATAGTCCATTAGACTTGCGTGAAGGGCTCGCCAGCCATAAGTCAGAAATCATACCTGTGCTGATGACAGTGTCTCCGTGGGGAATCGAACTTGTCGTATAAGTCCTGGGTGCGCCTATATGTGGGCTCATCCCGTACCATTATGGGGAAAATGCCGCTTTGGGCTTTCCGCTGGGGAGATTTTAGAGGGTTGCATGTCCCTATTTGAGTCGTACCTGTAAAAGTCACATAAAATGTATGCAACACGTAGGTAGTAAAATGACTCGTGCTGGGGAAAAAAGTTTTTTGAATTTTTTGAAATCTTTGAAAGTTTTGAAATTTTTGAACTTTTTGTGAATTTTCGACAGATTGCTCGGGATGACTAAATTCCTGTGTCTGAAGAATCATGGGTTGGGCCTGTACGTCTAGGCCCGCTTGGGCCAAAGAGGCACAGCTGCAGGAGATGCTCCAGGGTTTTGGTGTTATAAATACATCACCCTGGTTCTCTTCTTTTGTCACAATTCTCAAACTCCTCAAAAAAAATCCTTTCCTCAAGAAAACAATTTTTATTTCTCAAAAGATTTGTCATGGGTATCGACCGTCTGATCAACATGTTGCAAGATTGGGCACACCGTTTTAAGGATGCGAGCAAGGTAGCTCTGAGGCAGTCTGGTATATCTCAACTGTTCACGTTTCGTCAGTTGCACGTGGACCGTCATTTCCTTGATGCCTGTCTGACCTTCTGGGACGACACCTACCACGTCTTTGCCTTCCCCCGGGGCGAAATTTGTCCTCTCCCTGAGGAAATCGCTGCCATAGGAGGGTGGAACCCATCACTCCGCCCTGCCGTCCCTTTCGCAGTTCGAGACCCTAGGAGGAAGCTGAGGGAGTTTTTGGGTCTCTCCCATGCTGAAGTATCCCGCATGGCTGATGGGGATACTATTTCTCTGCTTGCTTTAGCCGAGAAGTTCATGAACCTGTATGACATTCGGGTTACGCCTATTCATAGCCGTAGGGCATTCGCCTTCTGCATGTTACACGTGTATGCCTTTGAAGGCCATATGGACCTGCTGTCTTGCATGGGGAGCGTTCGTCTTCTCGTTGTTGCCGACCTCATGGAGACGGAGTGTAGTCCAGCATCGTTGATTACGGGAGAAATCATTCAGGGTTTGGACAACCGGAAGAGGGATGAGTCAGCCCGTTTCACGGGTAGTACCCGTCTGCTGCAGGTATATCGCTTTTCCTTTTTTTTTTTTTTTTTCGATTTTCGATTTTTTTTTTTTTTTCGCGATATACTGTTGCAGGGGGCACTCGACCGAGTCACCCTGACACTCGATCGAGTGCCCTCGTAGAGGAGCGTTCTGCCACGTTTTAGGGGTGTCGCTCGATCGAGTGACCCCGGCACTCGATCGAGTGCCCTTATGCGAACGCTTGATTTGCCCGGAATTTCATAAGCGTTACCTTTTCTTTTCAGCTCTGGCTATTTGAAAGACTGTCCAAGATTGATCCTCCCTCCAACCCGAGTGAATATTGGTTCAACCAGGTGATGTCGAGGAGACGGCCTACCGATTCATCTTGCCTCGTTACTCAGAAATATTGGGAGGAAGAACTAACGTTCCATCGTGGTCCATTGATACGATGGGTGGTTCCGTGGTGGCCTATTTACTCCTGGACGGGCTTGGCACCTGATGACAAGACGCGCTACCAGGTGATTCTGTCCTTTAGCCAGACTGTTCATCTGTATCCTGACCGTATACTTAGGCAGTATGGGTGGACTCAGCGTATCCCGGAGCACGAGGCTGTTGTGAGGGAGCCGACCCAGCTGACTGACATTTTGTGCGACACCTGGATCCAGAGGTGGTACACTCGAATCACTTGGACCGTTCCCAAGCCGCTTCATTCTGCCTGGGTGTCTTATTCCTATGAAAGGTGGACTAAAGCCGAGACTGCCGAAGCTCGTGCTGCCCTGAAGGTTGACGAGGCCTTCGACCTGCTCAGGCGAGAAGAGGTTAAAGACAACCGGGATTTCTTTGCTGAAGGGGAAACTCAAGCTCCTGTAGCCTGTCTGAGGCCAAGACAGAGAAGAAGAACTAGGACTCGAGCTAGGGGGTCCAATGCTAGAGGTGTTCAGGGGGAGGTGAGCCCCAGACCGACTTGGAGAGGAGACTAGGGTCGAGACTTTCAGCCCAGGGCCGACTTAGTCCCAAGGATAGGTTGCCGGAGCATGTACGGGCTCGACTTGGGCCCGTGACTATAGCTGAAGATCCT
This sequence comes from Agrostemma githago, assembly GCA_958450325.1. Classification (NCBI taxonomy): domain Eukaryota; kingdom Viridiplantae; phylum Streptophyta; class Magnoliopsida; order Caryophyllales; family Caryophyllaceae; genus Agrostemma; species Agrostemma githago. Next base: position 52,607,317 of record OY288245.1, on the reverse strand, counting down.
CTGTCGAAGAAGAGGACTCGGGTTAAGGAAGTTCCGGTTGTCATTCGGGAACGCCTGCCCCCGCCACCGCCTCGACGTCCCCGGGCTCCTCAAGACCCGAAAGACAAAGGCAAGGGCAAGATGCCCGGATACGACTAGTCTCTCTTTTATTATTATTTGAAATATTATTACTATTTTTGCAGTGTGTGGTTTTTTTTTTTTGTGGCTTTTGTAACCGTTTTTTTTTTTGAATAATAAAAGGTGCAATATTAGTGAAACCGTTTCTGTCTTTTTCGTTATTGCAGTGGTTGTGCCCTTTTGAGGGGCTGCCTACGTATTCACAGTTAGTGGAATCAAACCAAACGTAGTTCGGGCGCAGGGTTTTTTTTGCAATTTCGAAATACACCAAGACTATGAGTTCAAGATGTGTGACAGTAGGATAAATAATCCTGACTTATTAACTTGCTTTATAAACTTTGAAAAAGTGTTTAAATAAATTTTTGCGAATGACATTGAGATAAGGTTTAAGGGTAGTAGCGTTTTAGCTGGTCTAGGTTGGTCGGGTTGACAAATTCATTTCCGTCCAGATCCGTCAGCATTACTGCTCCTCCTGATAGAACCTTCTTGACTATGTATGGCCCAACCCAATTGGGTTTGAATTTTCCCCTTGGGTCAACCGGTAGTAAGGCACGAACCGATTTAAGGACCAAATCACCTTCCTTGATATTTCTGGGCCTAACTCTCTTGTTAAAGGCCCGCTTGATCCTCTTTTGGTATATTTGAATGTTATTGAGAGCCCGGGATCGCCGTTCGTCTAAAAGAACCAACGAGTCATATCGAGCTTGAATCCAATCTGCTTCGGGTACCTGGCTTTCTAGCGGGATCCGGAGGGAAGGTACTTCTAATTCGACTGGTTGGACCGCCTCCATCCCATATGTCAAATAATATGGGGTTGCCCCGGTTGCAGTTCAGATCGACGTCCGGTATCCCCATAGGGCAAAGGGTATCTTGTCGGGCCAGTCCCGATAATTATCAGTCATCTTTTTAAGTATGGTGACAATTGTTTTATTAGCAGCTTCCACCGCTCCATTTGTTTGAGGGCGGTAAGGCGAGGATGTGTGCCTCTGGATTTTGTACTTTGTTAGCAAAGTAGCGGTTTCTGCTTGGAAGTGGGTCCCGTGATCACTGATAAACTCGTGTGGGATCCCGTATCGGCATATGATCTTATTCTGGATAAATTTGGCCACGTGCTTGGCGTTCAAGACACGGTATGATTCAGCTTCGACCCATTTGGTGAAATAGTCGATCGCCACCAAAATAAAACAGTGACCTCCCGTCCCGGAAGGGTTTACTTTCCCAATTATATCAATCCCCCATGTCGAGAATGGCCATAGTGATGTCATAGTGTATAATAAGGATGATGGCATGTGCTGAACATTGCCGAAAATTTGACAATTATGGCAGTGTTTGACATATAATTGACAGTCAGCCTCCATACTGTTCCAGTAATACCCGAGCCTCATGATTTTTCGGGCTAGCATATGGGCATTCATATGTGGACCATTTTCGCCGTCATGTACTTCGGTCATTACCTTTTCGGCTTGTGTTTTGTCGATGCATAAGAGTAAAGCCCCTTGTGCCGTCTTCTTGTATAACTGACCGTCGTCCGTACGAATGAATTGGGTAGCCAGTCTTCGAAGGGCTTTCTTGGCCCGGTTTTCAGTTCCCGGGGGATATTCTCCCGTAGCCAAGTAATTTAGAACGGCCTGATACCAAGGTTCTGGATCGATGATCTCGATATCTTGAATGGTGTTGACATATGCCGGTTCGGACCATCTTTCGACGCAAATTGGCATACTGGCCATATGCTCCGGGATGTTCAGTAAAGATGCCAATTTGGAAAGTGCATCTGCAAACTGATTTTCTTCACGTGGGAGGTAGATATATTCTACCTTTTGGAATTGCTTCTCTAGAACCCTTACTCGTGCTTGGTAAGCCACGAGATTGGCATTCCGAGTTTTCCATTTTTGAAGAGCTTGATTGATGACTAAGGATGAGTCCCCGTGAACCCGGAGATTCGTAATGCCCAAATCAGTAGCTGCTTGTAACCCGTGGATGCATGCTTCGTATTCGGCCGCATTGTTGGTTACATCAAAGTCTAATTTGATGGATAACGGGGTGTGTTCCCCTTGGGGTGAGATTAGGAGAATACCGACCCCAAAGCCTCGAAAATTGGATGCTCCATCAAAATACAAGTCCCATGTTTTGGTGTCAGTATGGAATATGTCTTCATCAGGAAAGGCCCAAGTATCGGTATGTCCCTCTTCAGATATCAGACTGTCGGCGAGGAACTCGGCTACTACTCGGCCTTTGATAGCTTTTAGCGGAACGAATTTGAGGTCAAACTCAGCTAGCATTAGAGTCCATCTGGACATTCTACCGTTGAGAATGGGCTTTTCGAACAAATATTTGATCGGGTCCATTTTGGACAGGACATGTACCTCGTGACTGAGCATGTAGTGTCTGAGCTTTTTAGTGGCCCAAACTAGAGCTAGGCATGTCTTCTCAAGCATTGTATACTTGCACTCATATTCTAGGAACTTTTTACTGATGTAGTAGATAGCCCTTTCTTCTGAATCGACTGTCTGGGCCAGCATAGCCCCCATGGCTGTCTCAGTCGTTGTTAGGTATAACGATAGAGGCAAACCGGGTTGAGGTGGCATTAGTACTGGCGGAGCAGACAGGATTTCCCTGATTTTGTCGAAGGCCGCTTGACATTTATCGTCCCATAGTACTCGTTCCCCGATCTTCAGTTTTTTGAAAATGGGTTCACACACCATGGTTAGCTTTGAAATGAACCGGCTGATGTATTGGACTTTTCCGAGAAACCCCCTTATTTCTTTTTCGGTCTTGGGAGGTTGCATCTCGGTGATGGCTTTGATTTTAGCTGGGTCAACCTCGATGCCCCGTTGGCTAACGATATGGCCCAGTAATTTGCCTGATGTTACCCCGAAACTGCACTTTTGAGGGTTTAACCTCATATTGTACTTACGCAAACGGGTGAAGAATTTTCTTAGGGCAGCGACATGCTCATCTCGGTTTTTAGACTTGACGATCATGTCATCGACATAAACTTCCACTTCCCTATGCATCATGTCATGTAATAAGGTCGTGGCTGTTCGTTGGTAAGTGGCTCCGGCATTAATGAGACCAAATGGCATAACGGTATAGCAATAGGTACCCCACGGTGTGGTGAAAGTGGTTTTACCCATGTCTTCTTCTGCCATTTTGATTTGGTTGTATCCGGCATACCCATCCATAAATGATAAGAGGGCGTGATCTGCTGTATTGTCCACCAATATGTCGATGTGTGGCAATGGGAAATCGTCTTTTGGGCTGGCCTTGTTAAGGTCCCGGAAATCTACACATACCCGAACCTTGCCGTCCTTCTTGGGTACCGGCACGATGTTCGCAACCCAGTCTGGATACTCAGACACTTGTATAAAGCCTGCTTTGAATTGTTTGTCTACTTCTTCCTTGACTTTGAGAGACCACTCGGGCTTCATTCATCGAAGCTTCTGTTTTACCGGCTTACAACCATCTTTGATGGGTATACGGTGTTCGGCTATTTCCCGGTCTATACCCGGCATGTCCTTGTAGGACCATGCAAAGACATCCTTGAATTCTTGGAGGAGGCTTGTGAGTTGTTGTCTCTCCTTGGGATCTAAGGATAACCCTATTTTAAGCATCTGGGGCTCTAAGGTTGTTCCCACATTGATAGACTCAGTTTCTTCGATTACCGGGTCTCGGGATTCCCTCTGCTCTAGCTGCTCGATCAGATGTGGGGGTAGGGACACCTGTTCATCGGGTTTCTCAATGTCATTGCAAAAAGTATTTTTGAAAGTATTTTGAAAATAAGCCAAGTCATAAGCGGAACGGTTTTCGTTATTATTGATAGAGAATTTGGAAAACAGCTCAAAGAGAGCGGCCATCTGATCATTGGTCAGAGGCGGGATTGGGAGTGCTCTCGGGACAGACCCCGAGGCTCCGGTGGCAGTGACTACAGGGAGAAGGGTTATAGTTTGGATTCTAGCATCAGACCCCTTAGACTCGAATACAGACTCGGACTCAGACTCTGACTCGGACTCAGACTCGGACTCAGACTCGGAATCGGTGTCTGGCACGTCTCCTTCCCCGGTGGTCAGCCTGTAGACTCGGCCTTGACCGTCGGTCCACTTGACGGTCTTCTTCCAGCTTCTTTTCCCGGTATCAGCACCGACTTCCGAGATCAGCTTCGAAGGGTCGAACTTGTTGCTTCGAAGGATCAGGTTTACCAAGTCTTCTTTGGGGTTCGGGACAGCTTTGTCTTCCCCGAATAAGAGTCCCAGCACGGGCTCGGCATTGTCAGTACCCTCTTTGGATTCAGTTTGGAGGAGGGCAAATATGTGATCCGGAATGTAGTTGCATTCCCGAGCTAGTGCAGCCTCGGGATGCATGATGGTTGGTTGATATAGGCCAACTTGAATAGCCCCAAATACGGGTGTGACGAAGTAATCACTCAGCCTTGGGCTATAAGGGCCCAAGTAGGTACCCTTGATGATGTTGCAGGCCTTCTCAATTCCTGCTCGGACCACATTTCCCGGGGTTATAGCATACCCCAAACCGAAGTAAGATTCCCCGTCATTCAGAACCTCAATAATCTTCCCGGATGGAAGATATGGCCTCGAAGTAGCCCCCGGTAAGTACCCCAAGTTTTGTAGCATCGTGTCGATGCTCGTGGTGAAGTAGGGCCTAAAAAGGTATTCTTCTTCAATCATCCCTACAAAATCGAACCCCCAAAGGTCGGTGCGGTCCGTAGTGTTACAGCTAGCCACGGTCATTGGGGTTGCTTCTAAGGTGATAATACCGTCTTGCAGGGGCATTTTGATCTTTCGGTGCAGAGTAGAAGATACCGCCTTCACAGCATGGAGCCATGGTCTTCCTAGGAGTAGATTGAAGGAAGAGGTGACGTCGATCACCTGGAATTCTAGCTCTTTTTCAATTGGGCCGGTCACAATAGTCAGCTTGACGGCCCCAGAAACTGCTTTTGGGCTTCCATCGAAAGCCTGGATAGTGTGGGCAGTGGGTATGTAGTCGGCCTCAGTGATCCCGAGGGCTTTGGCAGTCCTTAACGGGAGGACATTCACGGCGGACCCGTCGTCAACTAGGGTCATTGGAAGATACTTACCCCGGCAAATTACCGTGATATACAGAGCCAGATTATGGGAGGCCCCGAACGGTGGTAGGTCGGCATCTGAGAAGGTGATTGACGGGCCTTCTCCTTTGGACCCGCTCTTGAGGTAGGGTAAGATAGTGGCTATCATTTCAGTAGGGGTGACCTGGGAATCAACCTTGATCTGATCGAGAGCCTTAGTAAGTGCCTCTCGATGTTCTTGTGAGCTAACCAAGAGTTGCCATATAGTGAGGTCAACTCGGGCCCTTTTCAATTGTTTGACAAGAGCCGTACCGGTGCTTGGTTCTTCAATGGTTTCTTCCGTCCTGGTAAGTTCAGTGACGGTTGTCTGGATTGAGCCGTCTTTGGTGAGGGAGTTACTGGCTAAAGCTTTGGATTTAGCCTTCTTGACTTCTTCGAGGGTAATGGGGACAGTTTCCCCTTTGGCGAGGTATATGTCTTTTTCATCATCGAACCAGATCCCATTGATTTGTGGAATGAAAGGAGAGATAAGATGAGAACAGTCTATCACCTCACCGGTGAAGATGGCATGAGAGCTAAAGGGGTTGTCCTTGTTGCTTGGCTTGTCCCCGGGTAGTGGTATTTTCCCGCTCTCAATTAAATCCTGAATTAGGTGCTTCAACTTCCAACACTTCTCGGTGTCATGCCCATTGCCCCGATGATATTGGCAATAGGCTTGGGCATTGTAGCTCTTGGAGCGTTTTTCAACTGGAACTTCAGGAGTTGGGCCTATCGGCTGGACCAGGCCCTTGGAGGATAGCCTTTCTAAGGCATATGTATAGGTAGTCCCTATATCAGTGAATACCCTATGAGGGACATTTCTTTTGGATGAGGCATCCAAAAGGTTAACCGTGTCGAAGATGCTTCGGGTTGCTGCCGGAGGTTTGGTGGTGGATGAGGAAGCTCCTTGGTAACCCTTGTTAGAGGCCTTAGTCAGGCTCTCTAGTCTTAGATCATCTTCAATTCTCATGCCCATTTCAGTAAGAGTGGTGAAATTGGGTATGACAGCATACCGGAGGTGAACCCGGTAAGACGGGAGGAGGTTCTTGACAAAGGCCTCCACTAAAGTCTTCTCACTGGGCTTATCGACCAGTTTGACACTCTCGGCCCTCCAACGTTGGAGGTATTTAGTAAAGCCCTCCTTAGGTTCTTGGGCCATAACCTCTAGGGACCGCATAGTGGTTTGGATCTCGGTGTTATCAGCGTAGTTCCGAGCGAATTCCGTAGCCACATCGTCCCAGGTTGAGAACTTCTTTGGGTCTAGCCTGTAGTACCAGGCCTTTGGGTGTTTCTCCAGAGATACAGCAAAGAGGTTCTTAAACATAGAAGAGTCCACCCCCTTAATGGCCATGAACTCCTTGAAGGCCCGCACGTGTAGTAGCGGGTCTTCAGTCCCTTCGAACATAGGCAGGCCCGTGAGATTCAGGTTTGCGGGCAGTTTGTCACTTACCGGGTTGTAATCCCGACTATTCTCCCGATGGATGTTGTTATTCCCGGTTAAGTAGACTTGTTCTTCCAATCGGCGGACCGAGCTAACTAGTTCAGTTAGGGGTTCCGTGACCCCGGTATTAGGAGTCCTTTGTTCCACTGTAGCTAAGCGAGCAACAATGGCCACTTGGCCGGCCCTCATTTCAGTCAGTTGGGCTTCGATGTCGGCTTGCTTCTCGATTATGGCATCTAGAGAGGTTTGAAGACTGTTCAAAGTGGCCATCCTTCGAGCGTGTCTGGTTGCCGGTGGCCTGTCTGTAAGAACACCACGTAATCAGGAACCGAACCCAGACCTTGGAATTAAAACAAGTACATCCCGAGCGACTCAAAAGAAAAAAGGACTCGAGAAAGACATCTAGACGGATGACTCGTAGGTGATGTGACTTCCTTAAGATTTCGGCCTTGGTGAGCCTAGTCCCGTTCGAAGGAAGGTTCACGTGAGACTAATCCCCAGACTTTGGACTCGAGTGTGTAGACGGGCCCTCCCTTGTAGGAGTATGTCCTACGTAGGTGGGCTTTGCCTTAGTCTAATAAGGCAGACTGGGGGTGGGGAGGAAACTCGTGATATAAGATCAACAGAGTTTCGACGCTATAGACCTTGACGACTTACGACACGACCCGACACTGCTAAATACGGGAAGTCCTAAGAAGAGGAAGGTTTGGAAAATTGATAGTTTTGGAAAACCCGAGAAAATCTCGGGGAATGGCCCGATTTTTCGAGAAAAATCGGAAAGGGTATCGGGCCTTGGTTTTGATGGTTCGAAAATATTTTCGAGTTTTGAATTGGGCGGCATACCGGCTAAAAATAGGCTATTTTGAGTAAAATCATAAGTCCTAAATTCGGTATGTGTCCCGGGTTTTGAAAATTGGATATCTTGAAATTTGAAATTTTGAATGTTTGGAAAAAAAGAATTTCCGACGATTTGAAAATTTGAAGATGAGATCCCGAAGATTTGAAAATCGAAAACGGCATCTCGAAGATTTGAAAGTTGAAAATGGCATCGTGAGGATTTGAAAATTGAATTTTGAAAATTCGAAAATCGAATGGTGGATCGGAAATTCGAATTTTGAACGGAAATTCGAATTTTGAAATGGGCAGCATGTCGGTTTAAAAAAATAGGCTTGTTTTGAGTCAAATCTTAAGTCTAAATTTCGGCAGCTTTCCGAGTTTTTGAAAATTTGAATATTTTTGGAAAGATGCATTTTTTGAAACGACGGTTTTTGAAAATGACACGAAAACCAAGTAGCACATAGTCACGCAAGCATTATAATGACGCCATGTATGCTTTACACTAAGTCTCGGTCGGTCTGAATAGGGTCTATACCAGTGTTCATAGTCTAGTCGAGAAACGGGACGGTCTTCCTAACTCGAGTGGAGCTTAGAACATGCCGCAAAGTCCATCCGAGTCGACCATGAACTCCTTTAACGTATCCAAGGATGAATACGTCGTGGTATAGTGGGACGTCGCTCACCAGTACCGGCCCGGGCAAATATGGGGTTATGCATGAACCGTAAAACTAAAACGCATATTGTACTCATCAAGCGATTTCTATTCGAGTCTCACCCTGAGAACGCCGACGGTAAGCCACACATCGGTTGATCCCCAGCGGAGTCGCCAAATTGTGGACATGACGTAGGTCCACCCCGACGCGGCCACGCGCGGGTTTGGGTAGGCGAATGAACCTCCATATGAGAAGGATCGAATTGAAATTTAAGTCGAAATGGAGTCGCCACCGAATTTTATGGTTATTCGGAACCATTCGAGCCCACTCTATATCGCCATGGTCCATACACAAAGTATGGCCCATTTCGGTTTGAGAGTTTATTGGGCTCGTCCCTTTGCATATCGGTATAGATGCCGACTTGAGCGGTTAATCGTATATTGAATGACTCTCGTTGCCAATGGATTCGGACGTCCGGAAACCACGGTTCTGAGTAAGGGGTGAGGGTACGTGTTGGGAAGCCCACTAAGGACACCCAACCCCGCCCGCACTTAGCGGCCTCTACTAGGACATCGTTTGACTTTTTAATATGCGCGCTAGTGATTCGGTGAAATGTTATGAAAACAGCGTTTTAGCTAAGCATGCGAATTAAATGTGAGCTACGTTAATTTAATGCATCTAATTTATTGTCGAAGTGGTTTAGCATGCGAGGGTTCATTTAAGAGCGGTAAAACGCAAATAAATAAAGCAAAGCAAAAATAAATCGATTACAAGTTACACGGGCGGAATACAACCCGGAATTCACAATACGGCGTACAATAAAATAGAACAATTGAAATATACAATTGAAATGACGAGCAATAATTATAAACGGACCCGTGTATAAACTAGACCGTGAATTTGTGTAGATGGACGAACCTTAATTAATTACACATTATATTGTATGTTAATCAAGGGACGGAGGTTCGAGACCTAGACGTGGTGCTAGCCCGATCTCGAACCTCGATGCCTTGTCCCGACTTATCACCTCGAGAAATTGAGTCTAAATTAATTTTACATCGGATACGACTAAAGAGTCGTCGACATAAAATTAATAATGTGAGACCGTCGATCAAAATCGTTTAAGTGAAGTGATATGCATGAATTTTGGAAAAGCCACGTGATTGACTTTACACGTGTCGACTAAGTCGCTTTTAAAAAAGACGAGGCTCGAATGATAAAAAGAAGAGCCCTCGGTTTCTAGGCTGCAGGACCCACTCGATCGAGTCATGGCCTGACTCGGTCGAGTGTGTCCTTAGACGTAGCTACTGCCCGTTTTTATGGGTGCTACTCGATCGAGTAGCGTACGTACTCGGTCGAGTAGCCCCTGTACGAATGAGAATTCGTTTCGTTTTATGATTTGAAATCGATGATCGGCTAAATTAAATACGAATATTGCGTGATTCGCATTTAATTTAGCTTCCGGTGCCATAATCATGCATGAATGATTATAATACCGTCACCGGAGTTTTAGGAAAACGTTTATTGTTAGTTTAGAAAATTTGAATTAGTGACGAAGGATGTCCCTCTACGTCACGACATCGAAACTAACTCTTTCGAGTTATGTGATGTCGGTTTTCGTATCAACGGGTTTCGTACTAATTGGAAATGGGATTAAATGCGTTCAACTATGACTTTAGGTTGATTATCATAGTCCAACGCATCCGAAACCGAATTTTCATACTAGAATGCATTTATGCAACATTATGACGATAATGATGATAAAAAAAGGATAATACAAAAATGAAGACGCGGGAGTACGACAACATTAATGCTAGTGTCACTACTATGATTATGATTATAGATACGATATGAAAAATACGATAAATAAAATGAAAATGAGACTAGAAAAAGAGGTCGAGATGGGGTTTAGGACACCCTCAACATACATGCTTAGTAAGGACCTCGGAAATGGACTCGTAATAGCGGCACTGGCTTGGGAGTATCGAGGATGTATGCGAGTTATGGTGTGTATATGTGTGTGTATGCTTCGCCGGTTCTCCGAGGGACGAGGGGCTCGGGTTTGGTGTGTCTTGCCTAGGGTCGCTAGGGTCGTAGTATTGTGTGTATGGGATTTGTGTAGTTGCAAAAGTGTTAGTGAATGTAGGTTAAGGATGTATGCCAAAAGCTTGTGAAATGCATGGGGGTCATGGGGTATTTATAGGGAGCGCCGACCCCGGGTTACTCGACCGAGTGGCGCGGGTGCACTCGGTCGAGTGCCCCTGCGAATGAACCTGGACGGGTTCAAAGAGGCTCCACTCGATCGAGTGGCCAATCCACTCGATCGAGTGGATCAATTAATCCGAGCTATTTTGGGCGTGATTGCCCTTGATTTATGCTTAATTGATTGTGATGGATTTGGCTAATTTTGGCTGATTTGTGAGTGATTTGGATAGACTTGTGAACCTGGTGCACGTTTCGGGAACGCACCCGGTCGCTCTTTGTGTCGGGTTTGTCTTGAGCGGGTTTTGACCCGGTCGCTAAAAGACGAGAATTGTTTTTGGTGTCGGTTTTGACCCAAATTAGTCTTGTTTGACTCGGAACGACCCACTGGGCCTGAATTTGAGGTTGGTTTTGTGAGATTTTTACTCCGCTAAAAGTCCATGTCGGATATTATTGATTCTGAGCCCAAGTCCGAGTACACTAAGTCACGTTTGCGTCCGATCATCATCGGGTGTTTTTTGGAAACTGCCATAGACACCTGGCGGTCAAATTTTGGGTGTCTACAGAGCCCCCACTCTGACTGAGGCTTGGACAAGGCGAAAGTCAGAGTAGCTACCAAGTCAATTAAGACCTGGTAGGCTTCCGTTCGGGTCGTTTATAGTCCATTAGACTTGCGTGAAGGGCTCGCCAGCCATAAGTCAGAAATCATACCTGTGCTGATGACAGTGTCTCCGTGGGGAATCGAACTTGTCGTATAAGTCCTGGGTGCGCCTATATGTGGGCTCATCCCGTACCATTATGGGGAAAATGCCGCTTTGGGCTTTCCGCTGGGGAGATTTTAGAGGGTTGCATGTCCCTATTTGAGTCGTACCTGTAAAAGTCACATAAAATGTATGCAACACGTAGGTAGTAAAATGACTCGTGCTGGGGAAAAAAGTTTTTTGAATTTTTTGAAATCTTTGAAAGTTTTGAAATTTTTGAACTTTTTGTGAATTTTCGACAGATTGCTCGGGATGACTAAATTCCTGTGTCTGAAGAATCATGGGTTGGGCCTGTACGTCTAGGCCCGCTTGGGCCAAAGAGGCACAGCTGCAGGAGATGCTCCAGGGTTTTGGTGTTATAAATACATCACCCTGGTTCTCTTCTTTTGTCACAATTCTCAAACTCCTCAAAAAAAATCCTTTCCTCAAGAAAACAATTTTTATTTCTCAAAAGATTTGTCATGGGTATCGACCGTCTGATCAACATGTTGCAAGATTGGGCACACCGTTTTAAGGATGCGAGCAAGGTAGCTCTGAGGCAGTCTGGTATATCTCAACTGTTCACGTTTCGTCAGTTGCACGTGGACCGTCATTTCCTTGATGCCTGTCTGACCTTCTGGGACGACACCTACCACGTCTTTGCCTTCCCCCGGGGCGAAATTTGTCCTCTCCCTGAGGAAATCGCTGCCATAGGAGGGTGGAACCCATCACTCCGCCCTGCCGTCCCTTTCGCAGTTCGAGACCCTAGGAGGAAGCTGAGGGAGTTTTTGGGTCTCTCCCATGCTGAAGTATCCCGCATGGCTGATGGGGATACTATTTCTCTGCTTGCTTTAGCCGAGAAGTTCATGAACCTGTATGACATTCGGGTTACGCTTATTCATAGCCGTAGGGCATTCGCCTTCTGCATGTTACACGTGTATGCCTTTGAAGGCCATATGGACCTGCTGTCTTGCATGGGGAGCGTTCGTCTTCTCGTTGTTGCCGACCTCATGGAGACGGAGTGTAGTCCAGCATCGTTGATTACGGGAGAAATCATTCAGGGTTTGGACAACCGGAAGAGGGATGAGTCAGCCCGTTTCACGGGTAGTACCCGTCTGCTGCAGGTATATCGCTTTTCCTTTTTTTTTTTTTTTTTTCGATTTTCGATTTTTTTTTTTTTTCGCGATATACTGTTGCAGGGGGCACTCGACCGAGTCACCCTGACACTCGATCGAGTGCCCTCGTAGAGGAGCGTTCTGCCACGTTTTAGGGGTGTCGCTCGATCGAGTGACCCCGGCACTCGATCGAGTGCCCTTATGCGAACGCTTGATTTGCCCGGAATTTCATAAGCGTTACCTTTTCTTTTCAGCTCTGGCTATTTGAAAGACTGTCCAAGATTGATCCTCCCTCCAACCCGAGTGAATATTGGTTCAACCAGGTGATGTCGAGGAGACGGCCTACCGATTCATCTTGCCTCGTTACTCAGAAATATTGGGAGGAAGAACTAACGTTCCATCGTGGTCCATTGATACGATGGGTGGTTCCGTGGTGGCCTATTTACTCCTGGACGGGCTTGGCACCTGATGACAAGACGCGCTACCAGGTGATTCTGTCCTTTAGCCAGACTGTTCATCTGTATCCTGACCGTATACTTAGGCAGTATGGGTGGACTCAGCGTATCCCGGAGCACGAGGCTGTTGTGAGGGAGCCGACCCAGCTGACTGACATTTTGTGCGACACCTGGATCCAGAGGTGGTACACTCGAATCACTTGGACCGTTCCCAAGCCGCTTCATTCTGCCTGGGTGTCTTATTCCTATGAAAGGTGGACTAAAGCCGAGACTGCCGAAGCTCGTGCTGCCCTGAAGGTTGACGAGGCCTTCGACCTGCTCAGGCGAGAAGAGGTTAAAGACAACCGGGATTTCTTTGCTGAAGGGGAAACTCAAGCTCCTGTAGCCTGTCTGAGGCCAAGACAGAGAAGAAGAACTAGGACTCGAGCTAGGGGGTCCAATGCTAGAGGTGTTCAGGGGGAGGTGAGCCCCAGACCGACTTGGAGAGGAGACTAGGGTCGAGACTTTCAGCCCAGGACCGACTTAGTCCCAAGGATAGGTTGCCGGAGCATGTACGGGCTCGACTTGGGCCCGTGACTATAGCTGAAGATCCTCTGTCGAAGAAGAGGACTCGGGTTAAGGAAGTTCCGGTTGTCATTCGGGAACGCCTGCCCCCGCCACCGCCTCGACGTCCCCGGGCTCCTCAAGACCCGAAAGACAAACGCAAGGGCAAGATGCCCGGATACGACTAGTCTCTCTTTTATTATTATTTGAAATATTATTACTATTTTTGCAGTGTGTGGTTTTTTTTTTGTGGCTTTTGTAACCGTTTTTTTTTTTTGAATAATAAAAGGTGCAATATTAGTGAAACCGTTTCTGTCTTTTTCGTTATTGCAGTGGTTGTGCCCTTTTGAGGGGCTGCCTACGTATTCACAGTTAGTGGAATCAAACCAAACGTAGTTCGGGCGCAGGGTTTTTTTTGCAATTTCGAAATACACCAAGACTATGAGTTCAAGATGTGTGACAGTAGGATAAATAATCCTGACTTATTAACTTGCTTTATAAACTTTGAAAAAGTGTTTAAATAAATTTTTGCGAATGACATTGAGATAAGGTTTAGGGGTAGTAGCGTTTTAGCTGGTCTAGGTTGGTCGGGTTGACAAATTCATTTCCGTCCAGATCCGTCAGCATTACTGCTCCTCCTGATAGAACCTTCTTGACTATGTATGGCCCAACCCAATTGGGTTTGAATTTTCCCCTTGGGTCAACCGGTAGTAAGGCACGAACCGATTTAAGGACCAAATCACCTTCCTTGATATTTCTGGGCCTAACTCTCTTGTTAAAGGCCCGCTTGATCCTCTTTTGGTATATTTGAATGTTATTGAGAGCCCGGGATCGCCGTTCGTCTAAAAGAACCAACGAGTCATATCGAGCTTGAATCCAATCTGCTTCGGGTACCTGGCTTTCTAGTGGGATCCGGAGGGAAGGTACTTCTAATTCGACTGGTTGGACCGCCTCCATCCCATATGTCAAATAATATGGGGTTGCCCCGGTTGCAGTTCAGATCGACGTCCGGTATCCCCATAGGGCAAAGGGTATCTTGTCGGGCCAGTCCCGATAATTATCAGCCATCTTTTTAAGTATGGTGACAATTGTTTTATTAGCAGCTTCCACCGCTCCATTTGTTTGAGGGCGGTAAGGCGAGGATGTGTGCCTCTGGATTTTGTACTTTGTTAGCAAAGTAGCGGTTTCTGCTTGGAAGTGGGTCCCGTGATCACTGATAAACTCGTGTGGGATCCCGTATCGGCATATGATCTTATTCTGGATAAATTTGGCCACGTGCTTGGCGTTCAAGACACGGTATGATTCAGCTTCGACCCATTTGGTGAAATAGTCGATCGCCACCAAAATAAAACAGTGACCTCCCGTCCCGGAAGGGTTTACTTTCCCAATTATATCAATCCCCCATGTCGAGAATGGCCATGGTGATGTCATAGTGTATAATAAGGATGATGGCATGTGCTGAACATTGCCGAAAATTTGACAATTATGGCAGTGTTTGACATATAATTGACAGTCAGCCTCCATACTGTTCCAGTAATACCCGAGCCTCATGATTTTTCGGGCTAGCATATGGGCATTCATATGTGGACCATTTTCGCCGTCATGTACTTCGGTCATTACCTTTTCGGCTTGTGTTTTGTCGATGCATAAGAGTAAAGCCCCTTGTGCCGTCTTCTTGTATAACTGACCGTCGTCCGTACGAATGAATTGGGTAGCCAGTCTTCGAAGGGCTTTCTTGGCCCGGTTTTCAGTTCCCGGGGGATATTCTCCCGTAGCCAAGTAATTTAGAACGGCCTGATACCAAGGTTCTGGATCGATGATCTCGATATCTTGAATGGTGTTGACATATGCCGGTTCGGACCGTCTTTCGACGCAAATTGGCATACTGACCATATGCTCCGGGATGTTCAGTAAAGATGCCAATTTGGAAAGTGCATCTGCAAACTGATTTTCTTCACGTGGGAGGTAGATATATTCTACCTTTTGGAATTGCTTCTCTAGAACCCTTACTCGTGCTTGGTAAGCCACGAGATTGGCATTCCGAGTTTTCCATTTTTGAAGAGCTTGATTGATGACTAAGGATGAGTCCCCGTGAACCCGGAGATTCGTAATGCCCAAATCAGTAGCTGCTTGTAACCCGTGGATGCATGCTTCGTATTCGGCCGCATTGTTGGTTACATCAAAGTCTAATTTGATGGATAACGGGGTGTGTTCCCCTTGGGGTGAGATTAGGAGAATACCGACCCCAAAGCCTCGAAAATTGGATGCTCCATCAAAATACAAGTCCCATGTTTTGGTGTCAGTATGGAATATGTCTTCATCAGGAAAGGCCCAAGTATCGGTATGTCCCTCTTCAGATATCGGACTGTCGGCGAGGAACTCGGCTACTACTCGGCCTTTGATAGCTTTTAGCGGAACGAATTTGAGGTCAAACTCAGCTAGCATTAGAGTCCATCTGGACATTCTACCGTTGAGAATGGGCTTTTCGAACAAATATTTGATCGGGTCCATTTTGGACAGGA
Source organism: Agrostemma githago (assembly GCA_958450325.1). Classification (NCBI taxonomy): domain Eukaryota; kingdom Viridiplantae; phylum Streptophyta; class Magnoliopsida; order Caryophyllales; family Caryophyllaceae; genus Agrostemma; species Agrostemma githago. The sequence continues at coordinate 52,591,597 of OY288245.1, read as the reverse complement.
CATGTACCTCGTGACTGAGCATGTAGTGTCTGAGCTTTTTAGTGGCCCAAACTAGAGCTAGGCATGTCTTCTCAAGCATTGTATACTTGCACTCATATTCTAGGAACTTTTTACTGATGTAGTAGATAGCCCTTTCTTCTGAATCGACTGTCTGGGCCAGCATAGCCTTTTGATTTCTTCCACTTTCCTTCTTTTCTATCACATTTCTCTCTTACCTAGGTGACCCACCTACTTTACTCTCTCTACTTTTACTTATTTTATTATTTTTCTCAAGAAATGTGTCACTTTTAAGGTGGAAGAAATCATTGAAACGGAATGAGTAATTTTTTAAATTATATTATTATTGATAATTTTTTTAGGGCTAATTGTTTAGGTTTTAATTTATAAAAGGGTTGGTGGTTGGCATGGTCGTCGTGGGGGACGGGCTCGCTGGAAAGAAGTGGTCGGACATGGTGGTTCACGACTCCCAGCAAAAACCAAAAAGAAAACCAACAAATATTGTAACAAACAAAATAAATAAAATAATTAAAAAAAGAAAGAAACCTCTCTGTGGACATGACGTAGGTCCACCCCGACGCGGCGAAGCGCGGGTTTGGGTAGGCGAATGAATCTCGTGGTGAGATTGTTCTCGGGTTCGAAATTTAAGTCAAAATGGAGTCGCCACCGAATTTCGTGGTTATTCGGAACCATACGAGCCCACTCTATGTCGTCATGGGCTATACACAAAGTAAGCCCACTCCGATTTCAGAGTTTATGGGGCTCGTCCCTTTGCATTGCGATACCGATACCATCTATACCGGTAATCGTGTAAAGAATGACTCTCGTGCGCCAAGGGTTTCGGACATCCAGAAACCAAAGGTTCTGAGTAAGGGGTGAGGGTACGTGTTGGGAAGCCCACTAAGGACACCCAACCCCGCCCGCACATGGCGGCCTCTACTAAGACATCGTTCGTGTTCGTGTACGCGCGCTAGTAAAATAATTAAATAATATGCAAACAGCGTTTTCGGGCTAAGCATGTGAATTATTGGTTTGCTACGTCATTTAATGCATCTTGATTCACGTCAAAGTGATTTAGCATGCGAGGTTCGTTTATAAAGCGTAAAAGCAAGTAAATAAACAAAGCTCGAAAGTAAATAAATAACATACAAGTTACACGGGCGGAAATACAACCCGGAATTCACAATACAACATTACGTAAAGAAATGAAATAAAAATAATGCGATATAATTAAAGGGACGGACCCGTATGTAAACTAGACCGCGAAAATATGTAGGCGGACTAACCTCGATTAAATACGCATTATGTCGCATATTAAACGAAGGACGGGAACATGAGACTGCGGCATATTGCTAGCCTAATCTCACGTCCCGTAGTCTTGTCCCGACTTATCACGTCAAAGTGGTCAAAGTCGTTCTACGTGTCGTGATGTGTATAGTTGTGAAAATAGGATAGTCACGTGATAGTCTTTGCACGTGATGACTAAAGTCGATAAAAGGGTCGGGATTTGAATTATGGGTCAAACCCCTCGGTTTTGTGGGTTACAGGACCCACTCGACCGAGTGGTGGTGTGACTCGGTCGAGTGCACGTTTAACGTGGCTACTGACCACTTTTTGGGGTGCTACTCGATCGAGTGGCCTATGGCACTCGGTCGAGTGCCCCCTGTACGAGTGGTAACTCGCTTTGTTTTATGACTTGAAATCGATGAACGGTCAAACCAAATACAAATATCGCACGATTTGTATTTAATTCGGCCTCCGGTACTATAATCATGTATGAACGATTATAATACCGTCACCGGGGTTTTAGGAAAACGTTAGATTAGAAAATTTTGAATTAGTGACGAAATGTATCCCTCTACGTCACGACATCGGAACTAACCCTTTTCGGGTTACGTGATGTCGGTTTTCGTGTCAACGAGTTTCGTACCAATTATGGAAATGGGATTAAATGCGTTCAACTACGACCGGTCGCGATCACATCACGCCCTTGAGTACATTGGGGCGGGGCTCCTCGAAAGGGCTCCACCTCCGTCGTTGCTCGTAAAGGGATTAGATGGATCTTAGGCGATCATCGTAGTCAAACGAATTCAAAACTGAATTTTTATACTAGTTTATATGTACACGGTATAATAATGTTAGTGATGATAAAATGATACAAAAAAATGAAAATGCAAAAGTTATAATAATACTAGTGTTAGTGTTACTACTACGATATTAATTACGATGCAAAATACGATAAATTGAATAAAAAATGCAACGAGATAAAAGAGATCGAAAATGGGGTTTAGGACACCCTCAACATACATGCTTAGTAAGGACCTCGGAAATGGACTCGTAATAGCGGCACGGGCTCGGGAGTATCGAGGATGTATGCGAGTTATGGTGTGTATAGGTGTGTGTGTTGCGTCGGTTTATCGAGGGACGAAAGCTCGGTTTTTGTGTGTTTTTGCTTAGGATTTCTAAGGCTTTGATGTGTGATGAAGTGGTTGAAGTAGGGTAGAATGTAGGTTAAAATGTAGGGTGAAAGTGATTGTCAAGTTCTGAAAATGCATGGGGGTGAAGCGGTATTTATAGGCTTCATCCCCCGACCTAGGGGAACTCGATCGAGTGGCCCTAGTGCACTCGATCGAGTGCCTTTGAAAATGGGCCAAGCCCGGTTCAAGGCGCTCCACTCGACCGAGTGGGTCAATCCACTCGATCGAGTGGATCAACAAAATCGAGATAAAAAGGGAAAGATTTGATCTTGTTTGTTTGGATTGCTTTTTTGAATTTTGATTTATGCGCCAACTGAACTTGGCTGGTTTATGAGACGGTTTCGTCTTTGACCGGGTTTTGACCCGGTCGCCAAAAGACGGGAATTATTTTTGGTGTCGGTTTTGGCCCAAATTAGTCTCATTTTGCTCGGAACGGCCCACTTGGCCTGAATTTGAGGTCTGTTTTGTGAGATTTTACTCCGCTAAAAAGTCCATGTCGGATATTATGAATTCCGAGCCCAAATCCGAGCATACTAAGTCATGTTGACGTCCGATCATCATCGGGTGTTTTTCGGAGACTACCATAGACACGTGGCAGTCAAAATGCGGGTGTCTACAGAGCCCCCACTCTGACTGAGGCTTGGACAAGGCGAAAGTCAGAGTAGCTACCAAGCCCGCTAAGACCTGGTAGACTTCCGGTTGGGTCGTTTATAGTCCAGTAGACTTGCGTGAAGGGCTCGCCAGCCTTAAGCAGAGGGTCATACCTGTCCTGATGACGATAGCTTCGTGGGGAGTCAGACTTGTAGCATAAGTCCTGGGCGCGCCTATGTGTGGGCCCATCCCGTATCATTTTGGGGAAAATGCCGCCTTGGGCGTTCCGCTGGGGAAATACAGGAGCTGTACGGGCTTGCTTCCGAAGCCTCGGGTCGTATTCGAGCTGATGATGATGCTCCGTGGGGAGTAAAGCCTGCCTCTTTTGGGGAGTAGGTGTACCCGTATGCCGACACATCGCACTTTGGATGTAGCACACCGGGGAAAGCTGACTCCGTTGGGGAAATTAAATAGTTTCGCGGGGACTTGCTTCTGAAGTCTGGAGTGTACCTGTATGCTGACACATAACAACTTGTATGTAACACATAGACAAAACACCGACTCTCGCTGGGGAGAAAAGTAGCTGCGCGGGGACTTGCTTCTGAAGTCTTGGGTGTACCCGTATGCCGACACATCACGTCTTGGATGTAGCATTCCAGGAGAAACACCGCCTTTGTTGTTCCGTTGGGAAGCACTAGCTGGTACCTGAAATGTTAGATACATAGGCAGAAATAGCAGGCATGGTATGTAGCAAGATAGCACATAGGAAATGCAGTTAGCATCTATAGACTGGCTTGCGCTGGGGAAAATGATTTTTACTTCACTTTGAAATCGTAGTCCTGAAAGCAACTCACGTGCTAGGAGATAGGTTTTCAAAATTAAAAGGGGTAGAAAAGAATTTTGCAGTTTAAATAGACCGAAATTTGACCTTGTCAAAAAGGATTTTCTCAAATGGCTAAGTTTTGCAAATTTCAAAGCAAGAATTTGAAGAGAGAGACATACCGACAGACTCGACTCTACACGTGACCAGACGAGCTGACAGACACGACTGGACTCTCGAGGGGTTGGACCGTGATTCGGTAGGGGGGAGGGCCACCTAATATGACAAGACTCTTAAGCTGCGCTAATCCATAGCCTAGGCGAGTGGCAACACGGTCGAACATCAAAACGGGAAGGATCCGGTATAGAGGAACTGCAGTATCTGTAATGAGACTGTTTTTGCAGGACTTAGCAGTAGCAGTGTTGTAGACTAGTGCTCTTTGAATTTTTGGTTTTGGGGTACATTCCCAAAGTGGGTGTTGCTTTGAGTCCCTGACGGATTCTCGTCTTCGACTGGGCCGAGTACTAGGACACTCTATAAAAAGGAGGCTATTTTTGAAAAAAATTGGATTTTGTGAGTGGATGGAGGTCTTCTGCCTAAAAGAAGCCCCCAGGACGACAAAGCTAGCTGCGGAGAACATGACAGTGTCGTGACCGGAATGACGGTGCTTTTTGAATGTGTGGGTGGTTGTGCCTTTGTTGAAAGGCTGCCTACGTATTCACTTGTAGTGAAATCAAACCAAGCCGTAGTTCAGTGATTTGAAAGACATGTTATTGTGCCTAGTTTATTAGGGCTTTGTGTGTAACTAGCCATAGCGATAGTGTAGGCTAGGTGTGTTCCCAATGATGTCTTGATCAAAGGGCTGGAACAGTTAGGATGTTGATCCTGTGACTGTGAGCGTTATCCGGGGTAGCCCCCAGAGGTGGTGTGAACTATTTGGGCATGTTCTATGCCAACCGCAGGTTGAGTTCCCGTGTTTGGGGCTGGTAACTGGTTTGGACATTTTTGAAAATGTGGAGCCAGGCAGTGAGTGGCTTTGATGTTTTGACATCTGGAGCTTAATTTTGTGGAGCTTAGGCTTCGAGGGTAAGGTTTTGTAATGTGGTAGGAAAGGGGGGAAGTCGAGTAAAAATGACTCGGACTTCAATTGGGGTAGGTTTGATAATGCGGGATCTGATTTCCATGTCTGGCCCTAAATGGTTAGGGTGTATCCTATGGAGCTTGAATCCTCAAAATTTTGGGCTGTCTCTAGCCTAGGTCTCGGAAAGGTCTTGAGGGTTGTAATGTGGGAAGGCTAAGTGTGGTGTTAGCTGACCAGCTTGATTGTCTCTCCCCTATTTGATGGTATGGGCATCAGAAATTTTTGAATTGACCGGACCCTAGTTAACAGACTTTCAATTGTGTTGACCATTGACCACGGTGATGGGTACTTGAATCTTTTGTATTTTTTTGTTTTTGTTTTTTTTTGGGTTGACCTCTTAGCCCCGGTCATGGGATTGACCGTATCTGGTCGTGGGATGTTAATCATGGCCAGCTCTTTTGTTTTGGCCTTTTGCTTTTTTTCTTGGACTTTTGATTTTTCTTTTTTGTCCAACTCTTTTTTTTTTTTTACGGCTATCCCTACAACGGTGTTGTGGGTGGATATGGGAGTGGGCCCATCGGTTGGATTTGTGGAGCTAAACCTTTGTAAGGTGTAAGCCTAGTTGGTGCTTATGTGAGTGCAACTCGCGGTGGAGTACTCTACGGTAAGCATGGTGATTTGGATCTTGGTATTGTCATCATAATTCCGAGCAGGCTTGGTGGGAGCATCGTCCCGAGTTGGGTATTTTTGGCATCAAGCCTATAGAGTCACGATGCTTCTTTTTTGCTTCTGGTCAGACTAAACGCCTAAGGTAGGGATTGGTTAGTCTTATTGGAGGGGTGTTTATTGTGGGAAATGGGCTTGCCTCCCGTCTTGAACCCAAACTAGAAGACTACCTAGATTTGTCATAGGATTCGATACCGCTCCTGCTAAGGGTAGTTTTGTGGTTGTCTATGCCAGACATGGAACAGGTAAGGGAAAACACGGGCCTCAGTTCCTGCAGTCATCATAGATGTGCCTATAATAGTCACGTGCATGTGCTCACAGTGTATGATGGTGTTCATCATGTTCTCGGAAACACATAAGGAAAGCATATAGTGGAGATTGAATATTGAAAGCTGATTTTATTGGATTGAAAAAGAGGACAAAATACAGTTGACTATGACTCTGACTTTGAAATTGAAAGAGATAGAACATCCTAGACTCGGACTCAGACTCGGACTCAAATCAAATCTGGACTCTTGGATGAGGTTGTCAGTAGTCTTCGGCTTCTAAGGACTCAAGTGGATGTCCAGTATAGCCTTCGGTAGAGGCTTCACCCAAATCTTCGTTATGTCGAAGATCGTCTTCAATCCTAGTGCCCATTTCGGTAAGCACAGCAAAGTTTGAGATGCCGGCATACCTAAGATGGACGCGGTAGGAGGGTAGGAGGTTGTTGATGAATGCATCCACTAGTGTCTTCTCGCTGGGCTTGTCTACCAGCTTAACACTCTCAGCCCGCCAACGTTGAATGTATTTGGTGAAACCCTCTGTTGGATCTTGGGCCATGACTTCTAAAGTCCGCATGGTAGTCTGAAGTTCAGCATTATCAGAATAGTTTTTAGCGAACTCGGTAGCCACATCTTCCCAAGTGGGGAATCTTTTTGCATTAAGCCTATAGAACCAGGCTTTTGGATATTTCCCGAGGGATGCGCCGAACAAATTGATGAACATGTCGGCTTTGACCCCCTTGATCGCCATAAATGCTTTGAAGGCTCGGAGGTGTAGTAATGGATCCTCCGTCCCTTCGAATATGGGTAACCCCTCTAAGTTGAGATCTGTTGGTAGTTTCTCACTGATGGGTGTATAGTCTCGGGAGTTTTCAATATAAATGTTGTTCCCTCGGGAGGCATGGAACTGTTGTTCGAGCTCACGCACCGTGCTGATCAATTTGGCAAATGGCCCAGTATTGACCGATTCAGAATTGAAGTCTTGCCGTTCAATGACATTTAAATGAGCATTCATGGCCTCTTGGTTGGTTTTCAGGAACCCTATATGGGTTTCGGTTATGGCCTGCCTACTAACCATTGTTTCCAGCGAAGCCTTTATTTCATTGATGGTGTTTCCCATGTCCCTATTCCCGGTTGTGGGTGCCATACTCTGCGAGAATACCCACGTAATCAGAAATGTTGCTTCGGAACTCGAACACGCCAAGGCATAGGAAATAGCGCGGGAGGAAAGACAACTCGGGTTTGACTCGGGTTTGACTCTCCTAAAAAAAGCAAGGTGCGATTCTCGAAGCGACTGTGGTTAATCATTCCGTCGGAGAATAGCCCCCAAGTGAGATTCTAGGTTTTGCTAAGACTCAAGTGTCGGACGAGTGACCCTTAGATGTAAGGATCACGAACCTTTAGCTACAGGGCTATGCCTTGTAAAAGGTTGACTCGGGCTCGAGGAAAGGTGGACGGGTAAGGGAAGAAACTTGCGATGTAAGATCGGCAGAGTTTCGACACTAGAGACCCTTGACTTGACTTGAATAAGGATGACCCTGTGATTAGAGTAGACCCTTAAGTTAAAGGATTTTTGAATTGGGATGACTCGACTAACGGATTGAAAGACGGGCAAAATTCCCTTAGGAAAGGTCGTGGGGACCGTCCTGTCGGAGGGAAAGTGCGTGTGACTTTCTAGTTAGGACTCGAGTGTTTACAAACCTTCCATTTACGAGTGTATGACTCGTGTTGGTCGGTTGTGCCTTTAGAAAAAGGCGGACTAGGATGGGGAAGAAACCCGTGATGTAGGATCGACGGAGTTTCGACGCTATGGACCTTTGACAAATTATGAAAAGACCCGACACACGGATTACGGTAGGTCCTATAATAAGGAAGGTTTTTGAAAATAAAATGATTGGATTTTGAAAATTGAGAGAACGGTCCCGAAATTGGTAGTGGGCCAAGAAGACCGGGCATTTTGAAATGTTAGAATGGTTGCGAGTAAATTCGCATTTTGAAAAAAAATGGGAGACGGTCTCGTTTTTTGAAATTGGCAGCATGCCGACAGGACCGAGTTCTTTTTTTTTGAAAAGTTGAATATTTGGAATTTTGAAAATTTGAATATCGAAAATAAATTTCCGAAAATTTGAAAATTGAAAACGAGATCCGGAAGATTTGAAAATCGAAAACGACATCTCGGAGATTTGAAAATCGAGAATGGAATCTCGAGGATTTGAAAATCGCAAATGGCATCACGAAGATTTGAAAATTGAATTTTGAAAATTCGAAAATCGAATGGTGGATCGGAAATTCGAATTGAAATGGATAGCATGCCGGCTAAAAAAATGGCTTGTTTTGAGTCAAATCGTAAGTCTAATTTTCGGCAGCATTCCGAGTTTTTGAATATTGGATATTTTGAAAAGACGGGTCCCGAAACGGACAGTATTTCGGGTTTTTTGAAATTTGGTATTTTGGAAAGATGCAATTTTGAAATGACGGTTTTTGAAAAATGACACGGAAACCACATAGCATGTAGTCAAACAAGCATTATGACGACGCTCATGTATGCTTTACGCTAAGTCTCGGTCTGTCAAAATAGGGTCTATACCAACAACGATGGCTTTCTCGTGTGATGGACGGACTCCCTAAGCCGAGTTGGTCTTAGGACATGCCGCGAAACCGAGACGAGTTCCACCATCGATGTCTTTAGCGCACCCATGTAGGAATGCACCGTGGTATAGTGGGACGTCGGTCACAAGTAACCGGCCCGGGCAAATTTGGGTTATGCATGAATCATTAAACTAATGCGCGCACACTAATCTACGAACGATTTCTCTTCGAGTCTCACCCTAGGAACCCCGATGACATGTGGTACATCAGGTATCCCCAGCGGAGTCGCCAAATTGTGGACATGACGTAGGTCCATCCCGACGCGGCGAAGCGCGGGTTTGGGTAGGCGAATGAATCTCGTGGTGAGATTGTTCTCGGGTTCGAAATTTAAGTCAAAATGGAGTCGCCACCGAATTTCGTGGTTATTCGGAACCATACGAGCCCACTCTATGTCGTCATGGGCTATACACAAAGTAAGCCCACTCCGATTTCAGAGTTTATGGGGCTCGTCCCTTTGCATTGCGATACCGATACCATCTATACCGGTAATCGTGTAAAGAATGACTCTCGTGCGCCAAGGGTTTCGGACATCCAGAAACCAAAGGTTCTGAGTAAGGGGTGAGGGTACGTGTTGGGAAGCCCACTAAGGACACCCAACCCCGCCCGCACATGGCGGCCTCTACTAAGACATCGTTCGTGTTCGTGTACGCGCGCTAGTAAAATAATTAAATAATATGCAAACAGCGTTTTCGGGCTAAGCATGTGAATTATTGGTTTGCTACGTCATTTAATGCATCTTGATTCACGTCAAAGTGATTTAGCATGCGAGGTTCGTTTATAAAGCGTAAAAGCAAGTAAATAAACAAAGCTCGAAAGTAAATAAATAACATACAAGTTACACGGGCGGAAATACAACCCGGAATTCACAATACAACATTACGTAAAGAAATGAAATAAAAATAATGCGATATAATTAAAGGGACGGACCCGTATGTAAACTAGACCGCGAAAATATGTAGGCGGACTAACCTCGATTAAATACGCATTATGTCGCATATTAAACGAAGGACGGGAACATGAGACTGCGGCATATTGCTAGCCTAATCTCACGTCCCGTAGTCTTGTCCCGACTTATCACGTCAAAGTGGTCAAAGTCGTTCTACGTGTCGTGATGTGTATAGTTTTGAAAATAGGATAGTCACGTGATAGTCTTTGCACGTGATGACTAAAGTCGATAAAAGGGTCGGGATTTGAATTATGGGTCAAACCCCTCGGTTTTGTGGGTTACAGGACCCACTCGACCGAGTGGTGGTGTGACTCGGTCGAGTGCACGTTTAACGTGGCTACTGACCACTTTTTGGGGTGCTACTCGATCGAGTGGCCTATGGCACTCGGTCGAGTTCCCCCTGTACGAGTGGTAACTCGCTTTGTTTTATGACTTGAAATCGATGAACGGTCAAACCAAATACAAATATCGCACGATTTGTATTTAATTCGGCCTCCGGTACTATAATCATGTATGAACGATTATAATACCGTCACCGGGGTTTTAGGAAAACGTTAGATTAGAAAATTTTGAATTAGTGACGAAATGTATCCCTCTACGTCACGACATCGGAACTAACCCTTTTCGGGTTACGTGATGTCGGTTTTCGTGTCAACGAGTTTCGTACCAATTATGGAAATGGGATTAAATGCGTTCAACTACGACCGGTCGCGATCACATCACGCCCTTGAGTACATTGGGGCGGGGCTCCTCGAAAGGGCTCCACCTCCGTCGTTGCTCGTAAAGGGATTAGATGGATCTTAGGCGATCATCGTAGTCAAACGAATTCAAAACCGAATTTTTATACTAGTTTATATGTACACGGTATAATAATGTTAGTGATGATAAAATGATACAAAAAAATGAAAATGCAAAAGTTATAATAATACTAGTGTTAGTGTTACTACTACGATATTAATTACGATGCAAAAATACGATAAATTGAATAAAAAATGCGACGAGATAAAAGAGATCGAAAATGGGGTTTAGGACACCCTCAACATACATGCTTAGTAAGGACCTCGGAAATGGACTCGTAATAGCGGCACGGGCTCGGGAGTATCGAGGATGTATGCGAGTTATGGTGTGTATAGGTGTGTGTGTTGCGTCGGTTTATCGAGGGACGAAAGCTCGGTTTTTGTGTGTTTTTGCTTAGGATTTCTAAGGCTTTGATGTGTGATGAAGTGGTTGAAGTAGGGTAGAATGTAGGTTAAAATGTAGGGTGAAAGTGATTGTCAAGTTCTGAAAATGCATGGGGGTGAAGCGGTATTTATAGACTTCATCCCCCGACCTAGGGGCACTCGATCGAGTGGCCCTAGTGCACTCGATCGAGTGCCTTTGAAAATGGGCCAAGCCCGGTTCAAGGCGCTCCACTCGACCGAGTGGGTCAATCCACTCGATCGAGTGGATCAACAAAATCGAGATAAAAAGGGAAAGATTTGATCTTGTTTGTTTGGATTGCTTTTTTGAATTTTGATTTATGTGCCAGCTGAACTTGGCTGATTTATGAGACGGTTTCGTCTTTGACCGGGTTTTGACCCGGTCGCCAAAAGACGGGAATTATTTTTGGTGTCGGTTTTGGCCCAAATTAGTCTCATTTTGCTCGGAACGGCCCACTTGGCCTGAATTTGAGGTCTGTTTTGTGAGATTTTACTCCGCTAAAAAGTCCATGTCGGATATTATGAATTCCGAGCCCAAATCCGAGCATACTAAGTCACGTTGACGTTCGATCATCATCGGGTGTTTTTCGGAGACTACCATAGACATGTGGCAGTCAAAATGCGGGTGTCTACACTCTCTTACCACGTCCTCCCTCCCCTGACCCCCACGGCCCCACCCAACCACCCACCTTACCCGCCCGCCGCCCAACCCGCCTGACCACCTTGGCTCCAACCCAGCCCACCCACCACCTGCCACCCCCACCGCCCAGACGCCCACCACCCACCCCGGCTCCGACCGTAACCCACCCACCGATCCCGGACGGTTCCGGTATTTGTGGTGGTTCATGAGTCATGACTCGTTTATTGGTGTTGGAGATTTATTTAGAGAGAAAAAACAAACCTTTTAGTTTTTGATGGAAGAAAATAAGAGAGGTAAAACGGTAAAAAGTCGTTAGGATTGAGTAAAGGTTCGTTAGAAAAAATTAATTATGAATATTAATCTGTGCTCCTCAAGTTGCAAGTTGCAACGACCTTCCTCTCACATGAACTCAAGTTGCAAGTTGCAACGACCTTCCTCTCACATGAAATCAACTACAAAGTGTGTAGCTCACACCCCTCAACCTTTTATTTTTTATTTAATCCGTGCTCCTCACTTTCTCTTTCTATTTTCAGTGTTTCTCCTGCACAAACTGCTACGCATGAACTCTTAGCAAACTTTACTCAACAATGTTGCTAGTTCTTCGTATATTATGAACGCCTCCACAAACTGTAATTGCGGGTTCCCTAAAATATACTTCCTCGTCTCATATTGAAGATCGAGTATATTAATGAAAGGCAAACAAATGAACGAGACGGAGAGAGTAATTGAATTGGATAGAGATAAAAATGGACTAAAAAGTTATGAGACATGCTAAATCATGCATACACGTAAATTACTACTCCGTACATTATAGTACACCCTTATTCTGTATGTGCCCCTCGCATTTCTACCTCTCCTCCATTCATTCACTGGGCACAAAGTCTTGTTTGTGACGGTGCTATCCGTCACAAACAATAAGACGGGTCGGATTATACCATATAATTGTGAAATGGGCTGGATGATGGAAGAAATGGTATTTGTTAGCTTAGAGTCTTAGACCTTAGTGTACTTTCATTTATAAACGGAATATTATTTAAATAACTAATCATCACAAGCATTCAATACCTTTCACCTCATACTTTATCAAATCATATCACATTTTTCATCTCCTTCTTCCGTCTTCCCTACGTTTCTGAGCAACAACACAAACAAGACTCCATAATTTCTGATTTTTCATACCTTAATCTTGTGTCTTTTTGCATTACATTTATCAATGTCATATGTTTGTACTACATGCGTAAATCATAATGTCATTTTGTGAGTTCAACATGTAACTATTTCTTTGTCAAATGATGACAATTTAATCAAAAAGTGAAACATTATAAATTTATTATTTATGTGAATAGTTGATGCATCAATCTCCACTTGTACTTTTCATTTTTTGAATGACACTTTTTTTTTTATAGAATTTATGAAATTCATAACATATACGGAGTATCAAATATCATACTCATAAGTAATAACGATGGTTACATGACATGTTAGAGACATAAAATATCGTAATCATAGTCATACTGATGGTCACATTACAACGAAATAAGTCATTTGTTATGCCATATGAGAGAAACGAATAACAGTCTCGATCAATGACTCTATTTGTATTGATCAAGACAAGGCATCTCTAACGTGATTGAGAAGGCAAGTTTATGTATCCGTAATACCTTAATTTGTTACTGGTATGACATTTTAACACTTCGTGATATTGGAAGTACATTTATCGCGTCCTCTGTTATACTCTATATATAAACACTAACTCAAAAAGGTTAAGATCCATATAATTACATTATACTGTATCACTATCACATTATATGTTGATATGATATCATTATAAGTTAATTAATGTATTTTACATAATGAAAGCATAGTTACGTATAATGTATTGTGACCATTATTTAGTAGAATGAAATCATATACTATAACACAATTCTTAGAGTCAATATTCGTATATAATCTTATAGCATACTAAATTGAAATGATAATACAGTTACATAAATGTCACCAATTAACTATCAAATGTATCTGGTACTCCGGTAGAATCCTTGGAAATAGAATCCATATGTATCAAATATCATACGGAGTACTTATAAGTTATAACAATGGTTGCCTAACATGTTACAAATGAGAAGTATCATAATCATATTCATACTAACGGTGACATTACTAATAGATTATATGTATCTAGTATATAGATTATATGTACCTACCTCTCTTCCTTGTTAATTGTATTTCTCTCTAGTTATCCGTAGCATTAGTTAATGTATCCTAGTTAATAAGATGTTTCTAGACTAGTAGGACTTGTATATAAATAGGTGTACTCATTGTTGATAGGACTGAAGGAAATATAACATCTTTTATGGTATCAGAGCATACCTCTTCAAAATATCATTCTTTTCTTTCCTCTTCTTTTCTGTTTTGCAGGTTCACGTGCAGGTTCTCTGACTTCTCTGCTCCCTTATTTCCTTCACTCAACTCAGAGCATTCCTCTTCACCATGGCTCCTTCCAACGATAAAAAATTTCTCCACCCTGCACTCAATGTCACGGCCATCAAAAACCACGTTGCCGTCATCCTCGAGTATGAAAATATCCAATATGATTTGTGGGCCGAATTCTTTCTTAATACCGCCAAGGCATACCAAGTTCACCATCACCTTGTGGACCCCGCCAAAGGTGAAACTCCCATCGTCGAATCTGATCCCGACGCTTGGGCACAACTCGATGCCGTTGTCAAACAATGGTTGTATGCCACTATATCCAAAGATATTCTCGAGACTATTGTCGAACCCGGTTGTACCGCCAAAGATATATGGGACCGAGCTCGTGATCTTTTCAGCGACAACAAACACTCACGTGCCGTTCTTCTTGAACAGCAGTTCTCCAACACTCATATGGATCAATTTCCCAACGTTACTTCATATTGTCAGGCTCTCAAGCGTCTAGCCGATCAGCTCAAGCACGTGGGTTCCAAAATCGACAATGACCGTTTGGTACTCCATATGGTCTCAAATCTGTCCAAAGGTTACAGTAGTATAGCCACCATCATCCAACAAAGTGATCCCTTACCGACATTCTTCAAGGCCCGATCGATGCTCACTTTGGAAGAAACCCGGCAGGCCCAGTCTAGCCCGAACCAGACAACTGCCCTAGCCGCCACCATTGACGGTGACGACCCGGATTCCACCGCATCTCGGTCCTCCAGACGCCAGCAGCAACGTGGAAGATCCGGTGGTTATTCTGGTCGAGGACGCTCCGGCAACTCCTATCGCGGCCGCGGCACCGGAGCGCGAACCACCCAGCAACGCCCCTCCGGCCGCCCTCCCACACCGTCACCTGCTCCTCACGCCGCCGGCCATTGGGCATGGATTCCGGCCAGTTCGTGGGTCCCTCCGTCTCCTCCTGCATTTCACGCTCCCCCCTGCCCTTACCCGACACAGGGGTGGGCGCCTCCTGTTGCCGGCGCCGGCGTGCTCGGTCCCCGACCATCCCACCAGGCCTTCGTCGCTCAGGCTCCATCTCCGATCTACTCTCCCCCATCTACTCAGCAACTAAATATTTACCCAACTGAGTTAGCAGCAGCTATTGATTCTGTAACCCTACAAGAACCCGATTCAAATTGGTATATGGATACGGGAGCGTCCGCTCATATGACCGGTGACTCAGGTACTCTCGTCTCATATTTTAATTCGAGTTCTCCTCGTCATATTATTGTTGGAAACGGTCACCAAGTTCCAATTAGAGGTCACGGAAACACGATTTTGTCCCGACCCCATCCCCCTCTTAAATTAAATCACGTTCTCCATGCACCTAACTTAGTCAAAAATCTTGTATCCGTTCGTAAATTTACAACTGACAATTATGTTTCTGTGGAATTTGACCCTTTCGGTTTTTCTGTGAAGGACCTCCGAACGGGGAACCGTATCATGAGATGCAATAGCCGCGGTGACCTTTACCCTGTCTCATCTATCCCAACCGCACCCCCTAGCTCGTTTCTGGCTCTTTCCGCCGTTACTCCAACCACCTGGCACTCTCGTCTCGGTCACCCGGGACCTCATATTTTTAATTTACTTAGACCGACTCTTGCTTGTAATAAATTGCCTAGCACACAATTATGTCATGCTTGCGAACTTGGTAAACACACTCGTCTTCCCTTCTCTAATTCTATTTCTTACTCTTTACTTCCTTTCGATATTATTCATAGCGATTTGTGGACATCTCCCGTAGTTAGTAATTTAGGTCATCGCTACTACCTTCTGTTTCTCGACGACAATACTAATTTTCTTTGGACTTTTCCAATCAAAAATAAAAGTCAAGTCTTCTCCCTCTTTTCTCAATTTCACTCTCTCGTATATACCCAATTTAATATTAAAATTAAGAATTTTCAATGTGATAACGGACGTGAATTTCAAAACACTCCGTATCAAAATTTCTTTCACGAACATGGCATTCAATTCCGGTTGTCTTGCCCCCATACCTCTAGTCAAAATGGAAAAGCCGAACGTAAAATTCGCACCATAAACAATATCATCCGCACCCTTCTCGTTCATTCTCACACCCCCCCGAACCTTTGGCCTTACGCTCTCGCTATGGCCACGTACCTCCACAACATTATTCCGAGCAAAGCCAATGATCTCATCTCTCCCACCCAACGCCTCTACCACAAATATCCCTCCTACTCTCATCTCCGTGTGTTTGGTTGCTTATGCTACCCTCACCTTCCCTCTTCCTCTATTAACAAACTCGATCCAAGATCCACTCCTTCTGTTTTCCTCGGGTATCCCTCGGCTCACCGCGGTTACTTGTGTCTCGACTTGTCCTCCCGGAAAGTTCTCATTAACCGTCACGTCACTTTTCACGAAACCGTCTTCCCTTTTCACGATAAAATTTCCCCTCCTCTTACCTCATATACTTTTCTGGATTCTACTCCTTCCCCTTTCACCCAACACTTTTTGGCCCAGCAACATCAGGCCCAACAAAATCCAAACCCCCCTCTTCAAGTATATTCTCGCAGAACCAAACAGGCCCAACATTCTACCACAAGTCAGGCCCAATCCGACCCTCTCTCCTCCTCTTCAAAATCAGCCCCTTCTTCCTCCCTTTTGGACCAACATGCCTCTCCCACACACCAACCCCAGCCCACTCCTCACTCCTCCCATCCGGCCCAACCAGACACCCATACTAAACAAACACTTCCCTCTCAGCCCATTTCACCTTCCGCACCCTCTACCCAGCCCAACCCCTCTTCCACTTCACAACAGCCCATCTCACCTTCTGCACCTTCCATCCCACAACAGCCCAACCCCACATCAGCCCTCTCATCTCATCCCATGACCACCCGTAGCAAACACGGGATCATCAAAACCCGTCTCCTACCCTCCCTTCTCGCCACCACCTCCCCCTCCCCCATTCCCCGAGACCCCACATCTGCCCTCCGTGACCCTTATTGGCGACAAGCCATGCACGACGAGTATGACGCTCTTATTAAAAATGATACGTGGGTCCTCGTCCCACGGCCATCTGATGCTAACGTTACCCGTTGTATGTGGCTCTTTAAGCATAAATTTAAATCTAACGGAGATTTAGAACGGTACAAAGCCCGTCTTGTTGTTAATGGCAGGTCCCAGCAGATAGGAATAGATTGTGAGGAGACATATAGCCCATTCGTCAAGCCCACCACCATCCGTACCGTCCTCAGCATTGCCGTATCCCGCCACTGGTCTATTCACCAACATGACGTGAAGAATGCCTTTCTTCACGGCCACTTATCTGAGACCGTTTATATGCACCAGCCACCCGGTTTTCGCGATAAGGCTCATCCTGATTACGTCTGTCTGCTCAAAAAATCTTTATATGGTCTTAAACAGGCTCCTCGGGCGTGGTACCAACGATTCACAAATTTTGTCCAGTCCATTGGTTTTCGTCACAGCCGTGTGGATCACTCACTCTTCATTCTCCGCTCCTCTCATCACACAACCTTTATTCTCCTTTATGTGGATGACATTGTTCTAATCTCCTCCTCCAATTCTCTCCGAGACTCCATTATTCGAAGCTTCAAGACAGAATTTGCTATGACTGATCTTGGTCCTCTCAGCTATTTTTTGGGTATTTCGGTCGATCGTCGCAATAACGGCCTATTTCTCTCTCAGTCAACCTATGCCGAAGAGATCTTGACCCGTGCTCACATGTCTAATTGCAAACCCATCAACACCCCGGTTGACTCTAGCACAAAACTGAGTTCCGCCACCGGACCTCCCGTCGCCGATCCAACTTTATATCGCAGTCTGGCAGGTGCCCTCCAATACTTAACTTTTACCCGTCCGGATATTGCTTTCGCAGTCCAACAGATTTGTTTATACATGCATGATCCTCGTGAACCGCACATGACCGCTCTGAAACGAATTCTTCGGTACCTCCGTGGGACTATTTCCCTCGGCATCACTATTCGACCATCCTCTACGGGTTCCCTTACTGCTTACTCCGATGCTGACTGGGGCGGCTGCCTCGACACTCGTCGCTCCACTTCCGGTTATTGTGTTTATCTTGGTGACAACATTATATCTTGGTCTTCCAAAAGACAACCCACTATGTCCCGATCAAGCACGGAAGCCGAATATCGTGGGGTCGCTAATACTGTCGCCGAAACTTGTTGGATTCGGAATCTCCTTCTTGAGCTTCACTGTCGTCTCACTAAGGCTACTATTATATATTGCGATAATGTGAGTGCTATCTACCTCTCTTGCAACCCGGTTAATCACCAACGAACCAAACATATTGAAATGGATATCCATTTTGTCCGTGAAAAGGTTGCTCTCGGGGAAATCAAGGTCCTACATGTCCCCTCCCGTTATCAGTTTGCCGACATCTTTACCAAAGGGCTCCCACGGACCCTTTTTGATGATTTCAGGTCCAGCCTCAACGTTCACTCTCCTCCCGTTTCGACTGCGGGGGCGTAATAGATTATATGTATCTAGTATATAGATTATATGTACCTACCTCTCTTCCTTGTTAATTGTATTTCTCTCTAGTTATCCGTAGCATTAGTTAATGTATCCTAGTTAATAAGATGTTTCTAGACTAGTAGGACTTGTATATAAATAGGTGTACTCATTGTTGATAGGACTGAAGGAAATATAACATCTTTTAATTACAATGAACTAAGTACACAAAGTGGTCACTTAAAACATTCACAAAATTAGACCTACTTAACAAAATGATGCATCAAGAGTGTCATTCACTCTAATAACAACATCATACAAAATTAATTCATCAACCTTTCTTTCCAAAGCGTGAAAATCGGCCAAGAAGCTTGGTTCCTTCAAAGATTGGTCCAAGGTACTAGAGAGGACACATGAGTTGGATATTCAACATTCTGAAATGCTTCACTCGCCGAATCTTCCAAATCCTTTGTGATATCATTATGAATTCTCGAAACCAACAATCAAGATTTCTTTTCGAGGTCATCCATTTAAGGAGACACACCTACGACATAAAAACACAATCACGCAAAGTATTAAGACAATGAAAAATAAAGTAGTCGTCGTAACTTATACTCCCCCCGTTTCATTTGGTTGTTTGTGTTTGCTTTTTGGGCACTATTCGTAGGTGAGTGAAATCGTCAATATAACTTGTAATATATAAGATAAAATATAGTCATGTGGGATCTTGTTTAAATTGTCTAATCGAGTACGTTATAAATATCAAATTTTTATAATTTTTCGAAATACGTAACCAAAGATATAGACAAAAGAAAACGTGCATCGGCAAGTGTGAAAAAGTAAACGCAAACAACCAAATGGAACGGAGGGAGTATTACCTAACTAGGAGTATAACTGGAAATTAGATTACAGTCAATATAGATTGTAATAAATTAGTATAAGTGGTAACATATCAAGAGTAAGGTGGTAAGTCTGGTAACATTTAACGTCTGAATAAACATATTAGGCGTAAGTATTTCATAATCCACATTTTAGCTGTAAGTACAAACAAACTGACAATAATCAATAATCAGCTCAAGAGCAAATAAGGAATACTTACATTATTGATATTTTTAATCCTAACAGTTTATAAAAGACTTCATACATATTACTCCTCCCATCCAAACAATTCTTTGCACTTACTATAAATGAACAATTCAATCTTTCATCTATAAAGACTTTACCTTATACCCAAATTCTTCATCTATTTACACAAAATGTCACTACTTTTTGCTTACTCTAAGTTAGGTAGACTCATAAAAGCATTTAATTTACCAATAATACCCTTACTTTTACCACTTTTCTTAAAAGTGGTGAAATAACCTATGTCAAGGATTGAATGAATGAGAGAGTAATAAAAAATGACCAAATTCTTCTAAATATAGTATTTAAGAGAACTCTTACATAAGATTATTAACTAAATATGTTTTACATCTTAGAAAAAAGTGAACGCATAAGGCAGGAAACTACAAACATATTAAAAAATTGAAACATAAAATCTATTAGTACAAAACAATAACAAGAATAAAAAAAGCACACATTAATATAACTGATCGATACAAGATTGTGAATCAAAGTGACTAACAATCAATTACATACTTTGATTATTCAAGATTACAATTTAATTTCGTACCACTCTTTTCCACTAATGCACTAAAATTTAATGTTACTCATTTTATTCAAATTGTATCCACTAATATATGCGATAATATGGAGGCATACAATTAAAACACATCTAAAAAAATAGTCACAAAATAAGATTTAATTAAAAAAAATATTAGAATTGAAGAAAAACCTTCAAATTCTTCCTCCCTTGCCTTTTTATGCATTTTCGGTTTGCAAGCCTTTGATTTACTTGTCATTTTTTGAAAGCAAGTTTAATTTTTTTTCTCGACGGATGATAATGTTTATTAATGGAGTTCAGGAAGAGAGTGAGGGAGAATAAAGGGGAGAGAGATTATGAAGAAATGAAAAGGCACCAGATATTGATAGGAGAGGGAAAGTAAAGGCTGACAAAAGAGGGAAGTGATTATGAGAGCATGTCCAATCAAAGGTTCTATTTCTATTCATAGAGGATCCATTTCTTCCACCTCACTCTCTACCCTACTTTATCTTTCCTAAAAAAATTCTTATCAATGGATTCAATTTTCTCTTCATAAAGGACTCCACTACATCTACCTTATTTATTCTATCCGACATTAATTTCACTCATATTTCCATATGGATGAAAGAGGGCAATTATCAAGAAAGACACTTGACATGTTTTAATTGGTTGAGTGATATGAGTTAAGTCGTCTCACCCAATCAAGGTAAACCTAATGCTACTAACAAGAAGATAACGGCAAACAAGGTATCGAATCCACATGGAAACAGTTAAACTCGTCTTATAGCTATGGCGATTCTAAAATGCTCTAAACGGTCGATTGATGGAAAAATATAAAAACACTACCAAAATGCGATAATAAATAATCGAATCTAACAATGAGATGAAAACTAGGGTCACGGGTTCACGATAGATGTTCGACAATTACGCGACAATAATAACAAATACATAAACATGCTAGTCGGCTATAACACGTTCTCACGAATCGTGTCAACCTAGGAAGGATCTAACGGGCTCTCGCAACTTATTAGACTCCCTACCAAATCGCGTGTGATCTAATCCTAATTCGGCTTTCGCACAGGAACTAGAATTTCCCAAACAGATTAAAATGTTGTGGCCTTTAACAAATTAATCGACAAATAAAACACGCGAAAATGGTACTAGCATAATTATAAATTTAGTATCAAAGCAACATAATCGAATAATAATCCATCGATTCCCCTCGACCCTAGCGAGAAAATTAGCTACGCATGATAATTACGAAACAACAAATCGCATACATGGAATTCATGATAAAAAGTGAAGCAAATAAATCTAACGATAAACGAACAAGAATCTAACGAACTAAACGGAACGACGAATTGTAAAAAGAGAAAATTAGGACGAACTAAGTAATTCACGATGAATATTGAAAATATAAAACTGAAAATTTGCATAAACGAATTTACCGAAATCGAGTACGAGTTGAAATCGAGTGCTAGAATGCTAAGAGTCACGAGTTTTCTAATGTCAAAATTCTAAGTATGAAAAGTCTTGATAATAAAAACTACAACAACTCCTTAGTTATACAAAATAGGCGGAAATAAGCTGAGTGTGCACGCCGGCCGGCTGGGAGGCCGCCTGCCACATGCAGGGGCCGAAGCGCAACTTAAAATGAAGCTCAAATCGTCTTTGTGTCATGTCGGCCGGCCAGTAGGCGGCCTGTCAGGGCAGGCTGGCGCGCACAACACTAATAGAAGAAGTAATGGGCCGCTTTCTATGGCCCAATGAATCGACACTTCTCATTTCTTCTTCGCCTAGACGTCCTGAAGCACGGGTTTTGTCTTGGGATTGTTCTTCTAACCAGATATGAGTGTAAATGCACATAAAGACCTGAAATCGTGTAGAATCTACAAAAACACTCACTCAAAGCAAAATGTTAGAAGAAACGACTTTAAGGAGCGCGTTCCGACCGGAAAAGACAACGGAATCGAGGGAATAACGCTATATAAACACGACACATCAAACTCCCCCGAACCGAACCCTTGCTTGTCCTCAAGCAAGACCCGTAAGAAAATAACTAATATAATACCGAAACAGCTTAAAACAAATAATAGGCAACCAAATACTCAAGTCCGTCATAGCAAACATCTAACCAAGTCTAAGAAACGAATTCCAAGACGGGAAATAGGAAAAATAATTCACCAACATATATACAACTTCACCAAGCATAATAAATAGAAACCACATTTTCAACCAAAACCCTTGCATAGGCTACTCACGGAGCTACTCATCGCTCAATTAGGAAGGGTGTGTATATGTGAAATATATATATGAAAACGCTCAACTACTCCAGCTCATAGAAATATGCCCCCAATCTAGTATGGTATCGACCTCTAAATTTTTACAAAACATGCTGAGATCACATAGGAAGGCAAAGATGGTGATAACAAGGTAGAAGGTGGAAATCGATATGGTCATGTGAGGTTAAGGCCAAGCTAGTGAACTAACTAGTGCGATAATGCTCAACTCAAAAATTCTTCCACTTCCATAAACAAAACATACAAGTCACCAAACAACGAGAACGAGTCCAGGGTCTAAAGATGGCACTCAAATTGTAAGAATTATGGGTCTAATACAATATATGTTGACAACATTATTTGGACCTATTGTATTTATTAGCTATCATTAAAGTTGAGCCCAAATATGTGATCCGTTATAATACAGATAATACCGGCTTATTTACGTCTTATAAAGTATGGGTCAGATACTATAATAGTGTAGAGACCTATTAGGGCTTTATGGGATATATGATGGGCTTATCCACTAAAGGCGACTGATATAGGTACCAGGGTTTCATATCCCTCCCTATATATAGTCAGGGTTATGGTCCCTGACAGCACACTTTTGACCTAATCTCTCATATATCCCATCGGTATGGAGAAACCCAAAAGGCGAGTGTGTCTGTTAGAAGACAATAATCGGGTAATTCCAATTCCACCTCCCTTCTCCAATTGAGTCAGGTACGCTTCCGATATTCGGTCTATTCGGTATACCAATTAATTCAGTATGAAGTTTCAGTCTTGGGTCAGATTAAATCTAACAAGTGGTATCAGAGCCGTCTTCATATTAATTTTTTTTTGGGTCAGATTTATTTGGTTTGATTTGGGGTTCGATTTCGTCGCTCACCGTTTTTCAGCCGCAATGTTTATGGATGAAATCTGAATCGCTTACTCGAATTTTGAATTGATATAGTGCTGGAATTAATAGTATTCAATCATACAGTAATGATTCGCAGTACAGTTTTGCTAAAAGTTTGTTTGCTGGGCTTGTTTTTTGTTCTAATCACGCACACTAAGATTCAATATTTTGCGCTTGCATCATCCCCTGCATCATCATTAGCAAGTTTCCAGTATTATACGATGGATTCAACTTGAATTTTGTATGCATTGTATGCATTGTATATAATGATTATGGCATACGAGGCTGTGATGACACCTATAATGGATTAATGATAACTACAAGTATCTTGTTTAGTTTTGGTAATACTGGCATGAATATTATTGTTTGCTCAATTGCCCTGTGATATTAAGTTAATTTCACTTATTATGTTAAGTTATAATCTTGTGTATAATTAAGTCGATTGCACTTTTCTCATGATTTTATTTGTCATTCAATCATATCGTGTGATTCGAGATTCTGTATGATGGATTATTTACGGAATATATGTTCAGATGATTTTTGTATGCAATCGATACAGTTATATAAGTTTAAAGATTTATAATTTGGATATAAAGTTGTACATTCTTATATTTGGTTATTCAGTATATAAGGTATTTTAATCGATTGCGGTTGATTCATAATATTGTTTAGTATTAAGTCATGTATAATGGTCTCGTAAGTTTGATTATTATTGAATATTATGTTTTTATGTATGGATTGGGACCTGTTTGGAATTTTGGTTGCGATTATTGTCGCGTATTTATAATTACAAGTTGACTGGTATGATGAAAGAACTAATTTGGGTTATAATTTCTTTTATCATGTAAGGTTTCAGTCACTTGTTAATTACGGTTTTATTAAAAGAACTTGATTTCAGTTTCAATAAATATTGGCCATTGGTTTTTATAAAACGTCTAATATTTTGGATTGTTTGATCGAAACAATACGTTGCCAAAGTAACCTCTATTGCGTAGATTAGATAGTTTAAAAAATTAGATGATTGTGTGTGATTGAATTTCATGCGGGTAATGGTCGGCCCAAAGGAAGGCCATTATTTGGCCGAAATTCAATCATACTTGTGGTGATAAATATGTAACGGTTATTCGGTTCTCGGGTAGATGTTAAGTCGGCCCAAAGGAAGGCTTGACATTTGACACGATCTTACCGTTAATATTTGATTACTATACCAAGAGTACCACTTACAAGTCTAATTATCGTCCAAAGATGAGATTAGATGTTGTGCTAGGTATCTTGTTATGATGGGAATGTCAATATTCGAATCTGAATTACAAGTTAAACTAAGGGAGTGTTGTTAAGTTTATGACACTCATAAGGCCTATGTCCATACAGTTTTTTTTAATGGAGAGTAAATTCAAACATTAGGTTTTTTAAGTTTAGTAGTATGTGTAATCATGCGGATAATGGTCGGCCCAAAGGAAGGCCATTATTTGGCCGGATACATATACAATTTCGGGTGATAAATATGTGACGATTATTCAGTATTTTCATGTGTATACTAAGTCGGCCCAAAGGAAGGCTTAGTGTTCGACATGAGTTTATCGTCAATATTTGATCACGATTATTTAATTGTAGTATCAATGCTTAGTTAATAATTTATGCCCAACGGCTAAATGCTAAATTTGCAAAAACGCTATATACTGTTTGAATTTATTCGAAATATGAAAATATTGTTTTGTTCATCAAATTTGACATTACTGTTAATTATATCTGTCATATTTAGGTTACATTCTCAATTCGGATGACGCCGTTTATATTTAATAAATGGTAAGAGAATGTAAATACTTATTCTGGGTCGTCATAATTTTAACACAGCATTGAGAATGTATGGTTGTGCTACTCATAAGGATGAAAATATCGTGTGGACTCACGTGTTTTTTGTGGAGTAGAAATTCTAATGCATCTGTTTAATGATTGTTTAATATGCGACATTAAGGAAATATTAAAGGACATTGTTTCTATTAAATAAGCTGCAAGTGTCTAACTCAAAGAATAACAAAATAAAGTTTATTGGTGGCTTGTTATGAGTATGGACACATAAGGAATATTACCAGTTTGTACGCCTCATCGCGTGTCGGTAAGAGTACACTTCTCATTTAAGATTTGTCGTCTAAAGTTGTTCATTATATCCAATTATGTTTTGTGGGTGGATTTGGTTTTTTCATTCACATAAGTACATTAATGCATGTACAAGTAAGAATCTAAGATGTTGTATGTCAATTGGTGATGAAAGATTCATCTATTCGGGACATGTCATCATCTGATATTGAGACAATCGGCTAATTTAGTTATCACTATTGACTTGTTATTTTATTTGAATTTGGAAAATTTTCAGTACTGCCTTTTGGTGGAGTTCAATTATTTTTCGTTTGGTCAAATTTGGTTCATTGTTCATTGAGAAATAATTAATTTTTTATTTTTCCTAATTCAAATAATGGTAAAGTTGTCATTTTTTTGATAATTTTATATAGCTTAGATTGTAATATTATTTAAAGACTTGCATTAAAACTCCAGCGGATATAAAGAATTAAGGACAATAATTTCTTTTCAGTATGACACATTAAAAGGATTATTAAAGTTGTGTCAACATGAAATTATTGACTCTTCTACTTCTGATTCTCATATTGAAGGGGAATAAAGACGAAAAGAGAAGATAGATATCAAAAGGACTTTGGATGTCTTATAATTGATATATAAGGGTATGTGAACTATTTTATGTTCTAAGTTGTATTAGTTCACATCACTATATTAATTGTAGACAAAATAACGTATGATATTTATACCTCGATCTTGAGAAGTTTCAAGTCCCTAGACGGTTTTATCACATATTTGACTGAGATATATTCTCGGTACAGGATTAAAGATGTCATGTTGATCATAAGTGGAAACACTTTGACAATTTGACTATTCAGGATAAGTACGTTAAGGTTATTTTGGATAATTTCTAGAGAAGTTCGATCTTACATTAAATATTGCACCATATGAAGGTCTGAATATGTATGGTGTATTATGTGTGCAAAGTAAGATCTTGGGGCTTGGAATGAGTATGATTATTCACACTCTTTCTTAGATAACTGATCTAGAAGTAACTTTAGAATTGTAGCTTGATTTTTTGGATAAAGTTACAACAATATTATTGATTGATTAATTATAGTGTAATTTATTTACACCTGAGGTATGTCCAACTAATTAAGAATATTTTTTTAAGGTAACATAGTTGGATTTAAGGACAATCAATAATTATTTTGTTGTATAACTTTATAAGGATTAAGGGTAATGTATAAAGTAATGATCCCACACACAAGTTACTTTAAGGCGGATAATATGAGTTCATTGAGGTTATTAAGTTTGGGGGGAAGAAATGAGATTTATTGAAATGATCCCGTGTCTCATAATAAAGGATCGCATGATCATTCTAGTAAAACAAACTCAAATACCTCAAGAACAATTGTTATTAAAGAAATTCACTAAGGAAAGAATGAATGCAGTTTTAGAGAATTACATTGTTTTCATGTCAGGACTGACATATTACAGTGTAATAACAGATTTATATATTGCATACATTCAAGAGTAGGAGTTAGATGATGAAACGGTAGAAAAGTATTCATTCAGCATTTTACCGAATCATTGAAAGTTCTAACTAATACATGTGAATTTATATATGTCATAAATAAGGTATTAAGTCATTCGACAATAAAGACACTTTGGAATTGTTTCATTACCTAAAAGTATAAAGTATATTGGGTTTCAAATTGTTATTTGTTACCAAGACGGACTCATTCGGTAATGAGACGGTAAGGTTTGTCTTGTCAATAATGGCTATAAAGACAGTTGGCATATCCGGTTTTATATGGAGTTACATTGGATGAATGGTAAAGATAGGTTTGTCAATGGTGACATTGATAAACTCATTGTTGCAGATACTGGAAATCTTGACTCAATAGATTTAAGATAAAGTTTCTGCAAATTAAGGTTAATAGTTCTCTAATGAAAACTCAAATAAGGTTTTCCGTCAAAGAGTACATCAATCTACCATGATATCATCTCATTTAGTTTTGTATGGATGTGTACATGATTGTAGATACTCAAGATTCAGTGGGAGTATGAAAATATGTTAAGTTTTTATACCCTTTCAGTAAATGAGACTGATGTAGTTTCATTAATGTCTTAAAGAAATGTTCATATCCAGAAAGTACAGTTTAGTTAAATCCATGTATTTCAGAAATTATTTCATGTGTTTAAGTAATAAAGTATGATTAAACTTATTTTGTACATGTTTGGATATTGTGTACATTATATAGTTTAATTGACAAATATTAAGGGAGTACAGTAGGATATTGAGATCCACTAAGGGCGGCCAAATATTGTTTGTCATTTATATTTGGAGCAAAACAATGTTATCATATACAGGAGATCGATTCAGGTTGAGATCATTCGGAATTTCGACTCCTATTTGGTCATGTTTTTTTGTCACAAGGCTGCAAATTAAGTTCAGTATTGAAAGACCATTTAAGTTATTTGTGACAAAAATGACGGTTATTATAGTTTCAAATAACAATACAAGTGATTGTTGCTATAGAAACGATTCAGAGTGAAGGACGTCTAAGATATGTTTGTACAAACTCCATTATTGCGGATCCGTTTATTAAAGAATTACCACCCACGGTCTTTCTTGAGCATATTGCTCAAATGGGTGTTTCGGTTCTAAAGATATTCAGGTTAAGTGGGAGTTTGTCACATTAGACACATTATGGTATACGATTATTCAGTTCTGCAGAAATATGGTTTACAGTTTTCAGTTTCACTCTGTCTTATTTAGTTGATCTCACTAAGGTTTAAGGTGGACCAGTTGGAGATATGCATATTTGGATCACATTCAGTTGCTGTTTCCATGCTACACTCCTATACTAGATTCATGTCGTTAATCATGTTTGCATATGTGATCATTGATGGGTCCTGTTACGACAAACTGTGGCAAAGGCCGCTTTGGTTCTATGTACATATGATTGATGGACCGAATTGCATAAGACGGTTAGAATGTTTGATAGCACTATTGAGCTCATACGGTTATAATGAATACAATTTTCAGTGTCCTACATATACTAGTATATGACCCAAGTGGGAGATTGTAAGAATTATGGGTCTAATACAATATATGTGGACAACATTATTTGGACCTATTGTATTTATTAGCTATCATTAAAGTTGAGCCCAAATATGTGATCCGTTATAATACAGATAATACGGGCTTATTTACGTCTTATAAAGTATGGGTCGGATACTATAATAGTGTAGAGACCTATTAGGGCTTTATGGGATATATGATGAGCTTATCCACTAAAGGCGACTGATATAGGTACCAGGGTTTCATATCCCTCCCTATATATAGTCAGGGTTATGGTCCCTGACAGCACACTTTTGACCTAATCTCTCATATATCCCATCGGTATGGAGAAACCCAAAAGGCGAGTGTGTCTGTTAGAAGACTATAATCGGGTAATTCCAATTCCACCTCCCTTCTCCAATTGAGTCAGGTACGCTTCCGCTATTCGGTCTATTCGGTATACCAATTAATTTAGTATGAAGTTTCAGTCTTGGGTCAGATTAAATCTAACACAAATTTCATCAAGTAAACGGAAAATAAAAGTAACGAGAATAACATATTTTTGTTGTTTTGATTTTTTTCTGGATTTTTTTCTTCGATTCTTTTTCAATTTTTTTTCTTTTTGATTTTTTTTTCTTTTTTTTTTTTTCTTTTTGAGAGCTTGATGAATATATACAATAACCAAAATTGACCCGGACAAGATCTACAAACTCCCTTGAAACAGAGTCAACCACATCCAATCATCCACCAAAAATCTCCATATTCATACAATAACGAGCATAAAACGCACTAGGTGACCTACTTCATCAAGCTTGGCTAGGTAGGCAAATTTGATTTTGTAGTTCATTTTGTGAATTCTTTTTCATTTTAGCCAAGGAGACAATGGATAGAAATAGATGAAAATGAAAATGTTCCAAAAATGATCACTAGGCAAGTTAGTCAAAATAACGGGGAAAACACGATACTTATGCATATTGACATAGCATATTCCACGAGGAGACCTACACACACAACCTAAGTGGTAGCCAGGTATGAATGTACTGGCTACAGGAGGCTCTAAATCTCACCAATTTTGTAGCTAAAGCCTAGATGCAAGGTCGGTCGAAATGGGAACCACAAATTATAGCTCAGTTGGTTGAATACTTATCGATTAATTATTATTCCACATAAAAAAGGTCAAATGAATGCCAATTAAGAATGAGTAGGTAGCCTAAAGAGTGCAAGTTATCATCATTGCTGCATAATCGGTATCATAGACAAACACTAAGACTCAAGGAAATAAAATCAGAAATACTAAAAAATCCCCCACGCTAGACTCGACATTGTCCTCAATGTCCATATCATACAGACTCAAAATTGGTGGGGTGACACAAAGAAAAACCGACGATAGAGAAAAGACATACCAATTATGTACACGGAGAGGTAGCGGAATCAGCAATCCGCTACTGATCATCATCCTCATCACCAAAATCATCATCCTCCATATCATCATCTGCAGCAGTCCCGGAACCAGACGCACCACCCGTATACCAACCACCCCTCTGATACTCACTAGCGGCTCCAAAAGCAGGGCCCGTCGGGGCATTGAAATAGTCAGTGTGAAGATGGAAGCCGCCATGAATAGAAGGGTCAGTATAACCACCCACGGGCCAAGAGAAGTATGAAGGATAAGGGCCCTGTGGTGGCACAACAACACGCCGAGCATAATCATCATAGACTGGATACATCCCTAGACACTGATCCGCATACAAGCGGTCTAGACGAGCATGAGTGGTCGCGGTGTCAACACGAGTCTCCGTGCGAAGAGTATCCAAGTCTGACCTGGAAGAACCGGCACCCAGCTCCATACGTTCCATCCATGCAATAAGATCGGGATGGAGGGGAGTATACTGGCGTGGTGGAGGGGGCTGCTCAAAAGTAGTAGTGGTGGTGGGCTCGGAAGCAGGCTGAGATGGACCGAGTTCAGGGGCAGGTTGGGAAGTGCTAGGCTCGCTCGTGGGACGACAGGTACAGGTAACAGCATGCGACAAAGGAAGAGAGCTAGGGGCAGCAACGGGTAATAAATAATTAGGCTGATCAGCCTCAAGTGACAAAACTGACCCGGCTTGCAAAATAATAGTCGCCTGCTCATGAATAAGCCAAGCCCAACGATTCTGATGCCTAGAAGAAATCCTGTTAAGAGAAGCCAAATATCGGAGGCTAAAGGTAATCTCGCCCGGGACTGGTTCATGATCCGCTTCGCGAAAAGCGGTCAACCGAAGAGCTAACTGCGTGACTAACCCGCCTATATAAATAGGAACCTCGGCAACAGCCGTAGCAATTCTCCTAAACTGGAGGACGAGGTGATAAGCAATATTAATATGCCACACCTTCGGCTTACGCCGCAAATACGAGCCCAAAATAGACACCTCCTCGGTGCGTACATTATGTGGCTCCTTTCTAGCAAAAATCGTCCATCCCATAAACCTCTGCCACACCTTAATAACCGGATTATGAATATTGTTTGAACTCATATGCCCCGCGGTAGTGTATGGGGCATCAGCAATACATTCCCAAAAATCACCCACCCTAAAATTAGCATACTCGGGTGGTGTACGGTCATCATAATCCTTAAGATCAAAACAATCCCCAAACTGCTTTAGACTCAGCACAAAACTAGTATTCAGTAGACGGAACTCAACAGAAATCGACCCAGACTGTCTGTTCTTAGACACCTCAAATGAACTCAGAAATTCCAACGTAAGCTGAGTATACGTATTACGACGCATCGTAAAAAAAGTACTCATACCAACACCTTTAAACAAGAGCTCCAAAGCAGAATCTAAGCCTAAAGTTCACATAGCATCACGATCGATAAAACGAGTAGGAACAATAGACCGCTTTCTCAAGTTCTGAAATCATACCTTTTGGTCAATAGTGGTAAAAATTACGCCCGGAAAAACTGGATCAGGATCAATGTCAGGTTGAGCATGGTCGTTTCTGGTGCGCTTGTTCCGAGGAGGCATTGCAAATCAGCTGAAAGTAGCAGTTTGAGGGGAAAGTTGGGGAAATTTTGAGGAGAGAAAGTGAAGAAGGGAGTATATTGAGGGGGATGAAGGCTGGGAGAGTGAAAGAGAGGTGAGATAAAGTTGAAGGGGGCGGATGAGTGAAAGAATGATGAAGAAAACTGGGTTTAGGGGTATGTTGTGCGGCCCGGCCGGTATAGACCGGCGGCCGGCTAGTCGGCCTGACGCACATTGTCATTATTTTCGATTTTTAAAATAAAATATTCCCTCTCACAGCCGGTCTGACCCTCTTTTTCCTTTCGATTTATTTAATGCCAATCTCCCCTCTCACAAACACCTGGCAGGTACCGGCCCCCGGCCGGCCGGCCTGACTGCCCTATTCATTTGTTCTTTTGAGATTTTTGCTCCAATTTTCTCTAATTTTCCTTGTGCCTCGGCCCCTGAATTCAGTAGGGGGCTGATAAGGCTTAAGTCGTATCACCTATATCAAAATAACCTAACAAACAACTAACAGGTAGCTAGTAGTAAGTAAGGGTCGAATCCACAGAGAGACGGATGAAAATCGCTAATTATCTAAATTCGATTCTAAACTATTTAATTCCGGTTTATTTGATTTTGATCTAAACTAATGCGGTTATGTAAAATAACGAGGTTCTAACAATATTAAAAGGATCTAGGGTCTTATGGTTCACTATGTAATTAAATTGGGTAAAGTTAATTAATCATTCAATCAATCAATCACAGTTATTTAGGGCAAAGACACGGCCTTTCGGATCTTATGTCAACCTTAGGATTGATTCTGACGGGCTCTCGCAACTTACCAGATTATCCTACCACTTACTTGTGAGTCTACCCTTACCAGGCTTTCGATCTTAGGTTCGGGTTCCTAAACATTCGACTAGTTCAACGTCTCAAACTAATCAAACAATAATACAAGACAAGTAGTAAGGCAATAGCATATGAATGAACAATTAAATAAATAATCAATCTAACATCCCCAATTCAATTAACATAGATCCCCTTCAACCCTAGATAAATAAATTAGCTACTCATACTAAAACATAAAGCAATAAAGAAATTAAGCATAATAAAAGGCAATATGAAACTAAGAGAAAAGAGAAAAATACCAATTACGTAGAACTGAAAGATTGACGATCTAAAAGTAGGATTACAAACTAGAAGAATTCTAATGCTAATAAAAACTAAACTAAACTAAGAATATGAAAGTGTAAACTAAACTACTGAATGAAAAAGTGTGAAAGTGTTCCTAATTCTAACCCCAAGGAGGGTATATATACTAATAATGATAAGGAGTTTAATTACTCATACTTTCCTAAAACTAATTAGGAAAGAATATCCCGTAAAATAGGAGTTATGGTAAGTGAAGGAGTCCAAGAATAGAAATCCCGAGAAAAAGCCTCAAACCGGTCGGTTCAGGTCTGTCCCGACCGGTTTGGGTCCGTCCCGAGCGGTTTGGGTTCATCCCGAGCGGTTCGGGTTCCTCTGCACTGCGCGATGAATTTGAAATGCTTTCTGTTTCTTCGTCACTTATCGGATTTGGACGTGTGATATACCGTTGGAAAGCTAAGAAAAATAGCTTTCCAACGCCACAAAAATAAGCTCAATAGAAGTTGTATAACTCAAGATATGCACGTTTGAAGTTGACCTTGTTCTAGCGATCGTTCTTTCTTCTCGATTTGCATTTGTTTGAGCTTTCCAACTTATTTCTTTGTCGTTTCTTAATGTTTCTTCACTTCACGTCCTTCTTCAACTCTTCACTTAGCATCCTCTAACTTTTATCACTTCTTTCTTGTAGATTTCATGGCTCGACTCTCGTCATTGCCCAAAATATAGCTCAATCGCCTTCATTTGTCTCGTTTCCTACAAAACGTAAACAAAATACCCGGCATAACAAAGAAGAATAAAAAGCTAGAAAAACGACTCCTAGGACACAGAAAATGAACCAAACTAAAGGAAAAGTTGGGGTTAAATATATATACAAAATGAGTTCATCAAATCCCCCCAAACCAAACATTTGCTTGTCCCTAAGCAAAACAATCAACAAAGAGTATGGACAAGATTTAAAACAATGGCTTAGAGCTAACTTCATCAACATGCATCATCCCAAATCTAATACTCTAACAAGAGAATGACACAAAATCTAAAGAAACAAATTCTATAGCAAAAAGGAGAGTAAAAGAATTCCAAAAATCAAGTCGCAATTAATATTCAAATGCCAAATTTTCAATTTTGCACAACCATCTATGTCGAGATTCCTCGCGGTATACACTCAGCACTCAAACAAGGGCAATATTGTGAGTTTATGTAAAATCGGAAAGACAAAACACTCACCTAACTGCGACTTACGAGAACATGCATGCAATCTAACATGATACCAATCTCTATCGACCGTACATATACATTCAATCAGACCAAAACACATGCCGAGGACTTACATATGGATAAAGTGAGGCTAATTGGGTAAGAAGGGGCAAAACGATTTGGATATGTGGAGGTAAAAGTCAAGCTAGTACAACCGTAACCAACCGTATACACATTCCATCCTTAACCAATTTCAATCAAAGGAATTACAAGTAGTACCAAGCATCCCTTTTTTTTTCTTTCTTCAAGCTTTTCAATATTTTTTTTTCTTTCTTAAAATCGGAGGTAAAATGATCCCCCTTTTTTTTTCTTCAATCTTTTCATAACCGACTTCGCACCAATCAACTATGAAAATAGAGCGATCAATTCTTTTCTCATAGCAAAAACACATTCCTTTTCTTGTTTCACTTTTTTTTTTCTTTTTTTTTTAACTATGTCATTTCTTTTTCTTTTCTTTCATTGATTTTTTTTTCAATCATTCATCATTTTTTTTTCAATTCCCTTTCTCAATCGACATGGTACCAAATTTCACCCGCAAAAAATAATTCCGTCTAATTAACCAAGTAGCTTGACTAAGGTAGGCAAATATGGCATGTAGTTAATAAACGGGTCAAAACAGGTCAAATTATGGCTATGTGAAGTTCATGGGAATTAGATAAAAGAAAGGGGATTGCCTCTTCTACATGTGTCACAATCACAAACTGAATGTATACAGGTATTTAAGAGACGAATGTCATGCTTATGCAATTTTATGTTACATGTCTCATAAGGAGTGCTACTCTCAACCTATATGAAACTGATCATGGATGTCATCAGTTTAGGCTCTAAGTCTCACAATATAAGTAGCTTACTCGACAACAGGTCAATTGACTCATTTGGCATTCAAAACATAATCGGCGACAAGATCAAAGAAATCCCAAACTCAAATAACGGTAAATAAGTGTCATTCACAAGAAAGAGCAAAGAACTAGGGAAAAGCATGCGACAAAAGCAATATCATCATCGCCGACACGACTCTAAACTAAAATACACGAAAAAACGAAAAAATAAATAAAAAATGTTTTTTTTTTGAAAATTAAAACACACCTAAAAGAAAAAAACACTAAACACAAAATATCCCCCCAAACCAAATTACACAATGTCCTCATTGTGAACCAAGAGAAATAAAATAGGACAAAAATATAACGGGTAAAGGAAGACAAAAAAAACAAAAATAAAAAGTAAATTAAGAGAGAAAAGGGAAAGGTACCGACAATATATTTACCGTAAATAAGTCCCCCCAAACCAGCAACCAACCGGGACTAAGAATCAGACTCCACCATAAATAACAAAATCATAGTAGCTCATGGCTCTCAAAAGTTGATCAGAAAACTGCGCATGTGCTACACAAGAGCATAAGTAGCACCAAGATATAATAAAGACATCATATAAAATCAATGTCAAAGACCGTCTCAGCTTGTCGTACTTCCTTTGAAAACTCTCATAAGGCCTCGATATATAATCCAATCCCTCAACAAATGGTGGAAAATAATAACGTACATTATCGGGTATGTAAGACAACTTAATGCCTCTCAAATTAACAATATTATTTTTCACAATTAATTCATACGAAACGGGAGGAATACCTGTACTAACATCGAAGTTAGGAGGAAGTTCAGGTGGATGAAAATGTTCTATTACCTCAATGGGTGTATCCATGATCCCATATACCTCAAGATTTTCTGTTTCGAGGGTTCCTGGATGATTTAGCGCTGCTTCTAACGCATCTACCTCCGCTTTCCAAGGGTTAACTTTTCCTGCACAACTCTCAAAACACATCAAATCCTCTAAAGGGGCCTCGGTGAGGAGCCCTTGTGTGGAATAATCAACAAAATCATCAATCACACAAGAAGCATCAATACATGAGTTAGGAATAGTGATTTCAGACGAAAGCTCAGTAGGCTGAGAACTAGAATTATCAATTGAGTCACAATTAGGCATATTATTAGTGCTCAAAACTTCAAGATTTTCAGCCAAAGATTGGACCTGTAAATTGTCAGTCATAGTAGAATCAATTTCAATGATCGGAGAATGGACTTTCAAAGCAAAAATCAAAGGCTCATTATCATCATCATCAGATAAGTCAATATCCTCTCTAACATGTGCAACGGACGTACTCATAACACAGTCAGTTGATGATGGTGCAGGATCAGCTCTCAAATTTGACTCACGTAGAGTAGCCGTTAATTTTTGCAATATCGCCTTACATTCCGCCACGAAAGCAATCCACCTCTTCTCCGACTCAGCGCTGTTTCGGGCTAAATATTTAAGGAGTTCCCATCGCTCCTCATAAGGCATATAATTAAACATCCCATCGCAATTTGCCTCAATATTAGCCCGTTTCTCATCATCCACACCATCATAAATCATATGACACATCTCCCAAATATCAACATGATAGTCACTTTGATAAATAAAAGACTCAAGTCTATCCCAATAAATATGCAGTGACTCATGATTAAATTGAGGAAAGTAGAAGATAGTCATAATGATTGGAATTTTTTTTTTTAATATATATACGAAAAAAAAAAATAAAAAAAAATATACAAAATAATCTAGAACCCAAAACAAATAATAAGCAATAATACAAAACCGTCTCCCCGGCAACGACGCCAAAATTGATAAGGCTTAAGTCGTATCACCTATATCAAAATAACCTAACAAATAACTAACAGGTAGCTAGTAGTAAGTAAGGGTCGAATCCACAGAGAGACGGATGAAAATCGCTAATTATCTAAATTCGATTCTAAACTATTTAATTCCGGTTTATTTGATTTTGATCTAAACTAATGCGATTATGTAAAATAACGAGGTTCTAACAATATTAAAATGATCTAGGGTCTTACGGTTCACTATGTAATTAAATTGGGTAAAGTTAATTAATCATTCAATCAATCAATCACAGTTATTTAGGGCAAAGACACGGCCTTTCGGATCTTATGTCAACCTTAGGATTGATTCTGACGGGCTCTCGCAACTTACCAGATTATCCTACCCACTTACTTGTAAGTCTACCCTTACCAGACTTTCGATCTTAGGTCCGGGTTACTAAACATTCGACTAGTTCAACGTCTCAAACTAATCAAACAATAATACAAGACAAGTAGTAAGGCAATAGCATATGAATGAACAATTAAACAAATAATCAATCTAACATCCCCAATTCAATTAACATAGATCTCCTTCAACCCTAGATAAATAAATTAGCTACTCATACTAAAACATAAAGCAATAAAGAAATTAAGCATAATAAAAGGCATTATGAAACTAAGAGAAAAGAGAAAAATACCAATTACGTAGAACTGAAAGATTGACGATCTAAAAGTAGGATTACAAACTAGAAGAATTCTAATGCTAATAAAGACTAAACTAAACTAAGAATATGAAAGTGTAAACTAAACTACTGAATGAAAAAGTGTGAAAGTGTTCCTAATTCTAACCCCAAGGAGGGTATATATACTAATAATGATAAGGAGTTTAATTACTCATACTTTCCTAAAAC
Organism: Agrostemma githago; assembly: GCA_958450325.1. Taxonomy (NCBI): domain Eukaryota; kingdom Viridiplantae; phylum Streptophyta; class Magnoliopsida; order Caryophyllales; family Caryophyllaceae; genus Agrostemma; species Agrostemma githago. The sequence continues at coordinate 52,554,385 of OY288245.1, read as the reverse complement.
TAATTAGGAAAGAATATCCCGTAAAATAGGAGTTATGGTAAGTGAAGGAGTCCAAGAATAGAAATCCCGAGAAAAAGCCTCAAACCGGTCGGTTCAGGTCTGTCCCGACCGGTTTGGGTCCGTCCCGAGCGGTTTGGGTTCATCCCGAGCGGTTCGGGTTCCTCTGCACTGCGTGATGAATAATGCTTTCTGTTTCTTCGTCACTTATCGGATTTGGACGTGTGATATACCGTTGGAAAGCTAAGAAAAATAGCTTTCCAACGACACAAAAATAAGCTCAATCGAAGTTGTATAACTCAAGATATGCACGTTTGAAGTTGACCTTGTTCTAGCGATCGTTCTTTCTTCTCGATTTGCATTTGTTTGAGCTTTCCAACTTATTTCTTTGTCGTTTCTTAATGTTTCTTCACTTCACGTCCTTCTTCAACTCTTCACTTAGCATCCTCTAACTTTTATCACTTCTTTCTTGTAGATTTCATGGCTCGACTCTCGTCATTGCCCAAAATATAGCTCAATCGCCTTCATTTGTCTCGTTTCCTACAAAACGTAAACAAAATACCCGACATAACAAAGAAGAATAAAAAGCTAGAAAAACGACTCCTAGGACACAGAAAATGAACCAAACTAAAGGAAAAGTTGGGGTTAAATATATATACAAAATGAGTTCATCAGGGGCCTAGGGGCAGGCTGAGACGCACAAATCACTCTATTAGAACTCAAATTCATCTCGTGCCTTGGCCCCTAAAGTCGACAGGCCCCCTAGGCCTAGGCTGAGGTGACCTGCTATATTATCACAAGCACGGTGAATTTTTCCTCCTTTTTTTCTAATATCTTCAATTCAAGTCATTTTCGATGATTCTGCGCATCTCCAAAAACATTAGTCCCTCCTCTCGTCCTCACTAAAACAACTAAAGGAAAAATAAAACTAAAACAAGAATGAGGGAAATTATTTACATACCCGGGCTGCCTCCCGATAGCGCTGGTTTAGAGTCCCGCACGACTTGATGAGAATAAGTTTTTAGTGGGATGAGGGAACGGGATAAAGTCGTATAACTTCAATCGCTCCAACTTGAGCACCTTCATGATATAATTTCAATCGTTGACCATTCACCTTGAAACGTTCACCCGAATCACTCTCGACTTCAATCGAGCCAAACCTACCAACATGGGTAACGGAAAAAGGTCCGGACCAACGAGATTTCAATTTTCCGGGAAACAACCGGAGTCTAGAATTAAACAATAATATCTTATCCCCCACGTTGAACTCACGGTGAAGGATATGCTTGTCATGCCATCGCTTGGTGCGCTCCTTATAAACCCGAGCACTATCATAGGCACCAAGACAGAATTCCTTTAACTCATTCAATTGCATGAGTCTCTTCTCCCCACTCAAATGTGGATCCAAGTTAAGCTCCTTAATCGCCCACCAAGCCTTGTACTCAAGCTCGATGGGTAAATGACATGACTTGCCATAGACCAATCGGTAAGGGGAAGTACCAATAGGCGTTTTAAAGGCGGTGCGATAAGCCCACAACGTATCATCTAGCTTAGAGCTCCAATCCTTTCGAGCTTTTGACACGACCTTCTGGAGAATAGACTTTGATTTCCCTATTGGACACCTCAACTTGCCCACTCGTTTGAGGGTGGTAGGCAAGACCGGTACGGTGAGAGAAACCGTACTTAGCAAGTAAAGCATCAAGTCGCTTCTCATGAAAATGGCTTCCGCCATCGCTAATAATCGCCCTTGGAACACCAAAGCGGGGGAAAATGATCCTTTTGAATAAAGAAATTACCGTTCTAGCATCATTAGCAGGAGATGCTACCGCCTCCACCCACTTGGAGATATAATCAACCGCAACCAAAATATATCGGTTGCCCTTGGATGATGGGAACGGGCCTTGATAGTCTACACCCCAGACATCAAAAATTTCTACCTCGAGAATCCCATTTTGAGGCATCTCATGCCTCCTAGAAATATTACCGGTCCTTTGACATGCGTCGCAGGACATAATAAAAGCTCGGGCATTCCGGAATAAGGTTGGCCAGTAAAAACCCGACTGGAGGACCTTAGCCGTGGTTCGGCTCGGTCCATGATGACCACCATATGACGATGAATGACAACTCTCTAGAACTCCTCGAACTTCCCATTGAGGGACACATCGACGGAAAATACCATCGGCACACTCCTTGAATAAATAAGGATCATCCCAGAAATATTGTCGGACATCATGTAGAAATTTTTTCTTTTGCTGATAAGAAAGATCAGAAGGTAATACCTTGCCAACTAAATAATTAGCATAATCTGCATACCAAGGTCCTTCGCTTTCACCGGTAGTTAAGGCCATGAGAGAATCATCGGGAAATGAATCATCTATGGGGATGACAACTCCTTCCTCCTCAACTCTAAGCCTCGATAAATGGTCCGCAACGGCATTTTCCGCTCCCTTCTTATCCCGGATCGATAAATCAAACCCTTGGAGTAGTAAGATCCATCGAAGTAGTCGAGGCTTCGCTTCTTTCTTAGCAAGGAGGTACTTAAGAGCCGCATGATCGGTGAAAACAATGACTTCCGATCCAACCAAGTAGGTTCTGAACTTTTCCAAAGCATATACTATTGCTAGCAATTCCTTCTCGGTGGTTGCATAGTTAACTTGAGCATTATCAAGTGTTTTGCTAGCGTAGTATATACACTACAAGAAAACAGTCCCCGGCGTCCACCTGGTGGTCACCGACAGTGGACGCTATTAGGCGACGGGCGTCCGCAAACAGACGCCAGAAAGCGGAAGCCACGATCGGTCGCCTTTTTTTTAAAACGGGCGTCCACTATTGGACGCCAAGTGAATTGACGACCGACAGCGGACGCCAGGAGTGGCGTTCGACTGTCGACGCCAGGTGTCCCTAGATGGCGTCCACAGTCAGACGCCATGGTCCTGATGTTGGCGACCGACTGTGGATGCTATCCAGGGACACTTGGTGTCCACAGTCGGACGCCATTTTGGCTTACCCTGGCGTCTGTCATGACGTCCGTTATAGGACGCTATTTACGCTGTTGCATGACCGTAAACATGCGTTCAATGTTTAGCCAAAACTTGCAAAATAAACCACATCCACAACTCTCAACCAACCACAAATGTCGACTATCCACAATACCTCAACCTCATTCACTCTCAGTCAACCAAAAGAGTTCATCTCTCGACCCATTTATGCTGAAAAAACTTATATAAAAAAGATTTAACATACGGTTTGAAGGTACACAAATCTAAACTAGTTCAAAGATACATAATCCGTAAATAAAGTTACAACAACAACAAAAAACAATCAACTAACTGTGAAGCTAGCTGGAGCACCGGAGTTACCACCATCCCCGTTAAAGGGGTCTCTGTCGTCTGGAGGGGGTGGGGGAGGACCTTGGTTGCATTTTTTAAACATGGCCCGAAACATGGCCATCTCATCCTGCATCTTCTTTATGTTCTCCGCCTGTTCCTTCAGCTGTTCCTTCATGGCCTCCTTTTCCGGGTCGGGCTGCTGAGATCCGGCCGGCGTGTACTCCATTTGTGTGGAGGTGCTCAGACGCGATGTGGGAGGTGTGAAGTAGATACCGTGTGCATTTACTACACCGTACACACTTTCTTTCTTGTAACCCTTGACGACCTTGAACCAAGTCTCATTCGGGTCGACTTCCTCAACATCAGGATCAGCCTCGAGTCTCGCTAGCTCTTCTTGGTAGGCGTCCTGCGTACAGAAGAACGATTTCAATTTAAGTTATTATTAGATGAAATCATTGAAGATAGTTATCCACCACCTAAAGTCGATTTATTTGAAATAGTTAGTACTCACCCAGGTCGCCTGATCCTTTTTCGTCTTAAAGCTAGTCCCTTTGTCATCGGTCTTCCCATGCATGTCGAAGAATATCTTCGCCGCGGTTGGCGCCCTCCCGAGCTCAGCATGCAGCAATTAAATGAGTACGAACGTTAGGCGAATATAAATTATGCAAACATAGTTTACGATTATTCAAGGAAGAGTACGGTATTAATTAGTAGAAATCATACCCTCTTGGCACGACTGAAAGAAGACTGAGAACCCCGATGATGTGTCGGGTTTGCGTGGCCCTCATACTCACAGTTCGACAGTTTGTTCTTCTGGGCCCTTTCAGACCTGACCTTAAAGTCCTCCTTGTCGTGGTAGGCGACCCATCTCTTCAACGCCTCCCGTAAAATATGACGACCCAATATATTATTTAATACAGTGAAAGATTGAAGTTAGATTGTTTATTTGTTAAAATTGATTACCAAAAAAAAAGACACCTTTAAGGTCCTTCAGCGGAGTCCCTCGCGTACGTCGTTTATTCGTCACACAGGAGAAACGTCGTGTGCACGTCTCATTGTACCGGTCCCAAACCCTTCCATCTAACTCTGAGGTCTAACTGAACTTGAACTACACAGTCAAGACAGATTAATAATTAGTATGAAAAATATTTACAAAGTCCAGATTATAAATTAAAAACTCGGTAGCAAAAACAATCCACGTACCTTGAATTGTTTGAACCACCACTCTCGTACCTCCGCCGGTACCTGAGACCAACATGCATACCCCTGCTCTTTGTCGACCATGAAGCTGTTAGTACAGCCTCTGACGACCTGTTTATGCAGAAACCTGCACCGAGTCGAGAAGCACATATATGTAGAAAATCATATAAGATGTAGTCCAAAAATAAATATGTTACAAAAGAATAATCAACATGTTAGATTATTTTACCATGTGCCTGTAGGTTTGAGAATCACCTGACCGACATCGTCCTTCTCCAGGTCCTCCTCCTGCCCCTGTTGCCGCTCCTCCTCCTCATGCTCAGCGGTCTGCTCCGGTCCCGTTTCGGGGATCATCTCCTCCTCCTCCTGCTGCGTAGTGGACGTGTGAGCAGACCTACTACCCCCACCACGTTTCCTAGTATATCTACCGCTTGCCATTATCTTAACCTTGCAACAAATTAAACAATGTTAACAACAATTAGCAATTATATTCTAACTTGATTCAAGTAATGTACCAAATAAGTGGCACAGTGACCTAACCATGTAAACATCAATACAACTTACTACAACAACTCTAGTAGTCACTGTCGCTGTCGTTATTGTCTTCAGCCTCATCCTCCTCAGTCTGATCCTCCTCCTCCGTCTCCTCGCCCTCCACTTGATCGTCCTCCAAATTCTCTTCATCGTGTCCGTCATCCTTCTCAAGGATCTCCGGAACATCCCTGACCATGTAATCTCCTTGTCCATCATCATCTTCATCCTCAAAATCTTCCTATGCCCCTTTATTCTGATCTTCTTCGGAGAATATGTTCTCTTCAATAGAAGATAAGCGTGTACCATTTGAAGCAACATCTTCCTGGAACAGAGAACTGTCTATTTGTCCCCGTGGTTTAGTCGTAAAGACTGCCCACCATTGACTTTGATTTCTGTCATTTTTCTTGTAAGGATAAGGAGCAAAGTAGACTTGCTGCGCCTGATGCGCGAGTATGAACGGATCGTACGTAGGATATTTCCTTGTGTGATTAACTTCCACAATCTTGTAACGTTCATGCACTCGGGTCCCGTTCACGGAGCTTTCTTTCCACTCACACTTGAATACCACCGCTCTATACCCTCGTTCTTTGCCAGCATAACACAACTCAAAAATATCCTCCAAAATACCATAGTACTCATCACCATCAAGAGATGACACACTCACACCAAAATTGCATCTAGCCTTGTTCTTCCCGTAGTTGAATGTGTGAAAATTGAACCCATTCACCGAGTACCGGTTCCAAGTTTTAACCACTCGCATTGGACCAAATGCCAAACTTCTAACCAAATCATCACGTATGTCTAAGGCAACTACGCGATCCTTGAGCCACTTCGGGAAATGTTCGTCGTGCTTACTCCAAACGTCATCAGGGTTCACGGCAGGGTTCGCAGCGACATATTCAGTTACAAATTGCTTCTCATAAGGCTCTAAGATCTCACAATTAGAGAGTAGGTAAAGGTGCGCTCGGTTGTACTCTTTCTCATCTAGCGTCCTAGAACCCTCAACGGATGAAGTTCCTTCATCGTCCTTCTTTTGAAAAAACTCGGGTATAGTGGGGTCAATGGACACCGAATGTCCTAGGTTCAGGTTCTTGGTTTTTGTTTGGACATCTTTATCGAAGTAGAGGGAGCAGAAGTTTGCAATCTCTTCTGTCAAATCTGCATTACAAATAGAACCTTCTACCCTAACCTTGTTACCAATTTTCTTCTTCAAATGATTCAGGAACCTAAATAAACAAGTTATATATTTCAATCAATACAAATTTGTTAAGCTAAATTTTTTTTAAATGAAGTACTAACAGTTACGTACCTTTCAAATGGGTACATCCATCTATACTGGACAAGTCCTCCAACCTTAGCCTCGTAGGGCAAGTGGACAGGTAGATGCTCCATGGAATTAAAGAACGACGGTGGGAAGATCATCTCAAGTTTGCATAGTATCTGTGGAATTTGATCCTCGAGCCGAGACACGTCTTCAATTGATACTGTAGAGGAACACAAATCTCTGAAGAACTGAGATATCTCAGTTATAGAATTCCACACCGTCGGTGGCAAAAGGTGCTTTAGTGATACCGGAAGCAACCTCTCCATGAAGACGTGACAGTCATGACTCTTTAACCCTTGCAGCTTCAGATTCTTAAGATCTACACAGCGCTTGAAGTCGGAGGCGTACCCATCAGGGAACTTCAACTTCTCTACCCACTCCAACAATGCCTTTCTCTGAGCCTTGTCAAGTGTGAACAAGGCTCTCGGTTTTGACCCATCCCATTTTATGTGCAGTTGAGGACGGTCACAAAAATGCTTTACATCTCGCCGGGAGCCTGTAGTGTCACAACTCTTCCCCTCCACATCCATCACCGTGTGAATCAACTGCTCAAAGAAGTTTTCTCTATGTGCATCACATCTAAATTGTGACGAATTAACAAAGTCCTCCAATATGGTAGGTCGAAGAATATGCTACGTTTAAACCAACCATTTTTCAACTTCTTGAGGTCTTTGAACTCTTGCTCTGTTCCGTCGATAGTGGACGGGTAATCGGAAATCAACTCCCATACTTCATCTCCGGGGAGTCGATCAGGTGCGTCATCAAGCACAACCTCACCCTTCTTGAATGCCTTCTTATTCTTTCTATATGGGTGACCTTCTGGTAGGAACTGCCGATGACAGTCAAACAAACTTATTTTACTAGAATTTGGAAGATAAAAAGCTTTGCTCTAATCCATACAACACGGACATGCTTTCTGACCCGCAGTAGACCACCCCGAAAGCATACCGTACGCGGGAAAGTCGTTTATAGTCCACAACAAAGCTGCTTTCAACTGAAAGTTTTGTCTAAGAGAGACATCATAAGTTTCCACCCCTACCTCCCACAGTTGCTTCAGTTCCTCAATAACAGGTTGCAAGTAAACATCCAAATGATTTTTCGATTTTTGGGTCCGGGCACAATAAGAGATAGGAAGATGAAAGGCTGCTTCAAACACAACCAAGGAGGTAGGTTATAAGGTGTGATCATCACTGACCAGCAAGAGTACGATTTACCAAATTGGCCGAACGGTGCAAATCCATCAGTGCACAACCTAAGCCTTACATTTCGGGGTTCTAACGCAAAGTGGGGATGTAGTCTATCGAAACGCTTCCACTCCTCACCATCACTCGGATGACACATCTTCCCTAGTACCCTAATGTCCTCCTTGTGCCACCTCATTTGCTCCGCTATGGTTTTTGTGGCATACAATTTCTGAAGCCTAGGTGCAATAGGGAAGTACGTAAGCTGACTTATTGGGATTGGTTTCTTACCCCTGACACCACTTTTCCCTTTTCTACCTCTCAAAACAATATCCCCCTCAACCATCTTATACCTACCCTTACCACATCTCCTACATTCATCAAGCATCGCATCATCCTTCCAAAATAGCATGCATCCATTTGGACAAGCATCAATCTTTTGATGCGGGAGTTGAAGTCCCTTCACAACCTTTTTGGTTGTGTAGAATGATCGGGTCATGATATTGTCTTTTGGAATAACTCTCTCGAGCAAGGCAGCAATACCATCGACACAAGCAAAGGGTAGGTTGAACTCACATTTAAGGCTAACTACCATAGACGCGACTTCTAACAAAGTCACATCGCACCTTCCGTATAACGGTTTCTCCGAAGCGTCCAACATGTCAAAAAACGCCTTTGCTCGTGGGTTAGGCTCTTATGGGTTAGGTGAGTCTTGTGGGTTGGGTGAGTCTCGTGGGTTAGGTGAGTCGTCATTCCCATATGTGTTCTCGTTATTAAACAAGTTGCACTCCACAACATCAACTATCATACCTCTCAATCCCCCCTCATTTTGATGGTTTTCGGGTTCCTCAGACTGAGATGACTCACCATGACAAATCCAATAATAGTAATCGGGTGAAAAACCACTATAGATGACATGTTCCTTCACTACAAGGACCTCAAGAAATTTTAGGTTCTTGCATTTAGTACACGGACACCTAACCTTCCCCCTCGATGCATAATCTACTGACTTTTTAGCCACCTCGACAAATGATTCAACACCCCTCAAAAATTCGACGATGGGACATATCTTCTTATCAAGTCTTCCCTCATACATCCATTTCCGTTCAATTCTCTTCATTTTCTATGTTCAAAAAATGTATATAACAAATTAAAGTTTAATTTTCCTAACTTCATTTATAACATACTAAACGAAAATTTAATCACCATTTAACTTAAACTTAATTTCTCTAACTAAGTTTCGTCAATTTAATCACTAATACGTCATAGTAAATCCAAATGTCTTATTAATCTAGAATTGACCTTAAAAAAATCAGTCACCGATTTTAATCACAAATGTAATCACAATTTCATCGCAATTTACAAAAACCCTAACTCATTTTTCAATTTAATCCCAAAATAACCAAACGCAACACAAAAATTCATGGCCTAGGTCCGACAAAAACAGCTAAAACAGGTCAGGTCAAATTTTCGGATACAGATATCAAAACTCCGAAAGCACCGCTAACACCTAATTACAACCCCGATCAAGATAGAAGTGGTTTCGGGAAAATCTGGCATTATTACGAAACCTTTTGGTTCGTCCTAAGTGACACAAAAACTCACGGAATGCCCTAGAGGTCATTCTAGCTCAATTCAACCAAATTGATCAAACCCTAATCAAAATTGTGATGGGCAAAACTAATCAACCTAATCGAATTTGGCCTAAACTAATAAACCTAATCGAATTTGGCCTAAACTAATCAACCTAATCTAAATTTAGACCTAAACAATATTTACTAACAAACTATCAATAAATAACGATAACAATAAAAAACAAGAACTAAATATAATGAATAACAACTAAGTAAGTAAGAAAACATACCAAAGATTAGGAAAAATGGAGGAGAGGAATGGAGGATTGGCTCGGTGAGGAGAGGAAGAGAGTTAGAGAGTGTTTTTTTTAGAGAGTGATGGGGAAGAGGGGGGTGGGCGGGTATTTGTCGCCAATCTTGGCTCGACGGGCGTCCACTGTCGCACGCCATGGGTGGATGTCCGTTTTCCCTAATTGGCGTCCGCCAGTGGACGCCATTTGGGGTAAATGGCGTCCGCCTGTGGACGTCCGTCGACCTGGATTTCGTCCTTCCCAATTTCAGTCGGACGCCAATTTTGACGTCTGACTGTGGACGCATGTATGCTTTTTCAGACGCCATGTAGGCATCCATATGCCAAGGACGCCAACCAGGTGAACGCTCGGGACAGTTTTTCTTGTAGTGATAGCATGCAAGACCTTGTCTTTCCTTTGGCCCAAAACCGGTCCCACAGCATAATCACTCGCGTCACACATTATCTCGAATGGCAAATTCCAATCCGGTGACTGAATAATCGGAGCTGAAATGAGGGCCTGCTTAATCCTGTTAAAAGCTTCAACACACTCATCAGTAAAATCGAAAGGGGCATCCTTTAGGAGCAATTGTGTAAGTGGCTTAGCAATTTTTGAAAAGTCCTTGATAAAGCGGCGATAAAATCCCGCATGACCAAGGAAACTTCTCACCCCCTTCACATTAACCGTTAAGGGCAATTGCTCAATCACTTGCACCTTTGCTTTATCCACCTGAATGCCATTTTCGGAGACCACATGACCCAAAACAACACCCTCAGTGACCATAAAATGGCACTTCTCCCAATTCAAGACCAAACTGACCTCGACACATCGGTTTAAAATGGTATCCAAGTTAGCTAAACAAGCTGAAAAACTCATACCATACACACTAAAGTCGTCCATAAACACTTCCATGATGGACTCGATGTAGTCGGAAAAGATGCTCATCATGCATCTTTGAAAGGTGGCGGGTGCGTTACATAGCTCGAATGGCATCCTGCGATATGCGAAAGTGCCATAGGGACAAGTAAACGTGGTCTTTTCTTGGTCGGCGGGGTGTATCGGGATTTGGAAAAATCCCGAATATCCATCTAAACAGCAAAAAATACTTGTGAGAAGCTAGTCTCTCAAGCATTTGGTCGATAAAGGGCAATGGGAAATGGTCTTTAAGTGTAGCGGTGTTCAACTTTCTATAGTCTATGCACATTCTCCATCCCGTTACAATTCGTGTAGGGATTAATTCATTCTTCTCATTCGGGACCACAGTAGTCCCTCCCTTCTTAGGTACAACTTGTACCGGACTCACCCATTTTGAATCGGGAACCGCATAAATGATTCTCGCATCCAACAATTTCATAACTTCCTTTTTAACAACCTCTTGCATATTCGGGTTCAACTTACGTTGACCCTAGACACAAGGACGATGACCTTCCTCAAGATTAATTCTATGCATACAGAAATCGGGACTGATTCCCTTCAAGTTATCAAGACTATACCCAAAAGCTTTCCTATTTTTCTTCAAAACAACTAACAAATCAGAAAGTTGTTGCTCAGTTAAATCAGCACTTACAATCACGGGGAAGCTCTCGGTATCATCTAAAAAGGCATATTTTAGGTGAGACGGAAGTGGCTTACGCTCCGGAATGGTTATGTCTATGGCAAATGAGGTGTGGACGGTGTTGGTTACATCGACACCTTGCTCCTCCGTGAGCATCCTTCCTTCCAAAGTAGCTTCCAAAGCATAAACGACAGCAAAGTCAACGGAAGCATCACCTGCACACGCTTCCAAACATATCAAAGTCTCTAAGGGGTCCCGTATAAGAGACGCCTCCATAGTATCATGAACTACAACATCAATAACATCTATCATGCAACAAGAATTCGTTACCATCGGGTTCTTAAGTGTACTATCTAAGCAGAAAACAATGGTGTCTCCACCCACTTCCAAAGTCAATTTACCGTTCTTGACATCGATCACCGCGCCGGCGGTGTGCAAAAATGGCCTTCCCAAAATTATGGGAATTTGGGTATCCTCGGCCATGTCAAGGACGATAAAATCAACCAGGATAAAAAAATTTCCAACTCTAACGAGCACGTCTTCTAAAACTCCCAAAGGGCGTTTTATGGAACGATCCGTCATCTGCAAAGTGACACTAGTACACTAAGAGGACCCATATTAAGTTTTTCACAAACGGAGTAAGGTATGACACTTACACTAGCACCTAAATCACATAAAGCCTTATCTATCGATAAGGTGCCTATAGTGCAAGGAATCGAGAAACTACAGGGGTCCTTTAGCTTCGGTGGGGCTTTGTTCTGTAAAAATGCACTACACTCTGCAGTAAGAGCGACGGTTTCTACCTCACCAATGCTTCTCTTCCGAGTCAAGATGTCCTTCATAAATTTGGTATAAGATGGGACCTGCATAATGAGCTCGGTAAATGGGACCGTAACCTGCAAATTCTTCACAACCTTCATGAACTTGTCAAATTGGGTAGTCTCCTTCCGATTCTTCAATCGACCCGGGAATGGTACTTGAATTGTTGGACTAGTAGGAGTGGGAACGGGAGTAGTGGGTGGTGGAACTTGATCTTCATTTGGAGTGTCCACAATAACATCCTCATTGACATCCTCCACTAAAACCTCCTCCTTCTCGGCCGGTGTATCATCTTTAGGCATCGACGGACCCTCATAGTGTGTGCCACTACGAAGAGTGATCGCATTAGCCGTATCATGTTGTTGATCACCTTGAGAAGGGAGTTTACCTTGTTGACGCGTTGCTTGTGACGCGGCAAGGTGTCCCACTTGGTTCTCCAAATTCTTGATGGCATTATTCTTAGCTCGATCATTCTTCTGCATTTGTGCCATCATAGAGTCCCGGGTCTTGGCCATCATCTGCATCATATTACGAAGCTCAGCCATTTCATTAGAACTCGAAGAAGAAGAATTACCTTGAGCTTGTGCGAAGCATTGGCCAAAATTCTGCTGACTAGTGCCAAAATTCTGATGAGAATTCCCAAAATTCTGATTAGTATTGCCAAAATTTTGTTGATGACCCAAGTGAGGTCGTTGCTGATAATTTCCTTGATTTTGGAAATTCCTTTGATTACCGAAATTCTGCTGGTTCTGAAAATTTTGTTGGTTCTGAAATTGCTGCTGGTTCTGAAAATTCCCTTGATTCTGGAAATTCTGCTGATTCTGGAGATGCTGCTTTGGTGGGGTTACATAAACTGGTATAATAGGCGGGTTCAAGACATTAGTACTCCTGTAAGACAAAAGAGATGCATCATAGCCTGGTTGGTTCATATATGGATAGCGCGGGCGCATGGGCGCCAAATTTGATATGGGTTAAGTCGTCTCACCCAATCAAGGTAAACCTAATGCTACTAACAAGAAGATAGCGGCAAGCAAGGTATCGAATCCACAGGGAAACGGTTAAACTCGTCTTATAGCTATGGCGATTCTAAAATGCTCTAAACGGTCATTGATGGAAAAATATAAAAACACTACCAATATGCGATAATAAATAATCGAATCTAACAATGAGATGAAAACTAGGGTTACGGGTTCATCACGATAGATGTTCGACAATTACGCGACAATAATAACAAATACATAAACATGCTAGTCGGCTATAACACGTTCTCTCGAATCTTGTCAACCTAGGAAGGATCTAACGGGCTCTCGCAACTTATTAGACTCCCTACCAAATCGCGCGTGATCTAATCCTAATTTGGCTTTCGCACAGGAACTAGAATTTCCCAAACAGATTAAAATGTTGTGGCCTTTAACAAATTAATCGACAAATAAAACACGCGAAAATGGTACTAGCATAATTATAAATTTAGTATCAAAGCAACATAATCATATAATAATTCATCGATTCCCCTCGACCCTAGCGAGAAAATTAGCTACGCATGATAATTACGAAACAACAATCGCATTCATGGAATTCATGATAAAAAGTGAAGCAAATAAATCTAACGATAAACGAACAAGAATCTAGCAAACTAAACGGAATGATGAATTGTAAAAAGAGAAAATTATGACGAACTAAGTAGTTCACGATGAATATTGAAAATATAAAACTGAAAATTTGCATAAACGAATTTACCGAAATCGAGTACGAGTTGAAACCGAGTGCTAGAATGCTAAGAGTCACAAGTTTTCTAATGTCAAAATTCTAAGTATGAAAAGTCATGATAATAAAAACTACAACAACTCCTTAGTTATACAAAATAGGCGGAAATAAGCTGAGTGTGCACGCCGGCCGGCTGGGAGGCAGCCTGCCACATGCAGGGGCCGAAGCGCAACTTAAAATGAAGCTCAAATCGTCTTTGTGTCATGTCGGCCGACCAATAGGCGGCCTGTCAGGGCAGGCTGGCGCGCACAACACTAATAGAAGAAGTAATGGGCCGCTTTCCATGGCCCAATGAATCGACTCTTCTCATTTCTTCTTCGCCTAGACGTCCTGAAGCACGGGTTTTGTCTCGGGATTGTTCTTCTAACCAGATATGAGTGTAAATGCACATAAAGACTTGCGATCATGTAGAATCTACAAAAAACTCACTCAAAGCAAAATGTTAGAAGAAACGGCTCTAAGGAGCGCGTTCCGACCGGAAAAGACAACGGAATCGAGGGAATAACGCTATATAAACACGACACATCATTGAGCAAACATGTGGGCCCCATGACATTTTGTACTTTTTTTTGAACGAAAAGAATAATTCATTAATAGAACGCCAAACGGCACTTACATTGAATACCTATAATTGCAAACAAATCTATTAAAAGCCAAAGAATACATTTTCTCTTATAAACTACGGATCTCAAGACAAGATTTGACAATTCGGCATGACCTTGTATCGCTATCTTCTTGCAGCTTTTGATGAGGGGATCCTTCGTTTGATTTATAAGGGGAGAAAACTTACCTTCTATTGGTTTTAAAGATCGTTGACAAATTACTTGTATCCAGTGAAGAGACAAGCGACGAACCATCAACAACTTAATCTTCTCAATAAACATGAAAGTAAGCCCTATACTTATGTAAAGGACCGAAACCTTGAAAATAAAGACAGAAACCTTGAAATAAAGGACGAAACTCTCATAAAAAGAGAGAAATTTATCGAATAAGAGATTGAATTTCATACTAGGAATAGAAAATTAAACAATTTTTGGGGCTTAGCATCGATTAATTATCGATGGAGGCCCCGAGGGAGGAAGGGATATAGGTTTTTTTTTCAGGAGAAGGCAGGAGGGAAGTTTTAGGGTTTTTACTTTTGATTATGCGTGTGCTTTTTAAAATCATGACATTTTGTACTTTGTTGAATCTTTATCTTCTATATATTAAATCAATCACCATGTGCCATGAGGTGGCACAATGGTGATCCTCCATTTTGAAATAAGTTCATTTTTTTGATACAATTTAGTTTCCCTTTATTGTGAACTCAATTGTGTATGCAAACAAACTATACCACCAATTGTTCCAAAAATTTCTCCAAAAAAACAACAGCAACGGGAATCGAACTCACGCCCTTCAACACAAATCCCACAAACCCAATCCACTAAGCCAAGACATTAGTCATTGACAAAAATGTAGAAAACACGTGCAGTAGTCTTTTCACATACCGAGGATGTGTATAGATTTATTAACAAAAAAAGACAAAAAAAACAAAAAAGGCAAATACAGTTCACGAAGCAATCCCCTTATTTGTTCTTCTTAATTACTCTTCTTAAACTACTACGCAACCCTTAATTGCTCTTCTTAAGCGGTTCACGAAGTAGTAACAACCATTGATGGGTTGTAGATTGAAAAAAACACTGAAAACAACGATTCACGAGGCAGAGCATCTTCTACTGGCTGTTCGTAAACCTAATATGAACACATTATGCAATTATCAGTATTCCCTCTCGAAAATAGTTCATAGGCAATCAATATCCGCCTCCTCGTTTCCTTCGTTTGTGTTTCTCACACCTCCAATCTTCTCTATATATTTGGTGAATCATTTCACAATGTACACATTCGATATTTCTATCGTTTCCATAGTACTATGTTTTCAAGTTCTTCGTCTTAAGTTTCAATCATGTCTCAATCAACTTTGTCTACCATTTCTAATCTATCTCAGGGTGTGAGGTTGAGGGATTTAAACGTGAGGGTGTGTAAACACCCAGATTCTGACTTGGTGGCTGCAGGAGTGCCCGACACCCGATGACGATCGAACTGCAACGCGACAACAGATTACGATGTTTTAGATGGTTTTCTATACAACGGATCAAAATAATTACTCGGAAAAATTAATTCAACATCAAAACAGTCTTAATCATGTCATTACGGTCGCGTCGAGACTAATTAGAGTCAATTCCGATACCGGGACTCCGAATCGGTCCCGAAACTCGCAAAGTCAAACCCGAGTCAACACGTCGGGCTGAGCGAACCTCGAGACACGCGCCCGAGGCCCACTCGGCGCTCAGCGTGCTAGCGCAAACAGGAAACCTTAATCCCCAAGTAAATCTAATATATGCATATTCTCCATTTTGGAAAGTTTCAAAATCGGATCTTCGAAAACCAAATCGCCTCACTCCAGGCGATCGAGTTCTCCTACGCACGCCCTCAAGCGCCTCAGTCTTGGTGCGCAAGACACCAGGCATCCGAGTAGTTGAGTTCAACTGCGCGAACAACTATAAATACCCCCCTATTCCGCTCATTTCGAACACAACACAACATTCAATTCTCTCCCCCTTCTTTCTCTTTACGAGCATCTCCCTCTACCTTAGCATCGCACTCCGACTCTAAGTACGATCCACTCGATCGTTTGTTCCCGATAAGCAAATCGATACTACCCCTCGTAGTTCCTTGAGTCCTTGGCTCGATTTGAACGAAAAGGGGCACCTGTGCTCGGCTAGCCACCTCTAAATACAATAGCGAATCTCTGCCGGATTTGCCGCAGGAAAAGTTAGGAGGATCCGCCTCGAATTCGTATCGTCACTAGGTTGCCATCTAAACACAACTTTACATTATGTAATCTTTATTTATGCACTTCGATAACGTTGAGTCCTCCTCGTGTGGACACTAGGTCCATGGCACGTCACAAACATACGTAACGTCCACAACTTCAATCATAAGCACTAAAACACCCTAACTAAACCCGAGTAGTTTCGAGATCCGTTCTCAATCATCTACGCATCGTGTCTCATTTAGTGTACACTCAGAGGGTGGAGCTCTTCACTATGTGATTTACTTACATTTCGCATTTACCGCTTTCATAACTATAATCGCATTCTAAATCACCTAACACGGAATCAAAACGTAAACGAACTAAAGCTGAACAAACGGTGGTAGGTTCCATATCAATCCCGATGCTCACCCCTCACACGTGGTTCGACACATCTATATTAATACCGAGCCGATGCACCTTACGCAGAATACCAGGTAAGGTATACCACGAGAATGACTAATATCCGTATTATCGCGTTAAAACTAACTTGCTAATACGTATAATACTTAGTACTCTCTACTCTCCTACGTGCATCTTTTCATCGCCTGCCTATCACGTGAAATCACATGCAAAGAATGTAAATACAACTACTTCGACGACAAAAGCTTATTTGTCCTTAAAACAACCGACATAGCAAAGACATAGGGTTAAAACAACGGATGTTATCATACTTCCGCCACAATTAAAGAACAAAGTTATCAGCCCACCGATTGATTAGTAGAGGCCGCTATGTGCGGGTGGGATTGGGTATCGATGTCTAGCGGACGTTGGCTTCCCAATACGTACCCTCACCCCTTACTCAGAATCTACGGCTTCCGAATGTCCGAAACCATTGGCAATGAGAGACATTCCAGGCATGGAGTACTTAAGGGTACAAGTCTTTATCTTTAGGTCCCCAAGCTACTCAACTTTGAGCCGGCTAAGGATCAAAGTTGACTTGAATGGTTTCTGAGTTCTCAAAATTAACTCGATGGCGACTCCACAAATCGGCAACGAATTTGGTTCACTAAAAAGGTCGTCTTACTAAACATATCGGCCTTTAAACATTTACAACCACGTCTCGATCGATTCTAAGCTAACAGAAACACGAATGTCCTCATCCGTCTAGTACAATCCGAATCGTCAACCAAATCGAGGTCCGACACAACACCCCATACGCGAGATCTGACCGGCTCCACGGACGGACGGGGCCGCGTAGGTGACCACTGCGATCAGATAACCCGCGTGGGCGTGCGCGGGGCGCGGGGCGCCGGGCGGTGCGGACGGGCGTCCACAATTTGGCGACTTCGCTGGGGATTTGGAAACAAGTTTCCAGCGGTTGTGTAACTTGAACGAGGTCGGTGTAGCTCATTTCCTAGTTCCATATTTGTGGTCACTACAGGTTTTGGCCCTGAAAAGTCCACCCTAACCGATATTAGGATCAATCGACCTCTTCACGGTAAGATCCTTACGGACATGCGGAGAGACCCTCGGTTGACGTTCCGTCCGTCTAAGGTAGCTACGCATTCCGTGGATATGCCAAGCGAGTGGCACTGAGCGAACGAGATAACACTCACCTCCCCCGGTGACCTGTTGTCACCTAAGCAAAGACTACTCGTGGATGGTAGCCTCCCCTAACCTACCTGTGTCTACATCCTGCATGAGTGTATGCATTCCTAGTTATGTGTAGCGTTTGTGACAACCCGAATAAAACATTAATATCCGGATTCAACCACGACAACATATTCAACCGCAGCCAACTCCATTTTCGAAAAAGGACATCTTCTTTTCAAAACCGCCTTTGAAATGCCGCAACTCCGGCCAAAATTAAACTTATTTTCAAAGAACACCTAACGCCATCACCATGGCCGATTTCACACTCATCGCTTTCAAAAAAGACATTTTAAGCACCATTACTTTGGCCAAAATAAAAATCGTAATTTTCAAAAAAAAAAGCAATGTACCGTTACTATTACCAAACTCCCAACCAACGGGATCAAGGTACCTCATACGGTCACATTTTACTTTCAAAACATTCCCGCACGCACCGTTACTATTGCCAAATTCCCGACCAATAGGACCAAGGCATGTAAAACGGTTTCACTTCAATTTTTCAAAACGTTTTTTGCACATACCGTCAACACCACCAAAGTTTCAATTAATGAAATCAAGGGATCTATTAATGGTTATACTCACAAAACATTTCACATGCGCCGTCAAAATCCCAATCAATGGGATCAACAAGTACGGTCACACGTTTTCAAAGTTTTTTAAAAAGCACCATCACCACCAAAATTCCGTAACAAGAATTTGGTCACACCTTCAATGCACCGTCACGGACACCGTGCTCTCTCACAAACACTCTCTACACCGTGAACTTCGAACTCCTAATTAATAGTAGTCTTAATAAAGACGCGATCTCACAATTTTCAAAACCGATTCTTCTACAAATTCGCTTTTACAAAATCACGATTTGCACCTTTGCTATCGCAAGACCTTGACACACACGTAGTAACACTTTTCGACACATCATAAGCGATGTCACCAAACCATCGTAATGCCGCTTTCACAAGGACTCCCACTTTCGAGAAGTTTGCTTTCAAAACCCATCCATTTTCGAAAACATCAAAACTCTCTGATTCCAAGCCGGGATCGAGATCAATTCCTTATGTCGTACAACCGTGTGATTCACTGTCTGTGTTAGTTACTAAGGTCACCTCCGTTCAAGGTTTTATATTTTGGGTTGTCTCATCTCGAGAAGTACTCTTCTTTAAATCTCACCCCGAGATTTATGTCAAATTGTCTCGTTCTAGAGATACAAGTCTGTTAGGCGTTTTGCCAAATACACCAAGAGTTTAAAGCACCCGAGTCCCTAATCCGATGACCGCAAACACGCGCAAATCAAGTGAAAAAATGCAAGGGCGCTTCGGGGAAAATGATGAATGGAGTTGCCAGTCACCACGAAAAAAAACCAAGAAAAAGAATCAAAAGCAAAAAGCAAGAAAAAAAATGGTGAGCCGAGGACGGAGTGAAAACCCGAAAAGGCGCTTTGGGAAAAATGAAGAATCGAGTTGCAGCCACCATACAAAAATTAATAAACACAAAACGAGTGTGCTTCTCATTTAATTCAAGCAAAATCGAGCCTTTGTCGAGGCCCTTACATCATTTCTCATCAATGACAAGCAGCGAAAACCAACTCCACAAAATTAGTACTATTATGTCACATATTACTAATTATTACTACATAATAAAAATGGCTAGGCTCTACTCGTCCATCTTCCCTTTTCCCTTTCCCTTATGATGCACTTTCTTAGGCCTCGTGTCTCGATGCTCCCTAATCCTGAAAGTCTCATAAACTTGTCATGGTCCTAGCCAATCCTACATCTTGTCCATGTCAGTGGTATTTATATGGGTTTTGTCTGTCTTAACCCGCTTCGACTAATTGACCAAACTCGAATCGGTCCTGTTATCTTCAGTCGGGCATTTCATTATTTTGGCTCGTAACATATCCTTGTGTTTCAGATCCACGTATACTCACCACTTCTAATACGAAGGCGATACATGTACACGTGTCAATTGACGTTGGGGGCTTCACAAATTACAGATGCTCTTGCAATCAAACTTGCACTTCGTAGAAACAATAATTACCATGTTTCGTCACTTTCCATTGACGATTTTCATGACACGAGTCCTATCAGACCTAGGAATTTTATTTATTATTTTCTTTATCAAGGGTAAGCTACCCGGCTCGAGAACCATAGCACGATATCTTTTATCGAGTAACCATTTTCGAGTAAAAAAAGCGGTCCAACCATTTTTTCGAGTCATACATTATTTGCATTTTTTGAGTCGTGTCCTATCACTTTCACACATTTCGTCAATGTAACACCCGTGATTTTTATAAATTTAATTAAATAAAAATTTTGTTCGTATTTTTATTTTTACGATTTAACTCGTAATCAAACTCCTACAATTCTATTTAACTTGGAATCTCTTCTTATATTTAAAATATATTTTTATTTCTGTTTCGATTCAGTTTATACATTTAATTTAATTCTTATCGAAAGTCTATTTCGACGATTTAAATTCTAAATTCTTTTTATTTATTTTATTTAAGCTCAAATTTCTATTGTCGGCTTGAAACTCATTTATTTTAAGTTTCGTCAAAATATTTATTACCTTTCCTCGAGAAATCAATTTAATTCACTTCGTCGAAAATTTATTATTAATCGAGGAATACTATTTTCATCGTCTAATGATGTGTTTCTATAAGCTTTGATTTCATCCCAAATAATTTATTTACTCATTTTATTAGTCGACCCAATTATTTATTAATTTTCTTTTGACTCGGTTTTTAACCCGATTCGTGGGTCAGTCAATCTATCGTTACTGAATTCATTTAGTTCGTATTTCCAAACCGATTCATTTAATTAATCCCTACATTAAGCCCACTTGTCTTGACAATTTATTCCACATTTACGTGTACACACCCCCTTTGCATTTCTCTTCTTATTCCACCGCTACTCTACTCTTCATTACCCCACCGCTTCACCCTTCTATATTCATCCCCTTTCTTCATCTCCATCCTTTTCAATTTTTGTTCGGCTTCTATTCTTTTTCTGCTGCTCCGTTTTGGTCCCTATTTCGGCGAAGAGGTAAACTATGTTCCCACTGATTCTTTATTCTTCTTCTCCTTCTTCTTTTCTTCTCCATTTCTACGTTGGTACTGCGGTTCTCGTTCGTCCTGTGTTGACATCATTCTGTGCTGCTGCTATTCGTGCTTCTGTGACCAATTTCTGAGTCTTATTCCTCTGTTGTATTTGTTGCTTCCGTTCCCTTATCGTTTCCTTTGTTCGATTCATCTCTTCTGCTGTCCATGCGTTCGGTTTTGCTGCTGTTTGTGTTAGTTTTTGCCGCTGATCTGTGACTCCTCTTTTCTTCTCCCGCTTTACTCATTCTGTTTCGTACTCTTATTACGTTTGTGCTGCTGCTGCTCTAATTTTTCCTCCTCTTCTTCTTTTCTCGTTCTTCTTCTACACTGATATGTGCCTCAGTGTTGCATCGCTGCTGCTTATCTGCTGCTGCTGTTTTCTTGTACTGTTGCGGTTGTTTCTGCTGCTGTCCTTCTGTTGTTTTGCGCCAGTGTCTATTCCTATTCTTCTTCCTGTTTTCTATTCTGCTGTTCCCTGTTCGTGTTATCGATGTCGTCCTTACGTTTTTCTGTCTTCTTCTCGTTCTTTGTGTTCTTGCTGTCCGTTTTGTTGCCTCGTGTTTTCTTCCTCTTGAAAAGTCATTCATTTCTGACCTCCGTTCACTTTCCGTTGTGTTCTTCCGTCTGGTGGTTTTGCTGCTTGTTTACTGCTGCTGTTCTCGTAGTATTGCTGGTGATTGCCTGCTGCAACGATGGTTGATTTCCCGAACTCTCGTTTCGTTTGTTCGTCATGTCATATATCTTTATGCTGCTGCTCTTCGTTTTCCTTACCCCTGCTCTTTTCGATTCCTCTAGTTCTTTGTCATTCATTCGTGTTACCCCTATTTCTTTTTCTTTTCTCGTTTTGTAGACGAACCCTTTCGTCCTTCCTCTGTTATCCATGTTTCTGGGTCACCTCTTTTCTCTTTCAACATTCCTTATTCCGATTTCTGTGTTTTCATTTCTTTTTGTCTCGAATTTCGTAGTGGAGCATACTTGGAAGGCTAGAAACTCACGACACGAAGCTTAAGGCTTGCTATTGAAGATTTGAAGGTTGGACTATGCTAGTAGACATGTACGGGACCGATTCGACTATAGACTCAAGGTAACTTTAAGACGTTACTCGATTTTATATCGTATGTTTGAGTAGTAGTATGTAGTAAATATTTTAACTTCGATTTTCTAATTTTAGCTATTTATTATTTGCTAAAAATATTATTTAATAAATCGTGTGCTTATAAATATTTTTTTACAACTTCCGATATCGTTTTATAAATCGTTGGTAATTTAATTATTTACGATCGTTATAATATTTTGTTGGTTATCGTGACACTAGTAACTAAATAATATCGATTTCATATTTTCGTCATATTTTGTTAAGTTATAATTTTTGACTCAAAACCGTATTTTTATATTATAATCGAGATTTGTACACTCGTTCAATAAATTAATTTTCATTTTACGATTTATACTAATAAATGAGAAATTAGTCGTTTTAGTTTTAAATATATTTTTAGTCGAGACTATTTTCACTAATATTTTCCGATTGACTATTTTTATTAAAATTCGTATTATTTATTAGTAAAAGTTATTTATTAAAACTAATTTGAAATCTTTGTAAATCTCATTTCATTTATAAAACTCGTTGACTCAATTAATTTTGGATATCTTTTTTTCTTAAAAGATCTCATTTCTAAAATTTATAGTTTTAACTCGATTTCTTAATTATTTATAAAATACTATATAATGACTTATTATATTTTATTTATATTTTGAGTAACGAATTTAGAAATATAATAAAGTTACGATAACGACGATAATAATAAAATGTTAATTTCGTTAGAAATGCTATTTTTATACATTTTACTTATTTTTAATAAATTACGTATTTTCTATAATAATATTTCTATTTTTAGTAAGTTTCTAAAAGTAGCGAGTTTCTATTTATAGAAAGTTCCCCTTTTAATATAAGATGTTTATTCCTTTTTATCTTCGTATCATTTATATTGATTATATTTACTTTTGACTATCGATAATAGCTTGTTTTGGAGTTTGGAATAAAGGGAAGTGTGGGGTTAGAGTAATATATTCTGGGATGTACGTTTTGCCATCAACTATAAAGCTGGTGTGTCTAGTTAGAGACACATTGGTCGTTGAACTGAGCATGGTTTGTGTTCAGGAGTGTGTATATTTTGACCTTAAACTTAGATATCGCATCGTGTAAGTCGCCGTCGGGTTGAACTGGATTACGGTTGGTGTCCAGGAGGGGTGTACATTACTTAAGCCAGGACCTCGCTGCACGCAGTCCTGTTATAGTTGAGTTGCCTAGTTAGAGACCGAAGTCTGATTTGTTTTGACTAAGTTCTCGAAGCTAGTTTAGTATTATCCTAGTGAAAGTCTAGCCTTGTGCACACCGATCGAATTTCCATAACGCCATTTTGGATTATTATTATCGATTGATTTTGACTTGCAGGTTGGCAAGTGTTTTAAGTTTTCTCCGAAAACTTATTTTTATTATATCGTTTTTAATGTTTTCTCATTTTAAGTATTTTGATATAATAATACTACTCCCTCCGAGTTCCTATTATTGTCCCATAAGGTTTTGGGGTGAAAAATAAGAAAGGGGGAAATGAGTGGTTGAAAAAAGAATGAGGAAGAGAGAGAAATGAGAGACTAATTGTGAGCCACACATTAATGACCTAAAAAGGAAACTGGGACAAAAATCAAACTCAGCCCAAAAAGGAAAGTGGGACAATAATAGGAACTCGGAGGGAGTATTATTTTTCCATATGATATAATATGGCTGGGAGAACGTCCGAGTTACTCCCCACTGACGTGGCTGTTATGTTTATAACATGACAGGTATTTGCTGCTGGGTTTTGGGTGTGAGCTAGCGAGTAGCGTGGATCCTACTCTTTCTCTATTCATATAATTTATGGATTTGTTTAACCCGTTTGGAGAATTTCCTTTTTAGCTCTTTTGTAAAAAGAAGCCTTTGTATTGACTTATCATTTCTTTTAATAAGATATAGTTTGTCAGTGTGTTTTAATCCCAACTCTACAGTGTTTCCGCCACTGTATTGCGTTAGAATTTCTAGGGGATTACAGTCAAAATGCTTTAATCGACGTACTCCCGATCCAATTCCCGACTCAAGTTCTAGATTCTCAATCAATCTAAATTCACTTAAGACATTCTAAAGCCTACTCGAAATCCTAAGTGAACTAACTTGAAGTGCTTATGTGATTATACACTGTTATTCCTTCTCTTACACTAACATTTCAGGTACTTCAAGTGGGAATCCAGTATCATTCTCAAGCCTTCAATCGATATTACATGCAAACACTTAAACAACCACCTCCGAGGCCTACTCAGGCACCGAGATCTCTACAAGATCCGTCACTAGAGGACTGGGGGCTGACGGCTCTTAAACCGACTCTAAATCCGACTCCTAGACGAGGGATACCGTCATATTGGGGGCTATCGTATCCTCTCACTTTAATTTCCGCAAAAACCTATTTCAGGCATTCGTCCTTATTCGCAATGATCCAATTCTAAACTTGGCACGACATATTCCTAAATCATCCAAGATTTGTCCGAATATTCTCCACAGTCCTTTCACAATCATGCACTTCGCAAAATAATACATTTCCAAGAGGAATCCTAACGAGTTGCCCCTCACAAGGACATTCGACTCTTTGATAGAACCATATTCAAGAGTTCCCTAGCAGAGCTAATCGTGATGCTTCATCTCACAAAGCCATATCTCCTCAATGGAGCTCACGCGAGTCACCTTTCACAAGGGCCCTCGAGATTCCAAGCAATCACATTAAGACCATATCCCCTACAAGTCAAACAAAGCACCATACACCCAATAGCTCCAATAGATTCATTAAACATTCAAACATCTCCCCATCAGTATTAACTGACCTAAAAACCGCGACGGTATACGTCCTAGTCACTACCTTCAGCAAAGTATATCCACAGTGATATCATCCCAATTATCTTCCCCCAATGAAGTATTTCCCCTAGCAGCGCCCAGTCTTAATGACCAGTTTCCCCAGTGGACATCCATAAACATGTTCAATCAAGGCTCCTGACCGACTCAATCAAAATGGCCTTTCTGTGAGTTGTGCAAAAACACCTGACTTCCCCCAACGAATTACATATCATATCAAAGCATCCACCTAGATCGATGGGATAACCTAAGACATGAGCCAATTCAACCAAATGTCGGAACAAAACTCCCCTGTTGAAATGCACACCCCAACCAAGCACATATTTTCCCCTCAGAGTTGCCCTCCCGGACCCTCCGAACTTCCAAAACCACAACTAAACGTCGTCAAGGACAAGCAATTACCAGATCAAAATCAGTTACTATACCGTCCCAGAGGCCGACTTTTAAATAATCCTTGCGAGGATTTATTAATCTGTTCGCCAAGAACTTTATACAATCCCGAAGAAACCTTTAAACAATCCTTTTTGGGTACCCAGGAGAAAATTCAAATTAGAACCCTTAACAAGTCTTATCCTTGACTTTCAATCGGTTCAAGAATATTACGAGAACCCTGAACAATCCAAATTCAGATTTAAATCGGTTCTGCCAGCCAAGTTCAAATCAGAATCCTTAACAAGTCTTATCCTTGACTTTCAATCGGTTCAAGAACATTACACTGAACAGTCCAAATTCAGATTAAAATCGGTTCTGCCAGCCAAGTTCAAATCAGAACCCTTAATAAGTCTTATCCAAATTCGGATTTAATCGATTCCCCCAACAAGTTCAAATCAAAACCCTTAACAAGTCTTATCATTGACTTTGAATCGGTTCGAGAACATTACAAGAACCCCGAACATCCCGAATCCGGACTCTAATCGGTTCCAACAATTTTTAAGTTTGAATCAGAACCCTTAACAAGTCTCCTTGAGTTTAAATCAGTTCGAGAACTTTACAAGAGCCCTGAACAGTCCGAATTTGGATTTTAAATCGGTTCAACCAATTTTCCAAGCAGTGCAAACGGGAACCCTGAACAAGTTTGGATATAGACTTTAAAAAGGTTCCATAACATCACATTATTGGGAACCCCGAACAGTCCAAATTTGGACTTTGAATCGGTTCTACATATTTTCGAAGTAATCAGAACCCTGAACAGTCTGAACCTGCACATTGAATCGGCTCCACCAAATCTATACCCTGAAAAGTCTGACAAGGTCGACTTCGAAACGGTTCAAGAACATTATGCAATTCCAAGAAGAAAGATAACATTACGATCATTCTCCAAATCCCCAGCGAGAACCCCTATATAGGGCAGACCTCCGTGCAGTGAAACCCATTAAGTAAAACAAAAAATCTCCAAAGGGCAC
The DNA here is from genome assembly GCA_958450325.1 of Agrostemma githago. Lineage (NCBI taxonomy): Eukaryota > Viridiplantae > Streptophyta > Magnoliopsida > Caryophyllales > Caryophyllaceae > Agrostemma > Agrostemma githago. Next base: position 52,527,937 of record OY288245.1, on the reverse strand, counting down.
CTATCAACTCAAACGAACCTACTTATATACCGAATACGAATATCTACACCTAGAAAAAGCAGGAGATGCGAACCCATTCCCTAGAAAATACAAGTCCACACAACCTAGCTATATCCCTAGCGGAGTACTTTAATATGTGGAGTCAATCTCCTATTTCCAAATAGATAGTTCAGAATGGATGGCATTGTATACAGCAGGGTACATAGATGTTTGAACTGGTGAATAAGTGGAAGGCCATGAAACCTTGGCTAAAAGCTATGAACAAAGCTTAGTTCTCTTATATGGAGCAGAATGCTGAAATTGCCCTTACAAAACTGACTGAAATTCAGCAGGCTTTAGGGGTGAATCCTCATGATGCTGCTTTAATTCAACAGGAATGTGACACTACAGCCATCTACCAGCAACTGGCTGATGCACAAGTTGAATTCCCGCAGAAAAAGCAAAAATGAAATGGGTAGCTGATGGGGATACTTATACCTCTTTTTCCATGGGATGTTGAGAGCTAAAAGAAGACAAAATCAGGTCCTACAAATTGAGGATCAGCAGGGCACAATACATAGAGATGCTGCTAGTATCCAAGAGAGTTTTATCCAATTCTACACTCAACTACTTGGCCAGAGCAATCAGACCACTATTGTAAGTAAAAGAGTGATGGAATAAGGGAACAAATGTGAAGAGGCTCACATACAAGAGCTGCTAACTCATGTCACCGATGATGAGATCAAGAGGACAATGTTTAGCATTCCAAATGATAAGGCTCCTGGGCATTATGGATACTCAAGCCCGCTTTTTAAAGCAAGTTGGGAGATTTTGGGGAAGGATGTATGCCAAGCTATTCATGAAGTTTTCAATAAAGGAAGGCCACTGAAGAAGATGAATGCGACAAATATCTCTCTGATTCCCAAATTGGCATGTCCAACTACAATCAAACAATTCAGACTCATTGCTTATTGTAATGTGGTCTAGAAATGCATCTCTAAACTCCTATTTTCTAGACTTGCCAGGGTACCTCATGTAATTTCACCCGCCCAGGGTGGATTCATTCAAGACAAAAGTATTTTGGAAAACATTTTGATTTGTCATGATTTAGTCAAAATCTATGGGTGGAAAGCAGTGTCTCCTAGATGATTGTTCAAAATTGATCTGCAGAAAGCATATGACTCTGTGGAATGGGTTTTCCTTTTCCAGATGCTGCAGGAGCTAAATTTCCCAAATCAATTCACAACCCTTATCAAGGAATGTGTCACCACAGCTTCCTATACACTTAATTTGAATAAGAATAACTTTAGATGGTTCAAGGGGCAGAGGGGATTCAGGTAGGGGGATCCCCTTTCTCCTCTTCTGTTTACAATTAGTATAGAGTACCTTACAAGATTCCTTGCTTTTATTACCTCCAGAATAGATTTTAAATTTCATCCCCTTTCTAAGTCTCTGAAGTTGAGTAGTCTCATGTTTGCAGATGATTTGCTTCTCTTTTGTAAAGGAGATGTGGCCTTCATGATGATCATACATAGAACTTTTTATACCTTCTCTAGGGCCTTTGGGCTGCAGATGAGTTCGGGAAAGTCTAATGTGTATTTTAATGGAGTCATTACTGAACTCAGATAAGAAATTGTCCATTTCTCTGGTTGCATTGAAGGTAAACTACCATTTAGATACCTTGGTGTACCCATTAAACCTGGAAAACTGATTGTGAATGAATGCTAACCCACTACAAAAATCGAACTCAGTTTGCGGCGGATTTGTCCGACGCAAAGAAGTCAAATCCGATGCAAATTTATAGTTGCGTCGGACTCGCCGACTCAAAAGTCCGCCGTGTTTTTTTTGACGCACATAGGGTTTTTTGCGTCGACAAATCCGACGGAAACATCTTTGCATCGCAATTGCGTCGGATAATCCGACGCGGCTTTCGGGGGGTCAAACCACCCCTTCAACAACCTTTGCGTCGGAAATATCTAATTTTTGTCGACGTTGCATCGGATAATCTGATGCAAAGGGCATTGACTGTTTGGCGTCTGCATCGGATTATCCGACACAATGTCGACGAAAATTAGATATTTGCGTCGGATAATTCGACGCACATGGCGACAGGGGATTTGATTTAGCGTCGACTTATCCGACGCTGGCGTTTGGTTTGCGTCGGCTAAACCGACGCCAATGTCGTGTATCTGCTCTCTAATTGCGTGGGATATTCCGACGCAATGTTCATTTAAAAATAAAAGTTTTCGTTTGTTTTCAGCTCCCCACATCCGCAAAAAAAAAAAACAACCTCCAATACATATTATATACAACTCCTACAAACAACCACAACAACAGCACATCCGCCACAAAACTCAACCAAAACTCCAATCAAAGCTCCCATACATATCTTCTTCACAGAACTCCACAAAACTAAACAAATCTAAACCAGGATACTTATATAGGAAATGAAAATATATTATAAAGAACGTGTGCTAGGTTCACAATTCTATCTAGGAGTTAGTGACTTGGAAATATATACATAACCATGACCTAAACAAGTACCAAAGAAGAGAAGTTCATATTTTGAGGCGATTTTGAGGCGATCAGTTTGCGATTTGCGGCGGTTTTTCCTGCAACAATGGCAAGAAATTCTGCGTCCAAATCTGCACATCGACGTTACAATGCGATGAGGAAGGACATGATCACTAAGGAGAAGAAGCTACAGTCAAAAAAGTCAGGGGATACTGAGAAGTCGAAGGATATGGCGATCACTCCCAAAAAAACTAATGACGAGGACGCCAGGAAGCATGGAAATATCAATAAATAATGGGCATTCCTGCTTTCAATCTGGATGATGATGATGATGAAAGTCTGGAGGTCACCAAGACTCCGGAAAAGGAGGGGGATGGGGAATGGTTCAAGGTGCATGGAAAGGCTATTGAAAAGATAATTGAAGATGAACCTAAACCGTTACTGCAAATTCTTGACGAGGACGTTCATGACGAAGTTGAATACTGGAAACAAGCGATTTATGGCTTTGTCATTGGAGCGAACCCTCCCTCGACAGTTTTGGAAGGTTTCCTACGTAGGATTTGGTCTAATCACACCATCGACACCATATCATTCCTACCGAATTGGGTTTTCTTAGTTCGATTTAAAACGAAAGATGCTCATGAGAACGTCTTGAAAGCTGGGCACTATCTTTTTGATAGAATGCAAGTTATAGTTAAGCCATGGAAGGAGGACGTTCAAATGGAGAAGGTGGAGGTGAAAGCGGTTCCATCTTGGATTAGGCTTCATAAACTTCCCCTGAAATTCTGGGGACAAAGCCTACCGAAGATTTCAGCCTTGGTTGGAGACTACATTAAGAGTGATTCTGCAACTGAAATGAAGACGCGACTTGGGTATGCTAGAGTGATGGTGGAGATGGAGGTTGATCAGAAATTTCCTTCAAAGATTCAGTTTCAGGATGAGAAACAACAACTTGTTGAGATTGATGTGGAGTACGAATGGAGGCCAGTAACTTGTAAACAATACAAAAGACTAGGCCACGTTCAAGAGAATTGCAGAGGATTGAATAAGCAAAAGGAGGTACATACTAATATGGAGAAACCAAACAGAACCTTGTATGGCGCAAGGTGGAGAAGATCCCTCCTAAACAAAGAGAGCAGAAGAATAATAGGCCTCCTCAAGGGGTGATTAACCTATCTGAATTTCCGAGGATGTTAACTCCAAGTGCAAATGGTGAAACAGGTCAGAATGATGTTCTCTATCAGAATAATGAGGGGAACTTGTCCCAATCCTACGCTACTATCTTGTCTCCGGGAGGCACTAGCATGAGAGGGAAAGGTATTTCAAATCACACCCATTCTCCATGATGAATTTTGGTTTCTGGAACATTAGGGGTATGAACAGAAGGAATAAGTAGCAGGTCATTAATAAATTTATGATGGATAATAATGTAGGAGTCTTTAGTTTGATTGAGACTAAGATCAAACCGAATAAAGTGCAGAGTGCTAGAATGAGCTTTAGTAATTGGAGTATTTCTACTAACTCCTCCTTGCGCCCGGGGGGAAGAGTTTGGATTCTTTGGCAACTGATGCTTTGTGAGCCTAGTTTCATTGAATACCATCAGTAGTACATACATATGCAGGTGAAGGATAGAGTTAGTAATAAGGATTTTCTGATAACCTTTGTTTACGCCTTCAATGATAAGATAGATAGAGAACCCTTGTGGGAAGGCCTTAAGAAAATTACAGATCAGGTCCAAGGACCATGGGTTGTAGGAGGAGATTTCAATTGTGTGATCGAACCCAATGAAAGGTTGAGTGGATCCTTCAATAAATCTAAGGCAGAGCCTTTTTAGGAGTGCATCACTCACTGTGATCTGCTGGATTGTCCTGCTATGGGCTCCTTTTATACATGGAACAATAACAAACAGCTCCCGACGGACAAAATTTATAGCAGGTTGGACAGATTGTTGGTGAATGATAAGTGGATGAATGATTTCCCTGACATGGTTGCGCACTTCCTGCCTGAGGGAAGGTTTGATCACACGCCGTGTCTGATTCAAGGACAGGCTACTGATGCTCGAAGGAAAAGACCGTTCAAATATTTTAATATGTGGAGTCAAGAGACAAATTTTTTGGATGTGGTGAAACAGGGTTGGGATGTCAATGTGGAAGGCTCTCACATGTTCAAATTAGCAAAAAATCTTAAAGCTCTCAAACCAGTTGTGGACATGACATAGGTCCACCCCGAAGTGGCCACGCGCGGGTTTGGGGAGGCGAATGAATCTCCATATGAGATGGTCAAATTGAAATTTAAATCGAAGTAGGAGTCGCCACCGAATTTTGTGGTTATTCGGAACCATTCGAGCCCACTCTATGTCGTAGTGGGCTATATACAAAATACGGCCCATTTCCGATGTCAGAGTTTATTGGGCTCGTCCCTTTGCATTACGATACCGATACCGACATTATCGGATACCGTGTATTGAATGACTCTCGTTGCCAATGGATTCGGACATCCGGAAACCATGGTTCTGAGTAAGGGGTGAGGGTACGTGTTGGGAAGTTCACTAAGAACACCCAACCCCGCCCGCACTTAGCGGCCTTTACTAAGATATCGTTCGTTTTTGGTGTACACGGGTTAGTTCGACGGTTGCAAACATTATTTTCCTAAGCATGTGAGAAAAATAAATAAATGGGTTGCTAAGTCGTTAATGCATATTAAACTAAGAACGTCAAAGTTATTTTAGCATGTGAGTTCGTTTTAGTCTAATAAAACGATAAAAACAAATAAAAAGCTACAAACACGAGAAAACGAGTTAGTAACGGTGAATAAATCGAATAAAGATGTAAATAAAAAATATGCATGACTCGAAAAAGTTTTAATGTCACGTGATGGATTAACACGTGTTGACCTTGGTCGAAAAAGAGTATTTATCGAAATATGTCGCGAAAGTCGCATTTTAATGTAAGGTTCGAAAAGAATTAAAAATAGAAAAGCGAAGAAACGAAAAAAAAGGACCCGGCGAACCAGGCAGCTGCGCGAGTCGCCTGACAGGCGCGCGACTCACGTGGCAGCCTGTTCGGGTTTTTTTGTTTGTTCGAAAATCGTTAAATTTTTATAAATCGCGTACAAATATGGATTAATTTATACTCGATTTATATTTTCGATATTCGTCGTATCCGATATTCGATTATGAAATCGATATCGAATAGTCGGAATGATTTTATAAAAAGTTTTTTAAAAAAACTTGTTTTGAAAGAAAAAAGTAAAAAAAGAATTTTTGAACGAAAACGATGTTAATTCTCTCCGCGTTTAAAATCATCGAATTTTGTTTAAAACGATGTAATGATTTTTGTTAGCATCAACGAGAATAAATTTAATTTAGTTCTTGTAAATACGATATTCGATTAGAGAATCGGTATCGTATTTTAAGAACGTTATATATAAAATAGTTTTTTTTAGTATCGATATTTAGAAAAATATATGCGATGAACGACCCATATTAAAATAGGATACAACCGACGACCTGTAAAAATAAAGTGACGGACGAAAAAAAAAAAGAAAAAGACGTGAGAGAGGGAGAGAGGAAGGAAAAGAGTCGGGTTTGATTTACACCCTCAACCTACATGCTTTATCCTCTCGGTATACATCTCGTCGGACGGTGGCTTAGGCACGGGAGCGTCGAGATGATGCGGGTGAGTTAAGGTGGTGCGGATTTTTGGACGTGGGACGAGATGGGTTCGGCCGGTTGGATGGGTCGGTTTCGTCAGTATTTCGGGATGGTATTTCGGTATTCCTTCGGATGTATGTCGAGGCTATTTTTTGCTAGATATCGGGTATGTGTGTGACTAATAATTATTGTGTATTGATTGATAATTCATGTATTGATCGATAGTTCATGTATTGTGAAATCGTTGTTTCCATTGTGTTGAATATGAGGTCCTATTTATAGGAGTCGAGGTAGTCTTGCTTGTGTGACAAGAAATACCGGTTTGGATAGGAAACGTGAGAGTTCGAAAGGGAACAAAAGTCTCGTTTCTTGGTGGGGAAGCCAAGTATTCGGCTGGTTGGGGAGTGTTGGCCGAGTATTCGGCTGTCTTGGCCGAGTATTTGGAGCTCGGTCGGTGTCTGATTCGGTTTCCGGATAGAATTCCTACTTGAGGTCGAATTCTATCTTTAAACGGATTTGTTTAATATTATTTGAAAGCTGATTTTTGTGGTGTTTGAGTCCGAATCAGCCGTGTAGTGTCACGGCTGACTCGTGTGTCTCGAGGATATTTTTCGACCGGGTTTTGACTCGGTCGTAAAAAGATGGTTTTACCCCTGGTGCCGGAATCGACCCAAATTAGTCTCATTTGACTCGAAACGACCCACTGGGCCTGGATTTGAGGTTGGTTTTGTAAGATATGTACTCCGTAATAAGCCTAAACCAAATGTCCATGATTTCGAGCCCATATCCGAGTCATTAACGCATGTTTGCGTCCTATCATCATCGGGTGTTTGGTGGGACCTACTATAGACACCTGACGGTCAAAATGTGGGTGTCTACACCAGTCCTCATGACCTTGAACATGAATTCTTTTTCCCGATATGATAGGAGGGCGGAGGTTGCTCTTACAAAGCTCCATCTGATTCAGCTGGAATTGGGGGTAAATCCGCATGATTCTGAACTTGTGAGGCAGGAATGCGAAGCCAGGAAGCACTACAGCGAACTTGCTGATGCCCAATTGGAATTTTTACAGCAAAAAGCGAAAATAAGATGGGACAAGGAGGGTGACTCTAACACTGCGCACTTCCACGGGGATTTAAAGACTAAATATAGACAAAACCAAGTCCTCCAAATTGAGGATCATGCGGGGGTCCTAAAGAATGATTCTCGATACATTCAGGATAGCTTCATCGAATTCTATGAAGGCCTTCTGGGTGTCATCTCTCACACAAGTCCAATCAGTAAAAAGGTTATACACATAGGGAAGTTATGTGAGCCTTAACATATACAAAAACTTCTGAATCTGGTCACTTAAACAGAAATATGAGATTTTTTTAGCATCCCTAATGAGAAAGCACCAGGACCTGATGGTTACTCGAGCAAATTTTTCAAAGACTGTTAGGATATAGTAGGACAGGAGGTGTGCGATGCAATACATGAATTTTTCAACAAGGGTAAGCTGCTGAACCAACTTAATGCTACAAATGTTACTCTGATCCCTAAGGTGAGTCAACCCCAATCGATGACGCAATTTAGACCGATAGATTGCTGTAATACTGTTGTGGACATGACGTAGGTCCACCCCGACGCGGCCACGCGCGGGTTTGGGTAGGCGAATGAATCTCGTGGTAAGATTGTTCTCGGGTTCAAAATTTAAGTCAAAATGGAGTCGCCACCGAATTTTGTGGTTATTCGGAACCATTCGAGCCCACTCTATGTCGTCATGGGCTGTACACAAAGTAAGCCCACTTCGATTTCAGAGTTTATGGGGCTCGTCCCTTTACATTGCAATATCGATACCGTTTACACCGGCTTTCGTATATAGAATGACTCTCGTGCGCCAATGGTTTCGGACATCCGGAAACCAAAGGTTCTGAGTAAGGGGTGAGGGTACGTGTTGGGAAGCCCACTAAGGACACCCAACCCCGCCCGCACAATGGCGGCCTCTACTAAGACATCGTTCGTGTTCGTGTACGCGCGCTAGTAAAACGACTAAATGATATGCAAACAGCGTTTTCAGGCTAAGCATGTGAATTATTGGTTTGCTACGTCATTTAATGCATCTTGATTCACGTCAAAGTGATTTAGCATGTGATGTTCATTTAAATAAATAAATGGCAAACATCGAAAATAGAAAACTCGTAAATAAATTACAAATTACACGGGCGGAATACAACCCGGAATTCACAATACAACGAGCAATAAAATAGAATAATCGAATAGGAAATGGTAGACGTTAACTAGAAACAGACCCGTATATAATAAATATAAACTAGACCGTAAGTTGCGCAATTGGACTAACTTCGATTAGATACACATTATATTGTGTACCAATCAAAGGACGGAGGTTCGAGACCTAGGTGTGGTGCTAACCCGATCTCGAACCTCGATGCCTTGTCCCGACTTATCACCTCGAGAAATGGAGTCTAAATTAATTATGTATCGCATACGACTAAAGAGTCATCGACATAAAATTAATAGTGCGAGACCGTCGATCAAAATCGTTTTAGGTGTCGTGATATTCATGACTTTTGAAAATTAGAATTACGTGATTGATTATGCACGTGTCGACTAAAAGTCGTAAAAAATGACGAGGCTCAAATGTTGCATTAGAGCTCTCGGTTTTCTGGGCTACAGGACCCACTCGATCGAGTCATGGTCTGACTCGGTCGAGTGTGTCTTTAACGTAGCTACTGTCCAGATTTTTGGGTGCTACTCGATCGAGTAGCCTACGTACTCGGTCGAGTAGCCCCTGTACGAGTGACAACTCGTGTTGCTTTTTTGGATAAAATCGATAGTTGGCCAAATTAAATACAAATATTGCACGATTTGCATTTAACTTGGCTTCCGGTACTATAATCGTGTATACATACGATTATAATACCGTTATCGAAATTTTATGAAAATGTTTATCGTTAGATTAGAAATTTTGAATTAGTGACGAAATTGTATCCCTCTACGTCACAACATCGAAACTAATCCTTTCGGATTATGTGATGTCGGTTTTCGTGTCAACGGGTTTCGTACTAATTGTAGAAATGGGATCAAATGCGTTCAACTATGACCGATCACGATCACATCATGTCCTTGAGTACATTGGGGCGGCGCTCCTCGAAAAGGCGCCACCTCCGTCGTTACCCGTAAAGGAATTAGATGGACTTTAGGCGACTGTCATAGTCAAACGTATTCGAAACCGAGATTTTAATACTAGTACGTATATATACACGGTATAATAATGTTAGATGTTAGAATACGGAATTAAAGTGTTAGTAAACGGTAAAAAAAAAAGTTAGTGTTAGAGTACATAAATAAAATGTTAGTATACAAAAATAAATAAAAAGTTAGTATGCACAAAAATTAAAGGTTAGTGTTAGCGGTTAGTAATAATAATAATAATAATAATAATAATAATACAAATATATATATAAACGGTAAAAAGATAAGGGAGAAAAAGAAACGGGGTTTGAATTACATCCTCAACCTACATGCTTAATGGCCTCGGAAACGGACTCGTAATAGCGGCTTGTGCGCGGGAGTATCGAGATATGTAGAGTGAGTTAGGGTGTGTTTGGTTTGGGAGAGGATTCTCTCGGGTCTTTGGCGAGTTTTGATCTCGAGTTTTGATTGTATGTGTGTGTATGTGTATCCGTTTTACGAGGGATGCTAACTCGGTTTTTAACCTAAGGTTGCTTAGGGTTTGTAGTATTGAAGTGATAAAGATGGATTGGGGTAGAAATGTAGGTTGCCAAAAGCTTGTGAGAGTTGTAAGAGTTGTGAAATGAGTGGGGTTAAGGGGGTATTTATAGGGAGACCTCGACATAGGGTCACTCGACCGAGTGGCCCTAGTGCACTCGGTCGAGTGCCCTCGCGAATGAACCTGGACAGCTCTTTTGACGCTCCACTCGACCGAGTGGATCAATTAGGCCGGGTTATTTTAGGCATGATTGCCCTTGATTGATTTGCATTGATTTTGATTGATTTTGGATTTGATTTGGCTTGATTTGTTTGGATTAGATTTCGGGCGCCAGTTTTGAGAATGAACTTGGCTGTTTTGAGAGACGGTTTCGTCTTTGACCGGGTTTTGACCCGGTCGCTAAAAGACGGGATTTATTTTTGGTGTCGGTTTTGGCCCAAATTAGTCTCATTTTATTGGGAACGACCCACTTGGCCTGGATTTGAGGTCGGTTTTGAGAGATTTTCACTCCGCTAAATGCCCACGTCGGATACTATTAATTCCGAGTCCGTATTCGAGCGTATTAAGTCACGTTTACGTCCGATCATCATTGGGTGTTTTTTCGGGAACTGCTATAAACACTAGCAGGCAAAATGCGGGTGTCTACAACTGTATATAAATGAATATCGAAATTATTATGCTCGAGAATTGCCCAGATACTTCCTGATATCATATCTCCAACGCAAGGGGGATTTATTCATGGTCGGAACATTATCGATAACATCCTCATATGCGAAGACTTAGTTAAATTGTATGGTAGGAGTTCCGTGTCCCCCAGATGTATGTTTAAATTGGACCTCCAAAAGGCTTATGATTCCGTTGAATGGGACTTCCTATTTCAAATGTTGAGTGAGCTGCAATTCCCGTCAAAATTCATCACCATGGTAAAAGAATGCGTTACCACAGCTTTGTATACTCTTAGCTGGAATGGTGATTATTTTGGATGGTTCCATGGGAAACGAGGCTTAAGGAAAGGTGACCCCATATCACCTTTGTTATTTACAATATGCATGGAGTTGTGGACGTCCGTCCGCATCGCCCGACGCTCCGAGCGCGCCCGCGCGGGACCCACCTTGTAATACCCGTCGTATATTATTACTCGTGCTTCCTATAATTTGGGTCTCGTTATGGGAAGTAGTATGTTTTATTGGATAACTCATTTCTAATACTTATATAATATCCTATTTCTAATATAATATATGTTTAAGTATAACCCGCTCCCGATACAACTTATCCAAACCCTCATTAACAATAACAATAACAATAATATAATAATAACATAACCATAATATAATAATGTCATAATAATAAAATTATAATATAATCATAATAAGAATAAGAGTGGTGGAGTAGGGTTACGTATTAACCCCCACCTTTCTCATTTCTTTCATCTTCTCGCCTCCACCTCCGTAAAAACTGTTCATTTTTTGGTTCTCTTCATCTCCAACCCCAGTCTCACTAATTTCCGACCCACTTCGTCATTCACATCACTGGTCATAACGCCTGCTCAATTCATTTGACACGCACCCATCGGTTTTCTTCGTTTTGGTCGTCTTCTGGTAGCCGGATTTCTTGGGGTTGTCGTCATTGTGTAGGTTATCGTTGTCGTATTGGTTGTTGCCCTAGAAAGGACGTGAGGTATGTGGCTGGTTGCTGTTATTGTATCAAGTTGTTATTGTTATTGTGTCGGGTCGTCGAGTCGCTCTCGTTAATTTGTGATCTTATTATTATGGCCGCAGCCTTATTATTGTCGTTGCTGTAGTGTTGTTGCTTCTGTCGGGTTTCCGTTGTCAGGGTGTGATGGTGGTTAGTGATGCTTGTATTGTGCTGCTATTTGCTTATACGTAGGTGTTAAGCTGTTGAGGGATGTTATGCTCTTATTGTAGGAGTTGTGTTATTACGTAGATTGTACCGTTGTTGTTGTCAAGGGTAGAATCAGTTGGTTCATTTTATAATTCTATTAGGTCTGGTTGGTTTGGTGGTGTAATTTTGTTAAGTCGGGTCAACTTCATTCATAATCTCTTTAGGTCGGAATCGGTTTATTTTAAAATTTAATTACATTAGGTACGATATTAATTTAAGTATATAATATTTTACTAGGATCGGACTTTGTAAACTTTCCGGGGTGATCTGTACTACAACACAGTGGTGACCTGTTGGCTAGGTAAGGTTTTCCTTACTTGGAGTATGTTAATATTACAATGTCGTACGAGTTATGTATTTATGATATGATAGTGATATGGATGAGATTGAGTATTGTAGCGAAATCCTGGACGGGAAGCCCATTGTTTAGTGTAGCGAAATCCTGACCGGGAGGTCCATTGAGTAGTATAGCGAAATCCTGACGGGGAGGTCCATTGAGTAGTATAGCGAAATCCTGGCCGGGAGGCCCATTGAGTAGTATAGCGGAACCATGGTGGGCTTGAAGCCTATTGAGTTGTATTGTGAAAATTATTAGTACCGTGAAGTACTGAGAATAGGGAGATGATATTATTGATTGATACCGATGATGGTACTTAGACGGTTGAGACTGGATGTTTAATATTATATATCTGTGTTATAATGTTAGCATGTTCTAACAGTTTTCTCTGTCTTTGTTGTCACCCTATTTTATTGGGGGCCTGTGATGATCCAATTAATATTTTCGATCAACTGGGGAGCAGTCTATAATACAGGTTATGTACATCGTGATGTGTTTGGATGCGGGGATGCTTGTACGGGATTGGGGTGAACGCGATAATGATCTTGGTTGTAGCACGGGTTAATGCGTAAACATTCCTGTTCATATAGATTGTATAGCTTCCACTGAGTAACTAGAGTTGTAATAGCTAATGAGTTGTAATGTTTAAATCAAATGGTCGGTTTGGCATTCCATGTTGTATTGTAATGAGCTACTACCTCGGGAAACCGAGATGGTAACACCTTTATTTATTCGGGAATGTCTTGATAAGGCTCTTGGGTAAATGGGGGTGTTACACAGCTGGTTTTCAATCGCGACGGCCACCCACGCGGCCCCCTCCTGGTCGAGGGCTGGTCCGATCTCGCATACGGGACGATGTGTCGGACCTCGATTTGGATGACGATTTGGAGTTGTACTAGACGGGTACAGACACCCGTGTTTCTGTTGGAATCGATCGAGTCGTGGTTGTAAATGTTTAAAGGCCGATATGTTTGGTAAGGCGACCTTTTTAGTGAACCGAATTCGTTGCCGATTTGTGGAGTTACCACCGAGTCAATTATGGGGACTCGAAACCGTTCAAGTCAACTTTGATCCTTAGCCGGCTCAAAGCTGAGGGGCACGAGACTTAAAGATAAATACTTGTACCCTTAAGCACTCCATGCCTGGAACGACTCTCATTGCCAATGGTTTCGGACATGCGGAAACCGTCGATTCTGAGTAAGGAGTGAGGGTATGTATTAGGAAGTCAACGTCCGATAGACATCGACACCCAATCCCGCCCGCACTATAGCGGCCTCTACTAATCAATCGGTGGGCTGATAACTTCGTTCCTTTGTTGTGGTGGAAGTACTGTAACATCCATTGTTTTAACCCTATACCTTTTCCTTTGTTGGTTGTTTAAGGACAAGTAAGCTTTGTCGGCGAAGTAGTTGTGTTTACATTCTTTGCATGCGATTGCATGTGACAGGCAGGCCATGAAAAGATGCACATAGAAGAGTAGAGAGTACTAATATTATATGTATTATCAAATCAATTTTAACGTGGTAATACGGATATTAGTCATTCTCGTGGTATACCTTACCCGATATTCTGCTTAAGATGCGTCGGTTCGGTATTAATAGATATGCGTCGAACTATGTAAGGTGAGCACCGAGACTAATATGGAATCCGACCATCACTTTGTTTAGTTTTTAGCTTATTTACGTTTTGAATTTCATGGTAGGTGATTTAGTATGCAATTATAAGGTCATAAAAGCAATAAATCATACGAAAGCGGTAAATGCGAATGTAAGTAAATCACATAGTGAGGAGTTGCACCCTCGGAGTATACGCTAAACGGGACACGATGTATAGATAATTTAGAACGGATCTCGGAATTACTCGGGTCTATTTAGAGTGTTTTAGTGTTTATGATTGAAGTTGGGACGTTACGTGTTTTAGTACGTGTAATGGACCTAGTGTCCACGTTTGACGTTATCGTAGTGCATATTAAAAGTACAAAAATGTAAAGTTTTGTTTAGATGACAACCTAGTGACGATTCGACTTCGAAAGGTGGATCCTCCTAGCTTGCCCGGTGATTTTCGCTGAGTTCCGTTACCGTCGGCCCTTCCTGCGGCTAATCCGACAGAGCTCCGCTACGACTTGATGGTTCTGCGGCTAATCCGACGGAATGCCGTTACTAGAATAGGAGTAGCTAGTCGAACACAGGCACCTCGGGATCGAGTGTAGTGCTCGAAGGTGAGGATTAACGTTGATTTTGCTTTATCGGAACTACGATCGAGTGTCGTTTGCCTCGGGTGTCGGAATGCGAGCCCTTAGCGAGAAACTCTTAACGAGTGAAGAGGGAAGAGAGAATGTTGTGTTGTGCCGAATGAACGGGGTGGAGGGGGGTATTTATAGTTGTTTTCGGCTCCCGTCACCCAGATGGACGCCTAAGTCCAGGCGCACCGAAACTCAGGCGCCAGGGTTTAGGCGTGCGGAGACTGAGGCGCGTGAGGTGAGGCGCTCGGGATTTTGAAGATACGATTTTGATACTTTCGAAAACCGAGCGTGGTACGTATTATTCATAACTTGGGGATTAAGCTATCCCTCCCTTGCCCTAGCGTCGTTGCGTCGAGTGGGCCTCGGGTGCGCGTCCTGAGGTTCACTTGGCGCGGTGCCGACTCGGTTCGTGTTTCGGAACCGACTCGGGGTCCCGGTGTCAGAATTGACTCTAATTAGTGTCTATGCGACCGTAACGACACGACTAAGGCTGCCTTGATGTTAATTTAATTTTTTCGAGTAATTATTTGATCCGTTCTATACAAAAACTATCTAAAACATCGCGAACCCGCATCGCGTTGCTGTTCGATCGTCATCGGGTGTTTGTTGGACACTCCTGCAGTCATCGGGTCCAAATCTGGGTGTCTACAGAAGCCCCCACTTTGTCTGAGGCTTGGATAGGGCGAAAGTCAAAGTATAGCCACCCAGGTTAATCGAGGATTATGACCTGGTGGCTATCCGGTCGGGTCGTTTTAAGTCTGTTGGACTACGTGTTGAGGCTCGCCAGCCAAGGCTTAGAAATCATACCTGACGTCCTTGCCGCTGGTCGCCTATCGGGGCCCGGGCCCGTGCTTGTCATCTCGTTCTAGGTTCTTCATGTTCGTGTGTTTTGCCCTTTTGGATGTTCAAGAATTCGTCCGAGTTTACCTTTTGAGTGTGTGTGACGCGTCAAGCGTTGACGTGGAATAAAAATGTTCGATGTGTCAGCTTCCATTCAAACAATTGTCTTCGGGATGCCTATGACCCCTCAGACTTAATAAAATGCCTTTTGGGATGCTTATGACCCCTCGGGCTCGAGAATAACATAAAACGTTCGAGTGTGTCAGTATCCATTCGAACCATAGCCTTCGGGATGCTTATTACCCCTAGCTCGAGAAAGAAATAAAATGCCTTTTGGGATGCTTATGACCCCTCGGGCTTGGGAATAACATAAAATGCTCGAGTGTGTCAGTATCAACTCGAACAATAGCCTTCGGGATGCCTATGACCCCTTGGACTAAACATGTTTGAGCGTGTCATTATCCGCTCAAACTCAAATTGTTGTTGTTGTTGCCTTCCGGATAACTTAGACCAGTTAGGCTAAATATATCTGAGCGTGTCAGTATTCGCTCAGACTCAAATTGCTGTTGCCTTCAGGATAACTAAGACCCGTTAGGCTAAAAGGTGTTTGAGCGTGTCAGTATTTGCTCAAACCCAAATTGCTGTTTGCTGTTGCCTTCAGGATAACTAAGACCCTTTGGGCAAAATATGTCTGAGCGTGTCAGTATCCGCTCAGACTCAAATTGCTGTTGAGATATGGGACTCTTAAATGTTCAAACGTGTCAAGATCCACTCGAACTTAAATTGCCCTCCGGATAACTAAGAGCCGTTGGGCTCGAGGACATTTGCAGGCGTTTATTTATTTTGGTATTTGCTTTGCGGACTTGTCTTTGTTTGTTCGGATTTTCTTTGTTCTGATTTGTTATGTGCTTGGATTCGTTCAGAATTTGTTCAGGGCGGATTTGTTTTGTTTGTTTTATCACGTGCTTGAGTGTGAGCATCCTTGTTAGTCGTGGCTCCTATGCTTGTTTTATTATCGTTCTTTGTTCGGAGTTTTGTTTATAGGTGTGTTTTACCGGTGTGGATTAGTAATTGCTTCATTGTTGTTTATTTGCTTATTTTATAAATGTGTGTTATGCGTACATTGGATATTAGGCCTCGTTTGTTCTTGTTTTTAATCTTGCATCGGGTTAGTCGGACGCGCACTCTTCTGCGCCCTAATTTTCAGGTGCTTAGCCCCCAGCGGTCCAGGTTTTGGACGTGCAACCTGAGGCGCCCGGGTTCTTGTGGGTCGGGTTTGCTTAAATCAGCGAAGGTTGGGGCGAATCAATTCATTCGTCTCACAATCCAAATGCGCGCCCTTCTTCGCCCCAATATCGCCCCTTCGACTTTTCTAACCGATTTCCGTCTCGATTTTTGCCATACACGAAAATGTCGACTCCAGGTAAGTGTTTCTTACTCGTCTATAGTCGGTTTTGCTTGATTTGGTTGATTGTGAGTTGATTTTGTTAAAATCCTAGAAAATCGATTTGGGTATTTTGAATTTGCTAGGTTTCGATGTTTGTGCTTAATCCCATTGTTAAATTAGGGTTGAATAGAGCTTGTTAGGGTAGTTAGAAGCTTGATAGGAGACTTTGAGGTACGACAATGGCCTCCTATGGAGATAAATACAAAATGCTAGGGCTAGGGACCGTTCTTTCGGTTATTCCCGTACTTGTCCTACGTAATCTTGCTCGATTAGTGTCCATGATATTGTGGGTGTCTTCTTTGTCTATTTTTGTAAGCTAGAACGGCCTCTAGGGCCTTCCGTGAGGTTTTGTGTGACTTACGATGGACAAAAAGGTGTTGTAACGACGTCGGATTTTCCCGAAACGACTTCTATTGTGATCGGGGTCGAAAATAGGTGTTAGTGGGCCTTTCTGAATTTTGATATCTTTATTCGAAATTTTGACATCATTTTGATTTGTTTGAGCTGTCTTAGTCTGACCTGAGGCATGAATTTTTTTATATTCTGTTTGGTTTTGCATCTAAAAGGTGATACCGAGCTTCCTGAAGGAGCTCCTTCCGTTGGCACTAGTGGCGAAACCGCCGTGACGAGCTCACTGACTTCCCGCGGGATTCGTAAGAGACGACGGAGCGTTCCGTCGCAGCGTCGTGATCCAGAGGCCATAAACGAGGCCGACCTCGATAAGGTGAGGAAGCGTAGGCTACCCGAGACGTTTTCTAGGAGGGCCCATGTCCCGATTCCCATACCAGAGAACGAGGAGATCGGCTATGAGGACCCTGAGTGGGCCCGGGACAGGGACGGTCACCAGCTGTTGTTTCGTCCCAACCTGCACGTTTCTTACCGCATTATGCGGGGTCTGGTGAGTATCTCGACTCATGCTTATTAGCTTTAGGTTTTGAATTTTGGTTTTGGTTGGGTTTGGTTTGTTTTGTTTATACTTGTATTACTTCGGTTTGCAGCCCCCAGGTCCGATGAGGACCTTCTCGGGTTTTACGACATGCCTTGAGATATATTCTCAAAAGTTGACCCCTGCGGCAAAGGGGATTATTGGGAGGACCGCTTTGGGTCCCGTGGTCGAGCAATGGGTTCGATTGGTGGGTTGCAAGACTAAATGTAACCTCATGGTGATTAGAGCGATGGTGGATCACTTTCACGATACTATCTCGACCTTCCATATGTCCTTTGGAGAGGTCGGGATGACTTTAGAGGACTTCGAGGTCATTACGGGTTTACCCTGGGGTCCTGAGAGGATTAGGTGGGCTGCTGAGGGCCCTAGGTTAGATAGTGATGAGGTCTGGAGCCTCATCGGGGATTGTTTAGAGCGTGAGGCTTACAGTACGCCTCATGGTCTAGTGAGTTCGTACATCACCGACCACTTTGAGAGAGTGGCGGCATTAGAGGGTCGAGCACCAAACACACCGGAGCAGAATTCCCGGTTGTGGTTGTGGTACTTCCTAGGATCGACCCACTTCTCGGATAAGGGCGAGAGGTTTAGTACTAGGATTCTGCCTCTCCTAGCTGATCTAGATCAGGTGGGATGTTTTGATTGGGTGACCGCGGCTTTCGTGGAGATGACTCGCTGCTTGCAAGTCATGGTGAGGTCGTTGCAGGTAGAGTCGGCCTCGGCTTTGCCCATTGTGGGCCCAGGCCTCGTGCTGGAGGTTAGTAATTGTCTCTGTATTCGCTTCTCGGGTTTTGTTTAGTTTAGTTTTGTTTTGCTAAAGGTGTTTTGGGGTTTTGTAGGCTTGGATTTATTCCTACTTTCCTCGCTTGGCACCTAAAACGGTGCGGGCTCGTCCGAACAGATTCCCGGCGGGGATTGAATGGAGGCTGGCTCAGCCTAAGAGTACAACCAGACATTACCCATCGGAGAACGTGCTGGTTAACCAGCTACGCCTCGAGGATGTAATTTTTCTCTTTATAGCTTGCTTTATTTAGTATCCTCCAAGGGTTTAGGGTTATTGAAATGTCCATCGGGGTAATCGTCCGTTGAGGACAGGTTTCTCGAAGATGTATTTGATGGGATCCATTTTTGAGTATACGTGCACGGTGTGGCTAAGCATGTAGTGCCGGAGTTTTTTGGTTGACCATACTAGGGCAAGGCAGGTCCTCTCTAGGGGTGTGTATTTTGTTTCGTACTCGAGGATTTTTTTTGCTAATGTAGTAGATATCTCTCTCTTCCTTGTCAACGGTTTGTGCTAGCATTGCTCCCATGGTGGTTTCGGTTATGGTAAGGTAGAGGGAAAGTGGTAGTCCCTTTTTGGGAGGCATCAACACTGGGGGTTGTGCTAGTATCTCTTTTACCTTGTCACAGGCTCTTTGTCATTTATCATCCCAGATGGTGGGTTCGATTATTTTGAGCTTTTTGAAGATGGGTTCACAGACCATGGTCAGTTTGGCGATGAAGCGGCTGATGTATTGGACCTTACCTAGAAATCCCCTGATCTCTTTTTCGTTTGAGAGTGCAGGCATATCTAGCAAGGCTTTTATTTTGGATGGGTCTATTTCGATTCCTCGTTGGCTCACTACGTGACCTAAAAGTTTCCCAGATGTAACCCCAAAGGCGCATTTTTGTGGGTTAAGCCTCATATTATATTGGCGAAGGCGTTTAAAGAATTTTTCGAGGGCCGGGACGTGCCCTTCTCGGTTTTGGGATTTGACTATTATATTGTCTACATACACCTCGACTTCTTTGTGCATCATATCATGTAAAAGTGTGGTTGCGGTTCTTTGGTAGGTTGCCCCGACATTCTTGATTCCGAAAGGCAATACTGAGTAACAATAGGTTCCCCAAGGCGTGGTGAAGGCCGTTTTAGACATGTCTTCTTTGGCCATTTTTATTTGGTTGTACCCGGTGTACCCGTCCATGAAGGAGAGTAGGGCGTGGTCGGCGGTATTATCTACCAGAATATCTATGTGAGGTAAGGGAAAGTCATCCTTTGGGCTAGCTTTGTTAAGGTATCGGAAATCTACACACACTCGAATCCTCCCGTCCTTTTTGGGGACGGGGACTATGTTGGCTACCCACTCAGAGTATTCGGAAACGTTTATGAACCCGGCTTTAAACTGTTTATCTACCTCTTCTTTGACCTTAAGGACCTATTCGGGTCGCATGCGGCGTAGTTTTTGTTTTACTGGTTTAAACCCGAGCATGTCGAGGACTTAGGATTGTTAGGAAACTCTCTATTCGTTTGACAGAGATAACATTATTGGGATTTCCGGGACAGGCCCCGGTTCATCCTGAACAGACACCGATGTTTATGGGAGACAAACAATACTAGACTCCTGGCCCATTTCAGACTCAGATTCGGACTCAGACTCGGACTCTGTTTCAGATTCGGACTCGGACTCCTCGAACATCTTCTTTTCTCCTGTAGGCAACTTGAACCTCCTACAATTCTCGTTGACCCATGTAACGGATTTCCTGCACCCCCTACCTTCTTGGTTTTTGTCGGTGTTGACGATAAGGGAGACGGGGTCAAATTGCTTGTCGGTCATGACCATGTTGACTAGCTCATTGGGGTTTATGGGGACGGAGAGTTCTTCCCCGAATAACAAATTGTTGGCTAGGCCATCCATACAAGGTGTGGGTTCAGGTTTTGAAGAGTTTGGTGTGGTTTCCGAGATGAAGTAACAGTCCTGGAATATTTCTATTCCTGGGTGTCGTACGCCTTTGACGTAGGCTGCTTCGGAAAATCCTATATAAGGTTTGTTGTCACCTTCCTTTACGAAGCATCCATTTAGGTTGAGGTCATATAGCCGAATTTGGATGCCTTCAGTTTTACGCGTGCGCATGATAGCCTTGCGCTCACGTATTTCGTTTTCGATTGCGGGGTACCCGAAACCTATTGTGTGGGTTTGCTTGATGGGATCTCGGAGTTCGCTCGCGGTGCCGGGGTTCTTTCCTAATGATAACCCTGGGAAATGTCCTTGTTGCTTCATTATGAAGTTAATGGCTAGGTTTGAGTACTGATCGAAGTCGAATGGGGCTAAGTCTTATTCTAATAGGTTTACTACATGGAACCCCCTTAACTCGGTATCGGCGTCTTCCGTAACTTGCGAGGTAGTGGCTTTTTCTATGAAGGGTCTCATGGGGGATGCATGAATGGTGATTATTTCACCGTTGAGGGGAACCTTTACCTTTTGGTGCAAGGTGGATGGTACGGCTTTAAGGGCGTGAATCAGGGGCATCCTAGGATCATATTGTAGGACCCGGTTTTGACATCCAAGACCTGAAAGTCCATCTTCTTTTCTATGGGTCCCACAGTAGTGTTATCAGTTGCAACTCCCGCGACCGGACGTCACGTGCCATCGTAAGAGCGTACCCCAGATTCAATGGGTATGATGTCGGTGTCTGACATTCCTAGGGCGCGGGCGGTTTTGAGAGTGATTACGTTTACAGCGGAACCGTCATCCACAATGGTCATGGGCACCTTTTTGCCCAAACAGATTACTGTGACATAAAGGGCTAGGTTGTGTTTTAGTCCAAAGGGTGGGAGATCTTCATAGGAGAAGGTTATAGGGTCTTTTAACTCTTTCGTTTCTTGAAGAACATGTCCTATCATATCCTCGGGTGTAATGGTTGGGGAAATGTTCATTCTCCCTAAGGCTTGGACTAGGGTCATACGGTGATTATAGGAGATGGCTATGAGTTGCCATATGGAAAGATCGGTTTTTGCTTTTTGTAGCTGTTTGACTATTTGTATTTCGGGAGTGGTAATAGGGATTTCGTCAGTGGTAGAGGTATTTTCAGGACTACGGTCGGTGATTGGTATGTCAACTGTGACGTTTTGGTAAGGTCGCCCAGATCTGGTGACGTGGCTTACGTCTTTGGTTTGGGTGATAGTTGGGGGGATCGTGACTATTGGCTCATGGATATAGACATCGTCATCATCGTCCGCCCATACCCCGTGGATGGCGTGATCGCGTCGGTATTGTTCATAGTTGATTTTACCGAATTGGATGTGTGGTGGGTTTATGAGAGGGGGAAAGGCTCTTTCGTCAATCAGGTTTTGGTTGGCATGTCTTAGCTTGGTGCAGGATTGGGTCTTATGACTAGGTCCTTGGTGAAAGGAGCAGAAGGCTTTGGGATCCCACGATTTGCTTCTTTGTCCTAAAGGGGTCTCGGGTTTTGGCTCTAAAGGGGATAGTAGGCTATGTCGGATCCTAGGGTGCCTGGCCTCGTGCGCCTGAATCCTGAGGCATCAGGGATGTCACGCTCGTCCTCTGGGTGCGTTTCCGTGTTTAATCATTTCGATAAAAATGAGTAGTGGTCTAAGTTCTGTATTAGCCCAAACGCTCAACCAGTCCCGCCTTAAAATCAGAACGCACAGGGGCGTGCGCCTGATTCCTGAAACGCATGGGTTGTCGCGTCTCGATTAATGTTGTACAGACGCACTTTAAGCAGAATACAAGCTAAGGTATACCACGAGATCCTACTAATATATGTATTATCACGTTACAACTGATTTGCTAATACACATAATAACTTGTACTCTCTACTCTTCTACATACACCTTAACATGGCTTGCTTGTCACGTGATATCGCATGCAAAGAATGTAAAAGCACTTACTTCGACATCAACATTCTTGTTCCAAAATCAACCAACATAGCAAAGGCATAGGGTTTAAAACAATTACCTATTACAGTTTTACACCACGTTAGAACAAGATACATCCGACATCGATTTGCCTATTAGAGGCTGCTACGTGCGGGCGGGATTGGGTATCGATAGTCAAACGATGTTGAATTCCCAATACGTACCCTCGCCTCTTATTCATAATCTACAGTTTTATGGATGTCCGAAACCATTGGTAACGAGAGTCATTCTAGACATAGCTTTCTTAACAGTACAAGTCTTTATCTTTAGGTCCCCATGTAAGACAACTTTGAGTCATCTAAGGATTAAAATTGACTTGAACGGTGTCCGAACTCCCATAATTTTTTGGTGGCGACTTCAACATCACATCGCGAATACGGGTCCACTAAACGGTCGCCGGACCAAATAATCCGGCCTTTAAACATTTACAACCACATCTCGATCGATTTCAACGAAAACATAGATGTGCCTTTGGGATGGAACGTCTGATTATGGAAGGGTATCGTTGGTGTCATGGGCCAAAATCTGTACTCCGTACAAAGAAAGGGGTCTGAACTTGAAGCAATCTGTTATGTGGAACGTGGCTGCTATTGGAAAACAGGTCTGGTGGATTGCAAACAGCCCCAGTAGGCTGTGGGTACAATGGATCAATCATGTGTACTTAAAGGGAAAAGATTGAAATAATTATGAACCACCTCAGGATACAAGCTGGTACTGGAAGAGGGTGTGCAAAGTCAGAGATAAGCTCAAATCAGGAGCAGACTGATGCCTGGAATATGCAAGGAGCGAATGAGTATTCGGTAGCAAAAGGATGCAATTGTCTAAGGGAAAAGAGGGACAATGTTGGCTGGTATAGAGCTATATGGAACAGGTGGACTATTTCAAAACATGGGTTTATTGCGTGGTTACCGCAACATAATGCAATGAACACAAATGAAAAATTAAGATAGAGGAACCTGATTACTAATGATTCATGTCATCTGTGTGCTCAACAAACCGAAAATGTACAACACCTGTTTTGTAGATGTCCGTATAGCACGCAGATTTTGACAGGAATAACAGTGGCTACAGTTCACTCCTGATCCCTCGATTGATGCTCAATGGAGAATGCGATTTAGAGGAACAAAACTCCAAAGGGTCATAAAAAATGGTGCAATTAACGCGGTCATATACCACATTTGGAGGCAACGTATTCAAGCAAAAACTGAAGCTAGTATCAAGAGGCCGATTCATGTGATAAAGGAGATTAAAAATGAGCTTATTAGTTTCATTAAAAACAAAAATCAGAAAGGGTTTAGTGACAAGGACATATCCTTCATTTTGAGGATTGCTTGTTAACTAGCCATATTTGTACATTTGTGATTATTCATTTATACAAGTACCCTTTAAGCAAAAAAAAACATAGATGTGCCTATACATCATATCTATCTAGTACAACCCACAAATCGTCAACCAAATCGAGGTCCGACAATTCACCACGAAAGCCGGATCGGACCGGCCCCCCGTGGGTCGTGTGGGTGGCCTCCGCGGACATTCTGTCTTGACGCGTAGGTCCGCGCGCGTGGGTGGAATCGTCCACAGGACCATGCTTGAGCGAAGGATTGGAATGGGCGTCAGTTGGTATTTCGCCTAGATTTGCATGTGTCGATCCGCACCATTAAAGGCATGATACGCTCTCTCTTGACTCTTTTGATGTTGCTTGAGCTTATAAAGGTGCCTTTGTTTGTTTAACGGGATTTACTTTGCTTTGCTATTTCCCTTTTTTGCAGCCCCCAGCCCAGATGAGGACGTTCTCGGGGTACACGACGTTCCTTGGAGTGTTTGCGCTGAAGCAGAACCCCGAGGCTAAGAAGCTGATCAGGGGGACAACTTTGGGATCTTTGGTTGATCATTGTGTTCGCTTAGTCGGTTTCCGGGTTCGAAGTAACCTGATGGTGATTAAGGCGATGGTAGATCGCTTTCACGCTACTACCTTGACTTTTCATATGTCGTTTGGGGAACTCGGGATGATTTTAGAGGACTTTAAGGTGATTACAGGGTTATCTTGGGGTTGTGAGATGATTAGGTGGGCCATAGAGGACCGAGGTTGGATAGTGACGATGTTAGAGGCTGGATTGGTGATTACCTAGAGTCTGAGGCGTACGGCTCGCCTCACTCTTTAGCGAGTTCGTACATTACTAATCATTTTGAGAGGGTGTATGCGCTGGAGGGTTGGGTGCGCAACACACAGGGACAAGATACCCATCTATGGTTATGGTACTTCCTGGGTTTCACTCACTTCTCCAATAAGGGCGAGAGGTTCAACACCAAGATTTTCCCGCTACTAGCTGATTTGAACCAGCTGGGGCATTTTGATTGGGTGACAGCGGGTTTCGCTGAGATGACCCGTTGTTTGCAAACGATGGTGAGATCGCAGAAGGTGGCCACCGGGTCGATGATTCCCATTGTGGGTCCAGGTCTCGTGCTGGAGGTACGTTACTTTGATGGTAGTATTGATAGCATAGTATTTTCCTTATTTTTTTGGGTTGTTGATGCATGCTTCGGGGTTTTTCAGGCTTGGATATGTTCTTATTTTCCGTGTCTGGCGTCTAAGACGGTGTCTGTTCACTCAGCTAGGTTCCCTGCCGGTATTGAGTGGAGGTTGACTTAGCCAAAGTCAACTACAAGTCACTATGCAGCTTAGAATGTGTTGGTGAACCAAATGCGCTTGGAGGATGTGAGTCCCTTTTTGTATTTGGAACTGCTTGCCTAGGTAGGCTCAGGTTAAGAGTTTTGATGTGATGTGTTTCTGTTTTGTAGTTCGTAGCCCGTCCTTGGGCCAATTACTTGGATTTTCCTAAGTATGCGCCGGCGGAGCTGAGGTCGAGGAGTTACCGGAGGATGCTCCTTCATGCACTGATCTGCCCTATGTGGTATCTGGAGGAAAGGCTAGTTCGCCAATGGCTCTATGATATGTTTCGGGTTCTTGTCGATCCTGCGAAGACAATGTTCAGGCCTCCTACCTTGGCTGAGGCTTGTGAGGACATGGGTGGTGAGAGAGGTGATGTGCTGCAGGTGCCTGATGCCTCGTATGTGTCCCATGTCTATCGGTGATTGGATTGTCTTTGCATTGTGGCGAGATAAGGTTATTTTTGCTTTTTTTATTTGTTGGGTAGGGTTATTCTTGAAATGACTTTGCTTTGCATTCTAGTTGGCAAATCCAGCTGATGCCATTCAGCCCCAGAACTTTCCCTTGACACTACTTAGGGTGGATGCGGCGGGCGTGACGTACACCGAGCCTCATCCTCCTTGTTTTGTGGAGGAGTTGGATGCTGGGATGGAGTGGCGCGACCGTGTATACAGGGTAAGCAGGGTAGTTTATTCTGAGTTTGCTTTTGCGGTTTAGGTGCTTGTGGTTAACATTCTTGATTCTGTTCTCCAGGTATCCTCGGCTACCCATCAGAGGTTATGGCAAGCCACGAGCCATTTTCGGGCCTACGTATCGAGGAGGGCTCCTGCCTCGGCACGCGACATGGAGTCTCGATCGGTATTTTGCTTCTGGTTTGTTTTGTAGATGGTTTATCGTTGTTTGAGGTGTTTGGTGTTTTGAGATCTTGTATTATCTTATAGGATGTCCCAGACATGGTGTCGCAGCTAGGGGCATGGGTGGCCGAGCTCGAGAGGATTGAGCTTGATTTGATTCAGGTTGTACGCTCCTTGGATCGCGAGAACGAGAGGTTGAAGGACCAGTTGGCCCAGTGCAAAGGTGAATCCTCCAGGCATGGTGAGGATAGAAGTGAGCGGGAGGCCACGGATATTCCTAAGGAGGTCGATATGAACGGAGGGGTCCCGAGTAATGTTGATTTGTTGACCGACCTAGATACCTCACTCGGCCGTTTGGCGGAGTCGACTCTTTTCCAGGTCCAGGATCTAGATCTCGAGCTTCCTCCGATTTTAGCTTTGTACTCGCTGTAGCGGCGGCCTCGGAGACCCCAGTTTGAACAATCGGATTTGCTTGTATACATGATTCAAACTTTGCTTTTGTTGCTGATGTTGTCGTGATTGGGCTTGGCTTGCTTGCTTCTTGTTTAAAACTCGTGCAGCGTTAGCTTAAATAACACGTAATCACGTAAGAACTTCAGACTTTCATTTGTTTAATGTTGCATCATGATTTGGGTGTTCTAGGTGAGTTGTGATTGGGAATGCGGAAACGCCTTAGGGATGTTTGAAATTTGTAGATTTTGAGTCGGGAATCAGATCGAATAGGACGTCGATTAAAACATTTTTACTTGAAATATGTTTTGACTACGTAGGCACAAAAAAACCTGCTGACTCGGCTTGGAGTGTCGGTTTTGCCTCGAAATATGCTAAAATGCTTGAAAAAAAGAGTTGGGCCACTTAGTACACACGTTGCATGAGGCTACAACACCTCGAGGTGGGGTAGCTTATCCCCCGAAAAAAATGTGCATGTCGGGGTTTACTATGCGCTCTTTGGTGCGCATGCCAGACTTCAGGGGTACTAAGGAGGAACGGGATGCTCGTCTACGGGCTGATAACAGGATTATTATTAGATGGATCGTTCCACGGTGGCATATCAAGAGATATATTGGTCTTCCTATGTCATCTTCAGGCCGTACTATGCAAATTTTGTCTTTGAACTCGTGCGTTTATATTCATCCGAACAGGTTGATGCGCCAGATGAGCATGGTACAGACTATCCCTAAAGTCGATACAATTGTCATTGATTCAGATCCCTAAGGTGGGGACGCGCTGACGGATTTTGAGCGGAACTGGAGATGTAGGAAAAAATTAACCGTTTGAGGTACGTGCACTCGATTGGTGACCCCCTCTTATAACCAGAGGCAGATTTACAAGGATCCGGCGGAACGGGAGAAGCTAAGGAGCACGGGATCGTTGGAGCTGAAGAATAAGGACATCTTCCGGACCAACATAGTCAAGCGTTCGGCCGAAGACAGTGGAACTGGTTCAAGTACTGTCAATTCGTCAAAGTGGGTCAAGACAGACAAGACCTGTATTAAAGACACAAACATGGAACGTGTGTGGGATCATCTGGGCCCCCAATTGGCTAAACAAGTGTCTGTTTGCATTCAAGAACCTCGGGATGAGAGGCCAAAGAAGGCACATCCGAAGGGCAAAGGAAAACAAAAGATGGACGAATAGGGCCCAACTGTTTAATATTATGTGCTATTATATGATATTATGTGGCGTACTAGTAACAGTTTTTTGTGGTGTTTTTTTTTTCGATATTGTTTTTTTTTCCATGTACCCCGATAAGGGATATGGATGTAAGGGCCTCAACAAAGGCTTGATTTTGATTGATTATATGAGAAGCACGCTTTTTTAGTGGAGGCTCGCAACTCGATTCTTCATTTTGCCCGAGGCGCCCTTTTGGGTTTTCACTCCGTCCTCGGCTCATCATTTTTGTTTATCTTTTTTTTGTTCTGGTGGCTCGCAACTCGATTCTTAATTTTCCCCGCAGCGCCCTATCGGGTTTTTACTTTGTCCTCGACTTGCTATTTTGTTTTTGCCTCTTTTTTTTAGTGTGCTTCGTCATTTTGATCACTTTGCTTGTCGGGATGTATGAGGGATACCGACTTTGCACGATTCAACGTAGTTGATTTTGTTGTTTTGGTTGCACACCGAAAGGGGTTACCTACGTATCCGCCGTGAAGCGGAATAAAATGGTGATCGTAGTTCAGTTAGTGCAAGTGATTTGATGCTTTTGACTCGTCAAGTCAATTATCAATTTAGGATTGTAGGAAATGTTTGCTAGGGCGGTAATCTAAGGGTAGTACCGTTGAGCTGATCCATGTTAGTAGGTGCTTAGAAAACTTGCCTTTCTAAATCGGCGATTATGACGGCACCTCCGGTGAGGATTTTCTTAACGATGTACGGTCCAGCCCATTTGGGTTTGAATTTCCCTCGAGGGTCTACGAGGAGCGGGGCTTTGACGAATTTAACTACCAAATCTCCTTCGCGTATGTTTCAAGACTTGACTCGCTTGTTAAATTGACGTAGTAATTGTGTTGGTGTGCTTGCTCATTTCATAGCGCGTGTATCCTGCGTTCGTCTAGGAGGACTAACTCGTTGTAGCGATTTTTGTTCCATTCCTCTTCAGAAATGCCACTTTCGGCTAGTATCGATCTCTAATTCAACTGGTTTCACGGCTTCCGAGCTGTAGGTTAGATAATATGGAGTGGCCCCTGTGGGCGTTCGATAGGTTGTTCGGTATCCCCGCAAGGCGAATGGTATTTTGTTAGGCCAGTCCTGATAGTTGTCTATCATCTTCTTAAGGATGGTGATGATGGTTTTATTTGCTGCTTCTACGGCCCCGTTGGTGTGAGGCCTGTAAGGTGACGACCTATGTCATTTGATTATGTATTTGTCTAGGAGTATCTAGGTATTTGCCCTGAAGTGAGCCCCTTGATCACTAATGATCTCGTGTGGTATCCCGTAGCGACAGATGATGTTGTTTTGTAGAAATCTTATTACTTGCTTCGAGGTTACCGTTGCGTAGGACGAGGCTTCGACCCACTTGGTAAAGTAGTCTATGGCTACTAGTAAGAAACAGTGTCCTCCTGTCCCGACAGGGTGTACTTTTCCTATGATGTCGGTTCATCAGGTTGAGAAGGGACAAGGTATCGTTATGGTGTGTAACTGGTATGGTGGCAAGGGCTGGATGTTGGCGTATATTTGACAATTGTGGCAGGGGCGGACATGGTGCCTGTAATCCGCTTCTAGGATTGTCTAGTAATATCCTAGTCTCACCATCTTGCAGGCTAGCGTGTGAGCGCTCAGGTGGGGTCTGCATTCCCCGTCATGTACTTCTTCCATGACTTTCTTAGCTTTGATTTCATTGATGCATCTGAGCACACTCCTTGCGGGGTACGTCTGTATAGAAGTCCTTGGCTTAATACGTAATGAGCGGCGAGCACTCTAAGGGGCCGTTTGGTTCGCCTTATATAGGAATAAGGTATGGGTTTGGATTGACCAAAGTCCATACGTTGCGTTTGTTTTGCATTTTTTTCATACCCATAGCTCAAACCCACGAGGTATGAGTTTCTCATACCTAAGGGTGGAAGTGGGTATGAAATTTGATACCTTGGTATCAAATTAATAACTCTTTCATTGGTTTTTTTCCAAACTTTGTATGTTTTTATTTTTATTCAAACACTTTTATCCCAGTGATGAAAATATATATAAAATAATTTGTCATAAATAATAATGATTTTTTTGGTTAAAAACATTTTTTCGTTAGATAACAAAATTTTGAAAAAACAATTATTATTCAATCAATTAAAAATGTCTATAATAGATTTTTTTTAATTAAAAGTCTTTTTCCTATAAGATTACAAACATTCTTTTTCCCGAGATCACTCATTCCAGAAATGAACCAAACGCAAGGTATCAGGAATGTAGTTTCAAACCCATTCCACCCTGGTATGATTCCTTATTCCATACCAATACCTTTTTGCGAACTAAACGGCCCCTAAGAGCGTGTTTTCTTTTAGCGTTTGAATTGGGAGGATATGACCCATCCGTCTTGAAATCTAGGATTGCTTTGTACCATGGTTTTTTTATGGTGTCATTGCTATCAGTTTCAATGTCATTGATGTAGGCCGGTTGTTCCCTTCATTCCACACAGATTGACATTGTTAATAGGCCATCAGGCATGTTGATTAGTGAGGCTAGTTTGAATGACGCGTCTACGAATTGGTTTTCTTCGCGGGGGATTTGTGTAGACACCCATATTTGGACCTGGTGGTTGCAGGAGTGCCGAGCAAACACCCGATGACGATCAGACTGCAACGCAACGCGGGATTGCGATGTTTTAGATAGTTTTTCTATAAAACGGATCAAATAATTACCCGGAAAGATTAAATTAACATCAAGGCAGCCTTAGTCGAGTCATTACGGTCGCATAGACACTAACTAGAGTCAATTCTGACACCGGGACTCCGAATCGGTCCCGAAATACAAACCGAGTCAGCACCGCGCCAAGTGAACCTCGGGATGCACACCCGGGGCCCACTAGGCGCAACGGTGCGCTAGGTCAAGAGGGAGGGGGGGGGGGGAAGCTTAACCACCAAGACATGAATAATACGCATACTCTCGGTTTTGGAAAGTATCAAAACTGTATCTTCAAAACTCCAGGCACCTCACCTGACGCGTTTTAGAACTCGCGCGCAAGGTCTTAAGCGCCTGAGTTCTGGTGTGCCTGGGTTCAGGCGTCCATCCGGTCGACGTGAGCCGAAAACGACTATAAATATCCCCCTCCACCCCCTTCATTCGACACACAATATCTTCCCTTCTCTCTTTACTCGTTAAGAGTTTCTTGATTGGGCTCGCACTCCGACACCCAAAGCAGACGATCCACTCGATCGTAGTCCCAAAAAGCGAAATCAACGCTACTCCTCACCTTCGAGCACCCCACTCGATCCCGAGGTGCCTGTGTTCGACTAGCTACTCCGAGTCTAGCAGCTAGGTTCTGTCGGATTAGCCGCAGAACCAGCAAATAGTAACGAAGTTCTGCCGGATTAGCCGCAGGAAGGGCCAACGGTAACGGAACTCTATCGAAATCACCAGGCAAGTTAGGACGATCCACCTTTTGAAGTCGAATCTTCACTAGGTTGTCATCTATACAAAACTTTACATTCTTGCACTTTTATTATGCACTATGATAATGTCAAACGTGGACGCTAGGTCCACGACATATACTAAAATACGTAACGTCCCAACTTCAACCATAAACACTAAAACACCCTAAACAGACCAGAGTAGTTCCGAGATCCGTTCTCAACTATCTATGCATCGCGTCCCGTTTAGCGTATATTCCGAGGGTGCAACTCCTCACTATGTGATTTACTTACATTTCGCATTTACCGCTTTCGTATGGTTTATTGCCTTTATGACCTTATAATCACATGCTAAATCACCTAACACGGAATTCAAAACGTAAAAAAGGTAAAATCGAACAAAGCGATGGTCGGGTTCCGTATTAGTCCTGGTGCTCACTTTGCAAGGTTCGATGCATCCCTACTAATACCGGGCCGACGCATCGCATCTTCTCATGGCATGCTTGTCACGTGAAATCGCATGCAAAGAATATAAACATAACTATTTCGACGACAAAGCCTACTTTTCCCTAAACAACCGACATAGCTAAATATTGGGTTAAAACAATGGATGTTACAGTACTTCCGCCACAACAAGAAAACAAAGTTATCATCCCACCGCTTGATTATTAGAGGCCACTACGTGCGGGCAGGATTGGGTATCGATGTCTAGCAGGCTTTGGCTTCCCAATACGAACCCTCACCCCTTACTCAAAATCGACGATTTTCGGATATCCGAAACCATTGGCAATCAGAGTCATTCCAGGCATGGAGTGCTTAAGGATACAAGTCTCTATCTTTAGGTCTCGTGTTACTCAGCTTTGAGCCGGCTAAGGATCAAAGTTGACTTGAACGGTTTCCGAGTCCCCATAATCGACTCGATGGCTACTCCACAAATCGGCAACGAATTCAGTTTACTAAAAAGGTTGTCTTACCAAACATATCGGTCATCAAACATTTACAACCACGATTCGATCGATTCCAACGAAACACGGGTGCTCGCACCCGTCTAGTACAAGTCTGACTCGTCATCCGAATCGAGGTCCGATACATCGCCCCGAATGCGAGATCGGACCGGCCCCCGACCGGGACAGGGCCGCGTGGGTGGCCGCCGCGATGAAACCGGGTTGGTCCCGCGCAGAACGCCGGGCGGTGCGGACGGACGTCCACAATGTGCACGAAGTCAATTTCTTTGAAATGCTGGGATATCTCTTCCATTTTTGCTTGGTATGGAGCTAGGCTTTCGCTGTAGACTTTGAAAATACTCATGGCTTGGTTTACCACTAATGATGAGTCTCCATGAACACTAAGGTTTTTGACTCCTGGTGTTACTGCGGCTTGTAATCCTATTAGACAGGCTTCGTATTCGGCTTCGTTGATGGTTACCTGATAAGTGTAGTTTGTAGTGCCTATTTTGCTATGTTTTGGTCCCATTTCCTTGTGGAATCGCTCCTTGGGAGCGATTCATGGGCTTCTTATGCTTCCTTTAGTCCGTTTCAGGTTCCCGAGACCGATTTGGAAGAGTTGGAGTGATTCCGACTCAATACATACACATTTTGGAGCCAACGAGATAAAGGAACGATGACTCGAGGCCTTGGAATCGACCCCGAGACCTTGGGACCCAATCTCGAGCCTCCGAGACCCGATCCCGAGTCCCGAGAATCAACGGGAAGCCCATGAGATACAAGGAGGGACCCTAGAGCTCTTATTGGAGGCATACAAGACCCTTCCCGGTCGGGATAGTGGCTTTCCCGATCGGGAAGGGGTGCACGATTAGGAGTGCCACTGTGGGTCCTTCCCGGTCGGGTTGAGCCCTTCCCGATCGGGATGACTGAACCCTTCCCGATCGGGATGATCCGTCCCGGTCGGGATGGGCTACAGCTCACCCGCATTGTTTCTTTTCTTCTCCTTCATTCTTATACCCATATATATACTCCCTTCTTGTAATTTTAAGACATCTTATCATACCCTAGACTAGTTTAAGCCTCCATTAACATTCAAAACCCTAGATTTAGTTTCATCATTAGTTTAATCTTCCTTTAATCTTTGTTAATCCTTAGTTAATCCTTGTAATTAGTTCTTGTATTAAGAGGATACTTGAAGAATTCTCCAAGCTTGACAACCTTGGGTTTTATTTGGGTTCTTATTTATACAAGATTGCATCTTTTCTTCATCCTAGTGTTGGTATAATCTTTCTTACTCTTGTTCTTTGTTTATTCAATCTAGTTTCATCTTTTCATATTGTTATTGTTATTGTTGTTCATAATGGATGTTTGTTTTCTCTTATTATTGTTAGTTCTTCATTGATAATGAATGAGTAGTCTTCTTTGTGGGGCTAGTAGGGGGATTAGGGGTAGATTATGGATGATTAGGGTTGATTAAGGGAAAAGGGTGAATCTTTGTTGTTAGTCACATTGTGGGCACTCCATGTGTTTGTTGATATGCTTGTATGAGTTGTAGTGGCCATGCTTCCCATACTTGTGCTCATCTTCTCATTGTTTGTCTATTATGTGGAAATGTTGAGAATAGTTTAGTCGCGAGAGCGCGGACTAGGGTCTAAGTTGCGAGAGCCCGGATCCACCTTGACATCGGTCTAAGTTGCGAGAGCCCGGACCGACTCTAGCGATTAGGAGACACCTATACCCTTGATCACCCCAATTACCCTTCTACTCTTATGAACCCGACCTACCCCACTTTCTTCCATATTTGAGTTCATCTTCTTAGTTAGACATCGTTTACTCTAGTTTATTTATTAGTTCATCATTAGCTTAGTTATACTTCTTCTCCATCATATTTTTCCATTTATTGTTTCTCCGTGTTTGTTTGGTAGCATAGTCTCGTTGTAGGCCGACCTAGTCTAAGCTTCGCCTTACCGTCCTCGTGGATACGATCCCGACTTACCCTAGCTACCCACTAGGTGTAATCGGTAGTTTATTGTTGGCTAGGGACGTGGCGAATCCCTTACCATCAATTTGGCGCCGTTGCCGGGGACGGTGCTAGTTTGGACTTTGTTTTCCTATTTGCTTGACTTAGTCTTTGTGTTTGTGTTTTTCTTTTTTCTTTTTGTTACCTTGCTTCTTGTGTGTATGAAGTTTATTTCTCTCTTGTCTAGTGCCCAAAAAGCACTAGACTTCTCACGTTTGTTCTTAGTCCACAGTTTGTGCTTAGAGGTGGTGACTATCTTCTTCTTGCAACATAGAGCCGCTTAAACGGACGGTTGCTAGAATGAGTGGTTTCCAACCGGGTATGAGCTACGATTTTCGAGCGAGCATGGGGGTTGATTTAAACTCCACACACTCGGGAGCCGATATGAGCTACCACTCTTCTTCCATGAACCAAAGCTATGACATGACGTCCCCCTACCATAATCAAGCTTCTTGGGGTAATCAAGACGGGTATGATCTTCAAGGTTATGAAAACGGCTACCAACAAGTGAATGACTATCACTTCTACGATCATGGTGGCTATTACTCGAGTTATGATTGTGACCCCACCATGTCCAATCAAGATTCACCTTATGGAAGCCAATATTCCCAATACCCACCATATTACCCTCCACCCCAACCACAATATGAACCCCATGACCCACAATACTACCAATCACCCCAACCATGCTACCAACAATATGATGCCCCACCCCTTGGCCATCATCAAGATTATCTAGGAGTTTTACAAGACCTCAATGACCACCAATCATCAAACTTGGAGTTGTGTCATTCGATTCTTCAATTGCAAAGGAGCACACAAGAAATGGCCATTCAAATGCAAAAAGAGCAAGATGAATTCATGGCCCGATTTTGAAGGGAAAACGAGGCGAGGGATGCTCGATTAAATGCAATAGCGGTTAAAACCGTAATGCTTTTATCCCGAACATCAAAATTAGATGAAGGATGCCCACTTGAGAAAGAGGAGCAACCTAACCATGAAGCCGCCGATGTAGTTCCCTTTGGAGGAGAGATTTGCTTTGAAGAACCTCAATCGTCTACCCAAAAAGAGACGGATGAGGATATGACCCTTGGTGAAGGCAACATTGGTGAGGTATTGGAGGAGGATAGTGAGTTGGATGGTTTGGTGGAGTTTGTGGAGTTGTTGGGTGAAATTGTTAGCCTCGAGTTGCCCTTGTCCGAGAATGTGGATAAGCATCAAGAGTCCCTAGCTAGTGAACCAAGCAATGACTTGGAGGAGATTGAGACCGCCGGTAGAAGTTTCGATCCTCTTCTCCAAGATGATGTGGGGCCGAGTGATGAAGATGGGGAACTACAACTTGAGGCAAGTGTGGGGGTGTGAAACGAGGAAATGAGGCCAAAACCGCTTTTTGTGCCTTGTTTCTTGGAGATGAAGCTTGCTTGTGATTGGAGGCAATGCTTAGGGAGGAAGAGGTCGGTGAAGCTCGTAGGATGGATAGACCCCGGAGACAACTTTGAAGATGATTTTGGGTCTTGGGATTCCTACTTCTTGCCTCCTTCTTGGAGGCCGTGGAGGTCGGTTAAGCTCGAGCGCTTCTTGGGCATTCACTACGATGTCGGTAGCGCGTTCGACTTGCTCCTCCATGCCCTTGAGGGCTACGGTTGAAGAAGAGTCCACCATCCTAGGTTTGACGGAGTTCCTAAAGAACCGCCATGTTGTATATTCCCTTCCTCTTCTTTAGAGTACTTGTGCTTGTATTTGTGTTTTATCTCTTGATTTTGGTAGTTTTGTGATATTCTTGTAATATTGGATTATTGATGAGCGTGGTGAGGGAGAGAATTTGATGTTTTGTTTGAGTTTATTGTGATAGGTGAAGTGCATGTGATTCCTAGAAAGGAATGGTTGACGATGGAGTTTGGTTTGCGAGCGAGGAAGTCGGTTTTTGAAGCTTATGATAAGCTTTTGGGTTTGGAGAAGGCCAAGAAGACTCATCCCGACCGGGAAGAGGGCTTCCCGACCGGGAAGGATGAGGAATCCCGACCGGGAAGGAGCCATCCCGATCGGGATGAAGGTGCCAAAAATCGGACTCACTGGAGTGCATTCCCGACCGGGACGAGAGCTTCCCGATCGGGAAGGGTTTATCAACCCGATCGGGACCATCCATCCCGACCGGGATGGTCCCCTTGACTCCACCCATCCATTATGCCCCCTCCCAACCTCCCTACTCCTCCTTCCTCCTATCATATGACCCGTACACCTCACCTTACACCGAAATCCACATCAAATCCCACCCCCTCGCACCATTACTACCTCTACCATGCGGTTCCATCAAGCTTGGAGCGGGATAGCAAAGATGAAGACAAGCTTTGTGCCAATATTGATCTATGAGACGATGGAGCGAGTGAGTTACTAGCCGATTGGTTTTGGTAACTATCCTTACTTTTCCGTCTTTTATTGCTTGTTTTTCTCTTGTTTACCCCCTCTCCCCTTGAGTCATGGTATCTTAGTGGCCTTCAAGGCCTTAGTAGTGGTTGCTCCCGACTCTCGATGACGTGACTACATCGAGAGTCATTCCAAAATCCAAATTTTACAAGTTTTTCACTCTTTCTTTTTGAGGATTTAGTCGGATTTAGGCGGAATCCGGGCTAGGTGACTTGATTACACCTAGCCCTCCCCTCCCATTTCCTTTTATTTCCTTCTTTTATTTCTTCCCCCATCCATTTCTTTTTCTCGTCTCGGCCCTTGGTGACTTGATTACACCCAGGCCGGACACCTTCTACCATTTTCTTCACTTCATTTTTTTATTTTTAGCTTTATTTTCGTAGTTTCTTTTCTTTTTATTTTGTCTCTCCGCACCCTACGATCGAGCATGAGGACATGGCTCGATTTAAGTGTGGGGGAGCGATATTCTAGTATAGTTAGTTTTATTTTCTTAGTTTTTCGAAAAAAAAATCTTAAAAATCCCTAAAAATTTGAAAAAATCTCACAAAAATCAATTTTTTTTTCTTTTGTGTGTTTTCCTTTTGTGTCTTTGTGTCGTGTATTTGTTTTGTTTTGTGTGTTTGCCCCCCTCTTTCCTTATAGGTTGCTTAAATCACCGTTAACTTTGGAAGGCTTTCAAGACTCTCGGTAACATCTTATCCCTTTTTCTTCTTTACCTCTTGCGGAGTTTGGAGGAGATTGTGATGTTGTGTGCTCAGGTGGAGCTTTGTAAAGTGTGGTTGATTTGGTGGCTTGTTTGGATAATCGGGGTGGTGTTTGTGTTGTGTATGTGTTCGCTTTGTGTTGTTTTTGTTTTGTTGCTTTTGCTTCTTTTTCTTTCGTTTTCGTTGAGTCTTTGTTTTGTGTGTGTATTTGTGTCTTGTGCGTTAACCGTTTTCGAAAACCCGGTTTAGAGGCTAGTGTGTGAGTGCTTACTTTCCCTTCCTAGTAGTGTAAATCGAGTCTTGGACTTTAGTCTAGTAAAATGACCCTAAATCAACGATTTCGTTGGTCCTTTACCTTGAGTACACCTAGCTTAATAGGAATTTACTACGGGATTTGCACTTTGACCACTATGACCACCCACGGTGTGAAAAGACCTTGGTTACCGAGTCTCGTCCCTTAGGTGACCGTGTTTAGGATCGTTTGATTAGTCCAAGTTCTCCCCTTTTTGTGTGTATGAAAGGAAGACGTCGTCCCGACATACCCATTACCCCACCTCCTACACATATCCACACAATAAAATGCGATTTGTTGAGTTCTCTCTTTCTCATCACCCAAAGAATTGCCAAAAATGCCAAATCTTGCCAAAAGGGCAAAGAAAAGAAAAAGAAAGAAAAAAAATGAAAGAAAGAAAAGAATGAAGAAAAAGAAAAGGCACAAAAGCCAAAAAGAAAATAGAAAAAAAGAAAAAGAAATGGCATGGCAACAAACAAAGCAAAAACGTCGAAAAGAAAGAAAATGCCAAAAGAAAACCCGTCTCACAAAAAGAAATCCTCACAAAAATAAGCCTTTTTTCGACTTTTGCCGTGAAGAGCCTACCAAAGGACCGAGTCCTGAGGAAGGATGATAGCGGCATTAGTCGGTCTTCCCTCATTTTGCATATTTTCCACCTTTTTACTTGGACTAGTTAGGCGGTTTCGGATAAGGGACGACCCTCTTGGATCACCCTAAAGGAGGCGGGGTCTCACTTACCTACAGTGTCTACTAACACCGTGGTTCTTCACTTTTCCACTCCGCCGATCGTCCCGTAGTACGTTTCTAGAAAGTTAGGAGGACCTAGGTAAGTTACCAACGTTTTTGTTGCTTTATCGTCATACTATTAGGGTTTAGTCCATCTTGGTTTGTATTGCTAGCTTGGGAACGTTGTCACTTACCTCGAGTCCTAAACCGGTGTTTCATTCACCGCTTTTAGAGGGAAGCGGTATTTCTTTTGTTTTGGGTGCAACCGTCTATGTGTTTGTTTGTTTGTTTGTTTGTTTGTTTGTGTGCTTTGTGTCCGGTTGCATCCACAGTTTTGTCGCAAGACCGAACTTGCCTTGCGGAGTGCACTTGTCCTCTAAGTGCACTCGCGTGAGTTGAAAGGGCGTAGGATGCGCTAATACCCACTCGGTTAGTTTAGTATTAGTATGTGCTTACTCGAGGGCGAGTAAGGGTTAAGTGTGGGGGAGTTGATAAGTGTAGTTTGTAGTGCCTATTTTGCTATGTTTTGGTCTCATTTCCTTGTGGAATCGCTCCTTGGGAGCGATTCATGGGCGTCTTATGCTTCCTTTAGTCCGTTTCAGGTTCCCGAGACCGATTTGGAAGAGTTGGAGTGATTCCGATTCAATACATACACATTTTGGAGCCAACGAGATAAAGGAACGATGACTCGAGGCCTTGGAATCGACCCTGAGACGTTGGGACCCAATCCCGAGCCTCCGAGACCCGATCCCGAGTCTCGAGAATCGACGGGAAGCCCATGAGATACAAGGAGGGACCCTAGAGCTCTTATTGGAGGCATACAAGACCCTTCCCGGTCGGGATAGTGGCCTTCCCGATGGGGAAGGGGTGCACGATTAGGAGTGCCACTGTGGGTCCTTCCCGGTCGGGTTGAGCCCTTCCCGATCGGGATGACTGAACCCTTCCCGATCGGGATGATCCGTCCCGGTCGGGATGGGCTACAGCTCACCCGCATTGTTTCTTTTCTTCTCCTTCATTCTTGTACCCATATATATACTCCCTTCTTGTAATTTTAAGACATCTTATCATACCCTAGACTAGTTTAAGCCTCCATTAACATTCAAAACCCTAGATTTAGTTTCATCATTAGTTTAATCTTCCTTTAATCTTTGTTAATCCTTAGTTAATCCTTGTAATTAGTTCTTGTATTAAGAGGATACTTGAAGAATTCTCCAAGCTTGGCAACCTTGGGTTTTATTTGGGTTCTTATTTATACAAGATTGCATCTTTTCTTCATCCTAGGGGATATCTTTGTAACCTCAGTTACGGTGAGGTAAAGAGACAGGGATATCCTTTTCTTGGGAGGCCTCAGCACTGGTGGTTTGACTAACATCTCTTTTACCTTATCGAAGGCTTTTTGGCATTTGTCATCCAAGATTGATGGTTCGGTAATTTTGAGTTTCTTGAAGATGGGTTCGCAGATCATGGTTAATTTGGCGAGGAATCAACTGATGTATTGTGTTTTTCCTAGGAACCCTTTGATTTCCTTTTCGCTTTTGGGTGTGAGCATGTCGAGTATGGCCTTGATTTTTGATGGGTCAATTTCTATTCATCTTTGGCTCACGACATATCCCAGGAGCTTTCCGGATGTGACTCCAAAGACGCAGTTTTTAGGGTTAGTCTCATGTTGGATCGGTGTAAGCTTTTGAAGAATTTTTCGAGAGCGTTGATGTGTCCCTCTCGGCTTTGTGATTTGACTATCATGTCGTCTACATAGACTTCGACTTCTTTGTGCATTATGTTGTGTAGAAGCGTAGTTGCGGTTTGTTGGTAGGTTACCCTTGCATGTTTTAGTCCAACAGACATGACAGAGTAGCAATATCTCCCCCACGGTGTTATGAATGCTGTTTTTGACATATACCCTTTATCCATGTTTATCTAGTTGTATCCGACATACCCGTCCATGAAGGAGAGTAACGCGTGGTTTGCGGTGTTTTCTACTAGGATGTCGATATGTGGTGAAGGAAAGTCATCTTTCGGACTTGCCTTGTTGAGATCTAAGAAATCAACACTAACCCTGATTCTCCCATCCTTTTTGGGAACGAGGACTATGTTAGCCACCTAGTCAGAGTACTCGGAAACTTGAATGAATAAGACTTTGAATTATTTGTCTACCTCTTCTTTAACCTTGAGGGCCCACTCAGGTCGCATACGGCGTAGTTTTTTTTACCGGTTTAAATCCCGGCTTAATCGGGATTTGGTGTTCCGCTATGTCTCGGTCTATGCCTGACATGTCTTTGTAGGACCATGCGAATACATCCTTGTATTGCGTAAGGAGGTCGATGAATTGTTTTCTCTTAGTGGGATTTAAGGTGGTCCTTATTTTGATGTTCTGGATCTCTAGAGGAATTCCTACATTTATGGATTCGGTGTCCTCGATTATCGGTGCCCCTAGCTCTTGTTTTACTAATTATCTCAAGCTTTTGGGTGAGAGGAGAGTGTTATCCTGATCATTTATGCTTTGATTGCTATCGATAATGACATTTCATGTTAAGTGTGACGAGTCATAAGCAAATGTATTTGTATTATTGTTCAAATCAAGCATTGTCGAGGCATGTGATGGAAAAGAAAGAATTGCATTTATTGATAGACTCGAAGGAAGTAGCACTTAGATAGGACTAGGGAGGTTGGGACATGCCCCTAGGCCTCCGACTTGACGTGTAAATAGTATAGTAATGGTAATAATAATACTAATGCTAAGTCTTGACCCTACTACGAGTCAGACTCTGCCTCAGAACCAGGTCCGCGTGTCTTCAGATGCTTAGGCTTCCTCCAGGAAATGCTATTTTTGTAATGCTATCTTGGTCCCGCGTTGTCGTTGGGTACGTGTTGGTGGTGATATATGGTTGCTGATGTGACGACCTTCCCGTCGGCGTCTTCCTATTGTGCGTGTCTTACCAAGAGGGAGTGTCCTGGTATCCACCATGTCTTGGATATCGTGTTTCAGCCTGTAGCAGTTCTCTGTATCGTGTCCATTACCTTGATGGTATAGGCAATAAGCATCGGGATCCCAGCTCTTGTCTCGTTTCTCTATCGGTGGGTCGGCAGTGGGGATCACAGGTGATAACAACCATTCGTCGTTGGGAATTTGTAGGGCATCGGCATAGGTCACTCCGATGTCAGTGACGCGTCTTAGGGGTTGTCCTTCATTTTCGCGCACGAAACGGATGGGTTTCAGGGCCGTCTTCTCTTTGATAGGGATAGGGATTGGGTGACATCTTGCTTGATCAATGGGAGTGGATTCTGGAGGAGAACATCCATCTGCGGCATTATCTGTTCTGGGTAGCGTCCTTTCCAATTCCTCCAAACGGCGTAGTATGCCATCGCGTTGGGCGAACATTTGTGTTATGGAAGTTTGGAGGTCATGTACCAGATTGAGTAGGGTGTTGTCCGGATTGCCGTTGCCGTTGTTGCTGCTGGAAGACATGCTTGATCAGCAGAATGTGATCGGAGATGAAAGACGGACCCACCGGATGACTCTTAAAGGGACTCAAAAAAATGTCTTTGTAAAAGACGAATCGAGAAGCGCGCTTGGGCTAGTGAGACAGACGTGAGTCCCGTGGTTCATGCGTGTTGGCAATCCTCGGGTTTGGGCCTCTCGCGTTTGAACCTTTCTTAGACATCTAGTGTGTTTGACGAGACGCCTAGTGAACTTAAGTCTCTAAAGCGAGACGATTTGATGTAAATCTTGGTGCAAGATTTAGAGTAGAATTCTCAAAATGAGATGACCCAAAATGGAAAACCACGAACTGAGATGACAATGCAAATTTTAGCAAACACACGTAAGCATATTGTTACGACGTTAGGGTTGATCGCGATACCGGCTCGGAATCTAAAGGATTCTTAATTTGCTTTTGAAAATGCGGCTCCTTGAAACAAAAATTTTAGATTTTTGAAATACCAAAGATTGTGGTCGTGTTTGCGCTAAAGCTTTTGAGTTGAAAGTTTGGAGATAGTGACGGTGTAAAACTGAATTTCGTAAACGGGAATTTCGAAAAAGGCGAGGTGACCTTCTTTGGCTTTAAGAAAATGGTAGAGGCGAAAGTGTGCACACACCGGTTTTAGCAAAATGGTATCGAAAAGAACGTATTTTGTTTTGTTGCCATGTTTTTCCAAGATTCTACTAGAAAATCGGCGATTATGATGGCGTTTTTACAAAAATGGTAATGTAACTGTGTTAGTGCCTAGATTCCATGAATTGAAATTTGGCAATGGTAACAATGTTTTTTCTTAAAAAAGTGGAAAGTGAAAGATGTAACCGCGTGATATAGCGAAAACCCATTAGTTGAAAATTTGGTGATTGTAACAATGTTTTGCAGAATGTGTTTTTGGATTGGTTAGCGTAATGGCGCTAAATCATTTTTTTGAGGTGTATTTTGAAAATGGTGAGTGCTTATTTAGCCAGATTAATGGCGCTAAAATGTACTTTGAAAGTTTGTTTTGAAAATGGTGAGTCTTGATTTGGCCAAAGTAACGGCCCTAAAATGCATTTTGAAAGTTTGCTTTCGAAAATGGTAAGTAATAAAACGAAGTTTGGTGTAGTTGAATATATTGTCGTGGTTTAAATCCGGAGTTTAATGTTTTATTTGGGTTGTCAAACACAATACATATAGCTAACAAACATATACACATGCAGGACGCAAATGCGGGTAGGCTTGGGTAGGTTACCGTCCCGTGAAAAGTCCTTGTTTCTGCGAAGACGAGTCACCCTGAATGAGGATGAATGTTATCCCCATTCCACATGGTGCTTAAGAATTGGCATATCACGGACTGCGTGACCACCTGAGACGGGTGAAACGTAAATCGAGGGCCCTTCCACGGTTCGAGTTTAACCTTACCGTTAAACAAGGTCGACTGATCCTAAATCGGTTTGGTTGGGCCTTATGAGGGTCAAAAAACCTGTAGTGAATACATAAGAGCTTAAAGCACCACGATAGTCGACCTCATTCAAGATACATCATCGGTGGATATGATAAGTGTAGTTTGTAGTGCCTATTTTACTATGTTTTGGTCCCATTTTCCTTGTAGAATCGCTCCTTGGGAGCAATTTATGGGCTTCTTATGCTTCCTTTAGTTCGTTTCAGGTTCCCGAGACCGATTTGGAAGAGTTGGAGCGATTCCGACTCGATACATACACATTTTGGAGCCAATGGAGTAAAGGAAGGATGACTCGATACCTTGGAATCGATCCCGAGACCTTGGGGTTCAATCCCGAGCCTCCGAGACCCGATCCCGAGTCCCGAGATTTGATGGGAAGCCCATGAGAGGCAAGGAGGGACCAAAAAGCTCTTAAGGGAAGCCTACAAGACCCATCCCGTTCGGGATGAGGTGCGCAAGAAGGATGGCTGCTGTGGGTCCATCCCGGTCGGGACCAACCCGTCCCGGTCGGGATGACAGCCCGTCCCGGTCGGGACCGTGCTGCTGCTGCACGCCTTCTTTTCTTTCTTCTCCTTTCCACTTGTAACCCTATATATACTCTTCCCTTGTTTTGTAAAGCTTATGCACTTCATTAGACATTAAACCCTAGACTACTTTAGGTTAGATTAGATTAGATTAGTGTAGATTTGTCGTTAATTAGTTGTTAATCTTAGTTTAGTACTTGTATTAGGGGAATTCTTCAAGATCCATCCAAGATTGACAACCTTGGTGGTTTGTTTTGGGTTTTTCTCTTCAATGCAAGTTTCAATCTTTCTTCTTCACTAGTTTGGTACAATCTTCT
This sequence comes from Agrostemma githago, assembly GCA_958450325.1. Lineage (NCBI taxonomy): Eukaryota > Viridiplantae > Streptophyta > Magnoliopsida > Caryophyllales > Caryophyllaceae > Agrostemma > Agrostemma githago. The sequence continues at coordinate 52,484,208 of OY288245.1, read as the reverse complement.
CTTCCTTTTTACTCTTTATCTTGTTTGTTATTCCAAGTTTTAATCTTTGTTCACCTTAATGTTCATAGTTCATTGTTTCCACTAGTTTGTCTATGTTTGTTTTAATTCTTATGTTGTTCCATCTTGTTCTTGCTAGTATTAGTTTGATTATGTTAGAGTAGTGTTCTTGCTAGGGTTAGTAGGGTGATTAGGGTGTTAATTGGATGATTAATGGATTGTTGGAGATGGTGGAAGATTTGGGTTTCCTCTTGGTTTGGTGCACATCACATGTTTGTTGAAATGCTTGATTGACTAGTAGATACATATACTTGTTTTTCTTGCCTTTCTCTTGTGGGTGATGGTTTGTTTGTGGGTTCGGTTCCCTCACTAAGTTGCGAGAGCCCGGTGAGGACGACCCCTAGGTCGGTCTAAGTAGCGAGAGCCCGGATGCGACCTAGGCCACCATAGCGCGCTAGAACCCCGTTTGTCGTGTGTATCGCCGAGATGGGTTATAGGATGAACCTCTAGGTAGGCCTAAGTTGCGAGAGCCCGGACCAACCTAGATTACCCTACTACCTCCTTCGCTCTAGTTATCCCTTGACCATTCCGTAACCCCTTTGACCCCGACCTAATCCTAGCCCGTTTCTTTGTTTGTTTCTCCGGCACCTTAGTCTTAGTCTAGCTTTCTCCCCTTCTATCATTCTCTAGTTTAGATTAGCTCGTTGACTTAGTCTCGTATTTAGGCGACCTAGTCTAAACCTTGATATACCGTCCTCGTGGATACGATCCCGACTTGCCCTAGCTACCCACTAGGTTAGTCGGTTGTTTTATTGACGGTTAGGGACGTGACAAATCCCTACCATCAATTTGGCGCCGTTGCCGGGGACGGTGCTAGTTTAGACTTTGTTTTCCTAGTTACTTGACTTAGTCTTTGTGTTTGTGTTTTTCTTTTTTCTTTTTGTTATCTTGCTTCTTGTGTGTGTGAGGTTTATTTCTCTCTTGTCTAGTGCCCAAAAAGCACTAGACTTCTCACGTTTGTTCTTAGTCTACAGTTTGTGCTTAGAGGTGGTGACTATCTTCTTCTTGCAACTCAGAGCCGCTTAAACGGACGGTTGCTAGGGTGAGAGGTTTCCAACCGGGTATGAGCTACGATTTTCGAGAGAGCATGGGGTTTGATCTAAACTCCCCACACATGGAAGCCGATATGAGCTACCCCTCTTCTTCTTTGAACCAAAGCTACGACATGACGTCCCCCTACCATAATCAAGCTTCTTGGGGTAATCAAGACGGGTATGATCCTCAAGAATATGGATATGGCTACCAACAAGTGAATGACTATCACTCCTACGACCATGGTGGCTATTACTCGAGCTATGATTGTGAACCCACCATGTTCAATCAAGATTCACCGTATGGAAGCCAATTTCCCCAAAACCCACCATATTACCCTACACCCCAACCACAATATGAACCCCATGACCCACAATACTACCAATCACCTCAACCTCACTACCAACAATATGATTCCCCACCCCTTGGGCATCATCAAGATTATCAAGGAGCTTTACAAGACCCCAATGATCACCAATTGCCCGACATGGAGGAGTTTCAATCGCTTCTTCAATTGCAAAAGAGCAACCAAGAAATGGCCCCTCAAATTCAAAAACAACAAAATGAATTATGGGTCCAAATTCGAAGGGCAAACGAGGCGAGGGATGCTCGATTAAATGCATTATCGTTTCAAACCGTAATGTTTTTATCCCGAACATCACAATTAAATGAAGGGTGCCCACTTGAGAAAGAGGAGCAACCTAATCACGAAGCCGCCAACGTAGTTCCCTTTGGAGGAGAAATTTGCTTTGAAGAACCTCAATCGTCTACCCAACAAGAGACGAATGAGGATATGACCCTTGGTGAAGGCATCGTTGGTGAAGAATTGGAGGAGGTTAGTGAGTTGGATGATTTGGTGGAGTTTGTGAGGATGTTGGGTGAAATTGATAGCCTCGAGTTGCCCATGTCCGATAATGAGGATAAGCATCAAGAGCCCCTTATATGTACACCAAGCAATGACTTGGAAGAGATTGAAACCGCCGGTAGAAGTTTCGATTCTCTTCTCCAAGATGATGTGGGGCCGAGTGATGAAGATGGGGAACCACAACTTGAGGAAAGTGTGGGGGTGTGCATTGAGGAGATGAGGCCAAAACCGCGTTTTGTGCCTTGTTTCTTAGAGATGAAGCTTGCTTGTGATTGGAGGCAATGCTTAGGGAGGAAGAGGTCGGTGAAGCTCGTAGGATGGATAGACCCCAGAGACAACTTTGAAGATGATTTTGGGTCTTGGGATTCCTACTTCTTGCCTCCACCTTGGAGGCCGTGGAGGTCGGCTAAGCTCGAGCGCTTCTTGGGCCTTCACTATGATGTCGGTAGCGCGTTCGACTTGCTCCTCCATGCCCTTGAGGGCTACGGTTGAAGAAGAGTCCACCATCCTAGGTTTGACGGAGTTCCTAAAGAACCGTCATGTTGTATATTCCCCTTCTCTCTTCTTTAGAGTACTTGTGCTTGTATTTGTGATTTTTGTTTCTAGGACTCTGTTGTTTTTGTGGGATTCTTGTAATTGATTTGGTATTTTGATGAGCGATGTGAGGGAGTGAATTTGATGTGTACTTTGAGTTTATTGTGATAGGTGAAGTGAAAGTGATTCCTAGAAAGGAGTGGTTAGTGATAGAGCTTGGATCGTGAGTAAGGGAGTCGGTTTTTGGGGTCATGGGAGTCATGAAGACCCTTCCCGACCGGGAAGGGTGTGTCGTCCCGACCGGGATGGGGCCGTCACGATCGGGATGAGGGTGCCAAAAATCGAGTCCACTGGAGTGTCATCCCGATCGGGAAGGAGGCTTCCTGACCGGGAAGGATTTATCAACCCGATCGGGATCACCCATCCCGACCGGGATGGTCCCCTTTCTCCTCTTTTGGCCTCTTCTTCGACATTTGAGCCCACCCAACCATTGTATACCCCCACCTAACCTCCCTACCTTCCTTTCTCATATCATACCACCCATGTACCTCATTTACATACCTTAACCTCATTTCCTCCTCACTTTAAACCGATATTCACATCAAATCCCACCCCTTCGCACCATTAATACCTCTACCATGCGGTTCTATCAAGCTTGAAGCGGGATAACAATGATGAAGACAAGCAAGTGCTTATATTGATCTATGAGACGATGAAGAGAGTGAGTTGCTAACCTATGGTATGGCAACTATCCTTTCTTTTCCGTTTTTGTTGTTGCTTGTTTTCCTTTGTTTATTCCCTTCCCCTTGTACACTTTTGTGTCTTGATGTCATGGTGGCCTTCGAGGCCTCGGTAGTTGTTGCTCCTGACTCTCGATAATGTGACTACATCGAGAGTCATTCAAAATCCAAATTTTACAAGTTTTTCACTCTTTCTTTTTTGAGGATTTAGTTGGATTTAGGCGGAATCCGGGCTAGGTGACTTGATTACACCTAGCCCTTCCCTCCCATTTCCTTTTATTTCCTTCTTTTTATTTCTTCCCCCATCCATATCTTTTCTTGTCTCGGCCCATGGTGACTTGACTACACCCCGACCGGACACCTTCTACCCTTTTCTTCACTTTATTTTTGATTTTTAGCTTTATTTTCGTAGTTTCTTTTCTTTTTCTTTTGTCTCTCCGCACACTACGATTGAGCATATGAGGACATTGCTCGGTTTAAGTGTGGGGGAGCGATATTCTAGCATAGTTAGTTTTATTTTCTTAGTTTTTTCGAAAAAATCTTGAAAAAATCCTAAAAATTTGAATTTTTTTCGCAAAAATCAATAAGATTTCTCTTTTGTGTGTTTTCCCTTTGTGTCCTTGTGTCGTGTTTTTGTCGAATTGTGCGTGTTTGCCTCCCTCTTTCCTTATAGGTTGCTTAAATCACCAATAGCTTTGGAGAGCTTGCAAGACATCCGGTAACAGTTTTATCCCTTCTCTTCTTTGTCTCTTGCGGAGTTCGGAGAAGATTGTGATGTTGTGTGCTCGGGTGGAGCTTTGTAAAGTTGTGGTTGATTTGGTGGCTTGTTTGGATGATCAGGGTGGTGTTTGTGTTGTGTTGTGTTCGTTTTGTGTTGTTTGTGTTTTGTTTCTTTTGCTTCTTTTTCTTTCGTTTTCGTCGTGTCTTTGTTTCGTGTTTTGTTGTGTGTCTTGTGTGTAAATGATCTTCGAAAACCCGGTTTAGAGGCTAGTGTGTGAGTGTAGTTTCCCTTCCTAGTAGTGTAAATCGAGTCTTGGACTTTAGCCTAGTAGAATGACCCTAAATCAATGATTTTGTTGGTCCTTTACCTTGAGTCCACCTAGCTTACTAGGAATTTACTACGGGATTTGCACTTTTGACCATTATGACCACCCACGGTGTGAAAAGGCCTTGGTTACCGAGTCTCGTCCCCTAGGTGACCGTGTTTAGGATTGTTTTGATTAGTCCAAGTTTTCCCCTTTTTGTGGGTTTGAAGGGAAGGACGCTCCCCGACTCACCCATTCACCTACTTCCTACACATTCCACACAAATAAAATGCAATTTGTTGATTTCTCTCTTTCTCAATTGTCAAAGAAATGCCAAAAATTCCAAATCATGCCAAAAGGGCAAAGAAAAGAAAAAGAAAGAAAAATGAAAGAAAGAAAAGAAATGAAGAAAAAGAAAAGACACAAAAGCCAAAAAGAAAATAGAAAAGAAGAAAAAGAAATGGCATGACAACAAACAAATCAAAACGTCGAAAAGAAAGAAAATGCCAAAAGAAAACCCGGCTCACAAAAAGAAATCCCCACAAAAATAAGCCTTTTTCCGACTTTTGCCGTGAAGAGCCTACCAAAGGACCGAGTCCCTAGGAAGGATGATAGCGGCATTAGTCGGTCTTCCCTCATTTTGCATTTATTTCCACCTTTTTACTTGGACTAGTTAGGCGGTTTTTAGACATGGGACGACCCTCTTGGCTCACCCTAAAGGGGGCGGGGTCTCACTTACCTACAGTGTCGACTAACACCGTGGTTCTTCACTTTTCCACTCCGCCTATCGTCCCGTAGTACGTTTTTAGAAAGTTAGGAGGACCTAGGTAAGTTACCAACATTTTTGTTGCTTTATCGTCATACTATTGGGGTTTAGTCCACCTTGGTTTGTATTGCTAGCTTGGGAACGTTGTCACTTACCTCGAGTTCTAAACCGGTACTTCTTTCACCGCTTTTAGAGGGAAGCGGTATTTCTTTTGTTTTGGGTTCAACCGTCTAAGTGTTTGTTTGTTTGTGTGTTTGTTTGTTTGTGTGTTTGTTTGTTTGTGTGTTTTGTGTCCGGTTGCATCCGCGGTTTTGTCGCAAGACCCGACTTGCCTTGCGGAGTGCACTTGATAAGTGCCATTTGTAGTGCCTATTTCGTAGTGTTTTGGTCCCATTTTCCTTGTAGAATCGCTCTTTGGGAGCGGTTTAGGGGCTTCTTATGCTTCCTTTAGTTCGTTTCAGGTTCCCGAAACCGATTTGGAAGAGTTGGAGCGATTCCGACTAAATACATACACATTTTGGAGCCAACGAAGCTAAGGAATGATCACTCGATGCCTTGGAGTCGACTCCGAGACCTTGGGACCCAATCCCGAGCCTCCGAGACTCGATCCCGAGTCCCGAGAATCGATGGGAAGCCCACGAGAACCAAGGAGGGACCAAAAAGATCTTAAGAGAGGCCTACAAGGTCCTTCCCGGGCGGGATAATGCCTTCCCGACCGGGAAGGAAGGTGCAAAAGCAAGTGCTCCTGTCTTGAGCCCGTCCCGGCCGAGAAGGACTTCGTCCCGGTCGGGACCATCTCGTCCCGGGCGAGACCATCTCGTCCCAGGCGGGATGAGGAAGCTGTAACACGCATTTGTTTTCTTTCTTCTCCCTTCCACTTGTAACCCTATATAAATACCCCCCTCTTGTATTAAGACATGATCTTATGTTATATATTAGACACTAAACCCTAGACTACTTTAGGTTAGATTAGATTAGATTAGTGTAGATTAGTCGGTAATTAGTGGTTAATCATAGATTAGTGCTTGTAATATTGGATCTCTTGAAGAATCCATCCAAGATTGACAACCTTGGTGGATGAATTTGGGTTATCTTCTATGCAAGTGTTCTCCTTTTCATTCTCTTGTTAGTTTGGTATAATATTCTCATCTCTTTACTCATAATCCTTTATTATTCATCAAGTTTGCATCTTTAGTTCTTGTTTATTGTTTTCACTAGTTTGTTTGTGTATGTTTGGTTGTTTGAGTTTGTTCACCTTGTTTTTGTTAGTATTTCCTTTACATATGTTAGAGTAGTGTTCTTGCTAGGGTTAGTAAGGTAATTAGGGTGTTAATTGAATGATTAAGGGTTTGTTAGAGATGTTGGTGGAAGATTTGGGTTTCCTCTTGTTTGATGCACATCACATGTTTGTGGAATTGCTTGAATGACTAAGTATGTACGAATGCTTGTTTTCTTGCCTTTCTTTCGTGGGTGTTAGTTTGTTGTGGGTTCGGTCCCGTCATTAAGTTGCGAGAGCCCGTGAGGACGACCCCTAGGCCGGTCTAAGTAGCGAGAGCCCGGATGCGACCTAGGCCTATAGCATGCTAGAACCCCGATTGTGTTGAGTATCGCCGAGATGGGTTCTAGGTGGAACCTCTAGGTGAGTCTAAGTTGCGAGAGCCCGGACCAACCTAGATCACCCTACTACCTCTTTCACTCTAGTCCTCCCTTGACCATTCCGTTACCCCTTTGACCCCGACCTAATCCTAGCCCGTTCTCCTTTGTTTGTCTTCTCCTTAGACTTAGTCTTAGTCTAGCTGTCTCCCCTTCTATCATTCCTTAGGTTAGCTCGTTGACATAGTCTAGTATTTGGGCCGACCTAGTCTAGACTTCACATTACCGTCCCCGTGGATTCGACCCGACTTACCCTATCTACCCTAGTTAGGTTAGCCGGTTATATTATTGACGGTTGGGACATGACGAATCCTTACCCATCAATTTGTAGTGTGGGGGAGTTGATAAGTGCCATTTGTAGTGCCTATTTCGTAGTGTTTTGGTCCCATTTTCCTTGTAGAATCGCTCCTTGGGAGCGGTTTAGGGGCTTCTTATGCTTCCTTTAGTTCGTTTCAGGTTCCCGAGACCGATTTGGAAGAGTTGGAGCGATTCCGACTAAATACATACACATTTTGGAGCAAACGAAGCTAAGGAACGATCACTCGATGCCTTGGAGTCGACCCCGAGACCTTGGGACCCAATCCCGAGCCTCCGAGACCCGATCCCGAGTCCCGAGAATCGATGGGAAGCCCACGAGAACCAAGGAGGGACCAAAAAGATCTTAAGAGAGGCATACAAGGTCCTTCCCGGGCGGGATAATGCCTTCCCGACCGGGAAGGAAGGTGCAAAAGCAAGTGCTCCTGTCTTGAGCCCGTCCCGGCCGAGAAGGACTTCGTCCCGGTCGGGACCATCTCGTCCCGGTCGGGACCATCTCGTCCCGGGCGAGACCATCTCGTCCCGGGCGGGATGAGGAAGCTGTAACACGCATTTGTTTTCTTTCTTCTCCCTTCCACTTGTAACCCTATATATATACCCCCCTCTTGTATTAAGACATGATCTTATGTTATATATTAGACACTAAACCCTAGACTACTCTAGGTTAGATTAGATTAGATTAGTGTAGATTAGTCGGTAATTAGTGGTTAATCATAGATTAGTGCTTGTAATATTGGATCTCTTGAAGAATCCATCCAAGATTGACAACCTTGGTGGATGAATTTGGGTTATCTTCTATGCAAGTGTTCTCCTTTTCATTCTCTTGTTAGTTTGGTATAATATTCTCATCTCTTTACTCATAATCCTTTATTATTCATCAAGTTTGCATCTTTAGTTCTTGTTTATTGTTTTCACTAGTTTGTTTGTGTATGTTTGGTTGTTTGAGTTTGTTCACCTTGTTTTTGTTAGTATTTCCTTTACATATGTTAGAGTAGTGTTCTTGCTAGGGTTAGTAAGGTAATTAGGGTGTTAATTGAATGATTAAGGGTTTGTTAGAGATGTTGGTGGAAGATTTGGGTTTCCTCTTGTTTGATGCACATCACATGTTTGTGGAATTGCTTGAATGACTAAGTATGTACGAATGCTTGTTTTCTTGCCTTTCTTTCGTGGGTGTTAGTTTGTTGTGGGTTCGGTCCCGTCATTAAGTTGCGAGAGCCCGTGAGGACGACCCCTAGGCCGGTCTAAGTAGCGAGAGCCCGGATGCGACCTAGGCCTATAGCATGCTAGAACCCCGATTGTGTTGAGTATCGCCGAGATGGGTTCTAGGTGGAACCTCTAGGTGAGTCTAAGTTGCGAGAGCCCGGACCAACCTAGATCACCCTACTACCTCTTTCACTCTAGTCCTCCCTTGACCATTCCGTTACCCCTTTGACCCCGACCTAATCCTAGCCCGTTCTCCTTTGTTTGTCTTCTCCTTAGACTTAGTCTTAGTCTAGCTGTCTCCCCTTCTATCATTCCTTAGGTTAGCTCGTTGACATAGTCTAGTATTTGGGCCGACCTAGTCTAGACTTCACATTACCGTCCCCGTGGATTCGACCCGACTTACCCTATCTACCCTAGTTAGGTTAGCCGGTTATATTATTGACGGTTGGGACATGACGAATCCTTACCCATCAATTTGTAGTGTGGGGGAGTTGATAAGTGCCATTTGTAGTGCCTATTTCGTAGTGTTTTGGTCCCATTTTCCTTGTAGAATCGCTCCTTGGGAGCGGTTTAGGGGCTTCTTATGCTTCCTTTAGTTCGTTTCAGGTTCCCGAGACCGATTTGGAAGAGTTGGAGCGATTCCGACTAAATACATACACATTTTGGAGCAAACGAAGCTAAGGAACGATCACTCGATGCCTTGGAGTCGACCCCGAGACCTTGGGACCCAATCCCGAGCCTCCGAGACCCGATCCCGAGTCCCGAGAATCGATGGGAAGCCCACGAGAACCAAGGAGGGACCAAAAAGATCTTAAGAGAGGCATACAAGGTCCTTCCCGGGCGGGATAATGCCTTCCCGACCGGGAAGGAAGGTGCAAAAGCAAGTGCTCCTGTCTTGAGCCCGTCCCGGCCGAGAAGGACTTCGTCCCGGTCGGGACCATCTCGTCCCGGTCGGGACCATCTCGTCCCGGGCGAGACCATCTCGTCCCGGGCGGGATGAGGAAGCTGTAACACGCATTTGTTTTCTTTCTTCTCCCTTCCACTTGTAACCCTATATATATACCCCCCTCTTGTATTAAGACATGATCTTATGTTATATATTAGACACTAAACCCTAGACTACTCTAGGTTAGATTAGATTAGATTAGTGTAGATTAGTCGGTAATTAGTGGTTAATCATAGATTAGTGCTTGTAATATTGGATCTCTTGAAGAATCCATCCAAGATTGACAACCTTGGTGGATGAATTTGGGTTATCTTGTATGCAAGTGTTCTCCTTTTCATTCTCTTGTTAGTTTGGTATAATCTTCTTATCTCTTTACTCTTAATCCTTTATTATTCATCAAGTTTGCATCTTTAGTTCTTGTTTATTGTTTTCACTAGTTTGTTTGTGTATGTTTGGTTGTTTGAGTTTGTTCACCTTGTTTTTGTTAGTATTTCCTTTACATATGTTAGAGTAGTGTTCTTGCTAGGGTTAGTAAAGTAATTAGGGTGTTAATTGAATGATTAAGGGTTTGTTAGAGATGTTGGTGGAAGATTTGGGTTTTCTCTTGTTTGATGCACATCACATGTTTGTGGAATTGCTTGAATGACTAAGTATGTACGAATGCTTGTTTTCTTGCCTTTCTTTCGTGGGTGTTAGTTTGTTGTGGGTTCGGTCCCCTCATTAAGTTGCGAGAGCCCGGTGAGGACGACCCCTAGGCCGGTCTAAGTAGCGAGAGCCCGGATGCGACCTAGGCCTATAGCATGCTAGAACCCTGATTGTGTTGAGTATCGCCGAGATGGGTTCTAGGTGGAACCTCTAGGTGAGTCTAAGTTGCGAGAGCCCGGACCAACCTAGATCACCCTACTACCTCTTTCACTCTAGTCCTCCCTTGACCATTCCGTTACCCCTTTGACCCCGACCTAATCCTAGCCCGTTCTCCTTTGTTTGTCTTCTCCTTAGATTTAGTCTTAGTCTAGCTGTCTCCCCTTCCATCATTCCTTAGGTTAGCTCGTTGACTTAGTCTAGTATTTGGGCCGACCTAGTCAAGACTTCACATTACCGTTCCCGTGGATTCGACCCAACTTACCCTATCTACCCTAGTTAGGTTAGCCGGTTATATTATTGACGGTTGGGACGTGACGAATCCTTACCCATCAATTTGGCGCCGTTGCCGGGGACGGTGCTAGTTTAGACTTTGTTTTCCTTTTTGCTTGACTTTGTCTTTGTGTTTCTGTTTTCTTTTTTCTTTTGTTACTTTGCTTCTTGTGTGTGTGCGGTTTATTTCTCTCTTGTCTAGTGCCCAAAAAGCACTAGACTTCTCACGTTTGTTCTTAGTCTACAGTTTGTGCTTAGAGGTGGTGATTATCTTCTTCTTGCAACTCAGAGCTACTTAAACGGACGGTTGCTAGAATGAGTGGTTTCCAATCGGGTATGGACTACGATTTTCGAGCGAGCATGGGGTTTGATCTAAACTCCCCACACATGGAAGCCGATATGAGCTACCCCTCTTCTTCTTTGAACCAAAGCTACGACATGACGTCCCCCTACCATAATCAAGCTTCTTGGGGTAATCAAGACGGGTATGATCCTCAAGAATATGGATATGGCTACCAACAAGTGAATGACTATCACTCCTACGACCATGGTGGCTATTACTCGAGCTATGATTGTGACCCCACCATGTACACTCAAGATTCACCATATGGAAGCCAATACCCCCAAGACCCACAATATTACCCTCCACCCCAACCACAATATGAACCCTATGGCCCACAATACTACCAACCACCCCAACCTTGCTACCAACATTATGATGCCCCACTCTTTGGGCATCATCAAGATTATCAAGGAGCCTTACAAGACTCCAATGACCACCAATCGTCCAACTTAGAGTTACATCAATCGATGCTTCAAATGCAAAGGAGCTTTCAAGAAACGGCCATTCAATTGCGAAAACAACAAGAGGAATTGATGGCCCAAATGTGAAGGGCAAACGAGGCGAGGAATGCTCATTTAAATGCATTAGCGGTTCAAACCGTAATGTCTTTATCCCGAGCATCACATTTAGATGGAGGGTGCCCACTTGAGAGAGAGGAGCAACCTAATCACGAAACCGCCGATGTAGTTCCCTTTGATAGAGAGATTTGCTTTGAAGAACCTCAATCGTCTACCCAAAAAGAGACGAATGAGGAGATGACTCTTGGTGAAGGCATCGTTGGTGAAGAATTGGAGGAGGATAGTGAGTGGGATGGTTTGGTGGAGTTTGTAGAGTTGTTGGGTGAAATTGTGAGCCTCGAGTTGCCCTTGTCCGAGAATGTGGATAAGCATCAAGAGCCCCTAGAAAGTGAGCCAAGCAATGACTTGGAGGATATTGAAACCACCGGTAGAAGTCTCGATCCTATCCTCCAAGATGATGTCGGGCCGAGTGATGAAGATGGGGAACCACAACTTGAGGCAAGTGTGGGGGTGTGCAATGAAGAGATGAGGCCAAAATCGCTTTTTGTGCCTCGATTCTTGGAGATGAAGCTTGCTTGTGATTGGAGGCGATGCCTAGGGAGGAAGAGGTCGGTTGAGCTCGTAGGACGGATAGACCCCGGAGACTACTTTGAAGATGATGTTGGGTCTTGGGAATCCTACTTCTTGCCTCCTCCTTGGAGGCCGTGGAGGTCGGTTAAGCTCGAGCGCTTCTTGGGCCTTCACTATGATGTCGGTAGCGCGTTCGACTTGCTCCTCCATGCCCTTGAGGGCTACGGTTGAAGAATGGAGTTCACCATCCTAGGTTTGACGGAGTTCCTAAAAGAACCGTCATGTTGTATATTCCCCTCCTCTCTTCGTTAGAGTACTTGTGCTTGTATTTGTGATTTTTGTTTCTAGGACTCCTTTGTTTTTTTTGGAATTCTTGTAATTTGGAATTTTTTTTTGTTGAGTGATGTGAGGGAGGGGTCTCTAATGATTATTGTGAAGTTGTGTAGAATGATTGATGTTTGAAGGTGATTATATGAGTTTTGGAGGTGAATGCTTGAAGCGGTCTTGGGAGCGGTTCTATTATTGATTTTTGGGAGCTTTGATGAAGCTATGAGCTTAGGTGAATATTTGAAAATCAAGAGAAGCTCCACTTATATCTCCTATGATTAGCATCAAGTATTTCGTGCTCGTTCTTCTATTTTTTCCGTCAAGTCTCGGCTCGGTGGGATTTTTATTGGAAGACGGGAGCTAGATGGTTGTTTTTGAGCTTGCAATAAGCTTTTGGGAACGGGATTCGGATCCCGAGTTGTTATTTGTGGATTGGGAGGAAGGCTAGGTGAGTTCTTCTTGAAAGGAGGCTTCAAGGGGCATCCCGGGCGACAACGGGTTTTATTTGGGCAAGAAGAGGTGCCATCTCGGGCGGGATGATAGCTCGTCTCGGCCGAGACGAGCCAATCCCGATCGGGTTAATGTGACACAAAACTGCTGCTACTGGAGTGCCGTCCCGGGCGAGACGAGCTCGTCCCGGGCGAGACGAAGACCCGTCCCGGGCGAGACGAGCCAATCCCGATCGGGTTGAAGCGACACAAAACTGCTGCTACTGGAGTGCCGTCCCGGGCGAGATGAGCTCGTCCCGGGCGAGACGAAGACCCGTCCCGGTGGGGACGAACCCTTCTCGGCCGAGACGTGTTGTGTACAGCAGCTTTCTTTTTTCCTTGCAGCCCGAACCCACCCAACATCATTAGCCCGCCCCGCCCCATGCTTCCCTCTCACATATCAACCCAACCAAACCCAACCCATTCCCATATCATACTAACTCATCTTCATCCTCCTTCATCTTCATAACACAAAATAAACCCCAATTCCAAAACCCCCAAAACACCATAAATATACTAAAACTCCACAAAATCTCATCAAATCACTTCCAAAACCACCCAAAATCAGTTTCTATCATATTAATACCTATCCTAGACCCATTTTCTACCATTTTTATCACCAAAAACGAAAAAAAATCGAGTTTTTATCACCATTTTTTCCAAAATCCGAGTTTAGGGTTTTGGTTTCAAACTCGATTTAGCTTGTTGGAGTTGGTCTTGGAAGCTTATTAAACCATTATTAAGCTTCTATTGTGTGTTTTTGAGGGTTCTAGTTAGTGTTTTTGGGTAAAATCCGAGTTTGGGTGTTCACCATTTTTGAAGCTTCTTCACCATTAATGGCTCCAAAGAAAAGAGGGAATGTGGTAGCTAGCAAGAAAAGGAAGAGTGCTTCCACTTCTAGAGCCGAAATCGAGCCCGAGGTCGAGATTGAAGAGCCGGAAATTCCTTGCCATCCGGATTTTCCTACTCTTATCTTTGGTTCGGAATGGCAAAAGGAGCAATTCTACAAGCTCCTTGGTAAGCCTCTTGAGCCAACTCGTTTTATTTGTAAAATCATACTTAGGAAGCTTGGCATCCTTGACCAATGTAGACAATTGTTTGTGGGTATGGGGTTGGAAATGTTATTTAACATGCATGAGTGGACCTACAAGCAACTCACCCTTGAGTTCTTTAGTAGTTTTGTTCTAAATACTAGAGTTGATCCACCCCGGGTTGCTTTTCGGGTGAACAATGGTGACTACAATTATACCCTCCCCGAGTTTGGTGATATTTTTGGTCTTCCCCTAGCTTCTAATTGTGACCCACCCGCCGGTTTTAGTGTAATTGATGTTTGGAAGAGTATAACCGGTCTAAGCCTTGTCGACTATCGACGGTTGTCTAGCCGTCATGTCCACCACCCGGTTTTGCGTTTTTGGCATCGATTAATTGCGGGTACGATATTTGGGAGACCCGAAATGAGCTCTTTCACGAAACAAGAATTCAACATACTCGGGGCCTATTTAAATCTTAAGAGTCAACCTAGGTTCGCCCCCGACCTTTCCCTTGCTTTGGCAAAACATTTCCATAAGATAAGTAAGGCGGGGAAGAATGTGAGTGAGATTGTTCTCGGGGGGCTTATAACACACATAGCTAAGGCGGTAGACGAGAATTTTAGCGAGGAGGACTTGATCCCCGTACCGGGGGATATGACCATAGATGAGGACCGTTTGACTAGGTTCCATAAATGGATCGCATATGAGAGGGGGCACAAGAGGTATCAATGGTTTACCTCGGGTCGGCCACACTTCACTTTGCCATGCCCTACGCTTCCGACCCTTGTGCCTTTGCGACATTCCCTAGTCCCAGTCCGAGTGCCTAACCTTCTAATGCCCGGTGCGGGAGGTGACCCCGGTGCCTCTTCCTCCCTTAGTCCGCATACACATGCTAGTGTGAGGCCTCGACAGGAACCAACCCAACAACAAAAACAGCAAGCTACCCGACCACTCCCCTTTTACCCTACGCCCCCGGCGTATGTGTACGTTCCTCCGTACACCCCTTACACTCCATTTGCCTACCCTCAGCCCCCGGCCGATGCATCCATGGCCGCGATGCTTAGTGCTCTACATCTAGGGCAATATGAGCAGAGGAGGGATGATTATTATGCTCAATACCCCGGTTATCATCTTTTAGCTCAACAGGTGTATATTGATCCACGTGGCAACCTTCCGTCATGGTATAGACCCGAGTATTTCCCTAACCACGGTAATTCTAGTGGTAGTGGTGCCATGATGGATGATGAGGAGTACGAGGCCGAGGATGCCTTCGATATAAATACGGGGATGGGTAATCAGGAAGCCGGTGAAGAAGATGAAGATGGAAATGATGATGATGATGGCAACAATGTAAGTGAGCAAGGGGATGACGACGAGCATGGTGATGGCTTTGATTAGTGAAGCGATGGAGATGCGTTAGTTGCTAACCTCTGGTATGGCATCTTTCTTTTCTTTTCCGCTTTTGATGCTTGTCTATTTTCTTTCCCATTGTTATGAGTATTTTGTTGGCCCTC
This sequence comes from Agrostemma githago, assembly GCA_958450325.1. NCBI lineage: Eukaryota > Viridiplantae > Streptophyta > Magnoliopsida > Caryophyllales > Caryophyllaceae > Agrostemma > Agrostemma githago. The sequence continues at coordinate 52,469,147 of OY288245.1, read as the reverse complement.
GGGGCCTTTGTGGTGATCGCTCCCGATTCTCGATGACGTGATTACATCGAGAATCATTTGAAAAATCCAAATTTTTACAAGTTTTTCACTCTTTCTTTTTTGAGGATTTAGGCGGAATCCGGGCTAGGTGACTTGATTACACCTAGCCCTCCCCTCCCATTTCCTTTTATTTCCTTCTTTTTATTTCTTCCCCCATCCATATCTTTTTCTCGTCTCGGCCCATGGTGACTTGACTACACCCCGGCCGGACACCTTCTACCCTTTTCTTCACTTTATTTTTGATTTTTAGCTTTATTTTCGTAGTTTCTTTTCTTTTTCTTTTGTCTCTCCGCACCCTACGATCGAGCATGCGGACATTGCTCGATTTAAGTGTGGGGGAGCGATATTCTATCATAGTTGTTTTATTTTCATAGTTTTTCGAAAAAACCTTTAAAAATCCTAAAAATTTGAAAAATTTTCTCAAAAAAAAAAAATATTTTCTCTTTTGTGTTTTCTTTTTGTGTCTTTGTGTCGTACATTTGTTTAGTGTGCGTGTTTTGCCTCCCTTTGTTTTTATAGGTTGCCTTAATCGCCAACGACTTTGCAAAGCTCTAAAGACTTCCGGTAACATCTTATCCCTTTTTCTCCTTTATTCCTTGTGATGTTTGGAGAAGGTTGTGTTGAGGTGTGCTCGGGTGGAGCTTTGTGCATAATGGTGGATGATTTGGTGGCTTGTGTGGAATATAGGGGTGGTGGTTGTTTTGTCTATGTGTTTTGTTTTGCCTTGTTTTGTTTTTTTTTTGTTGCTTTTGTTCCTTTTCCTTTTGTTTTCGTCATGTCTTCATTTTGTGTTGTGTTGTGTGTCTTGTGTGTAAATAGTTTTCGAAAACCCGGTTTAGAGGCTAGTGTGTGAGTGTGTACTTTCCCTTTTTAGTAGTATAAATCGAGTCTTGGACTTTAGTCTAGTAGAATGACCTTAAATCAATGAATTCGTTGGTCCTTTACCATGAGTCCACCTAGCTTACTAGGAACTTACTACGGGATTTGCACTTTTGACCATTCTGACCACCCACGGTGTGAAAAGGCCTTGGTTACCGAGTCTCGTCCCCTAGGTGACCGTGTTTAGGATTGTTTGGTTAGTCCAAGTTTTCTCCACTTTTTGTGGGTTTGAAAGGGAATGCGCAACCCCGACTTACCCATTCACCTCCCTCCTTCACATTCCACACAAATAAAATGCAAATTGTTGATTCTCCCTTTCTCGTTATTCAATGAAAATGCCAACAAAGCCAAATCTTGCCAAAAAGGGCAAATAAAAAGAAAAGAAAGAAAAAAATAAAAGAAAGAAAAAAATGAAGAAAAAGAAAAGGCACAAAAGCCAAAAAGAAAATAGAAAAGAAGAAAAAGAATGGCATGGCAAAGCAAAGTGAAAATGCAAAAGAAGAAAGAAAATGCCAAAAGAAAACCCGTCTCACAAAAATAAATCCCCACAAAAATAAGCCTTTTTCCGACTTTTTCCGTGAAGAGCCTACCAAAGGACCGAGTCCCGAGGAAGGATGATAGCGGCATTAGTCGGTCTTCCCTCATTTTGCATGTTTTCCACCTTTTTACTTGGACTAGTTAGGCTGTCTTGGACACGGGACGACCCTCTTGGCTCACGCTAAAGGGGGCGGGGTCTCACTTACCTACAGTGTCGACTAACACCGTGGTTCTTCACTTTTCCACTCCGCCGATCGTCCCGTAGTACATTTTTAGAAAGTTAGGAGGACCTAGGTAAGTTACCAACATTTTTGTTGCTTTATCGTCATACTATTAGGGTTTAGTTCACCTCGGTTTGTATTGCTAGCTTGGGACCGTTGTCACTTACCTCGAGTCCTAAACCGGTGCTTCTTTCACCGCTTTTAGAGGGAAGCGGTATTTCTTTTGATTTGGGTGCAACCGTTTATGTGTTGTTTTTTTTTGTGTTTGTTTTTTTATGTGTTTTGTGTCCGGTTGCATCCACGGTTTTGTCGCAAGACCCGACTTGCCTTGCGGAGTGCACTTTTCCTCTAAGTGCACTCGCGTGAGTTGAAGGGGCGTAGGGTGCGCTAATACCCGCTCGGATAGTTTAGTAGTTAGTATGTGCTTACTCGAGGGCGAGTAAGGGTTAAGTGTGGGGGAGTTGATAAGTGCCATTTGTAGTGCCTGTTTCGTAGTGTTTTGGTCCCATTTTCCTTGTAGAATCGCTCCTTGGGAGCGGTTTAGGGGCTTCTTATGCTTCCTTTAGTTCGTTTCAGGTTCCCGAGACCGATTTGGAAGAGTTGGAGCGATTCCGACTAAATACATACACATTTTGGAGCCAACGAAGCTAAGGAACGATCACTCGATGCCTTGGAGTCGACCCCGAGACCTTGGGACCCAATCCCGAGCCTCCGAGACCCGATCCCGAGTCCCGAGAATCGATGGGAAGCCCACGAGAACCAAGGAGGGACCAAAAAGATCTTAAGAGAGGCCTACAAGGTCCTTCCCGGGCGGGATAATGCCTTCCCGACCGGGAAGGAAGGTGCAAAAGCAAGTGCTCCTGTCTTGAGCCCGTCCCGGCCGAGAAGGACTTCGTCCCGGTCGGGACCATCTCATCCCGGGCGAGACCATCTCGTCCCGGGCGGGATGAGGAAGCTGTAACACGCATTTGTTTTCTTTCTTCTCCCTTCCACTTGTAACCCTATATATATACCCCCCTCTTGTATTAAGACATGATCTTATGTTATATATTAGACACTAAACCCTAGAGTACTTTAGGTTAGATTAGATTTGATTAGTGTAGATTAGTCGGTAATTAGTGGTTAATCATAGATTAGTGCTTGTAATATTGGATCTCTTGAAGAATCCATCCAAGATTGACAACCTTGGTGGATGAATTTGGGTTATCTTCTATGCAAGTGTTCTCCTTTTCATTCTCTTGTTAGTTTGGTATAATCTTCTCATCTGTTTACTCTTAATCCTTTATTATTCATCAAGTTTGCATCATTAGTTCTTGTTTATTGTTTTCACTAGTTTGTTTGTGTATGTTTGGTTGTTTGAGTTTGTTCACCTTGTTTTTGTTAGTATTTCCTTTAGATATGTTAGAGTAGTGTTCTTGCTAGGGTTAGTAAGGTAATTAGGGTATTAATTGAATGATTAAGGGTTTGTTAGAGATGTTGGTGGAAGATTTGGGTTTCCTCTTGTTTGATGCACATCACATGTTTGTGGAATTGCTTGAATGACTAAGTATGTACGAATGCTTGTTTTCTTGCCTTTCTTTCGTGGGTGTTAGTTTGTTGTGGGTTCGGTCCCCTCATTAAGTTGCGAGAGCCCGGTGAGGACGACCCCTAGGCCTGTCTAAGTAGCGAGAGCCCGGATGCGACCTAGGCCTATAACATGCTAGAACCCCGATTGTGTTGAGTATCGAGGGCGAGTAAGGGTTAAGTGTGGGGGAGTTGATAAGTGTAGTTTGTAGTGCCCATTTTACTATGTTTTGGTCCCATTTTCCTTGTAGAATCGCTCCTTGGGAGCGATTTATGGGCTTCTTATGCTTCCTTTAGTTCGTTTCAGGTTCCCGAGACCGATTTGGAAGAGTTGGAGCGATTCCGACTCGATACATACACATTTTGGAGCCAATGGAGTAAAGGAAGGATGACTCGATGCCTTGGAATCGATCCCGAGACCTTGGGGCCCAATCCCGAGCCTCCGAGACCCGATCTCGAGTCCCGAGATTCGATGGGAAGCCCATGAGAGGCAAGGAGGGACCAAAAAGCTCTTGAGGGAAGCCTACAAGACCCATCCCGTTCGGGATGGCCTCATCCCGTTCGGGATGAGGTGCGCAAGAAGGATGGCTGCTGTGGGTCCGTCCCGTTCGGGACCAACCCATCCCGGTCGGGATGACAGCCCGTCCCGGTCGGGATGATCCGTCCCGGTCGGGACCGTGCTGCTGCTGCACGCCTTCCTTTCTTTCTTCTCCTTTCCACTTGTAACCCTATATATACTCTTCTCTTGTTTTGTAAAGCTTATGCACTTCATTAGACATTAAACCCTAGACTACTTTAGGTTAGATTAGATTAGATTAGTGTAGATTATTCGGTAATTAGTTGTAAATCTTAGTTTAGTACTTGTATTAGGGGAATTCTTCAAGATCCATCCAAGATTGACAACCTTGGTGGTTTGTTTTGGGTTTTTCTCTTCAATGCAAGTTTCAATCTTTCTTCTTCACTAGTTTGGTACAATCTTCTCTTCCTTTTTACTCTTTATCTTGTTTGTTATTCCAAGTTTTAATCTTTGTTCACCTTAATGTTCATAGTTCATTGTTTCCACTAGTTTGTCTATGTTTGTTTTAATTCTTATGTTGTTCCATCTTGTTCTTGCTAGTATTAGTTTGATTATGTTAGAGTAGTGTTCTTGCTAGGGTTAGTAGGGTGATTAGGGTGTTAATTGGATGATTAATGGATTGTTGGAGATGTTGGTGGAAGATTTGGGTTTCCTCTTGGTTTGGTGCACATCACATGTTTGTTGAAATGCTTGATTGACTAGTAGATACATATACTTGTTTTTCTTGCCTTTCTCTTGTGGGTGATGGTTTGTTTGTGGGTTCGGTTCCCTCACTAAGTTGCGAGAGCCCGGTGAGGATGACCCCTAGGTCGGTCTAAGTAGCGAGAGCCCGGATGCGACCTAGGCCACCATAGCGCGCTAGAACCCTGTTTGTCGTGTGTATCGCCAGATGGGTTATAGGATGAACCTCTAGGTAGGCCTAAGTTGCGAGAGCCCGGACCAACCTAGATTACCCTACTACCTCCTTCGCTCTAGTTATCCCTTGACCATTCCATTACCCCTTTGACCCCGACCTAATCCTAGCCCGTTTCTTTGTTTGTTTCTCCGGCACCTTAGTCTTAGTCTAGCTTTCTCCCCTTCTATCATTCTCTAGTTTAGCTTAGCTCGTTGACTTAGTCTCGTATTTAGGCAACCTAGTCTAAACCTTGATATACCGTCCTCGTGGATACGATCCCGACTTGCCCTAGCTACCCACTAGGTTAGTCGGTTGTTTTATTGACGGTTAGGGACGTGACAAATCCCTACCATCAATTTGGCGCCGTTGCCGGGGACGGTGCTAGTTTAGACTTTGTTTTCCTAGTTACTTGACTTAGTCTTTGTGTTTTTGTTTTTTCTTTTTGTTACCTTGCTTCTTGTGTGTGTGTGAGGTTTATTTCTCTCTTGTCTAGTGCCCAAAAAGCACTAGACTTCTCACGTTTGTTCTTAGTCTACAGTTTGTGCTTAGAGGTGGTGACTATCTTCTTCTTGCAACTCAGAGCTGCTTAAACGGACGGTTGCTAGGGTGAGAGGTTTCCAACCGGGTATGAGCTACGATTTTCGAGCGAGCATGGGGTTTGATCTAAACTCCCCACACATGGAAGCCGATATGAGCAACCCCTCTTCTTCTTTGAACCAAAGCTACGACATGACGTCCCCCTACCATAATCAAGCTTCTTGGGGTAATCAAGACGGGTATGATCCTCAAGAATATGGATATGGCTACCAACAAGTGAATGACTATCACTCCTACGACCATGGTGGCTATTACTCGAGCTATGATTGTGAACCCACCATGTTCAATCAAGATTCACCGTATGGAAGCCAATTTCCCCAAAACCCACCATATTACCCTACACCCCAACCACAATATGAACCCCATGACCCACAATACTACCAATCACCTCAACCTCACTACCAACAATATGATGCCCCACCCCTTGGGCATCATCAAGATTATCAAGGAGCTTTACAAGACCCCAATGATCACCAATTGCTCGACATGGAGGAGTTTCAATCGCTTCTTCAATTGCAAAAGAGCAACCAAGAAATGGCCACTCAAATTCAAAAACAACAAAATGAATTATGGGTCCAAATTCGAAGGGCAAACAAGGCGAGGGATGCTCGATTAAATGCATTATCGGTTCAAACCGCAATGTTTTTATCCCGAACATCACAATTAAATGAAGGGTGCCCACTTGAGAAAGAGGAGCAACCTAATCACGAAGCCGCCAACGTAGTTCCCTTTGGAGGAGAAATTTGCTTTGAAGAACCTCAATCGTCTACCCAACAAGAGACGAATGAGGATATGACCCTTGGTGAAGGCATCGTTGGTGAAGAATTGGAGGAGGTTAGTGAGTTGGATGATTTGGTGGAGTTTGTGAGGATGTTGGGTGAAATTGATAGCCTCGAGTTGCCCATGTCCGATAATGAGGATAAGCATCAAGAGCCCCTTATATGTACACCAAGCAATGACTTGGAAGAGATTGAAACCGCCGGTAGAAGTTTCGATTCTCTTCTCCAAGATGATGTGGGGCCGTGTGATGAAGATGGGGAACCACAACTTGAGGAAAGTGTGGGGGTGTGCATTGAGGAGATGAGGCCAAAAGCGCGTTTTGTGCCTTGTTTCTTGGAGATGAAGCTTGCTTGTGATTGGAGGCAATGCTTAGGGAGGAAGAGGTCGGTGAAGCTCGTAGGAAGGATAGACCCCGGAGACAACTTTGAAGATGATTTTGGGTCTTGGGATTCCTACTTCTTGACTCCACCATGGAGGCCGTGGAGGTCGGCTAAGCTCGAGCGCTTCTTGGGCCTTCACTATGATGTCGGTAGCGCGTTCGACTTGCTCCTCCATGCCCTTGAGGGCTACGGTTGAAGAAGAGTCCACCATCCTAGGTTTGACGGAGTTCCTAAAGAACCGTCATGTTATATATTCCCCTTCTCTCTTCTTTAGAGTACTTGTGCTTGTATTTGTGATTTTTGTTTCTAGGACTCTGTTGTTTTTGTGGGATTCTTGTAATTGATTTGGTATTTTGATGAGCGATGTGAGGGAGTGAATTTGATGTGTACTTTGAGTTTATTGTGATAGGTGAAGTGAAGATGACTCCTAGAAAGGAGTGGTTAGTGATAGAGCTTGGATCGTGAGTAAGGGAGTCGGTTTTTGGGGTCATGGGAGTCATGAAGACCCTTCCCGACCGGGAAGGGTGTGTCGTCCCAACCGGGATGGGGCCGTCCCGATCGGGATGAGGGTGCCAAAAATCGAGTCCACTGGAGTGTCATCTCGATCGGTAAGGAGGCTTCCCGACCGGGAAGGGTTTATCAACTTTCTCCTCTTTTGGCCTCTTCTTCGACATTTGAGCCCACCGAACCATTGTATACCCCCACCTAACCTCCCTACCTTCCTTTCTCATATCATACCACCCATGTACCTCATTTACATACCTTAACCTCATTTCCTCCTCACTTTAAACCGATATTCACATCAAATCCCACCCCCTCGCACCATTACTACCTCTACCATGCGATTCTATCAAGTTTGAAGCGGGATAGCAATGATGAAGACAAGCAAGTGCTTATATTGATCTATGAGACGATGGAGAGAGTGAGTTGCTAACCTATGGTATGGCAACTATCCTTTCTTTTCCGTTTTTGTTGTTGCTTGTTTTCCTTTGTTTATTCCCTTCCCCTTGTACACTTTTGTGTCTTGATGTCATGGTGGCCTTCGAGGCCTCGGTAGTTGTTGCTCCCGACTCTCGATAATGTGACTACATCGAGAGTCATTCAAAATCCAAATTTTACAAGTTTTTCACTCTTTCTTTTTTGAGGATTTAGTCGGATTTAGGCGGAATCCGGGCTAGGTGACTTGATTACACCTAGCCCTCCCCTCCCATTTCCTTTTATTTCCTTCTTTTTATTTCTTCCCCCATCCATATCTTTTCTTGTCTCGGCCCATGGTGACTTGACTACACCCCGGCCGGACACCTTCTACCATTTTCTTCACTTTATTTTTGATATTTAGCTTTATTTTCGTAGTTTCTTTTCTTTTTCTTTTGTCTCTCCGCACACTACGATTGAGCATATGAGGACATTGCTCGGTTTAAGTGTGGGGGAGCGATATTCTAGCATAGTTAATTTTATTTTCTTAGTTTTTTCGAAAAAATCTTGAAAAAATCCTAAAAATTTGAAATTTTTTCGCAAAAATCAATAAGATTTCTCTTTTGTGTGTTTTCCCTTTGTGTCCTTGTGTCGTGTTTTTGTCGTATTGTGCGTGTTTGCCTCCCTCTTTCCTTATAGGTTGCTTAAATCACCAATGGCTTTGGAGAGCTTGCAAGACATCCTGTAACATTTTTATCCCTTCTCTTCTTTGTCTCTTGCGGAATTCGGAGAAGATTGTGATGTTGTGTGCTCGGGTGGAGCTTTGTAAAGTTGTGGTTGATTTGGTGGCTTGTTTGGATGATCGGGGTGGTGTTTGTGTTGTGTTGTGTTCGTTTTGTGTTGTTTGTGTTTTGTTTCTTTTGCTTCTTTTTCTTTCGTTTTCGTCGTGTCTTTGTTTCGTGTTTTGTTGTGTGTCTTGTGTGTAAATGGTCTTCGAAAACCCGGTTTAGAGGCTAGTGTGTGAGTGTGTATTTTCCCTTCCTAGTAGTGTAAATCGAGTCTTGGACTTTAGCCTAGTAGAATGACCCTAAATCAATGATTTTGTTGGTCCTTTACCTTGAGTCCACACTAGGAATTTACTACGGGATTTGCACTTTTGACCATTATGACAACCCACGGTGTGAAAAGGCCTTGGTTACCGAGTCTCGTCCCCTAGGTGACCGTGTTTAGGATTGTTTTGATTAGTCCAAGTTTTCCCCTTTTTGTTGGTTTGAAGGGAAGGACGCTCCCCGACTCACCCATTCACCTACTTCCTACACATTCCACACAAATAAAATGCAATTTGTTGATTTCTCTCTTTCTCAATTGTCAAAGAAATGCCAAAAATGCCAAATCATGCCAAAAGGGTAAAGAAAAGAAAAAGAAAGAAAAATGAAAGAAAGAAAAGAAATGAAGAAAAAGAAAAGGCACAAAAGCCAAAAAGAAAATAGAAAAGAAGAAAAAGAAATGGCATGACTACAAACAAATCAAAACGTCGAAAAGAAAGAAAATGCCAAAAGAAAACCCGGCTCACAAAAAGAAATCTCCACAAAAATAAGCCTTTTTCCGACTTTTGCCGTGAAGAGCCTACCAAAGGACCGAGTCCCTAGGAAGGATGATAGCGGCATTAGTCGGTCTTCCCTCATTTTGCATTTATTTCCACCTTTTTACTTGGACTAGTTAGGCGGTTTTTAGACATGGGACGACCCTATTGGCTCACGCTAAAGGGGGCGGGGTCTCACTTACCTACAGTGTCGACTAACACCGTGGTTCTTCACTTTTCCACTCCGCCGATCGTCCCGTAGTACGTTTTTAGAAAGTTAGGAGGACCTAGGTAAGTTACCAACGTTTTTGTTGCTTTATCGTCATACTATTAGGGTTTAGTCCACCTTGGTTTGTATTGCTAGCTTGGGAACGTTGTCACTTACCTCGAGTTCTAAACCGGTACTTCTTTCACCGCTTTTAGAGGGAAGCGGTATTTCTTTTGTTTTGGGTGCAACCGTCTAAGTGTTTGTTTGTTTGTGTGTTTGTTTGTTTGTGTGTTTTGTGTCCGGTTGCATCCGCGGTTTTGTCGCAAGACCCGACTTGCCTTGCGGAGTGTACTTTTCCTCTAAGTGCACTCGCGTGAGTTGAAAGGGCGTAGGGTGCGCTAATACTCACTCGGATAGTTTAGTTGTTAGTATGTGCTTACTCGAGGGCGAGTAAGGGTTAAGTGTGGGGGAGTTGATAAGTATAGTTTGTAGTGCCTATTTTACTATGTTTTGGTCCCATTTTCCTTGTAGAATCGCTCCTTGGGAGCGATTTATGGGCTTCTTATGCTTCCTTTAGTTCGTTTCAGGTTCCCGAGACCGATTTGGAAGAGTTGGAGGGATTCCGACTCGATACATACACATTTTGGAGCCAATGGAGTAAAGGAAGGATGACTCGATGCCTTGGAATCGATCCCGAGACCTTGGGGCCCAATCCCGAGCCTCCGAGACCCGATCCCGAGATTCGATGGGAAGCCCATGAGAGGCAAGGAGGGACCAAAAAGCTCTTGAGGGAAGCCTACAAGACCCATCCCGTTCGGGATGGCCTCATCCCGTTCGGGATGAGGTGCGCAAGAAGGATGGCTGCTGTGGGTCCGTCCCGGTCGGGACCAACCCGTCCCGGTCGGGATGACAGCCCGTCCCGGTCGGGATGACAGCCCGTCCCGGTCGGGATGATCTGTCCCGGTCGGGACCGTGCTGCTGCTGCACGCCTTCCTTTCTTTCTTCTCCTTTCCACTTGTAACCCTATATATACTCTTCCCTTGTTTTGTAAAGCTTATGCACTTCATTAGACATTAAACCCTAGACTACTTTAGGTTAGATTAGATTAGATTAGTGTAGATTAGTCGGTAATTAGTTTTAAATCTTAGTTTAGTACTTGTATTAAGGGAATTCTTCAAGATCCATCCAAGATTGACAACCTTGGTGGTTTGTTTTGGGTTTTTCTCTTTAATGCATGTTTCAATCTTTCTTCTTCACTAGTTTGGTACAATCTTCTCTTCGTTTTTACTCTTTATCTTGTTTGTTATTCTAAGTTTTAATCTTTGTTCACCTTTATGTTCATAGTTCATTGTTTCCACTAGTTTGTCTATGTTTGTTTTAATTCTTATGTTGTTCCATCTTGTTCTTGCTAGTATTAGTTTGATTATGTTAGAGTAGTGTTCTTGATAGGGTTAGTAGGGTGATTAGGGTGTTAATTGGATGATTAATGGATTGTTGGAGATGTTGGTGGAAGATTTGGGTTTCCTCTTGGTTTGGTGCACATCACATGTTTGTTGAAATGCTTGATTGACTAGTAGATACATATACTTGTTTTTCTTGCCTTTCTTTTGTGGGTGATGGTTTGTTTTTGGGTTCGGTTCCCTCACTAAGTTGCGAGAGCCCGGTGAGGACGAACCCTAGGTCGGTCTAAGTAGCGAGAGCCCGGATGCGACATAGGCCACCATAGCGTGCTAGAACCCCGTTTGTAGTGTGTATCGCCGAGATGGGTTATAGGATGAACCTCTAGGTAGGCCTAAGTTGCGAGAGCCCGGACCAACCTAGATTACCCTACTACCTCCTTCGCTCTAGTTATCCCTTGACCATTCCGTTACCCCTTTGACCCCGACCTAATCCTAGCCCGTTTCTTTGTTTGTTTCTCCGGCACCTTAGTCTTAGTCTAGCTTTCTCTCCTTCTATCATTCTCTAGTTTAGCTTAGCTCGTTGACTTAGTCTCGTATTTAGGCGACCTAGTCTAGGCTATACATTATCGTCCCCGTGGATTCGAGCCGACTTGCCCTATCTACCGTAGGAATAGCCGGTTATATTATTGACGGTTGGGATTCCGCGACAAATCCCACCCATCAGGATATTTGTAGGGCCCGACAAGGTCGAGCTTTCCATTTCCCCAGCGTAGTCGCCAAACTGTGGACGCTGTCACGCCCGTGCGCGTGCACCTGCGAATGAAATACGAAGAGGCCACCCACACGGCCTTTACTCGACTATTGACCAGTCTGATCCCGCGTTTGGGGCGATGTGTCGGACCTCAATTTGGTTGACGATTTGTGGGTTGTACTAGATAGATGTATGGGCGCATCTACGTTTCCCTTGAAATCGATCGAGATGTGTTTGTAAATGTTTAAAGGCCGGATCATTTGGTTTTGCGACTGTTTAGTGAACCCGAATTCGCGATGTGATTTTGGAATTGCCATCGAACAATTATGGGGGTTCGGACACCGTTCAATTCAACTTTAATCCTTAGTCAGCTCAAATTTGAGTGACATGGAGACCTAAAGAAAGACTTGTACCCTTAACCATTCTATGTCTGGAATGACTCTCGTTACCAATGGTTTTGGACATTCGGAAAATTTTAGATTTTGAGTAATTAAAGGGTGACGGTACTTATTGGGAAGTCAACATTGTATGACTATTGCCACCCAATCCCGCCCGCACGTAGCAGCCTGTACTAGCCAATCGATGTCGGACGTTTATCGTTCTAATGTGGTGAAAAACTGTAACAACCAATTGTTTCGAACCCTATGCCTTGGCTATGTCGGTTGATTTAGAACAAGTATATTGTTGTCGAAGTAAGAGTTTTTACATTCTTTGCATGCGTTAAATGCAATAACACACGACAAGCAAACCATATTAAGGTGCACGTAGGAGAGTAGAGAGTACTAGTTATTATATGTATTAGCAAGTCAATTTTAACGTGATAATACAAATAATAGTCAGATCTCGTGGTATGTATCTTACCTGGTATTCTGCTTAAAGTGCGTCTGTATAGCATTAATCGAGACACAAGACATCATGCTATTCAGGAAACAGGCGTACGCCACTGTGTGTTCTGATACTGAGGCGCGGCAAGCTAAGCGTCTGAGCTAATATAAGACTAGACCACTGCTCATTTTAATTGAACTGATCAAACACAGAAACACACACAAAAGATAGGTGCGGCACCCCTGGCGTCTCAGGGTTCAGGCACACGAGGTCGTGCGCCTTAGCTCTCAGTGTTAGGGTTTAGACGCGGTTTCTGGGTTTGTTTGGGTGTTTGATTAGTGTTGTTTGTTTACATTTTAGCTTCGGATTAGGTGATTTTTTAGAATACGATGAAGGTAAATCATGCGAAGAAAGCGGTAAAGATGCGAGAACGTAAGTAAATCATGTTGAGAGGATTGCACCCTCTGATTGTATACTAAACAAAATACGAAGCGTAGACGATGAAAAAGGGATCTAACAACGATTGAGGCGCGAGGGTCCTGGCGCCCTAATTCTGAGGTCGAGTTTTGGAAAACTTTCCAAAATGAAAAGATACGTAATCTTAAGATATTTTCGCCGGGTTTCTTGCTTCCCAAGGGTTCTAGAACCCGTGTGGGCTTGCCTTCGGGCTTCTGGGGTTTGACTCGTGTCGACCTTGAATCTCAGGTTTAACTTTCTATTTCGGGACCGATTCGGGGTCCCGAAGTCGGAATTGACTCTCATTAGTGTCGACGCGACCGGAACGACTCGACTAAGACCGTCTAGATGTTGAATTAATTTTTCCAAGTAATCATTTGATCCGTTCTATAGAAAAATCATCCGAAGCATCGTAAAATTGCGTCGTGTTACAGTCGGATCATCATCGGGTGTTTGTCGGACGCTCAAGTAGCCACCATGTACAAATCCTGGTGTCTATTACTCTACAAGTGCTTTGCATTATTCGACTAATACTTCTTTCACTGCTCAGTACTTTCTACAACAACACTACAAAAACCTACTGAAGGTGCAGAACCCACAACCGAGCTAGGTCACTTCTTATTTTCTTGATACAAAAAAATGTTCACTATTAATCTATATGAACTACTGCTGATCACATTAACGCCGTTGATTTTCCTGACAGGTAGAAGGGCGTCTGTAATGTCGCTCTATAATTCAAATGCTTCGGGTCCAAGTTTAGTGAAATGAGGACTCTGATGAGCCACTTGTAGCAGTTCAAAGTCATCATATACATCGCTAAAAGTCTCCAAGTTATCCACTACATTTTGAAGAGCTGATAAACACAACTCCTTCTTCCATTCTTCCAGGTGCAGAAACCCTACATTTTCTTCGTACCTGTCACAGTACTGCCATCTAAAGTACACATTGTAGCATATCTTCAGCTAATAAACTCACAGTATCACAGCTTTCTGCTAACAAATTTAAGAAGGACAATATTACCTCAAAGTTGGCGAGATCATGGGTGTTATGTTTAGGAATACCAGCGACATCCTTTGACTTATAAAACTCTGTGATAGACTGCATCATGTCTTCCCATGGTGGGAGCCTTCTTTTGCCAGGAAGCAGCTGAGCGACCCATTTCCCTTGAGACTCGAAGAATGGAAAACCTATGAGCTGTAATTTACATTCATAAGCCAAAGACATTATATATACTCGTATTATGTTTATTAGAGATGTTTCTTTTTAATATAAATCCAACATATATAAACGTCTTGATCAACTCTTGAGAGTTTATTTTACACGAGCTAGGCTCTGTTGTTATGGTTGTCCTTGTGGATTCGAGACAAGGGAGTAGTTGGTGGGAGCTACCTTACGAGGAATGTGTTAGAGTTAAATGCTTCAAAAGAAGCAAACTTAGTGGTATTAACTATCCCACATGAAAAAATTAATGCTTCTATATTGTGTTTATATATGACTCACTTAAATGACCTACTAGATGTGTACAAGAGAGGACTACGTACACCACACACACGCGCGCGCGCCGAGTCGAGACGAGCACGAGCCGGGCTTTGGTAGAGCGCCTACGGTTAATTTTTAGTGGTTGGATTACTGTTTTATTCCAGAAGCATCTTTTCTTTTCCTCTCAAAACTTAGTCAGTCTTATGTCATTCCCGAAACTGATTGTGTGCTTTCACGAGGCTACTCAACACTCATACACTCTCATACTTCATATCTTCATCTCTGTTCCGATTAAGTTATTGGCAAACGTTCTTGGCTGTATTCAACCGTTCTTCACCTACACTGAAGTTACGGTATAGTTGTGGAATCCTGAGAGTTGAGTGCCATTGAGGCCGTGTGTAGCATACGGGGCATAAATCAACTTTAGGACAGTGACGTTCTTGTCGCGACACAACTTCTGTTCTTTGTTCCAGATAAGATCTAACCCTCTTCTCTCCCTACTTCTACTACTACCGTGATATCAATCTGAAGTTGATTTAATTTCGTTTTTCATCATGGTTGGTATTCCTGTTAGTGCTGTTGTTTCTACTCCTCCTCCTCCTGTTGTCACTTCCGTTCCTACTGCTATTGTTCATAACCCTTTCATACGCGACATGTCCAGATTAGAACTTTTTGATGCAAAAAATTACCATATGTGGTCGGATAAAATGGAATTTTTTCTAACTCAATTGGGGGTCGTTTATACACTTTCTAAATCTAACGCTCCAGAAAAATCGGGTAGAAATTTTGAAACGGATAATGTTACTTGTAGGGGGATGTTACTGCATTATATGACTTCTTCTTTGTACTTGATATACAGTAAGTTTAAGAAGGCTACTGAAATTTGGGATGCTCTCAAAACCCAGTATGGTTCTGATGACTATGGAACGAAAAAGTATGCTTGCAGTCGTTGGTTAAACTTCAAGCTAGTCGATGAGAAACCCATTTTAGATCAAGTTCATGAGTACGAAAATCTATGTGCATAGGTAATGGCGGAAGGTATGAAAATTTGTGAGGTTTTCAGGCTAATTGTTTATTAGATAAACTTCCGGTTTCTTGGGAAAATTATGTTCGTAGTATGAAACACAAACAAAAGGATTTTACTCTTTTAGAACTAGTGTCTCATATAAAGATTAAGGAACAAAACCGTATACAGACTTTAGGTAAACAAGTCGAACACTCTTCTTCCATGGCTAACCTGACCGAGTCTAAGAATCATTACAAGAGTCAAAAACAGGGTAACAAGTCTTCTAATCAAGTTCATGGGACTAGAAACCAGAATACCTTCAAACGGGATGGCGAAGGGGATTCTAAAGTTGAAGGTAAACGGGAATTTAAGGGAAATTGTTTTACATGTGGTAAACCGGGTCACTCGGCTAGATTTTGTCCCGAAGGCTTTTCTCCTGATGGTAAACGGAACCCCAATAAGTCACATGTTAATCTTACTGAACAAGATGACGATATTATTGCTGTTGTTGTGTCAGAAGTTAATCTAGTAAGCAATGTTTCCGAATGGGTTGTTGATACTGGCGCTACAAGGCACATCTGCTCTAATCGGTATGTTTTCACGGACTACTCTCAAGTACCGAGTGGGGAATGCGTATTTATGGGAAATTTTAGCACCGTGAAAGTACTTGGTAAAGAGAAAGTCATTTTGAAGCTCAATTCCGGTAAGACTCTTGAACTTAATAATGTGCTACATGTTCCTGATATTCGAAGAAATCTTATCTCTGGAGATTTATTAAACAAAGAAGATATCAAATTAGCTTTCAAGTCTGATAAACTTGTGCTCACTAGAAATGGAAATTTTGTTGGTAAAGGCTTTTGTAATGGTGGATTATTTGTACTAGACATAGAAGTTATTAATAAGAATTCGTCCGCTTCTGTTTATATTGCTGAGTATATTTTTTGTGGCATGCTAGACTAGGACATGTGAATGTGACCTCCATTAAGAACATGAAAAAACATGACCTTATTCCTGACTTTAGCGACACAAATTTTGATAAGTGTGAAATATGTGTCGAAGCTAAGCATGCTAAAACACCCTTTAATAAATGTGTGGAACGTTCTACTACGCTTCTTGAGCTAATTCACTCGGACTTAGCTGACTTTAAGAACACCACAAGTAGGGGTGGGAAACATTACTATATCACTTTTGTGGATGATTTTTCTCGCTACACTAGGGTCTATTTATTAACAACCAAAGATGAGGCTGAAGACAAGTTCATAGAGTTTAAAGCCGAGGTTGAAAATCAATTAGACCTTAAAATAAAACGAGTAAGATCTGACCGGAGAGGTAAATACGACGGTAATCCACTTAGTGACTTTTGTAAGACCCATGGGATTATACATGAAAGGACTGCCCCCTATGCACCCCAACAAAACGGTGTTGCCGAACGAAAAAACCGATCACTTAAGAATATGATGAATGCAATGTTGTTGAGTTCTGGAATGCCAACTAATATGTGGGGTGAAGCAGTTCTTTATGCATGTCATGTTCTGAATCGTGTACCTCATAAGAAAACAGGTAAGACTTCTTATGAGCTGTGGAAAGGATACAAGCCCAATCTCAAGTACCTCAAAGTGTGGGGGTGCCTGGCGAAGATCGGGATTCCAACGTTTCAAAGGAGCAAAATTGGACCGAAAACCATAGACGGAATCTTCATCGGGCATGCCATGAATAGTGTCGCTTACCGCTTCATTCTTAAAGATTCGTCCGGTTTCGGGGCCATAAAGGAATCTAGAGATGCAGAATTTTTTGAGCATATTTTTCCTATGAAAACTAACTCTTTGGCTCCTGTTGTTGCAGCGCGTCCCCCTACGCCTGCGGTGGTTCCCGAGGAACCTCGAAGGAGCAAACGATCCAGGACCGAAACCAGTTTTGGTCCAGATTTCATGACCGCTTTCCTTGCCGAAACGAGTTTAGTTGATGAGTATGTTGTAAATGTTTTTATGCTAGAAACAAATCCTAGAACTTATAAAAAGGCTATGAGCTCCATTGATTCCACCTTTTGGCTTCAAGCCATTAATAGTGAAATAGAGTCTATACTATTATGAGTAATAACACTTGGGTGTTAACAGATTTATCTAGGGGTTGTAAACCCCTAAGTAATAAGTGGGTGTTTAAAAAGAAACTCAAACCTGATGGCTCAGTTGATAAATTTAAGGCCAGACTTGTTGTACGTGGTAATCGTCAAACGAAAGGTTTGGATTTTTTTGATACTTACTCACCTGTTACTAAAGTGTCTACCATTAGGGCTCTAATTGCACTTGCATCTATACATGATTTAGTCATTCATCAGATGAATGTAAAGACTGCATTTCTAAATGGCGGTCTTGATGAAGAGATCTACATGAAACAACCAGAAGGTTTTCTAGCTCCTGGTCAAGAGAACAAGGTATGCAAGCTCATCAGGTCCTTGTACGGTCTGAAACAGGCACCAAAGCAATGGTATGACAAATTTGACAAAACTATCAGATCCAATGGTTTCACGGTAAACGATTCTGATGCATGTGTGTATTCTAAATATGATGATTCTGGTTGTGTGATAATATGTTTGTATGTGGAAGATATGCTCATATTTGGAACAAACATGCATGTGGTAAACACTACCAAGATTTTTCTAAATTCGTGTTTTGACATGAAAGACCTAGGGGAGGCCGATGTTATTCTTGGGGTGAAAATTACTAGAACAAAAACAGGATTATGTTTGAGTCAGTCTCACTACACGGAAAAGATTCTGAGAAAGTTCAATCAGTTTGATAGTTTACCCCTGTCCTCACCCTACGACTCTAGTATAGATCTGGCTAAAAACCCCGGGAACAGTGTGGGACAAGAGGAATATGCCAAGATTATAGGTAGTGTCATATACCTAATGAATTATACTAGACCCGATATTGCCTACGCAGTAAGCAGACTAAGTAGGTACACTCATAACCCCGGACAAGACCATTGGACGGCCCTTATTCGTTTGTTGAGATACTTGAGGGGTACTATGGATTGGGGTTTACATTTTGAGAGAACACCTGCGGTTCTAGAAGGTTATACTGATGCTAATTGGATAGCCGATTCTCCTGATATTTTATGTACTAGTGGTTATGTGTTTACACTTGCCAGTGGTGTTATTTCATGGAAATCGTCTAAACAAACTTGTATTGCCAAATCGACAATGGAATCTGAATTTATTGCTCTAGAATTGGAAAGATAGGAAGCTGAGTGGTTTAGGAGTCTGCTAGTTGACATTCCATTGTGGGGGAAGCCCAGTCCATCAATCTCCATGCATTGTGACAATCAAGCTGCAATTGGGGTAGCTCACAGTCAAATATACAATGGGAAAAGGAGACACATACGCCTAAGGCATGGAATAGTGAGGAATCTGATCAGAGAAAATGTAATCTCAATTGAGTTTGTGAGATCCGAGAGGAACATAGCGGATCCTTTCACCAAAGGCCTTGGTAGAAAGATGGTGCTGGAGACAGCAAGGGAAATGGGTTTAACGCCCGTAAAGGAGTAAACTGTGATTGATACCCAACTTAGCTCAGCTAAGGTCAAATGCGGTCAAACGAAGTCACAGTGAACTCGAGTAATAATGTCACAACCATTTCCTTTTGTAACTGTTTTGTGTGACATACGTTTTATTTTGATATCTACTGTCTTGTGTTTTAAGGTTGAGCTTTGGCTCTTAATAAGTTCATAGTCCGAAACGGATGGTTTGTGATAGTAAAACCTGATGAATTTACCTATGTGAATGTGGGGGATTATTGCTCTAAACCCCAAGAGATCCCTAGGCTTTAGGATCTCTAGAGGCATTCATGAATTACCAGGATTCATTTGGAGAGCACTTGGAAAGTCCAAGTAAAATACTTACGATATACAGTTGACGTTCACGATGAGTTCATGGATGGTGCGAATACTAGCCCTGAATTTGAGTACGGTAAGTGCGCAATTCAACTAACCTCTTACTAACATCATTAGGAGGTTAAAGGCTTCGATCCACCTCTAAATGATGGTTCTAGGTATTTGTACGCACTGGGTGTTAGTTAAAATCCACAAGACATTGAACATCTAAACACTAAAACTCCGTTTGCCAATGATTTCTCCATTTTCTTCTCTTTTGAATCATGTGGGGGATTGTTAGAGTTAAATGCTTCAAAAGAAGCAAACTTAGTGGTATTAACTATCCCACATGGAAAACTTAATGCTTCTAAATTGTGTTTATATATGACCCACTTAAATGACCTACTAGATGTGTACAAGAAAGGACTACGTACACCACACACGCGCGCGCGCACCGGGCCGGGCCGGGCTCGGGCTTTGGTAGAGCGCCTGCGGCGCACCGCTTGCGGGTAATTTTTAGTGGTCGGATTACTGTTTTATTCCAGAAGCATCTTTTCTTTTCCTCTCAAAACTCAGTCAATCTTATGTCATTTCCGAGACTGATTGTGTGCTTTCATGAGGCTGATTACAATACTGATTGCTGCAAGTTTCCAGTGTGCATTTATTGCTGTACACTGAACTCTTGCTCATGCTCCACTATATAAGCTGCCACCCCCTTCTCTTCAGTCACACATCAAACATACTCAACACTCATACACTCTCATACTTCATATCTTCATCTCTGTTCCGGTTAAGTTATTGGCAAACGTTCTTGGCTGTATTCAACCGTTCTTCACCTACACTGAAGTTACGGTATAGTTGTGGAATCCTGGGAGTTGAGTGCCATTGAGGCCGTGTGTAGTAGACGGGGCATAAATCAACTTTAGGACAGTAACGTTCTTGTCGCGACACAGCTTCTGTTCTTTGTTCCAGATAAGATCTAACCCTCTTCTCTCCCTACTTCTACTACTACCGTGATAACAGAATGCCTGCCAACAAATGAAAGAAAAGGAGCAAGGGAGGGAGGGAAAGTGTGCTCGTACAAAGGCCCAACTCTATCATCATCTACTGTCACCATTCCTTTGTTGTCAAGGAATGAAAATGTATATCTATAGCTGCATGCAGTAGCAAATAAACAAAGTTTGTTAGGAATTTAGGATAAATCATCATGTTTTGTAAGTTATTTATGATATATATATATATATATATATATATATATATATATATATATATATATATATATATATATATATATATATATATATATATATATATATATATAGGTTCACATAAGGCCAACAACTCTTATAAGTTCATAAGTCCAAGTGTTAAAGTTGCACTTTATCACTTGAAGTGATAAAAGAGCTGAATGTTATAGTTATATATCAATTCTGAAAAAATGCAACTTTAACGTATGTCATCTGTAACTTTAATATAGACTTAATTACATATGGTGAACTTATTTGATCCTTTCTATATATATATATATATATATATATATATATATATATATATATATATATATATATATATATGGCCTAGTAGAGTGGTAGCTATACAACTATACAAGGACGATATGCATGACTCTTGGGCGCTTAATGCACTCTTATTTATATTTTCCTTCAGTTTAACCCTCTAGTAAACCTGACAAAACTGACCCCACCTGAATGATCGACTCGAACCCAACTTTTCACTCTAGAAGACCCAAGTTTGAGTCAACTTAACCTGAAATGACTCGATACAATTAATATCGCATCCAAGCAGATATTTATAAATAAAAAAATTAGAAATCCGAAATAATTTTAACCAGGAATGACGTGACCGTACCCGAACACAACATGATTCTTACTAACCAAAAAATGATCTGACTCAAACATGACCCGTTTTCTAGTGTACCCATTGGTATAGTGAATTCGAGTTAGGTATTTAGTACAAATATAAAATCGACCGAGCATGACTACTCAAGTGAATCTTTCCTTAATTAAATTATTATTGTGTTTATTAGACACGATAGGAAAACCCATATAGGCATATTGTAAACCTAAGGTGCAAAAGTTTGTAAGAAGTAAATTCTGAGTAGGTGTTCCTTAAAGGGTATGCAACCACTTTATATGGTAACTATTTGGAAAGCCCATGCGATGCACGGGCCGAGTTTTAGTAACAGTGATAATGACACCAGTTATAGGATTGCATAAATTTGTGAGTACGTCGAAGTTAAGAGTATGTTTAATAGTAAATGAATACTATCCACATACGTGAATGTGTTTTTTGGGAGGTCATACATGCGGTAAGCGTCAAATTAAATTATATGCGTGCATTGTATTTAAAACTCGTAATATCTCCCTTTAATAAAATAATCGGTAAATATTCGGGTTGATAGTTGATATCTAAGAACCAATAATGACTTCAATTTATAATCATATAATCATTCCCTTATGATAATCTTTCAATGTGGTACAATTATCCTACGGACTACGAAGTATTTCCTCCTTGCTTTTGTCTTCTTCCATATTCTATTTTCGTTTGTCTTTTTATCTTCTTTCCATCGCAAATATTTTTTATTCTTAATTTTAACATATGATGTTAGTCTTTCAATGACATTATTCTTTCAATGTGAGATAATTTTACTTAATTTTATAGTCTTAAAAGCTCTTTTAATTTTGTCGATATTTAAGGACGAATTATATAATGAAAATTCATCGCCCTATTATATAATTTTTCGATGTGAGATAGAGTTTTTCTAAGACTTAAAAGATGTTTGGTTAATATCTATGGACGAATGATCCCTCTTAAATATTGTATAAGCTCATCATAATTTTTCAATGTGGGATAAATTTACCTAATTTTATAGACTTAAAAGATTAAGGATCAAAAGATTTTTTTTGTTGATATCTAAGAACGAATGATTATTCTTATTTATAATATAGAAATTTATCACATTAATATAATTTTTCGATATGACATGATTTTATTATTTCTATATGTAATAGATTCATTATTTTTTCGAGCAAATAATATGAAATCCATAACTTTATAATAATTTTTTGATGTGGAAAAATTTCACACACGTTTACAGTCTTAAGAGCTTTTTTAAGACTTAAAAGAGGAATTTTTACTTAGGTTTATTATAGTCCTAAGAGCTTTTTTAAAACTCAAAAGATGTTTGGTTTATATCTATGAAATTCATGACTTTGTAATAATTTTTCGATGTGAGAAATTTTACTCAAGTTATAGTCTTAAGAGTTTTTATAAGATTCAAAAGTGTGTGATATCTCTTATTTTTTGATGATTTCTCTTATTTATGATATCTCACCATAATTTTTTTATGTCTGATAATTCTACCTAAATTTATAGTTTTGAGAACTCTTTTTAGGACTTAAAAGATTTCTGATTGATATTTAAAGACGATGATTACTTTTATTTATATTATAAAATTTCATTACTTTTTTGTTGTAACACCCGCTATTTTATTATTATAAAACCGACTTCTGTTACGATTATATCGTAACTCTATACTCTATTCTGTCAATTTCAATATCTATTCCTATTTTTATTTTTATTCTTTTAATTCGAGTTAATCCGATTTCTCGGTAGACCCACATTTTATTTTACAATTTCTTTTTACGAACACTTTTATACCAACCCGTAAATTATTTTGGACCCAAACCGAGTCCAATATTAAGTCTTTCGGAACCAGTCGATAGTTGGCGAATTCTATTTATTCTGTAATTTAATTAGTCCTAGTATCCTACTCCTACTCCAAGTTTACGTAGGATTAGTTGGAATCGAGTTTGCAGTCAAACTCTCAACCTCTTTTTATTTGTTGCTGGTGCATATTAGGAAGCATATGAACGTTCTTCTTCCTCTCTATTTTTCAACCGTGCACTATCTCTAATCTACCTCACAAAAATCATCCTTCGTTCTTGCTCTTCATTCATCATCTTCCGTTCTAAACTCAGGGTAATTTAATTACTCTTAATTCCCGTAGTCCTTAATTTGTAGAATAGTTTTTATATGGTTGTAACACCATATATGTGTACCGTTTTGTAGGCTATTTGGAGGATCCCGAGGCAGACGAGTACATTGTCGATTCAGATCTCGAAGACTAACAAGGTAACAATGATGGCACGACTCGGTATTGCGTGATGTATATGTCGTAGTTGCTTGTAGTAATATTTAAAATTGTATTTTTACTAATAGACATGTTTTACTAAATTATTATGATAATAGTTTTAATCGATTTCTCACATGTTGTTTTTATCGTTTTAATGTTACAAATCGCATGCTATAATTTGTCGTGCATCGAATCTACTAAATTATTATAAGGCTGAGACTAAAACATACAAATAATAATTTATCACTTAATTTTCGTGATTTTTAGTATGAAATACCAAATTGGAAGTTTTATTGTTTTTAACATAATTACAGCATGTTTCAGAATCACTTAGTGTTTTTGTACGATTTTTACTCATGTTTACAGATCTTATTTTAAAAAAGTTTTAAAAGAGACTAATGTTTATTTTACGTCTCTTATACGTCTGTTAAATTTCGTAAATTAATTCCAAGTATTTTCTTCAGAATAAATTGTTTATGAAACTGTGATGGAATAGTTCGCGAATCTGTCAGTTGTTGTAAAACCTAATTTAAAACCTATGATAAACTTTGAGTTTAATTTTTATAATTTACGTACATTAACCTTAAAGAGTATAGTTAATGTTTCTAATTGAATTTGTTTTAAAATAAAATTTTAAACGTGTTTTATTAAAGAAATACTATAGGGTATCGGATTATGACAGTTTATAAAACTACGAATAAAAACCCCTTTTAAGTTAAGAATTTCGATTTTCTACAGAAACAAAAGTTGTAGTTACGCCTTTACAGTTTTGAACATCACTGATCTTACGTCGTTTTGATTTTTAATGATTTAATTACGAATTTTATAGTAAGACAGTGCAAATCTGAAAAATCTATAAATTTGTAATTTATTTCTTTTAATTACTTAAACTCCAACCTTTTGAGAAATAATTATGATTTTTACTTTCTTTGACTTTTAATCATTAATTATACATTTATCTAATAAATATAATGTTTATGTCTCAAGGCCTAATATTAAATATTTTATATAACTCATATGTTAAACGATTTCTAATTATAATAACACCTATTTTGGAAAGTTACTAATTGAAGAAAGTTTCTATCTTTGGAAGGTTACTATTTTGGGAATGTTGAAGATATCTTCGGATAAAATACTTATAATGGTTTGAATGTGGAATAATGTTGGAAATGAGAATGTACAGTATATAAGTCTAGGATATGTGGTGTTGCCATCAGCTATATGGTCAGTGTATTTGCGTCAGGGATACATTGATTGTCGAACTGGGTATCGTTTATACTCAGGAGTCATGCGCATGTACTTAGGCTAGGACCTCGCTGAACGCAGTCCTATTATAGTTTGAGTTGTTGGTAAGAGGGCTTAGGAGTAGCTTCGTGGGCACTGAGTACCTTAACTAGTGAGTGGGCTTAGGAGTCGCTTTGTGGGCACTGAGTTACTTAACAAGTGACACTTCGGTGTTGTTTGACATATCTCTAGTAGTAAAAGCTGTACTGATCATCGGTTTTAAATTCCATTATTCGTTTTGACGCCGTCAGGCTACTGAATTGTTTTCAGGATTTTGAATCTATTTTGATATATATAATGTTTTGAGTTTTAATCTATTTTCTTATATTATGCTTCTATTGCTTATATATTATGTAATATGGCTGGGAGAACTGCCTGAGTTGCTCCCCACTGAATTGTGGCTGTTATGTTTAACATGGCAGGTTATCTGTTTTGCGGGATCGGGTTTAAGCTAGCGAGTAGTCATGATCCTACTCATTTATATTATTGTTAATATTGTTTCTATGGATTGCTTTACCGGATTTTGGAAATTTTATTTTCGCCCTTTTTAAAAAAAGTGGCATTTGTTTCAGACTTACCTTTTGATCATACAATAATCTATTAGACATCAATGTGTTTCAATCCCATCGACAGTGATTCCGCCACTGTTTTGCATTAGAATTTCTAGGGGATACAGTTGGTATCAGAGCATCACTGCTCCCGACGCTTACACTTGATCTTAGGCAAAATACTATTCCCTCTGTTTCTTTGATATCTTCCACATTTCCTTTTTCAACCATTTCTTTGATTTCTTCCACTTTCGTTTTTTCTATCACAGTTCTCTCTTACCTAGGTGGCCCACTTACTTTACTCTCTCTCCACTTTTACTTATTTTATTATTTTTCTTAAGAAATGTGCCACTTTTAAGATGGAAGAAATCATAGAAACGGAGGGAGTAATAAATAGATGAGAAAATAATAAATCACTTAGTAATAATAGGGTAGAAACCAAATAAGGACTTGTTTGGTAGCCTGTTTGCTCTTGATAACTCAATGATTAGCATTGATTAAATGATTAATTGTTTTTGTCCCCGAAAAAGATGGCTGGACGTGGACGTGGACGTGGACGTGGACGTGAGGCTGCAAACCAGGATGAGATTAACCTTGCTGTTCTCAACTCGCTGAACACGTTGATGGAGAGGACCCAACACTTGGGCCATGGGCAACGTCCTTTCAGCTTCTCTAAGGCGGCAACGGAGATGGCTAAGAGCAAGTTGACCTTCTATAATGGTGCTGTTGATCCCGAGCAGATGTCACTCTGGACACGTCAGATGGAACGCCACTTCGAGACTCACGAAGTACCGCCGCAACACAAGGTAGGCTTGGCAGTTCATTACTTGGAGGGTGAGGCCGACCGCTGGTGGATTTTAGTGGGACCCAATGCTCTCCTTACTCCTGGATTTGGGTGGCAACAATTCAAAACCTTGCTGGAAACAAGATTCTATCCTGAGGAGCTGAAGCACAGGAAGCAGTTGGATTTCACATCACTTGAGCAAGGTTCAAAGTTGAAGGTGCAAGAGTATACAGACCTATTTCATGAGCTAAGCCACTATGCCACAGAGTTGCTACCAAACGAGGCTCAAAGAGTGTTCTTCTTTAGGAAAGGTTTGAGACCAGACATTGCTCACACTATTCCCCGCGAAGCTGATACAGTAGAGAAGATATACAATGCTGCACTATGGGCTGAGAAGTCCCTAGAACGAATGCAGAACGCTGCTGCTGTTGTTTCTTCTGGCTATAAAAGGCCTTTCACTTCTTCTTATTCTTCCAATGTTGGTTCTGCTAAGAGGTTCCAGCCAAGTGGAGGTCTGTCCACATCCTTTTTCTTAATCCTTCTTTTCTCCCCTCTTTTGTGTTAGTAATTGTTGCTAACTATCTCTTACAGGTGCTGGTTCTAAGAAACTGTTTACCCCGGGACGTTTTGAGAAGAAGGATATGACCTGCTACAGGTGCAAGAAGGCTTTCCACCTAGGAAAGAACTGTGATGGATCGGTGATTACATGCTATGTCTGCAAGGAGGTTGGACACAAGGCAAACCAGTGTCCTAAGAAGACAACTGAAACTACTGCTAATGTTACTGCCTCTGGTGCTGTGGTTGCTCCCCGTCGTAAAGGCCGTCTGTTTCTGATGAGTCGAGCTGAAGCTGAGGCAAATCCCGATGTTGTTACGGGTATGTTTTTGATTTCTGGTTTTCGAGCTTCTATCCTGTTCGATACTGGTGCATCTGTGTCTGTTATATCTCCTAGTCTTGCTGTCAAAGCTTCTTTAGTATCCAGCCCAGCTGAATCTATCTCTATATCCTTACCTTCTGGGGAAATTCTATCATCTGCCAAGGCATATGTGGATGTCCCTCTCTTGTTTTCTAATGTGGTATTCCCTACTACATTACTCGAATTTCCTCTGGCCGAGTTTGATGTAATCCTCGGTATGGATTGGTGGCTCATTATGATGCAAGATTCCTATGTCGAGACCAGAAAATATCCTTGAAGGGTCCTGATGGTGCTCGTGTCACGTATCGAGGTGGAAGACGTCAAGAGGGTATTAAGATTACAGAGGAAGATGCTGAGTTTACAGAGGAAGGGTTGTCAAGTATTCCTATGCTCCGTGACTAAAACTCTGGAGCTGCCTAAACTTGAAGAGGTACGCATTGTGAGTGAATACCCCGATGTGTTTCCTGAAGAATTACTTGGTATTCCCCCAGAGCGAGATGTTGAATTCACCATTGAACTCGTACCAGGTACTGGACCAATTGCTAAAGCTCCCTATAGAATGGCTCCTGCCGAATTGCAAGAATTGCGCAAACAGCTCGATGAAATGATTGAGAAGGACTTTATTCGTCCTAGTTCTTCCCCGTGGGGTGCTCCTGTACTGTTCGTAAAGAAGAAAGACGGTACTATGAGGCTATGTATTGACTACCGAGAGCTCAATCGGGTTACGGTCAAGAACAAGTATCCTTTGCCTAGAATTGATGATCTGTTCGACCAGTTGAAAGGTGCTTCTGTGTTTTCCAAAATCGATTTAAGGTCTGGTTATCATCAGATCCCAGTTCGAGAGTCGGATATTCCTAAAACCGCTTTTAGCTCGAGGTACGGCCACTACGAATTCAAAGTAATGCCATTTGGACTAACTAATGCCCCTGTTGTCTTTATGGATCGGATGAATCGCACATTCCGTGAGTATTTGGATAAGTGTGTCGTTGTCTTTATTGATGACATCCTGATTTATTCCAAGTCTGAGGATGAGCACATTGAGCATTTAAGAATCGTCCTAGGCATCCTGAGGAGTGAAAAGTGGTTTGCTAAATTCTCTAAGTGCGAGTTCTGGCTACCTGAAGTTGCCTTTTTAGGTCATGTAGTCACGAAAGACGGTATCAAGGTCGATCCAGTTAAGATTTCGGCCATTGCTGATTGGAATAGCCCCTCTGATATCGGTGAGATCCGTAGTTTCTTGGGCCTTGCAGGCTATTACAGGAGATTTGTGCAAGATTTCTCTAAGATCGCTCGTCCAATGACTCAGTTATTGAAGAAGGAATCCAAGTTTATTTGGTATGAAGCCTGTGAAGATGCTTTTCTCGAGCTTAAAAAGAGACTCACTTTTGCTCCAGTTTTGACCCTGCCTAACGAAGGTGTTGGTTTTGAAGTATTCTGTGATGCTTCCAAGTTTGGTTTGGGTTGTGTCCTTATGCAAGGTGGTAAGGTGATCGCTTATGCCTCCAGACAATTGAAAGTTCAGGAGGTGAATTACCCTACTCACGATTTGGAGTTGGCTGCTGTTGTACATGCCCTCAAGATTTGGAGACATTACCTATATGGAGTAAAGTGCAAGGTTCATACCGACCATAAGAGCCTACGATATCTCTTTACGCAGAAAGATTTAAATGCGAGACAGAGACGTTGGGTTGAATTGGCCAGTGACTATGATTTGGAACTGGTGTACTACGAGGGGAGGGCTAATATTGTGGCAGATGCCTTAAGCAGAAAGAATATTCATGCCCTTGTTTCTCATCCTTGTCTACCAGAAGAGTTGGCTCGTAAGTTTGACAAGCTCACAATAGGTGTGGAGATGGACGGTGATGATGAGTTTGTTAGTGCCATGGTTGCTGAACCCGCTTTATTCCGAGAGATCCGTGAGAAGCAGTTGTCAGATTCATTTATTGCTGGCATTCGAACCAAGATGGGTCTAGGTAAGGCTGTTGACTTCGTCGAAGATTCAAATGGTGCTTTGAAGTTCAAGGATCGTTGGGTCGTTCCTACTGATGAGGAATTAAGGAAGTAGATTCTAGATGAAGCTCATAAGACTCCTTATTCTGTGCATCCTGGAGGTGATAAGATGTACAAAGACCTGAAGCTGCAGTTTTGGTGGCCATATATGAGAGACGATATTGCTGCCTATGTAAGTAAGTGCTTAACTTGTCAACAGATGAAGTTCGAGCATAAGAGACCTGGTGGTTTGCTACAACCATTACCTGTGCCTGAATGGAAATGGCAGTGTATCGCGATGGACTTTGTTATGGCAATGCCTAGAGCCGTTAATGGAAAAAACGGTATTTGGGTAATAGTTGATCGTTTGACCAAGTGTGCACGCTTTGTTCCTATTCGTGATACCTGGAGTTTAGAAAGACTTGCTGAAGTATATGTTGCTGAGGTGGTTTGACATCATGGCGTGCCGTTAGAAATCGTGTCTGATCGAGACCCGAGATTCTGTTCTAAGTTCTGGAAGGCTTTGCAGAGTGCTTTGGGAAGTCAGTTGTTGATGAGTACTGCTTTCCATGCTGCGACTGATGGCCAATCTGAGAGAACTATTCAGACTTTGGAGGATATGCTCCGTGCTTGTGCCCTAGATTTTCAAGGTAGTTGGGACCGACATTTACCGTTGGTTGAGTTCTCCTACAACAACAGTTATCATGCTTCTATCAAGATGGCTCCGTTTGAGGCACTTTATGGTCGAAAGTGTCGTAGTCCTGTGTGTTGGGATGAACCTCGAGAAGTGAAGACTTTAGGACCTGATTTCTTAGCCGAGACTGTGGATGCGGTGCAGTTGATTCGTTCCAGGATGAAGGCTGCTCAAGATCGTCAGAAGTCTTATGCTGATGTGTGTCGAAGACCCCTTGAGTTTGAAGTAGGTGACTTAGTATTTTTGAAGGTCTCGCCTATGAAAGGTGTGAAGAGATTTGGGATAAAGGGTAAGCTTAGCCCTAAGTTTGTTGGACCATATCTCATAGTAGAGAAAATCGGTGTGGTGGCATATAAGCTGGAATTGCCTGCTTCTATGGGTAAGGTGCATGATGTATTCCATGTCTCCCAGTTGCGTGGATACGTTAGTGATCCTGAACATGTGCTGAAACCTGAGGTCCTCGAGTTAGAACCAGATTTGACTTATGAGGAGAGACCTATTCGTATAACCGATAGAAAGGAGAAGCTACTAAGAAATAAGGTTATATTCCCTTGGTGAAAGTTCTACGGAGGTGTAATCGCTTTGAGGAGGAGACTTGGGAGACCGAATCTTCAATGTTATCCAAACATCCCCATCTGTTTGAGTAAGGTATACTCATTTCCTTTCCGCTCTCTTTTCGTTCCTACAAGTTTCGGGGACGAAACTTTTTTTAGTGGGGAAGGTTGTAACACCCGCTATTTTATTATTATAAAACCGACTTCTGTTACGATTATATCGTAACTCTATACTCTATTCTGTCAATTTCGATATCTATTCCTATTTTTATTTTTATTCTTTTAATTCGAGTTAATACGATTTCTCGGTAGACCCACATTTTATTTTACAATTTCTTTTTACGAACACTTTTATACCAACCCGTAAATTATTTTGGACCCGAACCGAGTCCAATATTAAGTCTTTCGGAACCAGACGATAGTTGGCGACTTCAATTTATTCTGTAATTTAATTAGTCCTAGTATCCTACTCCTACTCCAAGTTTACGTAGGATTAGTTGGAATCGAGTTTGCAGTCAAACTCTGAACCTCTTTTTATTTGTTGCTGGTGCATATTAGGAAGCATATGAACGTTCTTCTTCCTCTCTATTTTTCAACCGTGCACCATCTCTAATCTACCTCACAAAAATCATCCTTCGTTCTTGCTCTTCATTCATCATCTTCCGTTCTAAACTCAGGGTAATTTAACTACTCTTAATTCCTGTAGTCCTTAATTTGTAGAATAGTTTTTATATGGTTGTAACACCATATATGTGTACCGTTTTGTAGGCTATTTGGAGGATCCCGAGGCAGACGAGTACATTGTCGATTCGGATCTCGAAGACTAACAAGGTAACAATGATGGCACGACTCGGTATTGCGTGATGTATATGTCGTAGTTGCTTGTAGTAATATTTAAAATCGTATTTTTACTAATAGACATGTTTTACTAAATTATTATGATAATAGTTTTAATCGATTTCTCACATGTTGTTTTTATCGTTTTAATGTTACAAATCGCATGCTATAATTTTTCGTGCATCGAATCTACTAAATTATTATAAGGCCGAGACTAAAACATACAAATAATAATTTATCACTTAATTTTCGTGATTTTTAGTATGAAATACCAAATTGGAAGTTTTATTGTTTTTAACATAATTACAGCATGTTTCAGAATCAATTAGTGTTTTTGTACGATTTTTACTCATGTTTACAGATCTTATTTTCAAAAGGTTTTAAAAGAGACTAATGTTTATTTTAACTCTATTATACGCCTGTTAAATTTCGTAAATTAATTCCAAGAATTATTTTCACAATAAATTGTTTATGAAACTGTGACGGAATAGTTCACGAATCTGTTAGTTGTTGTAAAACCTAATTTAAAACCTATGATAAACTTTGAGTTTAATTTTTATAATTTACGTACATTAACCTTAAAGACTCTAGTTAATGTTTCTAATTGAATTTGTTTTAAAATAAAATTTTAAACGTGTTTTATTAAAGAAATACTATAGGGTGTCGGATTCTGACAGTTTATAAAACTACGAATAAACACCCCTTTTAAGTTAGGAATTTCGATTTTCTCCAGAAACAAAAGTTGTAGTTAAGACTTTGAAGTTTTCAACCTCACTAATCTTACGTCGTTTTGATTTTTAATGATGTAATTATGAATTTTATAGTAAGACAGTGCAAATCTGAAAAATCTGTAAATTTGTAATTTATTTCTTTTAATTACTTAAACTCCAACCTTTTGAGAAATAATTATGATTTTTACTTTCTTTGACTTTTAATCATTAATTATACATTTATCTAATAAATATAATGTTTATGTCTGAAGACCTAATATTAAATATTTTATATAACTCATATGTTAAACGATTTCTAATTATAATAACACCTATTTTGGAAAGTTACTAATTGAAGAAAGTTTCTATCTTTGGAAGGTTACTACTTTGGGAATGTTTATGATATCTTCGGATAAAATACTTATAATGGTTTGAATGTGGAATAATGTTGGAAATGAGAATGTACAGTATATAAGTCTAGGATATGTGGTGTTGCCATCAGCTATATGGTCAATGTATTTGCGTCAGGGATACATTGATTGTCGAACTGGGTATCGTTTATGCTCAGGAGTCATGCGCATTTACTTAGGCTAGGACCTCGCTGAACGCAGTCCTATTATAGTTTGAGTTGTTGGTAAGAGGGCTTAGGAGTCGCTTCGTGGGCACTGATTACCTTAACTAGTGAGTGGGCTTAGGAGTCGCTTTGTGGGCACTGAGTTACTTAACTAGTGACACTTCGGTGTTGTTTGACATATCTCTAGTAGTAAAAGCTGTACTGATCATCGGTATTAAATTCCATTATTCGTTTTGACGCCGTCAGGCTACTGAATTATTTTCAGGATTTTGAATCAATTTTGATATATATAATGTTTTGAGTTTTAATCTATTTTCTTATATTATGCTTCTATTGCTTATATATTATGTACTATGGCTGGGAGAACTGCCTGAGTTGCTCCCCACTGAATTGTGGCTGTTATGTTTAACATGGCAGGTTATCTGTTTTGCGGGATCGGGTTTAAGCTAGCGAGTAGTCATGATCCTACTCATTTATATTATTGTTAATATTGTTTCTATGGATTGCTTTACCGGATTTTGGAAATTTTATTTTCGCCCTTTTTAGGAGAAGTGGCATTTGTTTCAGACTTACCTTTTGATCATACAATAATCTATTAGACATCAATGTGTTTCAATCCCATCGACAGTGATTCCGCCACTGTTTTGCATTAGAATTTTTAGGGGATTACATTTGTAATTTTTTTATGTGGGATAATTTTTACTTCAATATATAGCCTTAAGATGAGTATTATAAGATTCAAAAGATTTTTGATAAATATCTAAAACGACTAATTTCTTTTATTGATGATGTAGAATGCTAGGTTGCGCGGACAATCCTCCAAACCAACGTATCGTGTCGGACACCCATGTCGGACACCGACACACGTCGGACACACGGCAATACGTGTCGGACACCTGGAAAACCGTGTCCGGTTTTTTTAATTTATTTGGACACGTATCGGACACGGTTCGTCATATTTGAGGACGTGTCCGGCCCGGTTCGTAATATTTAGAGACTCTTCGGACATACCTAAAGTTGTTTATTGGTTTCCGAACTTTAATAAATGACAATATTGTACGTTTACGATGGTTACTTGATGTTATAAATATTTATTATAAGACTAAATAACTAACTAGTAATTATATTATAGTAGTATAGTACAATTGTTTGAATTTTTAAGATTTAATTTTTAACTTTAAGTTTATAAGAACTAGTATAGATCCCGCGCAATAATGCACGGTATATTTAGCATTTTATATTTAATGATTATTTATAAATAAATATTTGTACTAGGTAAGTTGTAACCTATTAGTTTTTCTAACAATTTTCATCTTATTTTCATTTTGATTTGAGAAAAAAAAAATCAACGATAATCAATGATAATCAAAGTAATCAAAAAATCTTATTTAATGTATATTCTAATATTTTAATGAACATATTTTTTTTACAAACCTATTAATAATATTTTGATAATTTTACCTTATTATTTGATTAAAAAATTGTTTTTTTATTAAAAAACCAATAGTCACGAATCAAAATACATTCATTTATATATTCAGATCATTAGAAATTTTGTTAAACAAATTAGACGATAACATAATATTTCAAATATTATTAGATAAAAAATTTATTTTATGTTTATATTAAAAAATTTGAAATTTTATTGTTGTGTATTGATTTTTCCGTATAGTTTTTTCTCATCATTAAATATTTTATACTGGTTTAAGTCTACACTTTACTTCGATGGTATTTATTGAAAAAAAATCTTCTGTTTTTACATCATTGTCATTAATTGCCATAATCACAAATTATTCTATCGGGATACGGAGGGCAAACTATTCTACTGCCATAATAATATAATAATGTATAGTAGTAATATGGTTTTAGGCGGGAAAAGTTTCTCTCATGTGTTGACATGTCAGCATATTGGTAGGTGTTCGTATCCTTTTAGTAGAAAAGGGATTTAATTTTTATTTTGTTATTTTACGATAATTGTCATACTGTTAGTAACCAAATGTATATCTTAAGTATAAAAATCTTCAAATTCTCTTTGTTTAAATATATATATTGATTTTTTTTTCCTGCAGTGTCCGTGTCCTACAAAATTTCGAATGCCGTGTCACGTGCCCTATACGTGTATGTGTCCGTGCCCGTATCGGTGCAACCCTAGGTAGAATGTCATCACCTCATCATGATTTTCGATGTGCGATAATTTTAATTAAGTTTGTAGTCTTAAAAAGATCTTTTAGAACTCAAAAGATTTTTCGTTGATATCTAAAAACAAATGATTGTTTTTACTTTGTATTTATATAGTAGAATTTCTATCACCTTATTATAATTTTTCGATGTGGGATAATTTTACTTAAATTTATAGCTTTAAGAGCTTTTGTAAGACAATTTTTTTTGGTTAATATCTAAAAACGAATGATGTCTCTTATTTGTGATACATAATTTCATCCTCTCATCATAATTTTTCGATATGCGATAATTCTACTTAGGTTTATAGTCTTAAAAACTCCTTTTAAAACATAGATTTTTGTTAAAATCTAAACATAATGATCTCAAATATTTTTTAGCTGATATCGAAGGATAAATGATTATTATTTATAATATAGAATACATCACATCATCATAATTTTTTGATGTAAGACAATATTAGGTACTTTTAATAATAAAATAGTTTGTTTTTATATCTAAAACTTAAAGAATGAACAATTACTCTTATTTATATAATAAAATTCGATCACCTTATTATAATTTTTCAATATTAGATAATCTTACCAAAGTTTAGAGTCTCAAGTACTTTTGTAAGACTCAAAAAAACTTTATTTTGATATCTAAAAACGAATGATTTATCTTATTTATAATATTAGATTCCATTACCTCATAACTTTTCGATATAGAATACTTTTGACTTAAGTTTAGATATAGTCTTAAGAACTCTTGTAATAATTTACTTGAGTTTATAGTCTTAAGAGGTTTTTAAGACTCATAGAATTTTATCGTCTTATTGTAGAATTAATTACTCTTATTTCTTATTTATAATATATTTCATCACCTTGTTATAATTTTTCGATGTGAGATTATGTCACTTATGTTTGTAGTCTTATTAATATATTTTCTAAGACTCAAAAGTATTTTTTATTGATTTTAAGAACGACTGATTAGTCTTATTTATAACATAGAATTCCATTATCATAATTTTTTTTGATGTGGAATAATTTACTGTCTTAAGAACTCCTTTTAATACCCAAAAGAACACATGATTACTTTTATTTATAATATACAATCATCATCTTATTAATTGTTTCGATGTGGGACAATTTCAAGTTTGTAGTCTTATTAAGAGTTTTTTAAAGACTCAAAAGTTTTTTAGTCGATATTCAAAAACAATTATTACTCTTATTTATATTATAGAATTATTATAGAATTCCATAACCTCATCATAATTTTTCGATATGGGATAATTACTTAAGATTATAATCTTAAGAGTTCTTTATGACTCAAAAGTTTTTGGTGGATATCTAAGGACGGTGTGGACATGACATAGGTCCACCCCGACGCGGCCACGCGCGGGTTTAGGGAGGCGAATGAATCTCCATATGAGATGGGTCGAATTGAAATTTAAATCGAAGTAGGAGTCGCCACCGAACTTTGTGGGAGTTCGGGCCCATTCGAACCCACTCTATGTCGTAGTGGGCCGTGCACAAAGTACGGCCCATTTCCGATGTCAGAGTTTATTGGGTTCGTCCCTTTGCATTTGATACCGATACCGACATTATCGGACACCGTGTATTGAATGACTCTCGTGTGCCAATGGATTCGGACATCCGAAAACCATGGTTCTGAGTAAGGGGTGAGGGTACGTGTTGGGATGTTCACAAAGAACACCCAACCCCGCCCGCACTTAGCGGCCTTTACTAGGATATTGTTCGTTTTTGGTGTACACGTGTTAGTTCGACGGTTGAATGATATGCAAAGAGTGTTTTGACTAAACATGCGAATAATTGAATGGGTTTCTAAGTCGGTTTAATGCATCTAAAAATTAACGTCGAAGTTGTATTTAGCATGCGAGGTTCGTTTTTGTATAATAAAACAAATGAAAAGAAATCGCTACAAACATGAACAAACAAGTTAGTAACGGTTTGTAAATAATAATAAAAAAAATACAATGACATGCATGATTTGGAAACGTTTATGACACGTGATGGATTAAACACGCGTTGACCGAGGTCAAGAAAGATATTTATCGAAATCTGAAATTTGCCGAGAAAGCCGACGTTTTATTTAAGAAACGATGCTGGAAAAATTATGTCGCGGTTTTTCAGGAGTCCGCGCGTCTCGCTCGGGAAAGGCGCGACTCGCTCGGGAAAGACACAACTCGCGCGGGACAGGCGGCTCGCCCGGGACGCGTGCGGCTCGCGTCACGGGCTGCGCTCGACATTTTAACTGCCAGAGTAGGGGCTCTGTAGACACCCACATTTTGACTGCATGATGTGATCTATTGCAGTTTCCAAAAAAAACACCCGATGATGATCGGACGCAAACGTGTTTCTACGCGCTCGGATATGAACTCAAAACTATTAGTTGTTGGCTTAAGCACTTACGGAGTACAAATCTCACAAAACCGACCTCAAATTCAGGCCCAGTGGGTCGTTTCCAATCAAACAAGACTAATTTGGGTCAAAACCGACACCGGAAATAAAACCGACTTTTAGCGATTGGGTCAAACCCCGGTCAAAGCCGTTTCCGAAACACATAAAAACAACCACATAAACATCAAAAATCTGACCCAAATACAAAACTCATCAAGTATCCAGCTCGAGGTCCAAGAAGCCCGGACCTCTCGCTCCAGCTGACCCACTCGATCGAGTGCCAGCTCCACTCGATCAAGTGGGCCTTGTAACGAGCCCGACTGCGGTTGTTTGGGCCACTCGATCGAGTCAGGGGGCTACTCGGTCGAGTAACCCTAGACGGGGTGCATGGCCAATGCCTATATAAGCACCCCCATGCACACATCTTTTTTCGATACTTTCTCACCCTAATCTCACACTTGCAAACCCTAACCCTAGCATCTAGTAATCAAAACCCTAACCACCATAACTTAGCCTACATCTCGATACTCACGTGCAAGCCACAACTAACGAGTCCCGTCCGAGAACAAGAACATGTAGGTCGAGGGTGCCAAATCTCGTTCTTCTCTCCTCCTTTTATTCTTCGCGTCGTTCGTCGTCGTAGTCGCCGGCCTTTTTTTCGTTTTTATTTTATTATTGTATCTCTAATATCTTCAATAATATCATTAGTATAAAGCATTAAAATACGCACTAATTCGTGTCGAACATGAGGGATGACGGGATAAGAAAACACGAATGCAAGGATGTTTCATCCAACGCGGCCGATCGCTTATCCCGACACCCCGACTGTTTGATTGTTGAGGCGCGTCAACATCAATAAAGTCGTTTTTATTTTATTTTCGTCACGTCTTCATAAATATCGCATACATCGATTTCTAAAACCCTTTTTTTTATTCGCATTTTTTATTCAAGTTGAGTCGAGACCTTTTGAGGCGGATCCGACATCAAACATACAATTCGCAAGAATTAATTATGATGTCGGGATTCGGAGGGAATCAAGTCGAGTTTTTTTAATTCAAGTGTCGATCTATTAGATTCGATACCAATTCAATAATTGGATGTCGAATCTAAAAATTTAGTCAAGTAATTTAACCAACACGGTTTTCTTCGTTGATGCTAAAATAGACGTCATCTAATTCGACAAGAATTAATGCGACGCTATAAACGCGGAGGAAACTAATATCGTTTTGGTTAATTTAAAAACGACTAATAGCAATCTTTTTTTTTATCTCGCTCTAATATTCGATGTCGATTCGATAATCGCACGTTCAATATGACGAGTATCATACACACAATCGAGCATAAATTATATAATATTTATGGCCGATTCAACAAAATCAATGATTTATCAAAATCCGAATCGAGTATAAATTGTACAATACTTATGCCCGATTCGACAAAATCATCGATTTAGCAAAATCAAAAGCAATTTCGAAATCGATAACAAAATTGCAAGCGAACCTTAGTTCGTACAGGGGGCACTCGACCGAGTGCCTAGCCCACTCGGTCGAGTGGCACCCCAAAAACCGAGACAGAAGGGTTTTTCGACCTCCACTCGGTCGAGTCTCGCAATGACTCGGTCTAGTGGCAGCGTACTCGGTCGAGTTCGTCAATAACTCGATCGAGTAGGGTCTAAAATACGGGACAGAAGCTTCTTTCAAGGACCACTCGGTCGAGTCCGTCAATGACTCGATCGAGTGGCCTTATCACGACAAATACCGTGAGTCCCACATTGCTTTTCTACTATCGATAATACTTTTTTTATGACTTAGGTCAACACGTGTCTAATTCATCACGTGAAACATCACTTTTCAAAACCATGCATCATCCTATTTACGTCTTTCCATATTGTATTATTCGTAAACCGTTATTATCGTTTTACCGTTACTAACAAGTTTGTTATTTTTCTTGTCAATTTATTTTGTTTATTGTATTGTACTAAAATGAACCCACATGCTAAATTTAACTTTGACGTTAGAATTAGTTGCATTAAATTGACCTAGAAACCCATTCAATTTCTCACATGCTTAGGGAAAACAACGTTTGCATATCCTTTAACTGCACTACTAACGCGCGTATTAGAAAGTCATTCGATATCCTAGTAGAGGCCGCTAATGTGCGGGCGGGGTTGGGTGTTCTTTGTGAACTTCCCAACACGTACCCTCACCCCTTACTCAGAACCTCGGTTTCCGGATGTCCGAAACCGTTGGCGCACGTGAGTCATTCAATACACGGTATCCGATAATGTCGGTATCGGTATCAAATGCAAAGGGACGAGCCCAATAAACTCTGACATCGGAAATGGGCCATACTTTGTGCATGGCCCACTACGACATAGAGTGGGTTCGAACGGGCCCGAACTCCCACAAAGTTCGGTGGCGACTCCACTTCGATTTAAATTTCAATTCGATCCATTCTCATATGGAGATTCATTCGCCTCCCCAAACCCGCGCGTGGCCGCGTCGGGGTGGACCTATGTCATGTCCACAATTTGGCGACTCCGCTGGGGAGTAAATGATGCGTGACTTACCATCGACATCCTTAGGGTGAGACTCGAATAGAAATCGTTTGGCTAGTACAATACGCGTTTTAGTTTTACGATTCATGCATAACCCCATATTTTCCAGGGCCGGTACTCGCGACCGACGTCCCACTATACCGTGATGTACTCCAATATGGATATGTCAAAGGTGTCCATAATCGATTTGAGTGGGTTTCGCGGCATGTTCTATGCTCAACTCGACTTAGAAAGTCCGTCCCGATCAATGTCTAGACTATGTGCAATGGTATAGACCCTCTATAGACGAACCGAGACTTAGTGTAAAGAATACATGGCGTCGTTATAATGCTTGCGTGACTACATGCTACTTGGTTTCCGTGTCATTTTCAAAAAACCGTCTTTTTCAAAAATTGCATCTTTTCAAACTATCCAATTTCAAAACCCGGGACGTATACCGAATTTAGGACTTATAATTTTAATCAAAACATTCTATTTCTAGCCGGTATTCTGCCCATTTCAAAACTCGAAAATATTTTCGAACTTTCAAAATCGAGGCCCGATACTTTTTTCTGATTTTCGAAAAATCGGTCCCCACCACCGTTTTTTTCGGATTATTTTTTCTAAAAATCCTTTTCGAAACCTTCCTCTTTTTAGGACTTCCCGTATTTAGCAGTGTCGGGTCGTGTCTTAAGTCGTCGAAGTCTCTAGCGTCGAAACTCTGTCGATCTTACATCACGAGTTTCTTCCCTATCCCAGTCCGCCTTATTAGACTAAGGCAAGGCCCACTTACGTAGGACATACTCCTACGAAGGAGGGGCCGTCTACACAATCGAGTCCAAAGTCTGGGGATGTCTCACGTGAACCTTCCTTCGAACAGGACTCGACCAACCTGCCGATTCCAGAGGAAGGCCCACCTTTCACAAGTCACCCATCTAGGTGTCTTTTTCCGAGTCATTTCCTTTTCAGTCTTGTTCGGGATGTACCTTCTTTTCCGGGATTTGGGCTAGTTTCTGATTAGGCGGTGTTCTTACAGACAGGCCACCCGAGACCAGATATCAACGCAAGATGGACGACTTGAAAGCCGCGCTAGCCAAGATCAAAACCAAATTGACTGCCATCCAGACCGACCAAACCACTCTGGCCACCCGTCTGACTGCTGTGGAGAAAGGTACTCCCACTGGATTTGAGCCCACTGGGCCTATAGCCGAGTTAATCGGCGCTGTGCGCAAGCTTGATGAACAGGTCCACCTGTCGACCAACAACTCGATCCACACTGAAAATGCTCGTTCTTATTCACCTTTGGATAACGAGCTACCTGCCAACCTCAACCTCACGGGAATTCCGATGTTTGAGGGTACTAAAGACCCGGTCCACCACATCCGGGATTTCAAAGAATTCATGGCGGTCAAAGGGGTGAAATCCACCATGTTTAAGCACTTATTTGCTTCCTCACTCGAGAAGCACCCCAAGGCCTGGTACTACAGGCTCGATTCCAAGAAATACAAGACTTGGGACGATGTGGCTACTGAATTTGCTCAGAATTACAATGATAATACCGAGATCCAGACTACAATGCGTACTCTGGAAGTGATGGCCCAAGAGCCCAAAGAAGGGTTCACCAAGTATCTCCAGAGATGGCGGGCCGAAAGTGTGAAGCTGGTTGATAAGCCCAGCGAGAAGGTGCTAGTGGAGGCTTTTGTCAAGAATCTCCTCCCATCCTACCGGGTCCATCTCCGGTATGCCATCATCCCCAGTTTTGCCGCCCTTACTGAAATGGGCACAATGATCGAGGATGACTTAAGGTTAGAGAGCCTGACTAAGGCCTCTACCAAGAGATATCAAGGGCCTAGTTCATCTTCGAGCAAGCCCACACCCGCAGCTGCAACTCGCAGCATCTTCGATGAGGTTAATCTGCTTGACATCTCATCCAAAAAGAATACGCCAACTCGGGTATTCACGGATATAGGGGCTACCTATACCTATGCCTTACAAAGGCTATCTTCGAAGGGTCTTATCCAACGAATAGGCCCGACTCCAGAAGTTCCGGTGGAAAAGAGGTCCAAAAGCTACAATGCTCAAGCATATTGCCAGTATCATCGAGGTAATGGGCATGACACGGAGAAGTGCTGGAAACTAAAGCATCTGATCCAAGATCTAATTGAGAATGGGAAAATACCGTTGCCCGGAGACAAGCCGAGTAACATAGAAAACCCGTTCAGTGCCCATGCTATATTCACTGGAGAGGTAGTCGACTATTCTCACCTCATTTCCCCTTTTATCCCACAAATCAATGGGATATGGTTCGATGACGAGGACGACGTTTACCTAGCTAAAGGGGAAGCTGTCCCTATCACCTGTGAAGAGGTTCGAAAAGCTAAGTCCAGAGCCTTAGCCACTAACCACCTCGCCACCGCCGGGCGTTCTACTCCAGCAACCGTCACCGAACCTGGCAGGACGGATTCTACCCCCGAAGAACCAAGTAGTGACACGGCCTTGGTCCAACAATTAAAGAGGGTTCGAGCTGACCTAACCATATGACAACTTCTGGTTAGCTCGCAAGCACATCGGGAAGCACTGACTAAGGTTCTCGATGAAATTAAGGTCGACTCACAGGTTACCTCCGCCGAAATGGTAGCCACTATTATACCTTATCTCAAGGGCAAATCGAAAGAAGAAGGCCCGCTAATCACCATCTCTAAATCTGATCTGCCACCATTCGGGCCCAATCATAATCGGGCCCTATACATCACGGTCATTTGCCGAGGGAAGTACCTCCCAATGACCCTTATCGACGATGGGTCCGCTGTAAATGTTCTTCCCCTGAGGACCGCTAAGGCCCTCGGCATTACCGAGGCTGACTACCTCCCGACGGCGCAAACTATCCAGGCTTTCGATGGAAGCCCAAAACCAGTTGCCGGGGCCGTTAAGTTGACGATAATAATGGGCCCAATCGAGAAAGAATTGGAGTTTCAGGTGATTGATGTCACCTCGTCCTTCAACTTGCTGCTCGGAAGGCCTTGGATCCACACAGTGAAGGCCGTGTCCTCTACCCTGCATAGGAAGGTCAAGATGCCACTTCAAGACGATATCATCACACTAGAGGCCACCCCTATCACTGTGGCAAGCTGCAACGCTACGGGCCGGGCCGACCCGCGAGGATTTGATTTCGTGGGCATGATCGAAGAGGAATATCTCTTTAGGCCCTACATCACCACTAGCATCGACACGATGCTACAAAATTTGGGCTACTTGCCGGGGGCTACCTCGAGACCCTATCTTCCGGCCGGAAAGATCATCGAGGACCTAAATGATGGCGAATCGCAATTCGGCTTGGGGTATGCTATAACCCCGGAGAACGTGGTCCGGGCCGGTATTCAGAAGGCCACCAACCTCATCAAGGGTACTTACTTAGGCCCTTATAGCCTGAAGTTAACTGACTACTTCGCCACTCCTGTATTCGGGGCTATTCAAGTGGGCCTCTACCAACCCACAATCACATATCCCGAGACCAAAACGGCTCGGGAATGCAATTTCATCCCCGATGATATATTCACCCTTGTCCAAGCCGAGTCCAGGGAAGAGGAAAACAGCTCCGAGCCCGTGCTAGGGCTCCTATTCTGGGAAGACAAGGCCGTCCCCGCCCAAAAGGATGATCTGGTTAATCTGATCCTCCGCAGCAACCGGTTCGATCCAACGAAGCTGATCTCCGAAGTTGGGGCAAATACCGGGAAAAGGGCCTGGAAGAAGACCATCAAGTGGACCGACGGCCAAGGACGGGTCTACAAGCTAACCACGGCGAGGGAGACATGCCGGATACTGAGTCCGATTCTGAGTCAGAGTCAGAGTCGGAGTCTGAGTCCAAGTCTAGAGGGTTTGGTGCTAGAGTCCAATCTGTAACCCCTCTTCCTTTAGTCATTGGAGTCTCGGGGCCTGTCCCGAGAGCACTGCTTATCCCGCCACTGACCAACGATCAGAT
Source organism: Agrostemma githago (assembly GCA_958450325.1). Classification (NCBI taxonomy): domain Eukaryota; kingdom Viridiplantae; phylum Streptophyta; class Magnoliopsida; order Caryophyllales; family Caryophyllaceae; genus Agrostemma; species Agrostemma githago. Next base: position 52,426,052 of record OY288245.1, on the reverse strand, counting down.
GGCTGCTGTCTTCGAGCTATTCTCAAAATTTACCATTAATAATAATAACTAAAACCGTTCTGCTTACGACTTGTCTTATTTTCAAAATTATTTCAATTTCAAAAACTTTATATGCTATGACATTGACAAACCCGATGAACAGGTACCTCTTCCTCTGCATCTGATCGAGCAGCTCAAACAAAGGGAGTCCCGAGACCCGGTAATTGAAGAAACCGAGTCCATTAACGTGGGAACCACTTTAGAGCCCCAGATGCTTAAGTTGGGCCTATCCTTAGATCCCGAGGAGAGAAAAAAAATTCACAGACCTCCTCCAAGAGTTCAAAGACGTCTTCGCATGGTCCTACAAAGACATGCCGGGAATAGATCGGGAAATAGCTGAACACCGTATACCCATCAAAGATGGGTGTAAGTCGCTAAAACAGAAGCTCCGAAGAATGAGGCCCGAATGGTCTCTCAAAGTCAAAGAAGATGTCGACAAGCAATTCAAAGCGGGCTTTATACAAGTGTCTGAATATCTAGACTAGGTCGCAAACATCGTGCCGGTACCCAAGAAGGACGGCAAGGTGCGGGTATGTGTGGACTTCCGGGACCTTAACAAGGCCAGCCCAAAAGACGATTTTCCGTTACCACACATCGACATACTGGTGGTGTAGACACCTGCATTTTGACTGCCACGTGTCTATGGTAGTCTCCGAAAAACACCCGATGATGATCGGACGAAAACGTGACTTGGTATACTCGGATTTGGGCTCGGAATCAATAATATCCGACATGGACTTTTAACGGAGTAAAAATCTCACAAAACAGACCTCAAATCCAGGCCCAGTGCATTCCGGGTCAAATAAGACTAATTTGGGCCAAAACCGGCACCAAAAATGAATCCCGTCTTTTAGCGACCGGGTCAAAACCCGGTCAAAGACGAAACAGTCTCATAAATCTGCCAAATTCAGTTGGCGCACAAATTGAAATTCAAAAATCAATCAAAAAAAACAAGATCAATTCTTTCCTTATTTGTCTCGATTTGTTTGACCCACTCGATCGAGTGGATTGACCCACTCGGTCGAGTGGAGCGTCTTAAAACCGGGTTTGCCCCGTTTGCAAAGGCACTCGATCGAGTGCACTAGGGCCACTCGATCGAGTGTCCTTATGTCGTGGGGTAACGCCTATAAATACCCCACGACTCCCATCCATTTCACAACTTTTGCCAAGGGTTTTTACCTACACATTTACCCTACCTTCAACCCTATTTAATCTACACGACAAGCCTTAGCAACCCTAAGCAATACATACAAATACCGAGTCCTTCGTCCCTCGAAAAACCGACGTAATACACACACACACCCATAGACACCATAACTCGCGTACATCCTCGATACTCCGGCGTCCCGTCGCTATTTACGAGTCCATTTCCGAGGCCTATACCTAGCATGTATGTTGAGGGTGTCCTAAACCCCATTTCTATCTCTATTGCTCCGTCATTTTTATTTATTTATCGTATTTTGTATTGTAATCATAATCGTAGTAACACTAACACTAACATTTTTTATACTTTTGCATCTTTATTTTGGTATCATCATTTTATTACTAACATTAATAATACCGCGTATATATATATATTAATACTAAAAATCGGTTTTGAAAACGTTGGACTACGATGATCACCTAAGGTCTGTCTAATCCCTTTACGAGCAACGACGGAGGTGGAGCCCTTTCGAGGAGCCCCGCCCCAATGTACTCAAGGGCGTCACGTGACTGTGATCGTTCTAGTCGAACGTATTTAATCCCATTTCTATAATTGGTACGGAACCCGTTGACACGAAAACCAACATCACATAACTCGAAAGTGTTAGTTTCGATGTCGTGACGTAGAGGGACACATTTCGTTACTAATTCAAAATTTCTAATATAATAATAACGCTTTCGTAAAATCCCGACAACGGTATTATAATCGTATATACACGATTATAGTACCGGAGGTCAAGTTAAATTCAAATCGTGCGATATTTGTATTTAATTTGACCGACCGTCGATTTTAAACCAAAAAAAACGAAACGAGTTATCACTCGTACAGGGGCTACTCGACCGAGTACATATGCTACTCGATCGAGTAGCACCCAAAAAAATGGGCAGTAGCTACGTAAAAGACGCACTCGACCGAGTCACACCACGACTCGATCGAGTTGGTCCTGTAACCCATAAAACCGAGGGCTTTGACACACATTTCAAGCCTCGTCTTTTTATCGACTTTAGTCATCACGTGTAAAGACAATAATGTGACTCTCCTTTTTTCAAAACTCACACATATCACGACACGTAGAACGACTTTGACCGATCTCCTTCGTAGTGATAAGTCGGGACAAGACTACGGGATGTGGGATCGGGCTAGCAATACGCCACAGTCCCATGTTTCCGTCCTTCGTTTAGTACACAACATAATGTGTATTTAACCGGGGTTAGTCCATCTACACATTTCGCGGTCTAGTTTATATACGGGTCCGTTTCTAGTTAACGTCTACCATTTCCTATTCGATTATTCTATTTTATTGCTCGTTGTATTGTGAATTCTGGGTTGTATTCCGCCCATGTAATTTGTAATTTATTTACGAGTTTTCTATTTTTGATGTTTGCCATTTATTTATTTAAATGAACATCACATGCTAAATCACTTTGACGTGAATCAAGATGCATTAAATGACGTAGTTAACCAATAACTCGCATGCTTAGCCAAAAACGCTGTTTGCATATCATTTAATTATTTTACTAGCGCGCGTACACAAACACGAACGGTGTCTTAGTAGAGGCCGCCATGTGCGGGCGGGGTTGGGTGTCCTTAGTGGGCTTCCCAACACGTACCCTCACCCCTTACTCAGAACCTTTGGTTTCCGGATGTCCGAAACCCTTGGCGCACGAGAGTCATTCTATATACGAAAGCCGGTGTAAACGGTATCGATATTGCAATGCAAAGGGACGAGCCCCATAAACTCTAAAATCGAAGTGGGCTTACTTTGTGTATAGCCCATGACGACATAGAGTGGGCTCGTATGGTTCCGAATAACCACAAAATTCGGTGGCGACTCCATTTTGACTTAAATTTCGAACCCGAGAACAATCTTACCACGAGATTCATTCGCCTACCCAAACCCGCGCTTCGCCGCGTCGGGGTGGACCTACGTCATGTCCACAGTTTGGCGACTCCGCTGGGGATACCTGATGTACCACATGTCATCGGGGTTCCTAGGGTGAGACTCGAAGAGAAATCGTTCATAGATTAGTGTGCGCGCATTAGTTTAATGATTCGCGCATAACCCAAATTTGCCCGGGCCGGTTACTTGTGACCGACGTCCCACTATACCACGGTGCATTCCTACATGGGTGCGCTAAAGACATCGATGGTGGAACTCGTCTCGGTTTCGCGGCATGTCCTAAGACCAACTCGGCTTAGGGAGTCCGTCCATCACACGAGAAAGCCATCGTTGTTGGTATAGACCCTATTTTGACCGACCGAGACTTAGTGTAAAGCATACATAAGCGTCGTTATAATGCTTGTTTGACTACGTGCTACTTGGTTTCCGTGTCATTTTTCAAAAATCGTCATTTCACAAATGCATCTTTTCAAAATATCCAATTTCAAAAAACTCGGAATGCTGCCAAAATTTAGACTTACGATTTGACTCGAAATAGCCTATTTTTAGCCGGCATGCTTCCCATTTCAAATTTCGAATTTTCGATTCCCTTTCGATTTTCGAATTTTCAAAATTCAATTTCAATTTTCAAATCTTCGTGATGCCATTCGCGATTTTCAAATCTTCGAGATGCCATTCTCGATTTTCAAATCTCCGAGATGCCGTTTTCGATTTTCAAATCTTCGGGATCTTATTTTCGATTTTCAAATTTTCGGAAATTTATTTTTGATATTCAAATTTTCAAATTTTCAAAAATTCAACTCTTCAAAAAAAAAGCTCGGTCCTGTCGGCATGGTGTCAATTTCAAAATACGGGACCGTCTCCCATTTTTTCAAAATGCGAATTTACTCGCAACCATTCTAACATTTCAAAATGCCTGGTCCTATTGGCCCACTATTAATTTCAGGACCGTTCTCTCAATTTTCAAAATTCAATCATTTTTCAAAAACCTTCCTCATTATAGGACCTACTGTAATCTGTGTGTCGGGTCTTTCCATAATTTGTCGAAGGTCTATAGCGTCGAAACTCCGTCGATCCTACATCACGGGTTTCTTCCCTATCCTAGTCCGCCTTATCCTAAAGGCACAACCAACCAACACGAGTCATACACTCGTAAATGGAAGGTTCGTAAACACTCGAGTCCTAACTAGAAAGTCACACGCGATCTTTCCCACCGACAGGACGGTCCCCACGACCTTTCCTAGGGGAATTTTGTCCGTCTTTCAATCCGTTAGTCGAGTCATCCCAATTCAAGTCCTTTAACTTAAGGGTCTACCCTAATCACAGGGTCATCCTTATTCAAGTCAAGTCAAGGGTCTCTAGTGTCGAAACTCTGCCGATCTTACATCGCAAGTTTCTTCCCTTACCCGTCCACCTTTCCTCGAGCCCGAGTCAACCTTTTACAAGGCATAGCCCTGTAGCTAAAGGTTCGTGATCCTTACATCTAAGGGTCACTCGTCCGACACTCGAGTCTTAGCAAAACCTAGAATCTCACTTGGGGGCTATTCTCCGACGGAGTGATTAATCACAGTCACTCCGAGAATCACACCCTACGTGTTTGTCTTAAGAGAGTTTAACCCGAGTCAAACCCGAGTTGTCTTTCCTCCCGCGCTATTTCCTATGCCTTGGCGTATTCAAGTTCCGAAGCAACATTTCTGATTACGTGGGTATTCTCGCAGAGTATGGCATCCACAACCGGGAATAGGGACATGGAAAACACCATTAAGGAACTGAAGGCTTTGCTAGAAACAATGGTTAGTAGGCAGGCCATAACCGAAACTCATATAGGGTTCCTGAAAACCAACCAAGAGGCCATGAATGCTCGTTTAACTGTCATCGAACGGCAAGACCTCGATTCTGGATCAGTCAATACTGGGCCATTTGCCAAACTGATCAGCACGGTGCGTGAGCTCGAACAACAGTTCCATGCCTCCCAAGGGAATAACATTCATCCCGAGACTATACACCCATCAGTGAGAAACTACCAACAGATCTCAACTTAGAGGGGTTACCCATATTCGAAGGGACGGAGGATCCATTACTACACCTCCGAGCCTTCAAAGCATTCATGGCAATCAAGGGGGTCAAAGCCGACATGTTCATCAATTTGTTCGGCGCATCCCTCGGGAAATATCCAAAAGCCTGGTTCTATAGGCTTAATGCAAAAAGGTTCCCCACTTGGGAAGATGTGGCTACCGAGTTCGCTAAAAACTATTCTGATAATACTGAACTTCAGACTACCATGCGGACTTTAGAAGTCATGGCCCAAGATCCAACAGAGGGTTTCACCAAATACCTTCAACGTTGGCGGGCTGAGAGTGTTAAGCTGGTAGACAAGCCCAGTGAGAAGACACTAGTGGATGCATTCATCAACAACCTCCTACCCTCCTACCGCGTCCATCTTAGGTATGCCGGCATCTCAAACTTTGCTGTGCTTACCGAAATGGGCACTAGGATTGAAGACGATCTTCGACATAACGAAGATTTGGGTGAAGCTTCTACCGAAGGCTATACTGGACATCCACTTGAGTCCTTAGAAGCCGAAGACTACTGACAACCTCATCCAGGAGTCCAGATTTGATTTGAGTCCGAGTCTGAGTCCGAGTCTAGGATGTTCTATCCCTTTCAATTTCAAAGTCAGAGTCAGAGTCACCTGTATTCTGTCCTCTTTTTTTTTTCAATCCAATAAAATCAGCCTTTTCAATTTCTCATATATGCTTCCTTATGTGTTTCCGAGAACATGATGAACACCATCATACACTGTGAGCACATGCACGTGACTATTATAGGCACATCTATAATGACTGCAGGAACTGAGGCCCGTGTTTTCCTTTAACTGTTCCTTGTCTGGAATAGAAAGCCACATAACTACCCTTAGCAGGAGTGGTATCGAATCCTATGACAAATCTAGGTAGTCTCCTAGTTTGGGTTAAGGACGGGAGGCAAGCCCATTTCCCACATAAGCACCCCTCCAATAAGACTAACCAATCCCTATCTAAGGCGTTAGTCTGACTTGATGCCAAAAATACCCAGCTCGGGACGATGCTCCCACTAAGCCTGCTCGAAATTATGATGAGAATACCGAGATCCAAATCACCATGCTTACCGTAGAGTACTCCACCGCGAGTTGCACTCACACAAACATCAACTAGGCTTACACCTTAAAAAAGTTTAGCTCCACAAGCCTAATCCAACCGATGGGCCCACCCCCATATCCACCCACAACACCATAGGAGGGCAGCCGTAAAAAAAAAAAAAAAAAAATCAACAGTCCAAGAAAAAAAGCAAAAGGCCCAAAACAAAAGAGCTGGCCATCAAAAAAAGAACTCTCAGCATCCCCCGACCAGATACGGTCAATCCCACGACCGGGGCTAAGAGGTCAACCCAAAAAAAAAACAAAAAAATCAAATACCCATGACCGTGGTCAATGGTCAACACAAGTGAAAGCTCCTTGACCGGGGTACGATCAATTCAAAATTATCGATGCCCATACCATCAAATAGGGGAGAAACAACCAAGCTGGTCAGCTAACACCACACTTAGCCTTCCCACATTACAACCCTCAAGACCTTCCCGAGACCTAGGCTAAGAGACAGCCCAGAATTTTGAGGATTCAAGCTCCATAGGATACACCCTGACCATTAGGGCCAGACATGGAAATCAGATCCCGCATTATCAAACCTACCCCGATCGAAGTTCGAGTCATTATTACTCGGCTTCCCCATTTCCTACCACATTACGATACATTACCCTCGAAGCCTTAGCTCCACAAAATCGAGCTCCAGATTTCGAGTCATCAAAGCCACTTGCGACCTAGCTCCACATTTCCAAAAACATCCAAACCAGTTACCAACCCCGAACACGGGAACTCAACCTGCGGTCGGCATAGAACATGCCCGAATAGTTCACACCACCTCTGGGGGCTACCTCGGAGAACGCTCACAGTCACGGGATCAACATCCTAGCTGTTCTAGCCCTTTGATCAAGACATCATTGGGAATGCACCTAGCCTACACCATCACTATGGCTAGTTACACACAAAGCCCTAATAAACTAGGCACCATAATAATATCTTCCAATCCACTGAACTACGGCTTGGTTTGATTTCACTAAACGTGAATACGTAGGCAGCCTTTCAACAAAGGCACAACCACCCACATTGACACAAATTCAAAAAGCACCATCATTCCGGTCACGACACTGTCATGTTCTCAGCAGCTAGCTTTGTCGCCATGGGGGCTTCTCTCAGACAGAAGACCTTCATCCACTCACATAATCCAAATGACTTTCAAAAAAAACTAGCCTCCTTTCTTTAGTGTGTCCTAGTACTCGGCTCAGTCGAAGACGAGAATCCGTCAGGGATTCGAAGCGACACCAGGGATTGTACCCAAAACCAAAGATCCAAAAGAACATTAGTCTACAGCATTGCTACTGCTAAGCCTTGTCCTGCAGAAACAGTCTCATTACAGGCTACTGCAATTACCCTATATCACATCCTTCCCATTTCGATGTTCGACCGTGTTGCCACTCGCCTAGGCTATGGATTAGCGCAGCATAAGAGTCTTGTCGTCTTAGGTGGCCCACCCCCCTACCGAGTCACGGTCCAACCCCTCGAAAGTCCAGTCGTGTCTGTCAACTCGTCCTGTCACGTCCAGAGTCGAGTCTGTCCATATATCTCTCTTCAAATTCTCATTTTAAATTTGCAAAACTTAGCCATTTGATAAAATCCTTTTCGACAAGGTCAAATTTCGGTCTATTTATACTGCAAATTTCTTTTCTACCCCTTTCAATTTTGAAAACCTATCTCCTAGCACATGAGTTGCTTTCAGGACTTCGATTTCAAAATGAAGCAAAAACCATTTTCCCCAGCGCAAGCCAGTCTATAGATGCTAACTGCATTTCCTATGTGCTATCTTGCTATATACTATGGCTGCTATTTCTGCCTATGTATCTAACATTTCAGGTACCAGCATTGCTTCCCAACGGAACAACAAAGACGGTGTTTCTCCTGGAATGCTACGTCCAAGATGTGATGTGTCGGCATACGGGACTTCAGAAGCAAGTCCCCGCGCAGCTACTTTACTCCCCAGCACGAGTCAGTGTTTTGCCGATGTGTTACATGCAACTTGTCATGTGTCAGCATACAGGTACACTCCAGACTTCAGAAGCAAGTCTCCACGAAACTATCAAATTCTCCAACGAAGTCAGCTTTTCCCCGGTATGCTACATCCAAGATGTGATGTGTCGGCATACGGGTACGCCTACTCCCCAAGAAAGGCAAGTTTCACTCCCCACGAAGCACCATCATCAGCTCAGGTACCACTCAAGGCTTCAAAAGCAAGCTCGTGCAGCTCACATATCTCCCCAGCAGAACGTCCGAGGCGGCATTTTCCCCAAGATGGCACGAGATGAGCCCACATATAGGCGCGCCCAGGACTTATGCTACAAGTCTGACTCCTCGCGAAGCTATCATCATCAGGACAGGTATGACCCTCTGCTTATGGCTGGCGAGCCCTTCACGCGAGTCCACTGGACTATAAGTGACCCGACCGGAAGTCTACCAGGTCTTAACAGGCTTGGTAGCTACTCTGACTTTTGCCTTGTCCAAGCCTCAGTCAGAGTGGGGGCTCTGTAGACACCCGCATTTTGACTGCCACGTGTCTATGGTAGTTTCCGAAAAACACCCGATGATGATCGGACGAAAACGTGACTTGGTATACTCGGATATGGGCTCGGAATCAATAATATCCGACATGTACTTTTAACGGAGTAAAAATCTCACAAAACAGACCTCAAATCCAGGCCCAGTGCATTCCGAGTCAAATAAGACTAATTTGGGCCAAAACCGGCACCAAAAATGAATCCCGTCTTTTAGCGACCGGGTCAAAACCCGGTCAAAGACGAAACCGTCTCATAAATCAGTCAAATTCAGTTAGCGCACAAATTCAAATTCAAAAATCAATCAAAAAAAACAAGATCAATTCTTTCCTTATTTGTCTCGATTTGTTTGACCCACTCGATCGAGTGGATTGACCCACTCGGTCGAGTGGAGCGTCTTAAAACCGGGTTTGGCCTGTTTGCAAAGGCACTCGATCGAGTGCACTAGGGCCACTCGATCGAGTGTCCTTATGTCGTGGGGTAACGCCTATAAATACCCCACGACTTCCATCCATTTCACAACTTTTGCCAAGGGTTTTTACCTACACATTTACCCTACCTTCAACCCTATTTCATCTACACTACAAGCCTTAGCAACCCTAAGCAATACATACAAAAACCGAGTCCTTCGTCCCTTGAAAAACCGACGTAATACACACACACACCCATACACACCATAACTCGCGTACATCCTCGATACTCCGCCGTCCCGTCGCTATTTACGAGTCCATTTCCGAGGCCTATACCTAGCATGTATGTTGAGGGTGTCCTAAACCCCATTTCTATCTCTATTGCTCCGTCTTATTTATTTATTTATCGTATTTTGTATTGTAATCATAATCGTAGTAACACTAACACTAACTTTTTTTATACTTTTGCATCTTTATTTTGGTATCATCATTTTATTACTAACATTAATAATACCGCGTATATATATATTAATACTAAAAATCGGTTTTGAAAACGTTGGACTACGATGATCACCTAAGGTCCGTCTAATCCCTTTACGAGCAACGACGGAGGTGGAGCCCTTTCGAGGAGCCCCACCCCAATGTACTCAAGGGCGTGACGTGACCGTAATCGGTCGTAGTCGAACGTATTTAATCCCATTTCTATAATTGGTACGGAACCCGTTGACACGAAAACCGACATTACATAACTCGAAAGTGTTAGTTTCGATGTCGTGACGTAGAGGGACACATTTCGTTACTAATTTAAAATTTCTAATATAATAATAACGCTTTCGTAAAATCCCGACAACGGTATTATAATCGTATATACACGATTATAGTACCGGAGGTCAAGTTAAACTCAAACCGTGCGATATTTGTATTTAATTTGACCGACCGTCGATTTTAAACCAAAAAAAACGAAACGAGTTATCACTCGTACAGGGGCTACTCGACCGAGTACATATGCTACTTGATCGAGTAGCACCCAAAAAAATGGGCAGTAGCTACGTAAAAGACGCACTCGACCGAGTCACACCACGACTCGATCGAGTGGGTCCTGTAACCCATAAAACCGAGGGCTTTGACACACATTTCAAGCCTCGTCTTTTTATCGACTTTAGTCATCACGTGTAAACACAATCACGTGACTCTCCTTTTTTCAAAACTCACACATATCACGACACGTAGAACGACTTTGACCGATCTCCTTCGTAGTGATAAGTCGGGACAAGACTACGGGATGTGGGATCGGGCTAGCAATACGCCACAGTCCCATGTTTCCTTCCTTCGTTTAGTACACAACATAATGTGTATTTAACCGGGGTTAGTCCATCTACACATTTCGCGGTCTAGTTTATATACGGGTCCGTTTCCAGTTAACGTCTACCATTTCCTATTCGATTATTCTATTTTATTGCTCGTTGTATTGTGAATTCTGGGTTGTATTCCGCCCGTGTAATTTGTAATTTATTTACGAGTTTTCTATTTTCGATGTTTGCCATTTATTTATTTAAATGAACATCACATGCTAAATCACTTTGACGTGAATCAAGATGCATTAAATGACGTAGTTAACCAATAACTCGCATGCTTAGCCAAAAACGCTGTTTGCATATCATTTAATTATTTTACTAGCGCGCGTACACGAACACGAACGGTGTCTTAGTAGAGGCCGCCATGTGCGGGCGGGGTTGGGTGTCCTTAGTGGGCTTCCCAACACGTATCCTCACCCCTTACTCAGAACCTTTGGTTTCCGGATGTCCGAAACCCTTGGCGCACGAGAGTCATTCTATATACGAAAGCCGGTGTAAACGGTATCAATATTGCAATGCAAAGGGACGAGCCCCATAAACTCTGAAATCGAAGTGGGCTTACTTTGTGTATAGCCCATGACGACATAGAGTGGGCTCGTATGGTTCCGAATAACCACAAAATTCGGTGGCGACTCCATTTTGACTTAAATTTCGAACCCGAGAACAATCTTACCACGAGATTCATTCGCCTACCCAAACCCGCGCTTCGCCGTGTCGGGGTGGACCTACGTCATGTCCACAGGTGGATAACACGGCCGATCATGCCCTTCTATCTTTCATGGACGGGTATGCCGGATACAATCAAATCAAAATGGCGGAAGAGGATTTGAGTAAGACCACCTTCATTACACCTTGGGGTACTTACTGTTACACCGTCACGCCATTTGGGCTTATCAACGCCGGGGCCAATTATCAACGGATCGCCACTACCTTACTACACGATTTGATGCATAAGGAAGTGGAGGTTTATGTGGGCGACATGATCGTCAAATCCAAGGACCGAAGCAGGAACATCTCGGCCCTAAGAAAGTTCTTCACCAGACTGCGTAAGTATAACATGAGACTGAACCCTCAAAAATGTAGTTTCGGTGTAACGTCGGGCAAGTTACTGGGCCACATCGTTAGCCAACGCGGCATCAAGGTTGACCCAGCTAAAATCAAGGCCATCACCGAGATGCAACCACCCAAAACCGAAAAAGAAATAAGGGGGTTTCTCGGGAAAGTCCAGTACATCAGCCGGTTCATTTTAAAGCTAACCATGCTATGCGAGCCCATTTTCAAGAAACTGAAGATAGGAGATGGACTTTGATGCTCGCGGAGTTTGACCTCAAATTTGTGCAATTAAAAGCCATCAAGGGCCGGGTAGTGGCAGAATTACTGGCCGATAGTCCGATACCTGAAGAGGGCCACACCGATACATGGGCCTTTTCTGATGAAGACATATTCCATACCGACACCGAAACATGGGATTTGTATTTCGATGGGGCATCCAACTTCCGTGGATTTGGGGTCGGAATTCTGTTAATCTCGCCACAAGGGGAACATACCCCGTTATCCATTAAAATGGACTTTGACGTGACTAATAACGCAGCCGAATATGAAGCAAGCGTCCACGGGTTGCAAGCCGCCGCTGATTTAAGAGTAACGAATCTCCGGGTCCACGGTGACTCATCATTGGTCATCAATCAAGCGCTCCAAAAATGGTAAACTCGGAACGCCAATCTCGTGGCTTACCAAGCACGAGTACGGGTTCTAGAGAAACAATTCCGGAAGGTAGAATATATCTATCTACCCCGGGAAGAAAATCAATTTGCGGATGCACTTTCCAAATTGGCAACTTTACTGAATATCCCGGAGCATCTAACTAGCATGCCCATCTGCGTCGAAGACGGTCCGAGGCGGCCTATATCCACGCCATCCAGGATATCGAGATAACTGACCCAGAACCTTGGTATCAGGCCGTTCTGACTTACTTGACAACGGGAGAGTATCCCTCGGAAATTGAAAACCGGGCCAAGAAGGCCTTACGAAGATTGGCAACCCAATTTGTCCGTACGGACGACGGGCAGTTATACAAAAAGACGGCACAGGGGGCTCTCCTCCTGTGTATCGATAGAATACAGGCCGAAAAGGTCATAGCCGAGGTACACGATGGCGAAAATGGCCCACATATGAATGCCCATATGTTAGCCCGGAAAATTAGAGGCTCGGATATTACTGGAACACCATGGAAGCAGACTGTCAGCTATATGTCAAACACGGCCATAACTGTTAGATCTTTGCCAATGTACAACACATGCCGTCTTCCCTACTATACACATTGACATCACCATGGCCATTTTCGACGTGAGGCATTGATATAATTGGCAAGGTGCACCCTTCCGGGACGGGAGGTCACTGTTTCATTTTGGTAGCTATCGATTATTACACAAAATGGGTCGAAGCTGAGTCATATCGCATCTTGAACGCCAAGCATGTGGCCAAATTTATCCAGAATAAGATCATATGCCGATACGGAATCCCACACGAGTTTATCAGTGACCACGGGACCCACTTTGAAGCTGAAACCGCTGCATAGCTAGCGAAATACGAAATTCAGAGGCATACATCTTCACCCTACCGTCCCCAAAACAAATGGAGCGGTAGAAGCGGCTAATAAATCAATTGTCACCATACTTAAAAAGATGGCTGAGAATTATCGGGACTGGCCCGACAAAATACCTTTTGCCCTATGGGGGTACCGGACGTCAATTCGCACCGCGACCGGAGCAACTCCATATTATCTGACATATGGAATGGAGGTGGTCCAACCGGTCGAGTTAGAAGTGCCATCCCTCAGGATTTTACTCGAGAGCCAAGTGCCGGAAGCGGATTGGGTTCAAACCCGATATGATTCGCTAGTCCTTCTAGACGAACGACGATCCCGGGCCCTCAACAATATCCAAATATATCAAAAGAGGATCCAACGGGCTTTCAACAAAAGAGTTAGCCCCAGAAACATCAAAGAAGGGGATCTGGTCCTAAAATCGGTTTGTTCCTTACTACCGGTTGACCCAAGAGGAAAATTCTAACCCAATTGGGCTGGGCCATACTTAGTCAAGAAGGTCCTATCCGGAGGCGCGGTGATGCTGACAGACCTGGACGGGAACGATTTTGTCAACCCGACCAACTTGGACCAGTTGAAGCGCTATTACCCGTAAACCTTATCTCAATGTCATTTGCAAAAATTTATAAAAATTTGTTTTTATAAATTTTCAAAAAATTATAAGCAAGTCAATAAGTTAGAATTAATTATTCTACCGTCGCTCATATCGAACTCATAGTCTTGATGTATTTCGAAAATTGCAAAAAAATCATATTTTTGAACTACGTTTGGTTTGATTCCGCTAAACGTGAATACGTAGGCAACCCCTCAAAAGGGTACAACCACTGCAATAACGAAAAGATGGGAACAGTATTCAATAATATGTCTTTTATTAAAATCTCGATAAACTCGAGAAGCCCAAAAAGAAAAGAAAAAAAAAACGCCGGAAACGGCAAACATACAAAAATCACATCACAAAAAATAGTAATAATACTTAAATAATACAAAGGAGACTAATATTCGTGCATTTTGCCCTTTCCTTTGTCCTTCGGGTCACGTGGAGCCCGAGGTCGCCGAGGCGGGGGCGAGCGTTCCCGAATCACAAGGGGAACCTCCTTAGCTCGAACTCGTTTCTTCGACAACGGGTCTTCTGCTATTGTCACCGGTCGAAGTCGAGCCCGTACGTGCTCAGGTAGCCTGTCTCGCGGGCCAAGTCGGTCCTGCACTTCCAGTCTTGGGCCAAGTCTCCTTTCCAAGTCAGTCTGGGGGCTCACTTTCCCCCGAGCACCTTTAGCACTAGGCCCTCCAACTTGAGTCTTGCTCTTCTTTTTCTGACCTGACATTAGACGGACCAGGGTAGCCGGAGTGTCACCTTCATCAAAAAAGCCCCTATTATCTTTGACTTGTTCCCTCCGTAGCAGGTCAAAAGCTTCATCAACCTTCAAAGCGGCTCGGGCTTTGGCGTTATCTGCATTGGTCCACTTCACATAAGAGTCTGAAACCCAGATTGAGTGACGAGATTTGGGAATGGGCCAAGTGTGCCGGGTGTACCATCTTTGCATCCAAGTATCACACATCACATTAGTCATTTGGGTAGATTCACTCACAACTGCTTCAACTTCTGGGATTCGTTGGGTCCAACCATACTGCCTTAGTATGCGATCCGGGTAGAGATAAACTGTCTGCCTGAAAGACAATATTACCTGATTACGAGCTTTGTCCCTCGGGTCCAAGCCTGTCCAAACATAAATGGGCCACCATGGCACTACCTATCGAAACAATGGACCGCCGTGAAAAGACAACACCTCATCCCAATACTTCTGAGTAATTTGGCGAGAAAAATCGATAGCCCGCCTCCTTGTCATCACTTGATTATGACAATAGTTGCTCGCGTCAAGGGGAGGATCTATCACTGATAACCTCTCATATAACCAAATCTTAAAAAAGAAACAAAATATGAGTTTCCGAGACAAAATGGGCGTCCGCCTAAGGGCACTCGATCGAGTGCCTAGGGGTCACTCGATCGAGTGGTACCTCTAAGCACGAACATGGGGCTTTTTACGAGGGCACTCGATCGAGTGCCAGGGTGACTCGATCGTGTGCCCACTGCAGCAGAGAAATCGCGAAAAAGAAAAAAAATCAAAAATCGAGAAATCGGAAAAAATCAGGAAAATTCGAAGTGATATACCTGCATTAAACGCGTGCTTCCGGTTAGACGGACCGACGAATCTCTCTTGCTATTGTCCAAGCCTTGGATGATTTCACCCGTGATAAGCCAAGCCAGACTGTGCTCTGTCTCCATTAGGTCAACCACGGTAAAAAGACGAACGTCGCCCATGCACGATAGCAAATCCATGTGACCTTCAAAAGCGTAAACACGGAGCATACAAAAAGAGAAAGCCCTACGGCTATGAATCGGTATGACCCGGACATCATGCGGGTTCATAAATTTCTCAGCCAGATCAATCAAAGAAATTGTGTTGTTATCCCTGGCCATTCGAGATACCTCATTGTGAGAGAGCCCTAAAAATTCTTGAAGTTTCCTCCTCGGGTCATAAACCGAATACGGGACGACAGAACGAAGTATCGGGTTCATCCTTCTATAGCAGCAATCTCCTTAGGTAAAGGACAAACTTCTCCCCGGGGAAAGGCAAAGACATGATATGTGTTGTCCCAATAGGACAAACAAGCATCAAGGAAGTAGCGATCAACTTGCATTTGATGGAATAGATACAGCTGAGTAATACCCGTCTGATTAAGAGCCACCCTATCCGTGTCCCTAAAACGTCGGGACCATTCTTGCAGCTTCACGGCCAATCGATCGATTCCCATCGTTGAAGTTCTTGAAAGAAAATAAAGAGACTTTCTTTTTTCTTTTTGAGAAGGGATGAATTGTGAGGAAGTTGTGAATAAAATCAAAGACAATGGAGGGCTATATATAGCATCAAGGCCTACAACCCTCTTTCCATATCTTCTTCCCACAAAAGTTTCCTAATTCGAACAAGGCTTAAACATACGAGCCTAGTCCCGATACTAGCACGGATTCAGTCATCCTGAACTTTCCTAAATTTTTTAGGAGTCAAAAATTTCAAAATTTCAAAAATTTCAAAAACTCAAAAATTCAAAAATCATTTTCCCCAGCGCGAGTCATATTTGTTTCACCTACATGTTGCATGCAAAATTTTATGTAACTTATACAGGTACAATTCAAGACCGCGTAACTCACATATCTCCCCAGCGGAAAGCCCAAGGCGGCACTTTTCACGGGATGGGCCCACACACAGGCGCACCCATGATGTAACACCCTCGTTTATCCAAGAGCCTTAACTAAGCCTTCCCGGATAAATGAGAGTGTTACTATCTCGGGTTAACCGAGGAAGTAGTCCCATCACAAAACAATACTGAAACACAATCGAGTTTAATAAATTATTCAAAGGATGCTAACCAAGTTCGAGAACTAAGTATGGTTACAAAAACTCAAAACGACTACATGAATTAAACGGTCTATTAAGTACTAATAATGGAAATATGCTAAGAGTATAACAACGATGGCCACACACTCCCTTCCCGAACAACAATTTCCTTCAGTTAAGCATACATCAACGGTCCATATCTGCATCAATACTCTGCTCCCCAAAAGACCGTAAATGTCAATTGGATCGTCGCAGGCCACCAATAAAATAGGGTGACAAATTAGACAATGAAAACACGATTAGAAAATGCTAACAATAATATACAAGTACGGAATGTGAACCGACAATTCTCAACCATTTTAGTACCATCATCGGTACCAATTAACATTATTCCCATCTCAATATTCTCATCTCAACTCTTCTGGCAGGCCCTTTCATTCCGAGTGTGCACACCCCCCGCAGGTTCAGCAACCCGCGAGGAGAAATCAGGGAGGGGAACTTGATCAAAGGTCCCGGCTAGGTCTAAAGCTAGCCTCACCAACTCCAATATATCAATATTCAACAATCATTCTTCCATCAATATTCAACATTAATCTTATTATCACAATATCACGTCGTACTCGTAATTCATATATGCATAATAATATTAATATATTCTAAGTAAGGAGAACCTTACCTAATTAGCAGGTCACCACAACGTCGCTAGTATAACTCACGAAGGAAATTCTACGAAGTCCGATCCTAGTAAAATATTGTTGTGGACATGACATAGGTCCACCCCGACGCGGCCTTTACTAAGATATTGTTCGTTTTTGGTGTACACGGGTTAGTTCGACGGTTGAATGATATGCAAACATTATTTTCCCTAGACATGTGAGAGAAAAATAAAATGGGTTGCTAAGTCGTTTAATGCATATTAAACTAATAACGTCAAACTTATTTTAGCATGTGAATTCGTTTTAGTCTAATAAAACGATAAAAACAAATAAAAAGCTACAAACACGAGAAAACGAGTTAGTAACGATGAATAAATTGAATAAAAGACATAAATAAATAAGATGCATGATTTTGGAAAATATTTATGGCACGTGATTGATTAACACGTTTTGATCGAGGTCGAAAAAAGAATTTATTGAAGTATGTCGCGAAGGTCGCATTTTAATATAATATTCGAGAAGAATTAAAAATAAAAACGAAGAAAACAAAAAAAAAGGGGGAGGCCGTGAACCGGCTGCCGCGCGGGTCGCCAGACCGGCGCGCGACCCGCGTGGTAGCCTGTAGGATTTTTTTATTTGTCGAAAAGTCGTTAATTTTTATAAATCGCGTACAAATATGGATTAATTTATACTCGATTTATATTTTCGATACTCGTCGTATCCGATAATTGATTATGGAATCAATATCAAATAGTTAGAATGATTTTAGAAAAAGTTTTAAAAAAAGTTTGTTTTGAACGAAAACGTAAAAAAAAAGAACTTTGAACGAGAAATATGTTAATTCCCTCCGCGTTTTAAAATCATCGAATTTTGTACATAAAAAAGGTAAAAATTTTGTTAGCATCAACGAGAATAAATTTAATTTAGTTCTTGTAGATACGATATACGATTAGAGAATCGATATCTTATTTTAGGAACGTTATAAAAAAGTTTTTATTAACGAAAATAAATATGATGCGACGAACGACCCGTAATAAATATGAGACGAACGATGACCCGAAATAAATAAAAAAAAGACGGACGAAAAAGGTAATAAAAAAACGTGAGATAGGGAGAGAGAAAGGAAAAGAGTCGGGTTTGATTTACACCCTCAACCTACATGCTTTGTGTTCTCGGAATAAGGCTCGTCGGACGGTAGCTTAGGTTCGGGAGCGTCGAGATGATGTGGATGAGTTAAGGTGTCGGTTTTTGAAGTGTTTTTATGTGTGTGTAGGCGTGGGTTCGGCCGGTTTGGACGGGATTGGTTTCGTCGGATTCTTGGAACTATTTCGGGATTACGTCGGGATTTTGGACGTCATTTTTGGCTGCTGAAAATTTGTGATTTTTTCGGTATTTTCTGTCTTAAAAACCTTATATTTTGTGTTGGACGGGATGTCCTATTTATAAGAATCGAGGTGGTCTTGCTTGTGTGACAAGAAACACCGGTTTGGATAGGAAATACGAGAGTTCGTAAGGGAATAAACTTCTCGTTTCTTAGTGGGAAAGCCAAAAACTCGGCTGGTGGGGGAGGTATCTCGGCTGTTTCAGCCGAGTATCTGAGCTCGGGTGATACTTTGTTTCGGTTTCCGGATAGAATTCCTACTTGAGATCGAATTCTATCCTTAAACGGATTTGTTTAATATTTGTGAAAGCTGATTTTTGTAGTGTTTCAGTCCGAATTGGACGTGTAATGACACGGCCAGACCGCGTGACTCGGGAAAAAATATCTTTGACCGGGTTTAACTCGGTCGCTAAAAGACGGTTTTACCCCCGGTGTCGGAATCGACCCAAATTAGTCTTATTTGACTCGAAACGACCCACTGGGCCTGAATTTGAGGTCCGTTTTGTGAGATTTGTACACCGTAATAAGCCTAAACCAAATGTCCATGATTTCGAGCTCATATCCGAGCCCATTAAAGCACGTTTGCGTCCTATCATCATTGGGTGTTTGGCGGGACCTACTATAGACACCTGGCGGTCAAAATGTGGGTGTCTATAGAGCCCCCACTCTGACTGAGGCTTGGACAAGGCGAAAGTCAGAGTAGCTACCAGGCCAATCGAGGATTAAGACCTGGCAGACTTCCGATCGGGTCGTTTAGAGTCCATTAGACTTGCGTGAAGGGCTCGCCAGCCATAGGATAGAAATCATACCTGGATAGATGTTGATAATGGCGCGGGGACTTTCTACTAAAAAAGTCTTGGATTTGTCTGGTTGCAGACAATTTCCATTTTGAAATTGCGCGGGAGCTCCTATTAGAAGCTGCGGATGTACCGCTTACTGATACATCCGATTCCTTAGCGAAAATGTTGCTTGAATTTTCACTGAGAACTTTGATAATTCTCCGGGAGTCTTGGGATACATGTCTGTTTTGCATGCAACATACAGATAAAACATCGACTCGTGATGGGGGAGAAAAATGATTTTTTTGACTGATTTTTTTTTGAAAAAAAACCGATTTTTTTTTTGAAAATGGCGGAAATTTTGAAACATTTGGAAGAAAAGGAATGTTTGGGATGACTTGAATCCTGATCAGATTCTGACACGGATTCCTAAAAATATGGTTAGGCC
This sequence comes from Agrostemma githago, assembly GCA_958450325.1. Classification (NCBI taxonomy): domain Eukaryota; kingdom Viridiplantae; phylum Streptophyta; class Magnoliopsida; order Caryophyllales; family Caryophyllaceae; genus Agrostemma; species Agrostemma githago. The sequence goes on along the minus strand of OY288245.1, from coordinate 52,406,186 downwards.
TGTATGCCTAGATGAAGTGGGAGATATACCGACAGACTCGACTCTGGACGTGACCGGACGAGTCGGCAGACACGACTGGACTCCCTAAGGGTTGGACCGTGACTCGGTAGGGGATGGGCCACCTAAGATGACAAGACTCTTAAGTTGCGCTATTCCGTAGCCTAGGCGAGTGGCAACATGGTCGAATCCTCAGAGTGAGATTGTTTCCGTACGACAGGGCTTTGTGGTAGCAATGCCGTAATTTTTTTTGGTTTCGGGGCATGTTCCCAAAGTAGGTGTTGTCTCGAGTCTCTGACAGATTCTTGTCTTCGACTGGCCGAGTACTAGGACACACTATAGAAAGGAGACTAGATTTTGGAGGTATATTGGATTATGTGAATGGATGGAGAACTTCTGCCTAAGAGAAGCCCCCGAGACGACAAAGCTAGCTGCTGAGAACATGACAGTGTCGTGACCGGAATGATGGTGTTTTTTTGAATTTGTGTCAATGTGGGTGGTTGTGCCTCTGTTGAAAGGCTGCCTACGTATTCACGTGTAGTGAAATCAAACCAAGCCGTAGTTCAGTGTTGAAAAATGTATTATGGTGCCTAGTTTATTAGGGCTTTGTGTGTAACTAGCCACAGCAATGGTGTAGGCTAGGTGCATTCCCAATGATATCTTGACTAAAGGGCTAGAATAGTTAGGATGTTGATCCTGTGACTGTGAGCGTTCTCCGGGGTAGCCCCTAGAGGTGGTGTGAACTATTTGGGCGTGTTCTATGCCGACCGCAAGTTGAATTCCCGTGTTTGGGGTTGGTAACTGGTTTAGATATTTTTTTTGGAAATGTGGTGCTAGGAAGTAAGTGGCTTTGATGGTTCGAAATCTGGAGCTCGATTTTGTGGAGCTAAGGCTTCGAGGGTAAGGTATTGTAATGTGGTAGGAAAGAGGGAAGTCGAGTAATAATGACTCGAACTTCGATCGGGCAGGTTTGATAATGCGGGATCTGATTTCCATGTCTGACCCTAATGGTTAGGGTATCCTATGGAGCTTGAATCCTCGAAATTCCGGGCTGTCTCTAGCCTAGGTCTCGAGAAGGTCTTGAGGGTTGTAATGTGGGAAGGCTAAATGTGGTGTTAGCTGACCAGCTTGATTGTCACTCCCCTATTGGATGGTATTGATAATTTTGAATTTGACCGTACCCCGGTCAAAGGATTTTTACTTGAGTTGACCGTTGACCACGGTCATGGGTATTTGATTTTTTTGATTGACCTCTTAGTCCCGGTCATGGGTTTTTTTTGAATTTTTGCTGGTTGACCTCTTAGCCCCGGTCATGGTTTTTTTTTTTGAATGTTGGTTGACCTCTCAGCCCCGGTCATGGGTTTCTTGAATTTTGGTTGACCTCTCAGCCCCGGTCATGGGTTTTTTGAATGTTGGTTGGACTAATACCAAAGGTAGGGATCGATTTATCGGATGGGTGATTATTGTGGGAAATGGGCTTGCCTCCCGTCTTGGACCCAAACTAGGAGACTACCTAGATTTGTCATAGGATTCGATACCGCTCCTACTAAGGGTGGTTATGTGGCTTTCTATGTCAGACATGGAACAGGTAAAAGGAAAACATGGGTCTCGATTTCCTGCAGTCGTTATAGATGTGCCTATAATAGTCACGTGCATGTGCTCACAGTGTATGATGGTGTTCATCATGTTCTCGAAAACACATAAGGAAATATATGAGAAAATAGAAAAGCTGATTTTATTGAAATGTGAAAAGAGGACAGAATGCAAATGACTCTGACTTTGACTTTGACATAAAATAGTGATCCTAGACTCGGACTCAGGCTAGGACTTGAACCAAATCTAAACTCTCGGATAATGTTGTCATTTGTCGTCGGCTTCTGAGGACTCGAGTTGATGTCCAATATAGCCTTCAATGGAAGCTTCACCCGGATCTTCATTGTGTCGAAGATCATCTTCAATCCCAGTGCCCATTTCGGTAAACACTGCAAAGTTGGAAATGCCGGCATACCGAAGATGGATGCGGTAGGAAGGTAGGAGGTTGTTGATGAACGCCTCCACTAGTGTCTTCTCGTTGGGCTTGTCTACCAACTTCACACTCTCGGCCCTCCACCTTTGAAGGTACTTAGTGAAACCTTCCTTGGGCTCTTGGGCCATGACTTCTAAAGTACGCATCGTGGTCTGGATCTCGGTATTATCGGCATAATTCCGAGCGAATTCCGTTGCCACGTCATCCCAAGTCTTGTACTTCTTGGAGTCAAGCCTGTAGTACCAGGCTTTCGGGTGCTTCTCGAGGGAGGAAGCAAACAGGTGCTTGAACATGGTTGATTTCACTCCTTTGATGGCCATGAATTCTTTGAAAGCCCGGATATGTAATATCGGGTCTTCAGTCCCGTCGAACATTGGTAGGCCCGTCAGGTTGAGGTTAGCGGGCAGCTCGTCGGTCAAAGGTGAATAGGAACGAGCATTTTCCGTATGGATTGAATTGTTGGTCGACAGGTGGACCTGTTCCTCCAGCTTGCGGACTGCGTTGGCCAGTTCAGCTATGGGCCCAGTGGTTTTATTCCCGACCTTAGGAGTCCTTTGTTCCAAGGCACTCAAACGGGTAGCAATGGCGGTTTGGTCTCCCCTCATCTGGTTCAGTTGATCTTGGATCTTGGCCAACGAGGCGGTTAGTTGATCAATGGAGTCCTTAGTCATGGTTCGGGTGAAGGGCGGCCTGTCTGTAAGAATACCGCGTAATCAGGAAAGTTGCTTCGGAACTCAAATACACCAAGGCATAGGAAATAGCGCGGGAGGAGAGACGACTCCAGTTAGACTCGGGTTAGACTCTCCTAAGACAAATATGCGGGGTATGATTCTCGGGGTGATTATGATTAATCGCTCCGTCGGAGAATAGCCCCCAAGTGAGACTAAGGGCTCAGACAGGACTCAGATGGTGTGACACCTAAGTGACTCGAAAGTGGGATACATGAGACAACACGTGTAAGACCTGATCTTTAGAGCAACCGTGATTGACCGCTGTGCTGAAGGGTAGCCCCCGAGTGGGGCTGAAGACCGACTCCTAGATGGGTGACTCGTGGATGGTGGGCTTTCTTTAGGATTTCGGCAGAATGGGCCTAGTCCCGTGTGAAGAAAGACCTACGTGTGAGCTAAATCCAGACTTTGAACTCGATTGTGTAAGTGGGCTTCCCTTTGTAGGAGTTTGTCCTACTTAGGTGGGTCGTGCCTTGATTAATAAGGCGGACTTGGGATGGGGTGGAAACCCGTGATGTAAGATCGACGGAGTTTCGACGCTATAGACTCTTACTACTTATGACAAGACCCGACACTGCTAAATACGGGAAGTCCAAAGAAGAAGAAGGTTTGAAAAGAGGATTTTGAATTTGAAAACCGAGCAAAGTCGGGTTGGACGGCCCAATCTTTTTTTGAAAATCGGAAAAAAGGTTTATCGGGCCGAGTTTTGAATTTTTGAAAAGGTTTGTACAGCATACCGGCTAAAAATAGGCTATTTTGAGTCAAAATCATAAGTCCTAAATTCGGTAGCTTTCCGGGTTTTGAAAAATGGATGGTTTTCGAAAAAAGGTGCAAGTTTTTTTTTTGAAAACACGGTTTTTTGAAAAAAAGGATGAGACACGGACCAAGTAGCATGTAGTCACGGAAACAGTATAACGACGCCATGTATGCTCTTAGTCTAAGTCTCGGTCGGTCTAATAGGGTCTATACCAACAACGATGGCTTTCTCGTACTGAGGACGGACTCCCTAAGCCGAGTGGGTCTTAGGACATACCGCAAAACCTAAACGAGTTCCACCATCGATGTCTTTAGTGGGTCCAACTGGGAACGCACCGTGGTATAGTGGGACGTCGGTCACAAGTAACCGGCCCGAGAAAGATTGGGTTATGCATGGCCCATTGAACTAAAACGTGTACATTACTATTCGAACGATTTCTTTTCGAGTCTCACCCTAGGGATGCCGATGGTAAGTGACTCATCAGTTGATCCCCAGCGGAGTCGCCAAATTGTGGACATGACATAGGTCCACCCCGACGCGGCCTTTACTAAGATATTGTTCATTTTTGGTGTACACGTGTTAGTTCGACGGTTGAATGATATGCAAACATTATTTTCCCTAGACATGTGAGAGAAAAATAAAATGGGTTGCTAAGTCGTTTAATGCATATTAAACTAATAACGTCAAAGTTATTTTAGCATGTGAATTCGTTTTAGTCTAATAAAACGATAAAAACAAATAAAAAGCTACAAACACGAGAAAACGAGTTAGTAACGATGAATAAATTGAATAAAAGACATAAATAAATAAGATGGATGATTTTGGAAAATATTTATGGCACGTGATTGATTAACACGTGTTGATCGAGGTCGAAAAAAGAATTTATTGAAATATGTCGCGAAGGTCGCATTTTAATATAATGTTCGAGAAGAATTAAAAATAGAAAACGAAGAAAACAAAAAAAAGGGGGGAGGCCGTGAACCGGCTGCCGCGCGGGTCGCCTGACCGGCGCGCGACCCGCGTGGTAGCCTGTCGGATTTTTTTATTTGTCGAAAAGTCGTTAATTTTTATAAATCGCGTACAAATATGGATTAATTTATACTCGATTTATATTTTCGATACTCGTCGTATCCGATAATTGATTATGGAATCAATATCAAATAGTTAGAATGATTTTAGAAAAAGTTTTAAAAAAAGTTTGTTTTGAACGAAAACGTAAAAAAAAAAAGAACTTTGAACGAGAAATATGTTAATTCCCTCCGCGTTTTAAAATCATCGAATTTTGTACATAAAAAAGGTAAAAATTTTGTTAGCATCAACGAGAATAAATTTAATTTAGTTCTTGTAGATACGATATACGATTAGAGAATCGATATCGTATTTTAAGAACGTTATAAAAAAGTTTTTATTAACGAAAATAAATATGATGCGACGAACGACCCGTAATAAATATGAGACGACCGATGACCCGAAATAAATAAAAAAAAGACGGACGAAAAAGGTAATAAAAAAAACGTGAGATAGGGAGAGAGAAAGGAAAAGAGTCGGGTTTGATTTACACCCTCAACCTACATGCTTTGTGTTCTCGGAATAAGGCTCGTCGGACGGTAGCTTAGGTTCGGGAGCGTCGAGATGATGTGGATGAGTTAAGGTGTCGGTTTTTGGAGTGTTTTTATGTGTGTGTAGGCGTGGGTTCGGCCGGTTTGGACGGGATTGGTTTCGTCGGATTCTTGGAACTATTTCGGGATTACGTCGGGATTTTGGACGTCGTTTTTGGCTAATGAAAATATGTGATTTTTTCGGTATTTTCTGTCTTAAAAACCTTATATTTTGTGTTGGACGGGATGTCCTATTTATAGGAATCGAGGTGGTCTTGCTTGTGTGACAAGAAACACCGGTTTGGATAGGAAATACGAGAGTTCGTAAGGGAATAAACTTCTCGTTTCTTAGTGGGAAAGCCAAAAACTCGGCTGGTGGGGGAGGTATCTCGGCTGTTTCAGCCGAGTATCTGAGCTCGGGTGATACTTTGTTTCGGTTTCCGGATAGAATTCCTACTTGAGATCGAATTCTATCCTTAAACGGATTTGTTTAATATTTGTGAAAGCTGATTTTTGTAGTGTTTTAGTCCGAATTGGACGTGTAATGACACGGCCAGACCGCGTGACTCGGGAAAAAATATCTTTGACCGGGTTTGACTCGGTCGCTAAAAGACGGTTTTACCCCCGGTGTCGGAATCGACCCAAATTAGTCTTATTTGACTCGAAACGACCCACTGGGCCTGAATTTGAGGTCCGTTTTGTGAGATTTGTACTCCGTAATAAGCCTAAACCAAATGTCCATGATTTCGAGCCCATATCCGAGCCCATTAAAGCACGTTTGCGTCCTATCATCATCGGGTGTTTGGCGGGACCTACTATAGACACCTGGCGGTCAAAATGTGGGTGTCTACAATTGTATATATAAATTAATATCATTCCTAACATATTTAATATATAAAATGGAATCGATGTCGTTATAATTAAATTATAAAATAAAAGAGTAACCAACCTAAAGAATCTACTCCTAAGAGTAATATATATTAACAAGTACTATGTACCCCACGCACTAATACTAACACCCTACAAAAAGCTTCAACAACAACATCGAACCGGTACTAGCTGCAATACAACCCGCGAACAACAGCCCACACCACGCAATACCATCCGAAAAACCCAAACAAACCCGTCAATAACAACAGTACACAACAGCACCAACATTACGTAATAATACACTCACCATCACAGTACATCATGACCACAACCCTAACGGAACACCGAACACAACGACTCCCTCCTTACTCCCTCCAACCTTAGCACACCGCAGGCCGACACTACTAGCAGTGAATTAAACCGACCCTAACCACAACATTCGACATTATTACCATCATTGAAAACGACAACATCATTACGATATATAACAACAACAATACAGAAACGACAACAAGAAGGCGACACTAACAAAAGACGACACTACCATTCTCGACCCCCATATCGACACCAAGGTTCAACCACATGCTAAATATAGAAAACACGATGTTAACTTACCTATAAATGTGTGTATGGTGGATCACGACTTACTATACGTGAGGACTTAAGAGGGTTGAGAGGAACGGTCTGAGTGTGCGACCATGACTGCGGATTGTTTTGTCGTATGTCATCTGTAACTTTAATATACACTTACAGAAACATGGTGTCCTTATTTGAACCTACCTCTCTCTCTCTATCTCTCTCTCTCTCTCTCTCTCTCTATATATATATATATATATATATATATATATATATATATATATATATTATGTTTGCACGTAATAATTAATTGGGCTTTGGGTCGATTACTTGTTCGATTTTAACATTATCGTCTGACTCTGTTTGACTTATTATAAAAAAATATGGGTATTACAATTTACCCTCCTTATAAAGAGCTTCGTCCCGAAGTTCACCTCCCACTACGGAACGATGCCTAACTATATTAACCTAATAGACCAACTACTCAATAACGAATCTATCACCGAATCACCAAACTAACTAACATATCACTCAATCACCCAAACTAATCATAAGTAACGTAACATGAATAATCAGGACAAGATATTACAGTTTACCCTTCTTATAAGGAACTTCGTCCCGAAGTTCAGAATCTGCTCACTAAAGACACCAACTAATCAAGTAAAGACACCAACTTATCACAAAGTGACTGACACAATCCCTAAGGAAACATGACATAGGAAAGTAACTAGGAAAATAACTAGAAAATAATCGGGTATGCCATCCTACCCTCCTTATAAACAAGGTTACGTCCCCGTAACTGAAGTAATTACCTGGTCGAAGAGATGAGGGAAACGTTTCCGCATCAACGCTTCTGTTTCCCAGGTGACCTCCTCGACATTGTGATTAGACCACAAAACTTTAACGAGGGCTGTTTCTCCTCCCGGGTTCTTCGAACTTTCCAGTCTAGAATTTCCTTTGGCATCTCCTCATAGGTAAGGGAATCATCTAACTGGATCGTCTCGGGGTCAATGATGTGAGACGGGTCACTCAAATATTTCCTCAATTGGGAAACATGAAACACATTATGAGCTTTATCAAGAGCTGGGGGAAGTGCTAAGCGATACACCACCTCACCTATCCTATCCAAAATTTCATACGGTCCAATAAACTTTTGACTCAACTTCCCTTTTTTCCCGAACCTCATAACCCCTCTCATAGGTGACACTTTCAGCAAGACCTTATCACCCACAGCGAACTCAACCTCTCGGCGGTGGAGATCGGCATAACTCTTCTGACGATCCTGTGCTGCTCGCATCTTCTGTCGGATTACATGTACCTGCTCGATCATCTCCTGAATCATGTGGGGTCCCAGCACTACTGCGTCGGCCTTCTCGTCCCAACATATCGAGCTCCTAAACTTCCTCCCATACAAAGCTTCAAACGGTGCCATCTGGATGCTTGCATGGTAGTTGTTGTTGTAAGAGAACTCAATCAAATCAAGTCGATCCTCCCACGAACCTCTAAATTCCAATGCACATGCCCGTAACATATCTTCCAAAGTCTGTATGGTTCGTTCTGTCTGACAGTCAGTCGCAAGGTGAAAGGCTGTACTCATTTTTAATTGTGTGCCCAAGGATTCCTGCAGCTCCTGCCAAAATTTCGATATGAACCTCGAATCACGATCTGACACAATGTCCATAGGTACTCCATGTAATTTCAGAACATGCCTTCTATAAGCCATTGCTAGCTCAGCCTTACTCCACGTATCCTTCATTGGCACGAAGTGAGCCGACTTGGTGAGTCGATCTACTATCACCCAAATCATATTATTCCCCTTCGGAGTTCTAGGCAAACCTACAATGAAATCCATGGAAATGAAGTCTCACTTCCAATCAGGTACCTCTAAGGGTTGTAGCTTACCTTGTGGTCATTTGTGTTCACTCTTGAATTTCTGACAAGTCAGACATCTGGACACAAACTCGGCCACCTCTCTCTTCATGTTCTCCCACCAAAATGTCTTCTTCAGATCCTTATACAGTTTGTCCCCACCCGGATGTACCGAGTAAGGACTACAATGCGCCTCGGTCATGATTTTCCTCCTTAATTCTCCTCCTTCAGGCACCCACCACCTGTCATTGAGCCTGAGGCTCCCATCTGGGTGAATGTTGAGATTTGAAAGTTCACCCTTCTCAATGCGGGCTCGCCACATTAGATACTTCTAATCCAAAATTTACGCTTCTCGTATTTCGGCGTACAACTCTGGTTGGATCGCCAAGTCAGACATTGCTTCCCCTTTCCTTATCACATGAATCCCCATCTGTTGCACTTCATTCCTTAGCCTCAATCTAGACATATCCAAACACAAAGAATGCACAGATTTCCTGCTTAGAGCATCGGCCACCACGTTTGCCTTTCCCTGGTGGTATAAAATCTCCATGTCATAATCTCCGATCAACTCTATCCATCGCCTCTGCCGCATATTCAACTCCTTCTGTGTGTAGATGTACTTCAAGCTCTTGTGGTCTGAAAGAACACCTTGAATGTTGCCCCATACAGATAATGTCTCCATATTTTCAGAGCAAACACCACTGCCCCAAGTTCTAGGTCTTGAGTCGGGTAGTTCTCTTCGTAAGTCTTCAGCTGACGTGAAGCATATGCAATGACTTTGCCATTCTGCATTAGTACACAACCTAACCCATTTTTCAATGCAGCAGTGTACACCTCAAAATTTTCGCTCCCTTCAGGTAAGGCTAGGATTGGTGCCGTAGTCAGACGCTACTTCAAGGTTCGGAATGCCCTCTCACAGCTGTCATCCCACCTGTACCGGATCTCCTTCCTCATAAGGTTAGTCAACGGTCTTGCTATCTTTGAGAAGTCCTTCACGAACCTTCGATAGTACCCGGCTAACCCCAAGAAACTCCGAATCTCTGCCACATTCTTCGGCGCCTGCCACTTTCAGACAGCTTTGATCTTGCTCGGGTCTACAGATAAACCCTCTTTTGAAATCACATGTCCCAAAAATGCAACCTTCTCCAACCAGAACTCACACTTTGATAACTTAGCGTACAACTGGTTGCCTCGGAGTAATTGCAATACGATCCTCAAATGTTCTGCATGCTCTTCCCGGTTCCTTGAATATACTAGGATATCATTGATAAACACAACAACGAACTTGTCCAAGTAGGGTCGAAAAACTCGGTTCATCAAATCCATGAAAACAGCAGGAGCATTTGTTAGACCAAACGGCATCACCACAAATTCATAGTGGCCATACCGAGTTCTGAATGCGGTCTTAGGAATATCTTCGTTCTTGACCCTCAACTAGTGATAACCGGATCTCAAATCAATCTTTGAAAAGATACCAGCCCCGCTCAATTGATCGAATAAATCATCAATACGAGGCAAAGGGTATCGATTCTTCACAGTGACATTGTTCAGCTCCCTGTAATCGATGCACAGCCTCATGCTCCCATCCTTCTTCTTCACAAACAAAACAGGAGCACCCCACGGCGATACACTAGGTCAAATATACCCCTTATCCATCAATTCTTCCAACTGCTTCTTCAACTCAGTCAACTCCTTAGGCCCCATACGGTATGGTGCCTTAGAAATCGGCCCAGTCCCTGGCTTCAGCTCAACACTAAAATCGACCTCTCGCATTCGTGGTAAACCTGGGATCTCCTCCGGAAATACGTCCCCAAACTCGCTCACTACAGGAATTGAATCGGAAGACAACTCCTCGGCTCGAGTATCCCGTACATGGCACAAGAATAACGTACTTCCCTTCTTCAGATGGGTCTTCAGGGTAATGGCTGCTATGATCTTCACAGTTGGCTTCATCACAAAGCCTCTATAAGACTCTCTAATGCCCTTCGGACCTCTTAAAGACACCTTCTTGAGGTTACAATCAATCTGGGCTTTAAACCGTCCCAACCAATCCATCCCCAGGATAATGTCAAAGTCATCTAGGGGAAACTCTATTAAATTAACTTGCAAATCAACCCCCCAACTATCAAGGACACATTATGAAAGACTCTTGTACACCTAACCGGTTTCCCCGAGGGTGTGATTATATCATCAGCTATGTTTTCAAAATCTACTAACCCCAGACTCGGTACATGATTACAAGCTACGAAAGAATAGGTTGCCCCAGAATCGAATAGAACAAGAGAAGGTTTTGAGTTAACGAGAAAGGTACCCATGATAACTTGCGTGTCCTCCTCAGCAGCCTGCTTCCCCATAGCAAAGAGCTTCCCAGTGTTTTTACTTCCTTCATGTGCCCCATTAACAGACATAGTTGGTTTGGTGGCTGCAGTTGACTGGTTAGTGCTCCCAGATCCCTGATTGTAACTCCCTTGTGGCTGGTTCTAGTTCCCCTGTGATCTGTTCCAGTTCCCCTGGTATCAATTTCCTTGATTAATACTCTCGGATCTCGACACCGGAATGGAATTAGGGTTACCCTTCTTCACTCGACACTCATAAGCACGGTGCCCTGATTTTCCACAGGCGAAGCACTTAACTGGTTGTCCATTGCAGTCCGTCCCTGGGTGGTTGTAGTTGCAATTCTTACAGTTATAGCTCCTTGCATCTCTCCTACCCGGGTTATAACTACCACTTCCATAATTGTACCCTCCAGAATATTGCGGCCTTGGTCCCTGAGGTCGATTATTCCCATGTCTTTTCGCATCCCCCTGCACAGCTCCCTCAGACTCGGCTTTCCTCTTTTCACTCTTCTGACTGCTCAGCTTCTTAATGCGATCAGCTATTCGCTCGGCGTGCCCGGCTCTCAAGTATACCTCTTTCACATCAGCATTATTCCCCATGGGTAGCCTTTCCAGGATTCTGATAGACAAGCCCCTCTCGAAGCGGGAAGCCAATAGTTCAGAACTCAAATTGAGGTCAGCAGAATAAGTGGCCAGCTCCATAAACTTGTCTCAATAGTCCTCGACAGTCATATCGTCTGTCATGGTGAAACGATCAAATTCAGCTCTTTTTGCACTACGGATATGTTCCGGAAAGAACTCCGCCCTCAGCGCTTCTGCGAGACTCTTCCACCCAAAGGCATACTCCCCATAATCCCCTTCCTCATGATCTACAATAAGCTTGTCATTGTTAAGGTGCCACCATTAATCGGCCTTGCCACTCAAATAGAATGCAGCTTGATTCAGCTCCAAATGCTCCGAACACTTTACGGTCTGGAACATCTTCTTCATTTCCCTCACCTAGTTCTCTAGCTGCGATGGCCCACCAGTCTCGTCATATTTACTGGGACGAAGGCGTGCTATCGCAGCGCTGATGGTGGTCGCGTCTGTCACCGGTGGTTTCAGAGCGTTGATGTTTCTCAGAGCTTCCAAAAGCGCATCGTTGATTGCCTTTAAGCGCGCCATTTCCTCGACACTCGGAGTGGCTGGGGTAGAACCGGTAGCTGCTTCCTTTGACATGATTACTTCAAAACAACAATAACATACACATGAGCCTTAAATGCTCATACATCATAACAATACATTACTATTAACGTTGTAATTAATCATATCATTGTATACATCACACTTATAACTACTCGTACAATTATGCGATTCAAAGGGAATTCATATCATCATCGCGGACCCATCCTATACTACCCCCTCTCAATCTCACACGTAGTTACCGGGTCCAAACCAAAAGGGCCGGAGGTTGGTTTGAGGACGTCTCCTCAACCAAAGATTTTAAGTGGGCTCCTAATGGTCTATCACCGGGGTTCGTTTTAAATTCCTATGTTCAATTATTCAGGCTCCAGAATCGATCGCTCTGATACCACTTTGTAACACCCTCGTTTATCCAAGAGCCTTAACTAGGCCTTCCCGTATAAATGAGAGTGTTACCATCTCGGGTTAACCGAGCCAGTAGTCCCATCACAAAACAATACTGAAACACAATCGAGTTTATTAAATTATTCAAAGGATGCTAACCAAGTTCGAGAACTAAGTATGGTTACAAAAACCCAAAACGACTACATGAATTAAACGGTCTATTAAGTACTAATAATGGAAATATGTGTGGACATGACGTAGGTCCACCCCGACGCGGCCACGCGTGGGTTTGGTTAGGCGAATGAACCTCCATATGAGAAGGATCGAATTGAAATTTAAGTCGAAATGGAGTCGCCACCGAATTTTATGGTTATTCGGAACCATTCGAGCCCACTCTATATCGCCATGGTCCATACACAAAGTATGGCCCATTTCGGTTTGAGAGTTTATTGGGCTCGTCCCTTTGCATATCGATATAGATGCCGACTTGAGCGGTTAATCGTATATTGAATGACTCTCGTTGCCAATGGATTCGGACGTCCGGAAACCACGGTTCTGAGTAAGGGGTGAGGGTACGTGTTGGGAAGCCCACTAAGGACACCCAACCCCGCCCGCACTTAGCGGCCTCTACTAAGACATCGTTTGACTTTTTAATATGCGCGTTAGTGATTCGGTGAAATGTTATGCAAACAGCGTTTTAGCTAAGCATGCGAATTAAATGTGAGCTACGTCAATTTAATGCATCTAATTTATTGTCGAGGTGGTTTAGCAAGCGAGGGTTCATTTAAAAGCGGTAAAACGCAAATAAATAAAGCAAAGCAAAAATAAATCGATTACAAGTTACACGGGCGGAATACAACCCGGAATTCACAATACGGAGTACAATAAAATAGAATAATAGAAATATACAATTGAAATGACGAGCAATAATTATAAACGGACCCGTGTATAAACTAGACCGTGAATTTGTGTAGATGGACGAACCTTAATTAATTACACATTATATTGTATGTTAATCAAGGGACAGAGGTTCGAGACCTAGACGTGGTGCTAGCCCGATCTCGAACCTCGATGCCTTGTCCCGACTTATCACCTCGAGAAATTGAGTCTAAATTAATTTTACATCGGATACGACTAAAGAGTCGTCGACATAAAATTAATAATGTGAGACCGTCGATCAAAATCGTTTAAGTGAAGTGATATGCATGAATTTTGGAAAAGCCACGTGATTGACTTTACACGTGTCGACTAAGTCGCTTTTTTTTTAAAAAGACGAGGCTCGAATGATAAAAAGAAGAGCCCTCGGTTTCTGGGCTGCAGGACCCACTCGGTCGAGTCAAGGCCTGACTCGGTCGAGTGTGTCTTTAGTCGTAGCTACTGCCCGTTTTTATGGGTGCTACTCGATCGAGTAGCATACGTACTCGGTCGAGTAGCCCCTGTACGAATGAGAATTCGTTTCGTTTTATGATTTGAAATTGATGATCGGCTAAATTAAATACGAATATTGCATGATTCACATTTGATTTAGCCTCCGGTGTCATAATCATGTATGAATGATTATAATACCGTCACCGGAGTTTTAGGAAAACGTTTATTGTTAGTTTAGAAAATTTGAATTAGTGATGAAGGATGTCCCTCTACGTCACGACATCGAAACTAACTCTTTCGAGTTATGTGATGTCGGTTTTCGTATCAACGGGTTTCGTACTAATTGGAAATGGGATTAAATGCGTTCAACTATGACTTTAGGTTGATTATCATAGTCTAACGCATCCGAAACCGAATTTTCATACTAGAATTCATTTATGCAACATTATGACGATAATGATGATAAAAAAAAGGATAATACAAAAATGAAGACGCGAGAGTACGACAACATTAATGCTAGTGTCACTACTATGATTATGATTATAGATACGATATGAAAAATACGATAAATAAAATGAAAATGAGACTAGAAAAAGAGATCGAGATGGGGTTTAGGACACCCTCAACATACATGCTTAGTAAGGACCTCGGAAATGGACTCGTAATAGCGGCAAGGGCTTGGGAGTATCGAGGATGTATGCGAGTTATGGTGTGTATATGTGTGTGTATGCTTCGCCGGTTCTCCGAGGGACGAGGGGCTCGGGTTTGGTATGTCTTGCCTAGGGTCGCTAGGGTCGTAGTATTGTGCGTATGGGATTTGTATCGTTGCAAAAGTGTTAGTGAATGTAGGTTAAGGATGTATGCCAAAAGCTTGTGAAATGCATGGGGGTCATGGGGTATTTATAGGGAGCCCCGACCCCGGGTTACTTGACCAAGTGGCGCGGGTGCACTCGGTCGAGTGCCCCTGCGAATGAACCTGGACGGGTTCAAAGAGGCTCCACTCGATCGAGTGGCTAATCCACTCGACCGAGTGGATCAATCAAGCCGCAAAATTTAAGGCTTAATTTGATTGTGATTGATTTTAATTGATTGTGGGTTGATTTGGATTGTTTTTGGCTGATTTTGAATCTGGTGCAAGTTTCGAGAATGTACCCGGTCGCTTTTTGTGTCGGGTTTGTCTTGACCGGGTTTTGACCCGGTCGCTAAAAGACGGGAATTATTTTTGGTGTCGGTTTTGGCCCAAATTAGTCTTGTTTGACTCGGAACGACCCACTGGGCCTGAATTTGAGGTCTGTTTTGTGACATTTTTACTCCGCTAAAAGTCCATGTCGGATATTATTGATTCTGAGCCCAAGTCCGAGTATACTAAGTCACGTTTGCGTCCGATCATCATCGGGTGTTTTTTGGAAACTGTCATAGACACCTGGCGGTCAAATTTTGGGTGTCTACAGAGCCCCCACTCTGACTGAGGCTTGGACAAGGCGAAAGTCAGAGTAGCTACCAAGTCAATTAAGACCTGGTAGGCTTCCGTTCGGGTCGTTTATAGTCCATTAGACTTGCGTGAAAGGGCTCGCCAGCCATAAGTCAGAAATCATACCTGTGCTGATGATAGTGTCTCCATGGGGAATCGGACTTGTCCCGTAAGTCCTGGGTGCGCCTATATGTGGGCTCATCCCGTACCATCCTGGGGAAAATGCCGCCTTCGGCTTCCGTTGGGGAGATTTAGAGGGTTGCATGTCCCTGTTTGAGTCGTACCTGTAAAAATCACATAAAACGTATGCGACACGTAGGTAGTAAAATGACTCGTGCTGGGGAAAATGATTTTTTTTGAATTTTTTTTTTGAAATCTTTGAAAGTTTTGAAATTTTTGAATTTTTGTGAATTTTTGACAGACTGCTCGGGATGACCAAATTCCTGTGTCTGTGAGGAAGAATCATGGGTCGGGCCTGTATGTTCTAGGCCCGCTTGGGCCAAGGAGGCACAGCTGCAGGGGATGCTCCAGGGTTTTGGTGTTATAAATACATCACCCTGGTTCTCTTCTTTTGTCACAATTCTCAAACTCCTCAAAAAAATCCTTTCCTCAAGAAAACAATTCTTATTTCTCAAAAGATTTGTCATGGGTATCGACCGTCTGATCAACATGCTGCAAGATTGGGCACACCGTTTTAAGGATGCGAGCAAGGTAGCTCTGAGGCAGTCTGGTATATCCCAACTGTTCACGTTTCGTCAGTTGCACGTGGACCGTCATTTCCTTGATGCCTGTCTGACCTTCTGAGATGACACCTACCACGTCTTTGCCTTTCCCCGGGGCGAAATTTGTCCTCTCCCTGAGGAAATCGCTGCCATAGGAGGGTGGAACCCATCACTCCGCCCTGCCGTCCCTTTCGCGGTTCGAGAACCTAGGAGGAAGCTGAGGGAGTTTTTGGGTCTCTCCCATGCTGAAGTATCCCGTATGGCTGATGGGGATACCATTTCTCTGCTTGCTTTAGCCGAGAAGTTCATGAACCCGTATGACATTCGGGTTACGCCTATTCATAGCCGTAGGGCATTCGCCTTCTGCATGTTACACGTGTATGCCTTTGAAGGCCATATGGACCTGCTGTCTTGCATGGGGAGCGTTCGTCTTCTCGTTGTTGCCGACCTTATGGAGACGGAGTGTAGTCCAGCATCGTTGATTACGGGAGAAATCATTCAGGGTTTGGACAACCGGAAGAGGGATGAGTCAGCCCGTTTCACGGGTAGTACCCGTCTGCTGCAGGTATATCGCTTTTCCTTTTTTTTTCGATTTTCGATTTTTTTTTTATTGTTTTTCGATTTTCTATTTATTTTTTTTTTTTTCGCGATATACTGTTGCAGGGGGCACTCGACCGAGTCACCCTGGCACTCGATTGAGTGCCCTCGCAGAGGAGCGTTCTGCCACATTTTAGGGGTGTCACTCGATCGAGTGACCCCGGCACTCGATCGAGTGCCCTTATGCGAACGCCTGATTTGCCCGGAATTTCATAAGCGTTACCTTTTCTTTTCAGCTCTGGCTATTTGAAAGGCTGTCCAAGATTGATCCTCCCTCCAACCCGAGTGAATATTGGTTCAACCAGGTGATGTCGAGGAGACGGCCTACCGATTCATCTTGCCTCGTTACTCAGAAATATTGGGAGGAAGAACTAACGTTCCATCGTGGTCCATTGATACGATGGGTGGTTCCGTGGTGGCCTATTTACTCCTGGACGGGTTTGGCACCTGATGACAAGGCGCGCTACCAGGTGATTCTGTCCTTTAGCCAGACTGTTCATCTGTATCCTGACCGTATACTTAGGCAGTATGGGTGGACTCAGCGTATCCCGGAGCACGAGGCTGTTGTGAGGGAGCCGACCCAGCTGACTGACATTTTGTGCGACACCTGGATCCAGAGGTAGTACACTCGAATCACTTGGGCCGTTCCCAAGCCGCTTCATTCTGCCTGGGTGTCTTATTCCTATGAAAGGTGGACTAAAGCCGAGACTGCCGAAGCTCATGCTGCCCTGAAGGTTGACGAGGCCTTCGACCTGCTCAGGCGAGAAGAGGTTAAAGACAACCGGGATTTCTTTGCTGAAGGGGAAACTCAAGCTCCCGTAGCCTGTCTGAGGCCAAGACAGAGAAGAAGAACTAGGACTCGAGCTAGGGGGTCCAATGCTAGAGGTTTTCAGGGGGAGGTGAGCCCCCAGACCGACTTGGAGAGGCGACTAGGGCCGAGACTTTCAGCCCATGACCGACTTAGTCCCAAGGATAGGTTGCCGGAGCATGTACGGGCTCGACTTGGGCCCGTGACTATGGCTGAAGATCCTCTGTCGAAGAAGAGGACTCGGGTTAAGGAAGTTCCGGTTGTCATTCGGGAACGCCTGCCGCCGCCGCCGCCTCGACGTCCCCGGGCTCCTCAAGACCCGAAAGACAAAGGCAAGGGCAAGATGCCCGGATACGACTAGTCTTTCTTTTATTATTACTTGAAGTATTATTACTATTTTTGTGGTTTTTTGTGGCTTTTGTAACCGTTTTTTTTTAATAATAAAAGGTGCTATATTAGTGAAATCGTTTCTGTCTTTTTCGTTATTGCAGTGGTTGTGCCCTTTTGAGGGGCTGCCTACGTATCCACAGTTAGTGGAATCAAACCAAACGTAGTTCGGGCGCAGATTTTTTTTGCAATTTCGAAATACACCAAGACTATGAGTTCAAGATGTGTGACAGTAGGATAAATAATCCTAACTTATTGACTTGCTTTATAAACTTTGAAAAAGTGTTTAAATAAATTTTTGCGAATGACATTGAGATAAGGTTTAGGGGTAGTAGCGTTTTAGCTGGTCTAGGTTGGTCGGGTTGACAAATTCATTTCCGTCCAGATCCGTCAGCATTACTGCTCCTCCTGATAGAACCTTCTTGACTATGTATGGCCTAGCCCAATTGGGTTTGAATTTTCCCTTTGGGTCAACCGGTAGTAAGGCACGAACCGATTTAAGGACCAAATCACCTTCCTTGATATTTCAGGGCCTAACTCTCTTGTTAAAGGCCCATTTGATCCTCTTTTGGTATATTTGAATGTTGTTGAGAGCCCGGGATCGCCGTTCGTCTAAAAGAACCAACGAGTCATATCGAGCTTGAATCCAATCTGCTTCGGGTACCTGGCTTTCTAGCAGGATCCGGAGGGAAGGTACTTCTAATTCGACTGGTTGGACCGCCTCCATCCCATATGTCAAATAATATGGGGTTGCCCCGGTTGCAGTTCGGATCGACGTCCGGTATCCCCATAGGGCAAAGGGTATCTTGTCGGGCCAGTCCCGATAATTATCAGCCATCTTTTTAAGTATGGTGACAATTGTTTTATTAGCAGCTTCCACCGCTCCATTTGTTTGAGGGCGGTAAGGCGAGGATGTGTGCCTCTGGATTTTGTACTTTGCTAGCAAAGTAGCGGTTTCTGCTTGGAAGTGGGTCCCGTGATCACTGATAAACTCGTGTGGGATCCCGTATCGGCATATGATCTTATTCTGGATAAATTTGGCCACGTGCTTGGCGTTCAAGACACGGTATGATTCAGCTTCGACCCATTTGGTGAAATAGTCGATCGCCACCAAAATAAAACAGTGACCTCCCGTCCCGGAAGGGTTTACTTTCCCAATTATATCAATCCCCCATGTCGAAAATGGCCATGGTGATGTCATAGTGTATAATAAGGATGATGGCATGTGCTGAACATTGCCGAAAATTTGACAATTATGGCAGTGTTTGACATATAATTGACAGTCAGCCTCCATACTGTTCCAGTAATACCCGAGCCTCATGATTTTTCGGGCTAGCATATGGGCATTCATATGTGGACCATTTTCGCCGTCATGTACTTCGGCCATTACCTTTTCGGCTTGTGTTTTGTCGATGCATAAGAGTAAAGCCCCTTGTGCCGTCTTCTTGTATAATTGACCGTCGTCCGTACGAATGAATTGGGTAGCCAGTCTTCACAGGGCTTTCTTGGCCCGGTTTTCAGTTCCCGGGGGATATTCTCCCGTAGCCAAGTAATTTAGAACGGCCTGATACCAAGGTTCTGGATCGGTGATCTCGATATCTTGAATGGTGTTGACATATGCCGGTTCGGACCGTCTTTCGACGCAAATTGGCATACTGGCCATATGCTCCGGGATGTTCAGTAAAGATGCCAATTTGGAAAGT
This sequence comes from Agrostemma githago, assembly GCA_958450325.1. Taxonomy (NCBI): domain Eukaryota; kingdom Viridiplantae; phylum Streptophyta; class Magnoliopsida; order Caryophyllales; family Caryophyllaceae; genus Agrostemma; species Agrostemma githago. Next base: position 52,386,807 of record OY288245.1, on the reverse strand, counting down.
GCATCTGCAAACTGATTTTCTTCACGTGGGAGGTAGATATATTCTACCTTTTGGAATTGCTTCTCTAGAACCCTTACTCGTGCTTGGTAAGCCACGAGATTGGTATTCCGAGTTTTCCATTTTTGAAGAGCTTGATTGATGACTAAGGATGAGTCCCCGTGAACCCGGAGATTCGTAATGCCCAAATCAGTAGCTGCTTGTAACCCGTGGATGCATGCTTTGTATTCGGCCGCATTGTTGGTTACATCAAAGTCTAATTTGATGGATAACGGGGTGTGTTCCCCTTGGGGTGAGATTAGGAGAATACCGACCCCAAAGCCTCGAAAATTGGACGCTCCATCAAAATACAAGTCCCATGTTTCGGTGTCAGTATGGAATATGTCTTCATCAGGAAAGGCCCAAGTATCGGTATGTCCCTCTTCAGATATCGGACTGTCGGCGAGGAACTCGGCTACCACTCGGCCTTTGATAGCTTTTAGCGGAACGAATTTGAGGTCAAACTCAGCTAGCATTAGAGTCCATCTGGACATTCTACCGTTGAGAATGGGCTTTTCGAACAAATATTTGATCGGGTCCATTTTGGACAGGACATGTACCTCGTGACTGAGCATGTAGTGTCTGAGCTTTTTAGTGGCCCAAACTAGAGCTAGGCATGTCTTCTCAAGCATTGTGTACTTGCACTCGTATTCTAGGAACTTTTTACTGATGTAGTAGATAGCCCTTTCTTCTGAATCGACTGTCTGGGCTAGCATAGCCCCCATGGCTGTCTCAGTCGTTGTTAGGTATAACGATAGAGGCAAACCGGGTTGAGGTGGCATTAGTACTGGCGGAGCAGACAGGATTTCCCTGATTTTGTCGAAGGCCGCTTGACATTTATCGTCCCATAGTACTCGTTCCCCGATCTTCAGTTTTTTGAAAATGGGTTCACACACCATGGTTAGCTTTGAAATGAACCGGCTGATGTATTGGACTTTTCCGAGAAACCCCCTTATTTCGTTTTCGGTCTTGGGAGGTTGCATCTCGGTGATGGCTTTGATTTTAGCTGGGTCAACCTCGATGCCCCGTTGGCTAACGATATGGCCCAGTAATTTGCCTGACGTTACCCCGAAACTGCATTTTTGAGGGTTTAACCTCATATTGTACTTACGCAAGCGGGTGAAGAATTTTCTTAGGGCAGCGACATGCCCATCTCGGTTTTTAGATTTGACGATCATGTCATCGACATAAACTTCCACTTCCCTATGCATCATGTCATGTAATAAGGTCGTGGCTGTTCGTTGATAAGTGGCTCCGGCGTTAATGAGACCAAATGGCATAACGGTATAGCAATAGGTACCCCACGGTGTGGTGAAAGTGGTTTTACCCATGTCTTCTTTTGCCATTTTGATTTGGTTGTATCCGGCATACCCATCCATAAATGATAAGAGGGCGTGATCTGCTGTATTGTCCACCAATATGTCGATGTGTGGCAACGGGAAATCGTCTTTTGGGCTGGCCTTGTTAAGGTCCCGGAAATCTACACATACTCGAACCTTGCCGTCCTTCTTGGGTACCGGCACGATGTTCGCAACCCAGTCTGGATACTCAGACACTTGTATAAAGCCTGCTTTGAATTGTTTGTCTACTTCTTCCTTGACTTTGAGAGACCACTCGGGCTTCATTATTCGAAGCTTCTGTTTTACCGGCTTACACCCATCTTTGATGGGTATACGGTGTTCGGCTATTTCTCGGTCTATACCCGGCATGTCCTTGTAGGACCATGCAAAGACATCCTTGAATTCTTGGAGGAGGCTTGTGAGTTGTTGTCTCAGCTCGGGATCTAAGGATAAACCTATCTTAAGCATCTGAGGCTCTAAGGTTGTTCCCACATTGATAGACTCAGTTTCTTCGATTACCGGGTCTCGGGATTCCCTCTGCTCTAGCTGCTCGATCAGATGTGGGAGTAGGGACACCTGTTCATCGGGTTTCTCAATGTCATTGCAAAAAAGTATTTTTGAAAGTATTTTGAAAATAAGCCAAGTCATAAGCGGAACGGTTTTCCTTATTATTGATAGAGAATTTGGAAAACAGCTCGAAGAGAGCGGCCATCTGATCATTGGTCAGAGGCGGGATTGGGAGTGCTCTCGGGACAGACCCCGAGGTTCCGGTGGCAGTGACTACAGGGAGAGGGGTTACAGTTTGAACTCTAGCATCAGACCCCTTAGACTCGCATACAGACTCGGACTCAGACTCTGACTCGGACTCAGACTCAGACTCGGACTCAGACTCGGACTCAGACTCGGAATCGGTGCCTGGCATATTTCCTTCCCCGGTGGTCAGCTTGTAGACTCGACCCTGGCCATCGGTCCACTTGACGGTCTTCTTCCAGCTTCTTTTCCCGGTATCAGCACCGACTTCCGAGATCAGCTTTGAAGGGTCGAACTTGTTGCTTCGAAGGATCAGGTTCACCAAGTCTTCTTTGGGGTTCGGGACAGCTTTGTCTTCCCCGAATAAGAGTCCCAGCACGGGCTCGGCATTGTCAGTACCCTCCTTGGATTCGGAATGGATGAGGGCAAATATGTCATCTGGAATGTAGTTGCATTCCCGAGCTAGTGCAGCCTCGGGACGCGTGATGGTTGGTTGATATATGCCAACTTGAATAGCCCCAAATACGGGTGTGACGAAGTAATCACTCAGCCTTGGGCTATAAGGGCCAAAGTAGGTACCCTTGATGATGTTGCAGGCCTTCTCAATTCCTGCTCGGACCACATTTCCCGGGGTTATAGCATACCCCAAACCGAAGTGAGATTCCCCGTCATCCAGAACCTCAATAATCTTCCCTGGTGGAAGATATGGCCTCGAAGTAGCCCCCGGTAGGTACCCCAAGTTTTGTAGCATCGTGTCGATGCTTGTGGTGAAGTAGGGCCTAAAAAGGTATTCTTCTTCAATCATCCCTACAAAATCGAACCCCCAAAGGTCGGTGCGGTCCGTAGTGTTACAGCTAGCCACGGTCATTGGGGTTGCTTCTAAGGTGATAATACCATCTTGCAGGGGCATTTTGATCTTTCAGTGCAGGGTAGAAGATACTGCCTTCACAGCATGGAGCCATGGTCTTCCTAGGAATAGATTGAAGGAAGAGGTGACATCGATCACTTGGAATTCTAGCTCTTTTTCGATTGGGCCGGTCACAATAGTCAGCTTGACGGCCCCGGAAACTGCTTTTGGGCTTCCATCGAAAGCCTGGATAGTGTGAGCAGTTGGTATGTAGTCGGCCTCGGTAATCCCGAGGGCTTTGGCAGTCCTTAGCGGGAGGACATTCACCGCGGACCCATCGTAAACTAGGGTCATCGGAAGATACTTACCCCGGCATATTACCGTGATATACAGAGCCAGATTGTGAGAGGCCCCGAACGGTGGTAGGTCGGCATCTGAGAAGGTGATTGACGGGCCTTCTCCTTTGGACCTGCTCTTGAGGTAAGGTAAGATAGTGGCTACCATTTCAGTAGGGGTAACCTGGGAATCGACCTTGATCTGATCGAGAGCCTTAGTAAGTGCCTCTCGATGTTCTTGTGAGCTAACCAAGAGTTGCCATATAGTGAGGTCAGCTCGGGCCCTTTTCAATTGTTTGACAAGAGCCGTATCGGTGCTTGGTTCTTCAATGGCTTCTTCCGTCCCGGTGAGTTCGGTGATGGTTGCCCGGACTGAGCCGTCTTTGGTGAGGGAGTTACCGGCTAAAGCTTTGGATTTAGCCTTCCTGACTTCTTCGAGGGTTATGGGGACGGCTTCCCCTTTGGTGAGGTATACATCTTCTTCATCATCGAACCAGATCCCATTGATTTGTGGGATGAAAGGAGAGATAAGATGAGAGCAGTCTATCACCTCACCGGTGAAGATGGCATGAGAGATAAAGGGGTTGTCCTTGTTGCTTGGCTTGTCCCCGAGTAGTGGTATTTTCCCGCTCTCAATTAAATCCTGAATTAGATGCTTCAGCTTCCAACACTTCTCGGTGTCATGCCCGTTGCCCCGATGATATTCGCAATAGGCTTGGGCATTGTAGCTTTTGGAGCGTTTTTCAACTGGAACTTCAGGAGTTGGGCCTATCGGCTGGACCAGGCCTTTGGAAGATAGCCTTTGTAAGGCATATGTGTAGGTAGTCCCTATATCAGTGAATACCCTATGAGGGACGTTTCTTTTGGATGAGGCATCCAAGAGATTAACCGTGTCGAAGATGCTTCGGGTTGCGGCCGGAGGTTTGGTGGTGGATGAGGAAGCTCCTTGGTAACCCTTGTTAGAGGCCTTAGTCAGGCTCTCTAGTCTTAGATCATCTTCAATTCTCATGCCCATTTCAGTAAGGGTAGTGAAATTGGGTATGACAGCATACCGGAGATGGACCCGGTAAGACGGGAGGAGGTTCTTGACAAAGGCCTCCAGTAAAGTCTTCTCACTGGGCTTATCGACCAGTTTGACACTCTCGGCCCTCCAACGTTGGAGGTATTTAGTAAAGCCCTCCTTAGGTTCTTGGGCCATAACCTCTAGGGACCGCATAGTGGTTTGGATCTCGGTGTTATCAGCGTAGTTCCGAGCGAATTCCGTAGCCACATCGTCCCAGGTTGAGAACTTCTTTGGGTCTAGCCTGTAGTACCAGGCCTTTGGGTGTTTCTCCAGAGATGCAGCAAAGAGGTTCTTAAACATAGAAGAGTCCACCCCCTTAATGGCCATGAACTCCTTGAAGGCCCGCACGTGTAGTAGCGGGTCTTCAGTCCCTTCGAACATAGGTAGGCCCGTGATATTCAGGTTCGCGGGCAGTTTGTCACTTACCGGGTTGTAATCCCGACTATTCTCCCGATGGATGTTGTTATTCCCGGTTAAGTAGACTTCTTCTTCCAATCGGCGGACCGAGCTAACGAGTTCAGTTAGGGGTTCCGTGACCCCGGTATTAGGAGTCCTTTGTTCCACTGTAGCTAAGCGAGCAACAATGGCCACTTGGCCAGCCCTCATTTCAGTCAGTTGGGCTTCGATGTCGGCTTGCTTCTCGATTATGGCATCTAGAGAGGTTTGAAGACTGTTCAAAGTGGCCATCCTTCGAGCGTATCTGGTTGCCGGTGGCCTGTCTGTAAGAACACCACGTAATCAGGAACCGAACCCAGACCTTGGAATTAAAACAAGTACATCCCGAGCGACCCAAAAGAAAAAAGGACTCGAGAAAGACATCTAGACGGATGACTCGTAGGTGATGTGACTTCCTTAAGATTTTGGCCTTGGTGAGCCTAGTCCCGTTCGAAGGAAGGTTCACGTGAGACTAATCCCCAGACTTTGGACTCGAGTGCGTAGACGGGCCCTCCTTTGTAGGAGTATGTCCTACGTAGGTGGGCCTTGCCTTAGTCAAATAAGGCGGACTGGGGTAGGGAGGAAACTCGTGATGTAAGATCAACAGAGTTTCGACGCTATAGACCTTGACGACTTACGACACGACTCGACACTGCTAAATACGGGAAGTCCTAAGAAGAGGAAGGTTTGGAAAATTGATAGTTTTGGAAAACCCGAGAAAACCTCGGGGAAAGGCCCGATTTTTCGAGAAAAATCGGAAAGGGTATCGGGCCTTGATTTTGATGGTTCGAAAATATTTTCGAGTTTTGAATTGGGCAGCATACCGGCTAGAAATAGGCTATTTTGAGTAAAATCATAAGTCCTAAATTCGGTATGTGTCTCGGGTTTTGAAAATTGGATATCTTGAAGTTTGAAAATTTGAATGTTGGAAAAAAGAATTTCCGACGATTTGAAAATTTGAAGATGAGATCCCGAAGATTTGAAAATCGAAAACGGCATCTCGAAGATTTGAAAGTTGAAAATGGCATCGCGAGGATTTGAAAATTGAATTTTGAAAATTCGAAAATCGAATAGTGGATCGGAAATTCGAATTTTGAAATGGGCAGCATGCCGGCTAGAAAATAGGCTTGTTTTGAGTCAAATCTTAAGTCTAAATTTCGGCAGCTTTCCGAGTTTTTGAAAATTTGAATATTTTTGGAAAGATGCATTTTTTTGAAATGAAGATTTTTTTTGAAAACGACACGGAAACCAAGTAGCACATAGTCACGTAAGCATTATAACGACGCGATGTATGCTTTACACTAAGTCTCGGTCGGTCTGAGTAGGGTCTATACCAGTGTTCATAGTCTAGTCGAGAAACGGGACGGTCTTCCTAACTCGAGTGGAGCTTAGAACATGCCGCAAAGTCCATCCGAGTCGACCATGAACACCTTTAACGTATCCAAGGATGAATACGTCGTGGTACAGTGGGACGTCGGTCACCAGTACCGGCCCGGGCAAATATGGGGTTATGCATGAACCGTAAAACTAAAACGCATATTGTACTCATCAAGCGATTTCTATTCGAGTCTCACCCTGAGAACGCCGACGGTAAGCCACACATCGGTTGATCCCCAGCGGAGTCGCCAAATTGTGGACATGACGTAGGTCCACCCCGACGCGGCCACGCGCGGGTTTGGGTAGGCGAATGAACCTCCATATGAGAAGGATCGAATTGAAATTTAAGTCGAAATGGAGTCGCCACCGAATTTTATGGTTATTCGGAACCATTCGAGCCCACTCTATATCGCCATGGTCCATACACAAAGTATGGCCCATTTCGGTTTGAGAGTTTATTGGGCTCGTCCCTTTGCATATCGATATAGATGCCGACTTGAGCGGTTAATCGTATATTGAATGACTCTCGTTGCCAATGGATTCGGACGTCCGGAAACCACGGTTCTGAGTAAGGGGTGAGGGTACGTGTTGGGAAGCCCACTAAGGACACCCAACCCCGCCCGCACTTAGCGGCCTCTACTAAGACATCGTTTGACTTTTTAATATGCGCGTTAGTGATTCGGTGAAATGTTATGCAAACAGCGTTTTAGCTAAGCATGCGAATTAAATGTGAGCTACGTCAATTTAATGCATCTAATTTATTGTCGAGGTGGTTTAGCAAGCGAGGGTTCATTTAAAAGCGGTAAAACGCAAATAAATAAAGCAAAGCAAAAATAAATCGATTACAAGTTACACCGGCGGAATACAACCCGGAATTCACAATACGGCGTACAATAAAATAGAATAATCGAAATATACAATTGAAATGACGAGCAATAATTATAAACGGACCCGTGTATAAACTAGACGGTGAATTTGTGTAGATGGACGAACCTTAATTAATTACACATTATATTGTATGTTAATCAAGGGACGGAGGTTCGAGACCTAGACGTGGTGCTAGCCCGATCTCGAACCTCGATGCCTTGTCCCGACTTATCACCTCGAGAATTTGAGTCTAAATTAATTTTACATCGGATACGACTAAAGAGTCGTCGACATAAAATTAATAATGTGAGACCGTCGATCAAAATCGTTTAAGTGAAGTGATATGCATGAATTTTGGAAAAGCCACGTGATTGACTTTACACGTGTCGAATAAGTCGCTTTTTTTTAAAAAGACGAGGCTCGAATGATAAAAAGAAGAGCCCTCAGTTTCTGGGCTGCAGGACCCACTCGGTCGACTCAAGGCCTGACTCGGTCGAGTGTGTCTTTAGTCGTAGCTACTGCCCATTTTTATGGGTGCTACTTGATCGAGTAGCATACGTACTCGTTCGAGTAGCCCCTGTACGAATGAGAATTCGTTTCTTTTTATGATTTGAAATCGATGATCGGCTAAATTAAATACGAATATTGCATGATTCACATTTGATTTAGCCTCCGGTGTCATAATCATGTATGAATGATTATAATACCGTCACCGGAGTTTTAGGAAAATGTTTATTGTTAGTTTAGAAAATTTGAATTAGTGACGAAGGATGTCCCTCTACGACACGACATCGAAACTAACTCTTTCGAGTTATGTGATGTCGGTTTTCGTATCAACGGGTTTCGTACTAATTGGAAATGGGATTAAATGTGTTCAACTATGACTTTAGGTTGATTATCATAGTCCAACGCATCCGAAACCGAATTTTCATACTAGAATGCATTTATGCAACATTATGACGATAATGATGATAAAAAAAAGGATAATACAAAAATGAAGACGCGAGAGTACGACAACATTAATGCTAGTGTCACTACTATGATTATGATTATAGATACGATATGAAAAATACGATAAATAAAATGAAAATGAGACTAGAAAAAGAGATCGGGATGGGGTTTAGGACACCCTCAACATACATGCTTAGTAAGGACCTCGGAAATGGACTCGTAATAGCGGCACGGGCTTGGGAGTATCGAGGATGTATGCGAGTTATGGTGTGTATATGTGTGTGTATGCTTCGCCGGTTCTCCGAGGGACGAGGGGCTCGTGTTTGGTGTGTCTTGCCTAGGGTCGCTAGGGTCGTAGTATTGCGCGTATGGGATTTGTATCGTTGCAAAAGTGTTAGTGAATGTAGGTTAAGGATGTATGCCAAAAGCTTGTGAAATGCATGGGGGTCATGGGGTATTTATAGGGAGCCCCGACCCCGGGTTACTCGACCGAGTGGCGCGGGTGCACTCGGTCGAGTGCCCCTGCGAATGAACCTGGACGGGTTCAAAGAGGCTCCACTCGATCGAGTGGCCAATCCACTCGACCGAGTGGATCAATCAAGCCGCAAAATTTAAGGCTTAATTTGATTGTGATTGATTTTAATTGATTGTGGGTTGATTTGGATTGTTTTTGGCTGATTTTGAATTTGGTGCAAGTTTCGAGAATGTACCCGGTCGCTTTTTGTGTCGGGTTTGTCTTGACCGGGTTTTGACCCGGTCGCTAAAAGACGGGAATTATTTTTGGTGTCGGTTTTGGCCCAAATTAGTCTTGTTTGACTCGGAACGACCCACTGGGCCTGAATTTGAGGTCTGTTTTGTGAGATTTTTACTCCGCTAAAAGTCCATGTCGGATATTATTGATTCTGAGCCCAAGTCCGAGTATACTAAGTCACGTTTGCGTCCGATCATCATCGGGTGTTTTTTGGAAACTGCCATAGACACCTGGCGGTCAAATTTTGGGTGTCTACAATATGCTAAGAGTATAACAACGATGGCCACGCACCCCCTTCCCGAACAACAATTCCCTTCAGTTAAGCATACATCAACAGTCCATATCTGCATCAATACTCTGCTCCCCAAAACACCGTAAATGTCAATTGGATTTTCGCAGGCCCCCAATAAAATAGGGTGACAAATTAGACAATGAAAACACGATTAGAACATGCTAACAATAATATACATGTACGGAATGTGAACCGACAATTCTCAACCATTTTAGTACCATCATCGGTACCAATTAACAATATTCCCATCTCAATATTCTCATCTCAACTCTTCTGGCAGGCCCTTTCATTCCGAGTGTGCACACCCCCCGCAGGTTCATCAACCCGCGAGGAGAAATCAGGGAGGTGACCTTGATCAAAGGTCTCGGCTAGGTCTAAAGCTAGCCTCACCAACTCCAATATATCAATATTCAACAATCATTCTTCCATCAATATTCAACGTTAATCTTATTATCACAATATCACGTCGTACTCGTAATTCATATATGCATAATAATATTAACATGTTCTAAGTAAGAAGAACCTTACCTAATTAGCAGGTCATCACAACGTCGCTAGTATAACTCACCACGGAAATTCTACGAAGTCCGATCCTAGTAAAATATTGTATATATAAATTAATATCGTTCCTAACATATTTAATATATAAAATGGAATCGATGTCGTTATAATTAAATTATAAAATAAAAGAGTAACCAACCTAAAGAATCTACTCCTAAGATTAATATATATTAACAAGTACTACGTACCCCATGCACTAATACTAACACCCTACAAAACGCTTCAACAACAACATCGAACCGGTACTAGCTGCAATACAACCCGCGAACAACAGCCCACACCACGCAATACCATCCGAAAAACCCAAACAAACCCGTCAATAACAATAGTACACAACAGCACCAACATTACGTAATAATACACTCACCATCACAGTACATCATGACCACAACCCTAACGGAACACTGAACACAACGACTCCCTCCTTACTCCCTCCAACCTTAGCACACCGCAGGCCGACACTACTAGTAGTAAATTAAACCGACCCTAACCACAGCATTCGACATTATTACCATCATTCAAAACGACAACATCACTACGATATATAACAACAATACGGAAACGACAACCAGAAGGCGACACTAACAAAAGACGACACTACCATTCTCGACCCCCATATCGACACCAAGGTTCAACCACATGCTAAATATAGAAAAGACGATGTTAACTTACCTATAAACGTGTGTTCGGTGGATCACGGCTGACTATACGTGAGGACTTAAGAGGGTTGAGAGGAACGGTCTGAGTGTGCGACAATGACTGCGGATTTTTTTGTCGTTGTTTGGTGTGCGTAGGGTTAGGGTGATAAGCTAGTCGTGTACCTATCAAAAATAACCAACTACGGTCCAACTAAAAATATAGCTAGGGAAGTCGGGATCTATTTCACAAGGAGAGAAATAAATTCTACTCGCATTTAAAGTCTATCTAAGTAACAAATCGGGGCTTTTTGTTGTTTTAAACTAATCTATAAGTAGTGAAGGAAGAAAGGTAAAAATAAGAATAAACGAAATAAATAAGATGAATAAGAATGAATAGATATAGGGAGAAACTAGGATTGTCGGTTTACCATGAATTTCCTACGGTCACAGTCAAGGTCACAGGTCTATCACAGATATTGGTCTAAGGGGTAGTGAAAAGGTCCTTCCGGTCCGCTATTCACCCTAGAATGCTTCTAATGGCTTCCGATCTTATTAGGGCAAAGTAATGTGTTGTAGCAGGTCTAACTCTTACCAGGCTTCCGATCTTAGGTTCGAGTTCACCAATTCAATTAATCAATTACGTCGACTTAATCAATTAATCTCAATTAAATGCTACAATTAACAACATAGACACAATAGCATTGACAGATCTGTAAACTAATTAGCAATCGTATTCAATTCATGGATCCCCTAAATCCTAGCGAGGAAAATTAGCTACTCATGGATGAATTTACGACAACAATAATAAAAATGATAATTAGATTAAGCATAACTAATAAATTTAGAGAGAATTATAAACGAATTAATACGATTAAGAAAGAAATAATTAAGGATAAAAGAATAAAGAAAGAACAAAGAAAGAATTAGATTACCGAGTTTAAAGGAAGAGTAGATAATGAATTCATAAATCTAGATCTAAAAGTTTAGGGTACAGAGAAATCTAAAGAGAGTAGTTTAAAGAAAAGTTAGAAGCATAAAAGAAGAGGTAGAAGAGGTTGTTGAATTCTAGTCTAATAGTTTCTTAAATACTTCTCCGTAAGTTACTCCTTAAATACAAAAGCCCAAAAGTCTTATTAACCCTAAACATCAAATTAGGAAAGTCTCGGTCTTCGTCCAGTCTCGAGAATAGTCGGTCGACTATTCTGAATAGTCGTTCGACTATCTGGACCCGTTCTCAGCACTGCGCGCTTAACTTCAAACGCTTGCCATTTATTCGTTACTTCTTCAAATCGGGAGTGTAATATACTGTTGGAAAGCTAAGAAAAAGAGCTTTCCAACGCAACTGGAATAAGCTCAATTGAACTTGTATAACTCAAGATATTCACGTTTTAATTTGACCTGTTTGAGAACGATCATTCTTCTTTCTTATTTCGCATAAGATTTCTTCTTTAAGCATGAGTTTTGCCTTGTTTACGCATCCACGGGTTCAAACCTGCATAAGATGCAACATGACCACAAAGTATCAAATTTTGGGGAAAATAGTAGACAATGGTACTCGATATGCATGGAAATGCGTGCGTAAAAGACGAAATAATCATATATAAATAGCACGCATCATAGGGAGAGTTTGCTGCTTGTATGTATGATTTAAACGGGGCGTAGGTTTTAGGGCTTAGGTATGTGTGTGTGTGTGTGTATATTATGTTTGCACGTAATAACTAATTGGGCTTTGGGTCGATTACTTGTTCGATTTTAACTTTATCGTCTGACTCGGTTTGACTCACTGTTTGACTTATTATAAAAAAAATATGGGTATTACACAGAACTTACGCAACAAGTCCTAATTCCCCACGGAGTTATTATCATCGGCTCAGGTATGACTTCTATCTTATGGCTGGCGAGCCCTTCACGCAAGTCTATTGGACTATAAATGGCCCGACCGGAAGTCTACCAGGTCTTAATTGGCTTGGCAGCTACTCTGACTTTCGCCCTGTCCAAGCCTCAGTCAGAGTAGGGGCTCTGTAGACACCCACATTTTGACTGCCAGATGTCTATAGCAGTTTCCAAAAAACACCCGATGATGATCGGACGCAAACGTCTTTCTACGCGCTCGGATATGGGCTCAAAACTATTAGTTGTTGGCTTAAGCACTTACAGAGTACAAATCTCACAAAACAAACCTCAAATTCACGCACAGTGGGTCGTTTCCAATCAAATAAGACTAATTTGGGTCAAAATCGACACTGGATATAAAACCGACTTTTAGCGATTGGGTCAAACCCCGGTCAAAGCCGTTTCTAAAACACATAAAAACAACCACATAAACATCAAAAATCTGACCCAAATACAAAACCCATCAAGTATCCATCTCGAGGTCCAAGAAGCCCGGACCTCTAGCTCCAGCTGACCCACTCGATCGAGTGAAGGATAAGAAAGGAAGCATTGCGGGTTGCAGCTGGGCCTTCCCGGCCGGGAAGGTGGTGGTCCCGGTCGGGTAGTGGTCGGTCCCGGCCGGGAAGAGGTCATCCCGGTCGGGATGGACCCAAGACAGTAGCCCTCTCATTTGTGCACCTCATCCCGGACGGGATGAGGTCCTTCCCATCGGGGATGAGTCTTGTAGGCCTCCAATATGATCTTTAAGGTCCCTCCTTGCCTCTCATGGGTTTCTCATCGATTCTCGGGACTCGGGATCGAGCCTAAGGGGCTCGGGAATGGGTCCCAAGGTCTCGGGATCGAATCCAAGGCATGGAGTTATCGTTCCTTCTCTTCGTTGGCTCCAAAAGTGTATGAAACGAGTCGGAATCGTTCCAAATCTTCGTGAATGGTCTCGGGAACCTGAAACGAACTAGAGGAAGCATAAGTAGCCCATAAAATGCTCCCAAGGAGCGATTCCACAAGGAAAATGGGACCAAAATACAACAAAATAGGCACTACAAACTACACTTATCAACTCCCCCACACTTAACCCTTACTCGCCCTCGAGTAAGCACAAACTAACTACTAAACTATCCGAGCGGGTATTAGCGCACCCTACGCCCTTTCAACTCACGCGAGTACACTTAGAGGAAAAGTGCACTTCGCAAGGCAAGTAAGGTCTTGCGACAAAACTGTGGATGCAACCGGACACAAGACATAAAAACAAACAAGCACAGAAACAAACAAACAAACACAAGGTTGCACCCAAAGAAAAATAAATACCACTTCCCTCAAAAAAGCGGTGAAAGAAGCACCGGTTTAGGACTCGAGGCAAGTGACAACGTTCCCAAGCTAATCATACAAATCGAGATGAACTAAACCCTAATAGTATGACAACAAAGCAACAAAAACGTTGATAACTTACCTAGGTCCTCCTAACCTTCTAAGAACGTACTACGGGACGATCGGCGGGATGGAAAAAGGATGAACCACGGTGTTAGTCGACACTGTATGTAAGTGAGACCCCGTCCCCTTTAGCGATGAGCCAAGAGGGTCGTCCCATGCCCGAAACCGCCCAACTAGTCCAAGTAAAAAGGTGGAAAATATTGCAAAATGAAGGAAGACCGACCATTACCGCTATCATCCTTCCTAGGGACTCGGTCCTTTGGTAGGCTCTTCACGGTAATAGTCGGTAAAAGGTTTATTTTTGTGGGGTTGGGATCTTTTTGTGAGACGGTTTTCTTTTGGCATTTTTCTTTCTTTTGCATTTTTGCTTCGTTTGTTGCCATGCCATTTTTTTTTTTCTTTTCTATTTTCTTTTTGGCTTTTTTTGCCTTTTCTTTTTCTTCAATCTTTTCTTTCTTTTTATGTCTTTTTCTTTTCTTTGCCCTCTTTGGCTTGATTTGAGTTGTAGGCATTTTGTTTTGCAACAAGAAAGAGAGATTTCAACAAATTGCAATTTTATTTGGTGGATATGTGTAAAAGGTAGGGAAATGGGTATGTCGGGACGACGTCTTCCCTTCATACTCACAAAAAGGGGAGAACTTGGACTAATCAAACAATCCCAAACATGGTCACCTAAGAGACGGGACTCGGCAACCAAGGCCTTTTCACACCGTGGGTGGTCATAATGGTCAAAATGCAAATCCCGTAGTAAATCCCTAGTAAGCTAGGTGGACTCTAGGTAAAGAACCAACGAAATCATTGATTTAGGGTCATTGTACTAGACTAAAGTCCAAGACTCGATTCATACTACTAGAAAGGAAAAGTAAACGCTTGCACACTAGCCTCTAAATCGGGTTTTCGAAAACCTTTTACACATATGACACAACTACACAACACAAAACAAAGACTCAACAAAAATGAAAGAAAAAGAGAGGCAAAAGCAACAAAACAAAAACAAAACAAAACGAACACATAAACAACACAAACACCACCCCGAGCTTCCAAACAAGCCACCAAATCAACCACAACTTTGCAAAGCTCCACCCGAGCATACAACATCAAAAACCTCCTCCAAACTTCACAAGAAATAAAGAAGGGAAAGGGATGAAAAGATGTTACTGGATATCTTGAAAGCTCTCCAAAGCTATCGGTGATTTGAGCGACCTATAAGGAAAAATAGGAGGCAAAACACGCACACAAAACAAATATACGACAAAACGACACAAAAGGAAAACACACAAAAGAAAATATTTTTGATTTTTGTGAATTTTTTTAAAATTTTTATGGTTTTTAAAGATTTTTCGAAAAAACTACGAAAATAAACTAAGCTATACTAGAATATCGCTCCCCCAAACTTAAACCGAGCAATGTCCTCATGCTCGATCGTAGTGTATGGAGACACAAAAGAAAAGAAAAGAAACTACGAAAATAAAGCTAAAAAACAAAAATAAAGCGGAGAAAAGGGTAGAATGTGTCCGGTCGGGGTGTAGTCAAGTCACCGTGGGCCGAGACGAGAAAAGATATGGATGGGGGAAGAAATAAAAAGAAGGAAATAAAAGGAAATGGGAGGGGAGGACTAGGTGTAATCAAGTCACCTAGTCCGGATTCCGCCTAAATCCGACTAAATCCTACAAAAAGGGTGAAAATCTTGTAAAATTTGGATTTTGAAAAGGACTCTCGATGTAGTCACGTCATCGAGAGTCGGGAGCAATAACTACCAAGGCCTCGAAGGCCACCATGATACAAATGATAAGGGGAAGGGGAACATGCAAAGGGAGACAAGCTATAAAAGACGGAAAAGAAAGGATAGTTGCCGTACCAATCGGTTAGCAACTCACTTGCTCCATCGTCTCAATGTTCAATATCGGCCAAAGCTAGTCTTCGTCATTGCTACTCCTCTTCAAACTCGATAAACACGCATGGTTGAAGTACAAAGGTATAAGGGTTTCACAAAAACTAACACTCCTAAAAAGCAAAATATCCAAACAAACATAAACACAAATACAAGCACAAAAGAAAAGGAAAAAGATATTTACACTAAGCTACTCTCACCAACTACACCTCCATAGCCATCAAGAGCTCGAAGGAGTAAGTCAAATGCCCTAGCAACATCTTCATTGAAGCTCACATGGCCGAGCCTAGCCACTTTCAAGAGCTTCCAAGTCGGAGGCAAGAAGCAATCTTCTTCATTATGCTCGGGGTTCTCGTGATCTTCCGGGTCTTCCAAACCAACATAGCAACGACTCTTATGACCATCCGGTAGGTATAGTGGTCTAGAGTCATGCTCGGTGTTATAATGTGGGAGATCACACCCTAGGGGTGTCGCTTCTTCTATGGGGTCGAGAGTAGAACTCTTTTCCACCGCCCGACAAGGATCCTCTTCACCAACCGTCTCACAAGACAAGGGACTAGAAATCGAGTGCGATAGAGGAGGAGAAGGCATCAAATTTTCTTCATTGGAGGCAATTGGCTCCTCCAATTTCCCATTCAAGGCGAGTTCTAAGGCATCTACTTCTTTCTCCCAAGTATTACGTTCCTTTTCACTCGCCTTGCAAATTTGGTCTTGAGGGGTTATCTCTTCACTTGGCCTTGGATTATCAAGATCCGGTTCATCATGAAGAAAATCGAACAAATCCAATTTAATAGCCAATACATTGGCTACCCAAGAGTTACCTTGAGAATCATGTTCACACCCCTCCTCATTGTCGACCCTTGAAGCTTCAACTTCCTCTATTCTTCCCCTATCTTCACCACCCAAACAACACTCAACTATGATCTCTTGATTGACCCTCTCTTCTTCATTTGTAGCTTCGCGATCGGGTTGACTTTCTTATGGAGACACCCGACCTTCATGCCCAAATGAACCTTCCCCAATAATTAGTGGAGCTCGAGTGGCCAACATCGTGATATGAGCCATAAGTGCATCGATTCGAGCATCTTGCACCGCTTTTTGGGCCCTAAACTCCTCTTTAACCCCTTGTATTTGAGTCATCATCATTTGTTGACTCTTTGCATTAGAGTTATCGCCTCTTGTTGACCCTTTAGCAATTGAATCATCATTTGACAAGTTTCAAAATTGGGGATTTTTGGTTGTGGGTCACGTGGGGGTATTGGGTAGTTGTTAGGATGTTTGAGTGATCCTTGACAACTTTCATGATAACCATATGGAGGGCGTTCGTAAGATTGTTGATGAGGTTGATATGATTGGTGAAATTTTGGGACTTGGCCATTTGCCCCATAGTTGTCCCGTGACGATTGATGGAAGCTAGGACGTGCCATTTCCATAACGTTGCCTTGATACCTAGGATGAACTAGAAGCACTTGAGCAAACGTTAGTATCCTAGTGCTTTTGGGGCAATAGGAGGGGAGAATAGCACACAAGAAGTAGAACGGAGATACACAAGGAGAAGAGAACACAAAAGTCAAGAACAAATTCGAAAACTAAGCAAACAAAAGTCTAAACTACGTCGTCCCCGGCAACGGCGCCAATTTGATGGGCAGGATTTACCGCGGATCCCGCCGTCAAATAATAACCGAGTATCCTAACTAGGGTAGCTAGGGCAAGTCGGGTCGAATCCATAGGGACGGAAATGCGTTCGAACTAGTGGGTGCTACGGTCTTCGACTAGGTTCAAGACAAGCTAATCTAGGGGACATGCTAATGACTAAACTAGGTCTAAAAGGAAGACAAAACGAGTAACTAATGACTAAGGGAAGCAAATAAATCGATAAGAAGGAAGACTAGGGTTAGGTCGGATTCATGGATGATGGGATGATCGAGGAAGGGCTAAGGTGAAGGGGTAGTCGGGTAATCTAGGTGTAGTCCGGGCTCTCGCTACGTAGACCGACCTAGAGGTTCTTGATAGAACCCACCTTAGCGACACATATGACAAACGGGGTTACTAGCGTGCTATCGTAGCCTAGGTCACATCCGGGCTCTCGCTACGTAGACCGACCTAGGGGTCGTCCTCACCGGGCTCTCGCAACGTAATGAGGGAACCAAACCCACGAGCAAACCACCACCCACAAGAGAAAAGGCAAGAAAAACAAGCATATGCATCTACATGTCATTCAAGCATTTCATCAAACATGTTCCATGCATCTAACCAAGAGGAAACCCAAAACTTCCACCAACATCTCCAACAAACCCTTAATCATCCACAATCACCCAAATCACCCTAATAACCCTAGCAAGAGTCTACTCTAACATATCTATGCTAAAACTAACACTAACAAGAGGAATCAACATAACAATCAAAACAAACATAGTGAAACTAGTGAAAACTATGAACTATGAACAATACAATGAATAAAGATTAAAACTTGGATGAATAAACAAGATTAAGAGGAAGGAATAATAAGATTATACCTACTAACAAGAGGATGAAAGATTGAAACTTGCATTAATAAGAAAAACCCAAAACAATCACCCAAGGTTGTCAATCTTGGTGGAGATCTTGAAGAATTCCCTTAATACAAGGATTAAACTAAGATTAACGATTAACTAAGAACTAATCTACACTAATCTATGCTAAACTATGCTAGGGTTTAATGGGTAATGTCTAATCTGTGATAAGATTACAAGAGGAAGGGTATATATAGGGTTACAAGAGTGAAGGAGAAGAAAGGAAGCATTGCGGGTTGCAGCTGGGCCTTCCCGGCCGGGAAGGTGGTGGTCCCGGTCGGGAAGTGGTCGGTCCCGGCCGGGAAGAGGTCATCCCGGTCGGGATGGACCCAAGACAGTAGCCCTCTCATTTGTGCACCTCATCCCGGACGGGATGAGGTCCTTCCCGTCGGGGATGAGTCTTGTAGGCCTCCAATATGATCTTTAAGGTCCCTCCTTGCCTCTCATGGGTTTCTCATCGATTCTCGGGACTCGGGATCGAGCCTAAGGGGCATCGAGTGATCGTTCCTTCTCTTCGTTGGCTCCAAAAGTGTATGAAACGAGTCGGAATCGTTCCAAATCTTCGTGAATGGTCTCGGGAACCTGAAACGAACTAGAGGAAGCATAAGTAGCCCATAAACCGCTCCCAAGGAGCGATTCCACAAGGAAAATGGGACCAAAATACAACAAAGTAGGCACTACTAACTACACTTATCAGCAAGCGAACCCTAGTTCGTACAGAGGGCACTCGACCGAGTGCCTAGCCCACTCGGTCGAGTGGCACCCAAAAAACCGAGACAAAAGGGTTTTTCGACCTCCACTCGGTCGAGTCACGCAATGACTCGGTCGAGTGGCAGCGTACTCGATCGAGTTCGTCAATAACTCGATCGAGTAGGGTCTAAAATACGGGACAGAAGCTTCTTTCAAGGACCACTCGGTCGAGTTCGTCAATGACTCGATCGAGTGGCCTTATCACGACAAATACTGTGAGTCCCACATCGCTTTTCTACTCTCGATAATACTTTTTTTATGACTTAGGTCAACACGTGTCTAATCCTTCACGTGAAACATCACTTTTCAAAACCATGCATCGTCCTATTTACGTCTTTCCATATTGTATTATTCGCAAACCGTTATTATCGTTGTACCGTTACTAACAAGTTTGTTATTTTTCTTGTCAATTTATTTTGTTTATTTTATTGTACTAAAATGAACCCACATGCTAAATTTAACTTTGATGTTAGAATTAGTTGCATTAAATTGTCCTAGAAACCCGTTCAATTTCTCACATACTTAGGGAAAACAACGTTTGCATATCATTTAACCTTACTACTAACGCGCGTATTAGAAAGTCATTAGATATCCTAGTAGAGGCCGCTAATGTGCGGGCGGGGTTGGGTGTTCTTTGTGAACTTCCCAACACGTACCCTCACGCCTTACTCAGAACGAACCTCGGTTTCCGGATGTCCGAAACCGTTGGCGCACGAGAGTCATTCAATACACGGTATCCGATAATGTCGGTTTCGGTATCAAATGCAAAGGAACGAGCCCAATAAATTCTGACATCGGAAATGGACCATACTTTGTGCATGGCCCACTACGACATAGAGTGAGTTCGAGCGGGCCTGAACTCCCACAAAGTTCGGTGGCGACTCCACTTCGATTTAAATTTCAATTCGATCGATTCTCATATGGAGATTCATTCGCCTCCCCAAACCCGCGCGTGGCCGTGTCAGGGTGGACCTATGTCATGTCCACAATTTGGCGACTCCGCTGGGGAGTAATTGATGCGTGACTTACCATCGGCATCCTCAGGGTGAGACTCGAATAGAAATCGTTTGGCTAGTACAATACGCGTTTTACGATTCATACATAACCCCATATTTTCCAGGGCGGTTCTCGCGACCGACGTCCCACTATACCGTGACGTACTCCAATATGGATATGTCAAAGGTGTCCATAGTCGATTCGAGTGGGTTTCACGGCATGTTCTATGCTCAACTCGACTTAGAAAGTCCGTCCCGATCAACGTCTAGACTATGTGCACTGGTATAGACCCTCTATAGACCAACCGAGACTTAGTGTAAAGAATACATGGCGTCGTTATAATGCTTGCGTGACTACATGCTACTTGGTTTCCGTGTCGTTTTCAAAAAACCGTCTTTTTCAAAAATTGCATCTTTTCAAACTATCCAATTTCAAAACCCGGGACGTATACCGAATTTAGGACTTATGATTTTAATCAAAACATCCTATTTCTAGCCGGTATTCTGCCCATTTCAAAACTCGAAAATAATTTCGAACTTTCAAAACCGAGGCCAGATACTTTTTTCCGATTTTCGAAAAATCGGGCCCCTCCACCGTTTTTTTCGGATTATTTTTTCTAAAAATCCTTTTCGAAACCTTCCTCTTTTTAGGACTTCCCGTATTTAGCAGTGTCGGGTCGTGTCTTAAGTCATCGAAGTCTCTAGCGTCGAAACTCTGTCGATCTTACATCACGAGTTTCTTCCCTATCCCAGTCCGCCTTATTAGACTAAGGCAAGGCCCACTTACGTAGGACATACTCCTACGAAGGAGGGCCCGTCTACACAATCGAGTCCAAAGTCTGGGGATGTCTCACGTGAACCTTCCTTCGAACAGGACTCGGCCCACCTGCCGATTCCTAAGGAAGGCCCACCTTTCACAAGTCACCCATCTAGGTGTCTTTTTCCGATTCATTTCCTTTTCAGTCTTGTTCGGGATGTACCTTCTATTCCGGGATTTGGGCTAGTTTCTGATTAGGCGGTGTTCTTACAGACAGGCCACCCGAGACCAGATATCAACGCAAGATGGACGACTTGAAAGCCGCGCTAGCCAAGATCAAAACCCAATTGACTGCCATCCAGACCGACCAAACCACTCTGGCCACCCGTCTGACTGCTGCGGAGAAGGGTACTCCCATTGGATCTGAGCCCACTGGGCCTATAGCCGAGTTAATCGGTGCTGTGCGCAAGCTTGAAGAACAGGTCCACCGGTCGACCAACAACTCGATCCACACCGAAAATGCTCGTTCCTATTCACCTTTGGATAACGAGCTACCTGCCAACCTCAACCTCACGGGAATTCCGATGTTTGAGGGTATTGAAGACCCGGTCCACCACATCCGGGCTTTCAAAGAATTTATGGCGGTCAAAGGGGTGAAATCCACCATGTTTAAGCACTTATTTGCTTCCTCACTCGAGAAGCACCCCAAGGCCTGGTACTACAGGCTCGATTCCAAGAAATACAGGACTTGGGACGTTGTGACTACTGAATTTGCTCGGAATTACGATGATAATACCGAGATCCAGACTACAATGCGTACTCTGGAACTGATGACCCAAGAGCCCAAAGAAGGGTTCACCAAGTATCTCCAGAGATGGCGGGCCGAAAGTGTGAAGCTGGTTGATAAGCCCAACGAGAAGGTGCTAGTGGAGGCTTTTGTCAAGAATCTCCTCCCATCCTACCGGGTCTATCTCCAGTATGCCATCATCCCCAGTTTTTGCCGCCCTTACTGAAATGGGCACAATGATCGAGGATGACTTAAGGTTAGAGAGCCTGAGTAAGGCCTTTACCAAGGGATATCAAGGGCCTAGTTCATCTTCGAGCAAGCCCACACCCGCAGCTGCAACTCGCAGCATCTTCGATGAGGTTAATCTGCTAGACACCTCATCCAAAAAGAATACGCCAACTCGGGTATTTACGGATATAGGGACTACCTATACTTATGCCTTACAAAGGCTATCTTCGAAGGGTCTTATCCAACCAATAGGCCCGACTCCAGAAGTTCCGGTGGAAAAGAGGTCCAAAAGCTACAATGCTCAAGCATATTGCCAGTATCACCGAGGTAATGGGCATGATACGGAGAAGTGCTGGAAACTAAAGCATCTGATCCAAGATCTAATTGAGAATGGGAAAATACCGTTTCCCGGAGATAGGCCGAGTAACATAAAAAACCCGTTCAGTGCCCATGCTATATTCACTGGAGA
This sequence comes from Agrostemma githago, assembly GCA_958450325.1. Classification (NCBI taxonomy): domain Eukaryota; kingdom Viridiplantae; phylum Streptophyta; class Magnoliopsida; order Caryophyllales; family Caryophyllaceae; genus Agrostemma; species Agrostemma githago. The sequence goes on along the minus strand of OY288245.1, from coordinate 52,364,814 downwards.
GGTAGTCGACTATTCTCACCTCATTTCCCCTTTTATCCCACAAATCAATGGGACATGGTTCGATGACGAGGACGATGTTTACCTAGCCAAAGGGGAAGCTGTCCCCATCACCAGTGAAGAGGTTCGAAAAGCTAAGTCCAGAGCCTTAGCCACTAACCACCTCGCCACCGCCGGGCGTTATACTCCAGCAACCGTCACTGAACCCGGCAGGACGGATTCTACCCCCGAAGAACCAAGCAGTGACATGGCCTTGGTCCAACAATTAAAGAGGGTTCGAGCTGACCTAACCATATGGCAACTTCTGGTTAGCTCGCAAGCACATCGGGAAGCACTGACTAAGGTTCTCGATGAAATTAAGGTCGACTCACAGGTTACCTCCGCCGAAATGGTAGCCACTATTATACCTTATCTCAAGGGCAAATCGAAAGAAAAAGGCCCGCTCATCACCTTCTCTAAATCGGATCTGCCACCGTTCGGGCCCAATCATAATCTGGCCCTATACATCACGGTCATTTGCCGAGGGAAGTACCTCCCAATGACCCTTATCGACGATGGGTCCGCTGTAAATGTTCTTCCCCTGAGGACCGCTAAGGCCCTCGGCATTACCGAGGCTGACTACCTCCCGACGGCGCAAACTATCCAGGCTTTCGATGGAAGCCCAAAACCATTTGTCAGGGCCGTTAAGCTGACGATAATAACGGGCCCAATCGAGAAAGAATTGGAGTTTCAGGTGATTGATGTCACCTCGTCCTTCAACTTGCTGCTCGGAAGGCCTTGGATCCACACAGTCAAGGCCGTGTCCTCTACCCTGCATAGGAAGGTCAAGATGCCACTTCAAGACGCTATCATCACACTAGAGGCCACCCCTATCACTGTGGCAAGCTGCAACGCTACGGGCCGGGCCGACCCGTGAGGATTTGATTTCGTGGGCATGATCGAGGAGGAATATCTCTTCAGGCCCTACTTCACCACTATCATCGACACGATGCTACAAAATTTGGGCTACTTGCCGGGGGCTACCTCGAGACCCTATCTTCCAGCCGGAAAGATCATCGAGGACCTAAATGATGGCGAATCGCAATTTGGCTTGGGGTATGCTAGAACCCCGGAGAACGTGGTCCGGGCCGGTATTCAGAAGGCCACCAACCTCATCAAGGCTACTTACTTAGGCCCTTATAGCCCGAAGTTAACTGACTACTTCGTCACTCTTGTATTCGGGGCTATTCAAGTGGGCCTCTACCAACCCACAATCACATATCCCGAGACCAAAACGGCTCGGGAATGCAATTTCATCCCCGATGATATATTCACCCTTGTCCAAGCCGAGTCCAGGGAAGAGGAAAACAGCTCCGAGCCCGTGCTAGGGCTCCTATTCGGGAAAGACAAGGCCGTCCCCGCCCCAAAGGATGATCTGGTCAATCTGATCCTCCGCAGCAACCGATTCGATCCAACGAAGCTGATCTCCGAAGTTGGGACAGATACCGAGAAAAGGGCCTGGAAGAAGACCATCAAGTGGACCGACGGCCAAGGACGGGTCTACAAGCTAACCACGGCGAGGGAGACATGCCGGATACCGAGTCCGAGTCTGAGTCTGAGTCAGAGTCGGAGTCTGAGTCCAAGTCTAGAGGGTCTGGTGCTAGAGTCCAATCTGTAACCCCTCTTCCTTTAGCCACTGGAGTCTCGGGGCCTGTCCCGAGAGCACTCCCAATCCCGCCACTGACCAACGATCAGATGGCCGCTCTATTCGAGCTATTCTCAAAATTTACCATTAATAATAATAACGAAAACCGTTCTGCTTACGACTTGTCTTATTTTCAAAATTCTTTCAATTTCAAAAATTTTATATGCTATGACATTGAGAAACCCAACGAACAGGTACCTCTTCCTCCTCATCTGATCGAGCAGCTCGAACAAAGGGAGTCCCGAGACCCGGTAATTGAAGAAACCGAGTCCATTAACGTGGGAACCACTTTAGAGCCCCAGATGCTTAAGTTGGGCCTATCCTTAGATCCTGAGGAGAGAAAACAATTCACAAACCTCCTCCAAGAGTTCAAAGACATCTTCGCATGGTCCTACAAGGACATGCCGGGAATAGATCGGGAAATAGCTGAACACCGTATACCCATCAAAGATGGGTGTAAGCCGCTAAAACAGAAGCTCCGAAGAATGAGGCCCGAATGGTCTCTCAAAGTCAAAGAAGAAGTCGACAAGCAATTCAAAGCGGGCTTTATACAAGTGTCTGAATATCCAGACTGGGTCGCAAACATCGTGCCGGTACTCAAGAAGGACGACAAGGTGCGGGTATGTGTGGACTTCCGGGACCTTAACAAGGCCAGCCCAAAAGATGATTTTCCGTTACCACACATCGACATACTGGTGGATAACACGGCCGATCATGCCCTTCTATCCTTCATGGACGGGTATGCCGGATACAATCAAATCAAAATGGCGGAAGAGGATATGAGTAAGACCACCTTCATTACACCTTGGGGTACTTACTATTACACCATTATGCCATTTGGGCTTATCAACGCCGGGGCCACTTATCAACGGACCGCCACTACCTTACTACACGATATGATGCATAAGGAAGTGGAGGTTTATGTGGACGACATGATCGTCAAATCCAAGGACCGAAGCGGGCACATCTCGGCCCTAAGAAAGTTCTTCACCAGACTGCGTAAGTATAACATTAGACTGAACCCTAAAAAATGCAGTTTCGGGGTAACGTCGGGCAAGTTACTGGGCCACATCGTTAGCCAACGCGGCATCGAGGTTGACCCAGCTAAAATCAAGGCCATCACCGAGATGCAACCACCCAAAACCGAAAAAGAAATAAGGGGGTTTCTCGGGAAAGTCCAGTACATCAGCCGGTTCATTTTAAAGTTAACCATGGTATGCGAGCCCACTTTCAAGAAACTGAAGATAGGAGAACGGGTACTGTGGGACGATAAATGTCAAATGGCTTTTGACAAAATCAAGGAGATTTTGTCTGCTCCGCCGGTATTAATGCCACCTCAACCCGGTTTGCCTTTGTCGTTATACCTAATAACGATCGAGACAGCCATGGGGGCTATGCTGGCCCAGACAGTCGATTCGGAGGAACGAGCTATCTACTACATCAGTAAGAAGTTCCTAGAATACGAGTGAAAGTATACAATGCTCGAAAAGACGTGTCTAGCTTTAGTTTGGGCCACTAAAAAGCTCCGACACTACATGCTTAGCCACGAAGTACATGTTTTTATCCAAAATGGATCCTATCAAGTACTTGTCCGAGAAGCCCATTCTTAACGGCCGGATATCCAGATGGACTTTGATGCTCGCGGAGTTTGACCTCAAATTTGTGACATTAAAAGCCATCAAGGGCCGGGTAGTGGCAGAATTCCTGGCCGATAGTCCGATACCTGAAGAGGGCCACACCGATACATGGGCCTTTCCTGATGAAGACATATTCCATACCGACACCGAAACATAGGATTTGTATTTCAATGGGGCATCCAACTTCCGAGGATTTGGGGTCGGAATTCTGTTAATCTCGCCACAAGGGGAACATACCCCGTTATCCATTAAACTGGACTTTGACGTGACTAATAACGCAGCCGAATATGAAGCATGCATCCACGGGTTGCAAGCCGCCGCTGATTTAGGAGTAACGAATCTTCGGGTCCACGGTGACTCATCATTGGTCATCAATCAAGCGCTCCAAAATTGGAAAATTCGGAACGCCAATCTCGTGGCTTACCAAGCACGAGTACGGGTTCTAGAGAAACAATTCCGGAAGGTAGAATATATCTATCTACCCCGGGAAGAAAATCAATTTGCGGATGCACTTTCCAAATTGGCATCTTTACTGAATATCCCGGAGCATCTAACTAGCATGCCCATCTGCGTCGAAAGACGGTCCGAGCGGGCCTATATCCACGCCATCCAGGATATCGAGATAACTGACCCAGAACCTTGGTATCAGGCCGTACTGACCTACTTGACAACGAAAGAGTATCCCCCGGAAACTGAAAACCGGGCCAAGAAGGCGTTACGAAGATTGGCAACCCAATTTGTCCGTACGGACGACGGGCAGTTATACAAAAAAACGGCACAGGGGGCTCTCCTCCTGTGTATCGATAGAATACAGGCCGAAAAGGTCATGGCCTAGGTACACGATGGCGAAAATGGCCCACATATGAATGCCCATATGTTAGCCCGGAAAATCATGAGGCTCGGATATTACTGGAACACCATGGAAGCAGACTGTCAGCTATATGTCAAACACTGCCATAACTGTTAGATCTTTGCTAATGTACAACACATGCCGTCTTCCCTACTATACACAATGACATCACCATGACCATTTTCGACGTGGGGCATTGATATAATTGGCAAGGTGCACCCTTCCGGGACGGGAGGTCACTGTTTCATCTTGGTAGCTATCGACTATTTCACAAAATGGGTCAAAGCTGAGTCATATCGCATCTTGAACGCCAAGCATGTGGCCAAATTTATCCAGAATAAGATCATATGCCGATACGGGATCCCACACGAGTTTATCAGTGACCACGGGACCCACTTTCAAGTTGAAACCGCTGCATTGCTAGCAAAATACAAAATTCAGAGGTATACATCTTCACCCTACCGTCCCCAAAAAATGGAGCGGTAGAAGCGGCTAATAAAACAATTGTCACCATACTTAAAAAGATGGCTGAGAATTATCGGGACTGGCCCGACAGAATATCTTTTGCCCTATGGGGGTACCGGACGTCAATTCGCATCGCGATCGGAGCAACTCCATATTATCTGACATATGGAATGGAGGCGGTCCAACCGGTCAAGTTAGAAGTGTCATCCCTCAGGATTTTACTCGAGAGCCAAGTGCCGGAAGCGGATCGGGTTCAAACCCGATATGATTCGCTAGTCCTTCTAGACGAACGGCGATCCCGGGCCCTCAACAATATCCAAATATATCAAAAGAGGATCCAACGGGCTTTCAACAAAAGAGTTAGGCCCAGATACATCAGAGAAGGGGATCAGGTCCAAAAGTCGGTTTGTTCCTTACTACCGGTTGACCCAAGAGGAAAATTCAAACCCAATTGGGCTAGGCCATACTTAGTCAAGAAGGTCTTATACGGAGGCGCGGTGATACTGACAGACCTGGATGGGAACGAGTTTGTCAACTCGACCAACTTGGACCAGTTGAAGCGCTATTACCCGTAAACCCTATCTCAATAGGAAAGGTAGTAATCTTGGATGCAATAGGATTCCGTCTTTGGATAGGAAAAGGTTGTGTAACAACCGGTTGGGGTGAAGTGGGATTCCTTTTGTGGATAGGAAAGGTAGTGTGCCAGACTTTTACGGCTCGGAAATGCCTTTGACCGGGGTTTGACCTGGTCGCTAAAAGACGGTTTTGCTCTTGGTCTCGGTTTTGACCCAAATTAGTCTTGTTTGACTGGAAACGACCCACTAGGCCTGAATTTGAGGTCGGTTTGGTGAGATTTTTACTCCGCTAAAAGCTCGTGCCAACAACTATTGATTTCGAGTCCGAAAATCGAGCGTATTAAGTCATGTTTACGTCTGATCATCATCGGGTGTTTTTTGGAAACTGCTATAGACACGTGGCTGTCAAAATGTGGGTGTCTACAGTCGGATGATTAGTATTATTTATAATATAGAATTTCATCACCTTATTATAATTTGTCGATGTGGGATAACTTTAATATCTTTATATGTAATAAATTCATCACTTTTTCGAGCAAATAATATGAAACAAATAATATGAAATATATATACTCTAATGAAAGTTTTCTACCACGAATCTAATTAATTCATTTTTATAATTTTATTTACGATAATTTTTTGTTAAACGAAATTTATAGATTTTTAGATGAAAATAATAAAAACATCAAATTAATATAATAGATTAAATGTATTATTATAATAATTAAAAGATTCTCTATTTACCGAAGATGTCTTAGCCTAGTGGTTAGGACTAGGTGCTCTGGGACAGTAGGTCTTAGGTTCGAATCCCCCCTCCCCCTATATTGTAATGCGACTAAGTGCGCTCTTCGATGGACCCAAAAAAAAAAGATTCTCTATTTGATTTTTTTATTATTATTAATGGTACTTTCCTAAATTGAGTTTTGATGTAACGGACCAATCATATCGCTTGAAAAGTTCCTCCTTTATATATATATATATATATATATATATATAATATATATATATATATATATATGTAGTAAAATAATTGTTATATACACTCAAATAGTTTTTATGTACACCAATTAATCAACAATGGAACATACATCAAAATAACTGTTATATATACACTAAAAAAACTCATTATATACGCTATTAAACTCACTGCTTATATATACACTTAAGAACTCAATACATATAGTAAAATAATTGTTATATACACCCAAATAATTAATATGTACATCAGTTAATCAACAATGGAACATACATCAAAATAACTGTTATATACACTTAAAAACTCATTATATACGCTATTAAACTCACTACTTATATATACACTTAAGAACTCAATATATATATACAGTAAAATAGTTATTGTTATATACAATCAAATGGTTACTATGTACACCAATTAATCAACATATATACACTGAAATAATTGTCATATGTACTTAATTATTTGATATAGTAGAATTTTATATATCCTAAAACAGTTATTATGTACATTGAAATTGTTTTTATATACACCAATTTTATTTTAACATTAAAAAAATGTTTGTTTTAGGGACTTGTTTTTTTGGAATTTTTTTTCATTTGGGAAAAAAATTGTCCGGCAAAAAAAGTTTTTTTTTTGGGAAAAAAATGTGTTTATGTTTTTGGAAAAAAAAGTGTGTTATTTTTTTTTATGTATGAGTTTTTGTTTTAATCTTAGCCTTTAATTTGATTTCAATCTAATGGTTGAAATTGTGCCTCAATGGGTGCGGCGAGTTGAGGTGCCTCAAAGGATCCTATATATATATATATATATATATATATATATCATAACGTGTTTTGTTAGGCTTATTAATTAATTTTAGGGTTTTAAATTTTTTTTCTTTTGAAATTTTTTCTATTTGATTTTTTATTGTCCTTGTTCGATTAGCCAGATACTTTTTTTGTTGTTCTAACACTGAATCTGAATAGCTTACCCGATTCATGAATCCGTCTTGAATGGATGATTCAGGAACCAAATTTTTATTATATATATATATATATATATATATATATATATATATATATATATATATATATAGAGGTAGGTTCAAATAAGGGCACCATGTTTCAGTAAGTCTATATTAAAGATACAGATGACATAGGATAAAGTTGCATTTGTTTAAATTTGATATGTAACGATAACATTCAGCTCTTTTATCACTTCAAGTGATAAAGTGCAACTTTATCACTCATCTCGTGTAACTTTAAGCACTTTTTGTGTAACTTTAACACTTGACTTTATGCCCTTAAAATAGTTGTTGCCCTTATTTGAACCTCTCTCTCTCTCTCTCTCTCTCTCTATATATATATATATATATATATATATATATATATTGTTTCACCGTATAATTACCGTCATAGTCTCATAGATAGAGAGCTATCATGAGGTGGTTTCCTTTAGCCATTTAGGCATGATATTTAAATGCTTGAAGAACGATCAAGCTGCTTCAACGCCATTTAAATTAGGAACTAAATCGGGATTAAGTAAAACCAATTAACAATATAATGTAATGTGCATGCTTCCATAGGGGATTATTAAACTCTTGAGGACTTGGGGTGCTCCTGCTTATTGACTTTCAATTGCTTGAAGCCTAAAAACGATGATTCATATCTCCTCTGATCATGGAAAATGGACATTAAAAATGAGTTGGAGGAAATACAAAGGGTAATGCTAAATACAACCTTTAGGTTGTATTTAAACAACTAAAATCTTCTATACTTAGTAAAAATATAGGGATTTAAACCCCAACTTGTCATCATGCCCGTGCACCGCACAGGATTACTAATTTACTTGTCTAACTTCCACGTGGTTGTCATACGACGCGTGCTTGTAGAGGGTGTCGTAATCGTGAATAGGGAAGATGCTGCGAAGATCGAATCATCAAAGCTACTAAAAGACGCATGACATGTAAATATAAAGAACGAAAGAAGTTGACATGATCCAGTCTAAGGAAGAAACAGACATTAAAAAATTCGTATACTATAAAATAATTGCAATATGTAATCTGCATAAATTATGGCCTTGTTCTTCTGGGTTTTTCTCTGTTGGGGTCTATTTTGTCTTTTCAAATTTTGGCCTCTTTTTCTCTATTGTTTCCTTCGCTACGGATGCTTCTTTCGCCATCACTTCAAAGCTGTAAGCCATTTTTGGTGTGGAAATTCTGTTACTGAAATATAAGTGAAAAATTGCTTGTAGTTGGTGTACGTAATAATAATTAACTTACTCCTTGTCTATCTATCTCTTCTCATTTTTAGCTGAGGTGTTCACCGGAGGGTCGGACTTTGTTGTAGGCTGACTTTCTAAGTTGTCTTGTTGTGGTTGCTCCTGCGAAAACATTGGAGTTGTTTGGATATATGGTCTTGTGTGTAAAAAGATGCTGGTGTTTTTGGGTAAGAATTGTTGTTGTTGCCTATGTTTTTATGCCCCCCCTACCACTGTGGTTGGAGTTGGAGGGTCCTTTGGCGTCGGCAATACCTTTTGACACTTTAGTTCCCGTTTAGAGTTGTATTTGGTAATCCCAATCTTGACTTTCATGGTGTATTCTCTCCCGACACATTGTTAGAGTATGTCAAACACTTTCTCCTTTCCCCCATCCTGTTTTTCGCTCTTTTGTTAGGACAAAATGGTTAAAATTTGTTCGATTAGTTGGTGTGTTATTTGTTGTGCGTACCTTTTCATATTGAGTTAGTAATGCTTCGATTGGTCTCCCGACTATCTTCTCAGCTTCTCTCCAAAAAATCACCAAAGATGCGTATGCTGTTTCGTCCGCTATTGTGGTGATTAATCTGTACCTGTGTTGTAGTATTAACATAGTTGTGATATTGTCTAGGAGCAGTAGATAGGTTTTACATACCGTACGATGAGTTATATTTTTTGTGTTTTTTCTTACCTTTGTTTAGGGTAGGTGATAAGTGTAGTTTGTAGTGCCTATTTGTTGTGTTTGGTCCCGGTTTCTCTTGTGAAATCGCTCTTTGGGAGCAGTTTCTGGGCTACTTATGCTTCTTCTAGTTCGTTTTAGGTTCCCAAGACCATTCATGAAGAATTAGAACGATTCCAACTCGTTTCCTACACATTTGGAGCCAACGAAGAGAAGGAACGATCACTCGGTGCCTTAGATTCGATCCCGAGACCTTGGGACCCATTCCCGAGCCCCTTAGACTCGATCCCGAGCACCGAGAGTTGATGAGAAGCCCATGAGAAGCAAGGAGGGACTTTTATGATCATATTGGAGGCCTACAAGACCCATCCCGGGCGGGAAGAGTAGCCTTCTCGGTCGGGAAGGAGTGCAAGCAAAGACGAGCCACTGATGGGCCGTCTCGGGCGAGAAGGGGGTCTTCTCGGCCGAGATGGGTCCCATCTCGGGCGAGACCATCTCATCTCGGCCGAGATGGGCCACCTGCAGCTCCGCCTCACTTATTTTCTTCTCCTTATTCATTGTAACCCTATATATACCCCCCTCTTGTAATCTTATGTTATGTTCTTCATTACCCACTAAACCCTAGACTACTTTAGCCTAGGTTAGCCTAGATTAGTGTAGATTAGTCTTTAGTTAATCCTTAATCTTAGTTAAATCCTTATATTAAGGGAATTCTTCAAGATTTAACCAAGATTGACAACCTTGGGAGATTGTTTTGGGGTTTTCTTATTAATGCAAGTTTCAATCTTTCCTCCTTACTAGTTGGTATTATTTCTCTTCTCCTTTCCCTTAGTCTCTGTTTATTCATTCAAGTTTTAATCTTTGTTCATTGTTTTGTTCATAGTTCATTGTTTTTACTAGTTTCATTATGATTGTTTTGTTGCTTGTGTTGATTTTTCTTGTTTATGTTAATGTTTGTTTAGACATGTATGAGTAGACTTTTTGTGGGGTTAGTGGGGGGATTAAGTGTTGATTATGGATGGTTAGGGTTTGATTGTGGGTAAAGTTAGATTCTTTGTTACTAGTCACATATTATGCACACCATGTGTTTGTTGAAATGCTTGTTAGAGTAGTAGTTGCAAATACTCCTCTTGCTTGTTTTCCTCTTCTCATTGTGTGATTAGTTTGTGGTTGAATCCTTGTGTTTTGTTTAACATCTTGCATAAGTATTCAGGTTTTATCTTAGACACGAGAGTGCGGACATTGGCTTTGACGCGAGAGCGCGGACCAACCTTAGTAACTAGGTGAACCTTGCACCATCGATCTCCCAACTATCCTACTACACTTATGAACCCGACCTAACCCTATTCTTTCCTTGTTTGATTAGTCATCCCTAGCTTAGTCATAGTCATAGTTTCATCCCCTCCTTATCGTTCTAGTCTAGCTTAGCCTAGTTGACCTAATCTTGTATTTGGGTGACCTTAGTCTAGACACCTCTTTACCGTCCCCGTGGACTCGACCCGACTTGCCCTATCTACGTGTTAGGAATATTTGGTTTTTATTTGTTGGTGGGGATCCACGGCAATTCCCTCCCATCAATTTGGCGCTATTGCCGGGGACAGTGCTAGTTTAGACCTAGTTTGCCTATCTACTTGACATTGTCTTTTGTTTCTTGTGTTTTTTTCTTTTTTCTTTTTGTTCCTTTGCTTCTTGTGTGTGCGAAGTTTATTTCCTTCTTGTCTAGTGCCCAAAAAGCACTACACTTCTGACGTTTGCTCTTAGTCTACAGTTTGTGCCTAGAGGTGGTGACCATCTTCTTCTTTACGATTTAGAGCCGCTTTAACGGACGGTTGCTAGATTGAGAGGTCCTCAACCGGGTACGAGCCACGATTTTCTAGTATAGCAAGAGGTTTGATCTAAACTCCCCACCCATAGAAGCTACAACAAGCTACTCCTCTTCCTCCATGAATCGAGACTATGCCGTGATGTCTCCAACGTACCACGAAGCTTCATTTGGTAATCAAGAAACCCGTGGGTATGAGTTTCAAGGACATGGAAGCCAATTTCCCCAAAACCCACCATATTACCAATCACCTCAACCTCACTACCAAGTAGCACTCCAAAACCCCAATGACCAACAAATGCCCATCCTGGAGTTATATAAATCGATTCTTCAATTGCAAAGGAGCCAACAAGAAATGGCCATTCAAATGCAAAAGAACCAAGATGAATTCATGGCCCAATATCAAAGGGAAACCGAGGCGATGGATGCTCGATTAAATGCGTTATCGGTTAAAACCGTAATGTTTTTATCCCGAACGTCGTAACTAGATGAAGGGTGCTCACTTGAGCAAAGGGAGCAACCTAATCACGAAGTCGCCAATGACGCTCCTTTTGGAAGCGAAATTTCTTTTAAAGAACCTCAATCGTCTACCCAAGAAGAGGCGAAAGTGGAGATAATCCTTGATGGAGGAGTTTTTGGTGAAGAATTGGGTGAGGATAGTGAGAATTTGAAGAGTTTCATTGATGAAAACACCGATATAGTAGAGGAAAGTAAAGAGTCTACCCCCTCTATACTTGTTGAACCTTCAATCCCCTCCGCTTGCCCTCCTCTTGAGCTTCATGCCGCTTCTTATGAGCCTATTGTTGAGGATGTTAAACTTTGGGATGAGTTGAGTGAGGTGATAAGTGTTGTGAAGTCATGGGACATGAATGAAGAAATCAAGTCGCCCATATCTGATAATCCAATGAAATATTGTAATCCCCTTGTGTGTAATTTGGATCTTGGTTTAGAGGAGGTTGAAACCGCTTGTTCGAGTTTCAAATCTCTTCTTATTGATGATGTGGGGAAGAACGATGTTTTAGGATTTGGAGATATTGGGCCGGAACTTGTTGATGACTTGGGTATGCTTGATGAGAAGGAGAGAGTTAAGCTCCCTTTTGACACTTGTGCTAGAATTTTGAGCTTTGGTTGTGCTAGGAGACGGTGCTTAGGGAGGAAGAGGTCGGTAAGGCTTGTAGGATGGATAGACCCCGGAGACAACATGAAGGATGACGTTGGGTCTTCGGATTACTAGTACTTGCCTCCACCTTGGAGGCCATGGAGGATAGCTTGGATTGTTAGCTTGAGCCCTCATTATGGTGTGGCTCGTGCGTTTAACTTGCTCTTCCGAGCTCTTGATGGCTATGGGTAAGAAGTAGGAATCCACCATTCTCGGTTTGACGGAGTTCCTAAAGAACCGTCATGTTGTATATTCCCCTTTCCCTCTTCTTTTGAGCTTTTGTGATTGTAATTGTGTTATTTGTGTATTTGTTTCTAGGATTTGTGTGTTTCGTGGAACTCTTGTAATTTGGAATTTTCTTGAGCGATGCGAGGGAGAGATTTGATGGTGTTTATTGAGTTTACTTGATAGGTCATAGTGAAGATGAAGTTTTGAGGAGAGTAGTGGATAATAGAAGCTTGGATTTGGGCATGGGAGACGGTTTTTGAAGCTTTTGGCAAGCTTTTAGGGACGAGATTTTAGATCTCGATGTATTGGCGGCCTTGTGGGTGAAGCTATCAAGGAAATGAAGGGCTAGAAGACACATCCCGACCGGGAAGGATGTCATCCCGATCGGGATGAGGGTGCCAAAAATAGGTTTTTCTGGAGTGTGATCCCGACCGGGAAGGGTGTGTCATCCCGACCGGGACCATCCATCCCGACCGGGATGGTACCCTGCTCCTCCTTTTGCCTCTTCTTTGTCATGTGAGCCCACCCTACCACTTTATACCCCCTCCCAACCTCCCTACCTACCCTTGCACCTATCATATGACCCCTACACTTCATATACATACATTCATCTCATTTTCTCTTTACTACACACCGAGTTTCACATCAAATCCTACCTCTTTATACTATTGCAAGTCTAGTACTTCAACCATGCAACCTATTCAAGAATGAAGAGGAATGACAATGAAGAAGACAAGCTATGTGTCGTTAATGATCATTGAGACGATGGAGTTAGTGAGTTGCTAACCGATTGGTACGACAACTATCCTTTCTTTTCCGTCTTTTATTGCTTGCCTCCCTTTGTTTGTTCCCTTCCCCTTATCAGTTTTGAGTCATGGTGGCCCTCGGGGCCTTGGTAGTCATTGCTCCCGACTCTCAATGACATGACTACGTCGATAGTCATTTCAAAATCCAAATTTACAAGTCTTTTCACCTTTTCTTTATTTTTCACTTTTTAGGATTTAGTCGGATTTAGGCGGAATCCGGGCTAGGTGACTTGATTACACCTAGTCCTCCCCTCCCATTTCCTTTTATTTCCTTCTTTTTATTTCTTCCCCCATCCATATCTTTTCTCGTCTCGGCCCTTGGTGACTAGACTACACCCCGGCCGGACACATTCTACCTTTTCTCCGCTTTTCTTTTTGATTTTTAGCTTTATTTTCGTAGTTTCTTTTCTTTTTAGTGTCTCCACACACTACCAATCGAGCATGAGGACATTGCTCGGTTTAAGTGTGGGGGAGCGATATCCTAGTGTAGTTTAGTTTTATTTTCGTAGTTCTTTCGAAAAATCTTTTAAAAAACCCTAAAAATTTGAAAAATTTCACAAAAATCAAAAAGATTTTCTTTTTTGTCTTTTCCTTTTGTGTCGTTGTGTCGTATTTTTGTTGTATTGTGTGTTTTGCCTCCCCATTTCCTTATAGGTTCCTTTATCGCCGTAATTTTCGGAAAGCTCAAGACATTCGGTAACATCATTCTATCTCTTTTCCTCTTTGTCTCTTGTGGAGTTTGGAGGAGATTTGTGATGATGTGTGCTCGGGTGGAGCTTGTTGAAGGTTGTGGTTATTTTGGTTGCTTATGTGGATGTTCGGGGTGGTGTTTGTTCTCTTTGTGTGTTTGTTTTGTTTTGTTTTGTCATCTTTGTCTCATTTTATTTCGTTTTTGTCGCGTCTTTGTTTTGTGATGTGTTGTTTTGTGATGAGTAGTTGTGTCTAGTGTGTAAAAAGGTTTTCCAAAACCTGGTTTAGAGGCTAGTGTGTAAGTGTTTACTTTCCCTTCCTAGTGATGTGAATCGAGTCTTGGACTTTAGTCTAGTAGAATGACTTTAAATCAATAGTTTCGTTGGTCCTTTACCTTGAGTCCACCTAGTCTACTAGGGAATTACTACGGGATTTGTATTTTGACCACCCACGGTGTGAAAAGGCCTTGGTTGCCGAGTCCCGTCTCTTAGGTGACCATGTTCGAAATTGTTTGATTAGTCCAAGTTTTCCACCTTTTTGTGGTTTTGAAGGAAAAGCGCGCCCTACTCACCCATTTTCCTACCTCCTACACATTTTCCACAAATAATTTGCAAAATTGTTGAAGTTCTTACTTGGCTACAAGAAATGCCTACAAAACAAAATCATCTAATAGGCAAGCCAAGTCAAAAGAAAGAAAAAAAAAGAAAAAAAAAGAAAAAAAAAAGAAAGAAAAGAAAGAAGAAAAAAAAAAGGCACAACAAATCAAAAAGAAAATACAAAAGAAGAAAAAGAAATGGCATAGCAACTCAAAAGCCAAATGAAAAAGAAAAATGCCAAAAGAAAACCGTCTCATAAAAAGATTCTCCGCCTCTCAAAAATAAGCCTTTTCCCTATCGTTACCGTGAAGAGCCTACCAAAGGACCGAGTCCCTAGGAAGGATGATAGCGGTAATGATCGGTCTTCCCTCATTTTGCAATCATATCCACCTTTTTACTTGGACTAGTTGGGCAATTTTGAGCATTGGACGACCCTCTAGGCTTATCGCTAAAGGGGGCGGGGTCTCACTTACCTACAGTGTCGACTAACACCGTGGTTCATCCCTTTTCCATCCCGCCGATTGTCCCGTAGTACGTTCTTAGAAGGTTAGGAGGAACCTAGGTAAGTTACCAACGTTTTTATTGCTTTGTTGTCATACTATTAGGGTTTAGTTCATATCGGTTTGTATTATTAGTTCGGGAATGTTGTCCATTGCCTTGAGTCCTTAACCGGTGCTTCTTTCACGGCTTTGTAGAGGGAAGTGGTATTTTTTTTCTTTTTGGATGCAACCGATTGTCTGTTTGTTTGATTTTTGTTTGTTTGTGTGTTTTCGTGTTCGGTTGTATCCACAGTTTAGTCGCAAGACCTTACTTGCCTTGCGGAGTGCACTTTTCCTCTAAATGTACTCGCGTGAGTTGAAAGAGTGTAGGGTGCGCTAATACCCGCTCGGCTAGTATATTAGTTTTTATTAGTTTGGTAGTTAGTTCGTGCTTACTCGATGGCGAGTAAGGGTTAAGTGTGGGGGAGTTGATAAGTGTAGTTTGTAGTGCCTTTTTGTTGTGTTTGGTCCCAGTTTCTCTTGTGAAATCACTCTTTGGGAGCATTTTCTGGGCTACTTATGCTTCTTCTAGTTCGTTTTAGGTTCCCAAGACCATTCATGGAGAATTAGAACGATTCCGACTCGTTTCCTACACATTTGGAGCCAACGAAGAGAAGGAACGATCACTCGGTGCCTTAGATTCGATCCCGAGACCTTGGGACCCATTCCCGAGCCCCTTAGACTCGATCCCGAGCACCGAGAGTCAATGAGAAGCTCATGAGAAACAAGGAGGATGGACCTTTATGATCATATTGGAGGCCTACATGACCCATCCCGGGCAGGAAGAGTAGCTTTCTCGGTCGGGAAGGAGTGCAAGCAAAGAGGAGCCACTGATGGGCCGTCTCGGGCGAGAAGGGGATTTCTCGGCCAAGATGGGTCCCATCTCGGGCGAGACCATCTCATCTCGGCCGAGATGGGCCACCTGCAGCTCCGCCTCACTTCTTTTCTTCTCCTTATTCATTGTAACCCTATATATACCCCCCCTCTTGTAATCTTATGTTATGTTCTTCATTACCAACTAAACCCTAGCATACTTTAGCATAGATTAGCTTAGATTAGTGTAGATTAGTCTTTAGTTAATCCTTAATCTTAGTTTAATCCTTGTATTAAGGGAATTCTTCAAGATTCAACCAAGATTGACAACCTTGGGAGATTGTTTTGGTTTTTCTTATTAATGCAAGTTTCAATCTTTCCCCCTTACTAGTTGGTATTATTTCTCTTCTCCTTTCCCTTAATCTTTGTTTATTCATTCAAGTTTAAATCTTTGTTCATTGTTTTGTTCATAGTTCATTGTTTTTACTAGTTTCATTATGATTCTTTTGTTGCTTGTGTTGATTTCTCTTGTTTATGTTAATGTTTGTTTAGACATGTGTGAGTAGACTTTTTGTGGGCTTAGTAGGGGGATTAAGTGTTGATTATGGATGGTTAGGGTTTGGGTAAAGTTAGATTCTTTGTTACTAGTCACATATTATGCACACCATGTGTTTGTTGAAATGCTTGTTAGAGTAGTAGCTGCAAATACTCCTCGTGCTTGTTTTCCTCTTCTCATTGTGTGATTAGTTTGTGTTTGAATCCTTGTGTTTTGGGTAACATCTTGCATAAGTATTCGGGTTTTGTCTTAGACATGAGAGTGCGGACATTGGCTTTGACGCGAGAGCGCGGACCAACCTTAGTAACTAGGTGAACCTTGCACCATCAATCTCCCAACTCTCCTACTATACTTATGAACCCGACCTAACCGTATTTTTTCCTTGTTTGATTAGTCATCCCTAGCTTAGTCATAGTCATAGTTTCATCCCTTCCTTATCGTTCTAGTCTAGCTTAGCCTAGTTGACCTAGTCTTGTATTTGGGTGACCTTAGTCTAGACACCTCTTTACCGTCCCCGTGGACTCTACCCGACTTTCCCTATCTACGTGTTAGGAATAGTAGGTTTTTATTTGTTGGTGGGGATCCACGGCAAATCCCTCCCATCAGTAGGCTATCGGTTCGTTACATTGGCGACACTTTCCGTCCTCGTCGATTCCAGCGGGGCATGATGTGCAAGACTGATACCGCCAGTCAACATCTGTTCTTACTTCTGTTATCGTTCTGTGGCATTTGTATACCTCATTCTGTTCTAATTGTTTCATTTAATCGGAAATGTTCAGTGGTATATCATATCAGTAGGTATGCGATGTCTGTCGACATTACCTGATCGTCGACATCTGCTTGTAGAAGCTCTGCAATGGTTGAAGTGATCATATCCTCTGCGACCTCAGGATCGAGGACTCTTATTTGAACGGGTTCCTGGTCCCTGTAGGGTGGTATGGCAACGCAAATAATAATATGTGGCTAATCTAGTATATATGTGAAATCGGGGACATGGTACATGTGCGTTTTTTTTATTGTGGGGGCAAACGGTTACCTTTGCAGTAATATTCTAGTCTCTGGCAAGTCCAA
The DNA here is from genome assembly GCA_958450325.1 of Agrostemma githago. Taxonomy (NCBI): domain Eukaryota; kingdom Viridiplantae; phylum Streptophyta; class Magnoliopsida; order Caryophyllales; family Caryophyllaceae; genus Agrostemma; species Agrostemma githago. The sequence goes on along the minus strand of OY288245.1, from coordinate 52,347,433 downwards.
GTCGATGAAGACCTTGGTCCCATATGTGAATTGTAATTGGTAATCTTCTACGTGTTGTAGTCTTTGTTAATAAGTATGATATGTGCAGCATTATTATAGGTAAAAAGATCAGTCAAATGTGATTAGACTAACCGTACGTAATTAAATCAAAGCAATTTAACTAATATGATTTGTAACAATAAAAAAACTTAAAACCCATTAGTTGAAAATGGTTCCTATGTGACTGCAAATCAAGATTCAAGGGGTACCTAATATTTACGTTAATAACATATTAGCGCGTGTCCATCAGACACATGTTAGAAAAACCGTTAACATAATACCTACATAATATTAAGTGACATTATAATATTTGGCTTTATTATACACTTTAACTAAGTTAATAACATAATATTAAGCCTATGTCCCCTTTTTATTGTCCTTTCGACTTTGTATAGTCGTAATAAACCACGGGCTTATAAACAATTGAGACGAATGGATGAGAAGTATTGTTTAGTGCTAAGCCGAAATGCGTAGAAATCAGAAGTAGCAGTAGTAGTAGATAAGTAGGAGTGAGGTTGAAAGAGGAGAAAAGAGAAGTACTGGTAGTACGCTGCTGTGTCAAAATATGTACATCCACATACACATGTTACATGTACATTTTCCTTGGCATTGAAGTGAAGTAGGTTTATGTTGCCTTATTTTCTCATATCACACAATACGGAGTTGTGAACAACTTTTTTGAAAATCATGGTTTTGATAATCATATGTGACAGACTCGAGCATGCAAATTTACATATATTCAAAGAGATGAACGATAAAAATTGATAAACAAATGTTTATTGCCTTCATAATTTATGACCCTTGCAGATGTGATGACTATGACCATGTCATGTCCATTTTGCCGACTAATTTCTTCTGTAATGTAGTCAAACGCATCACCCCATAAAGTCACGTTCACTATTTTCTCCCTGCATGTAGTCATTATATTGCAGTAAGTTAATTACTTTACACGTAGCTATATGCGTGGTAAAGGTGGTGAAGGTACCTTTCATCTTGTATTTGTATATGACGTAAATGTGTCTGACCATTTTTTGTTAACACCTCCTTTTTCTCCTCCATCGTTTTCTGGAAGCCAACAACGTCTGCACCATGTTGTTAAAAAGAGTGAATAGGGAAATAAAGTGTTTAGATAGTAAAACTGTTGCATTTTATAGTGCATGTGTGTCGGTGTACTTGCCTATCAAATAATCATTTTTGTTGTTGCATTCTTCCAATTTGTCGAGTGGGTGGAATTCGAATTTGTGGAGTGGAATACTTTGAGTTTGGTCCTTATCCTCCTACATCGATGTAAATGGGGTCTACTTGATGATCTGTCTATTATTCTGCACCACCTCAAAATGTTGGAGGGTTTAAATTTTCCCCTCGTGCAGCACGCCTTCGTATGAGGTCACCCACCGTTTGGGTATTGTTGCATGTATATGGTTTTCCTGGCCAGAATGAGATGAAACAAAATGTTCAGCAATTTTTTAGCACCGACAAAAATAGACAGTGAATCAAAATGGTTGTCCAATTGAAGGGTTGGGACCTCACCTCTTTGTTACTGATCATGCTCGTTACAGGAATCTGATGGCGGAGCTATAATACAAATCCACCAAGCAGGCAGAGCAAAAAAATAATAGAAAGCCTGCGCACACACCGATCGCGAGTTGCTAATTGTGTAGGTCAATATGTGTATACGTGCAATTGGATGGTGTAATGGGAAAGGCAAGCACCCATTGTTATAGGTGGTGAATTATAAGGGAGGAAGATGAAGAGGATGAGAGGTGGCTGAAATTTATTGCTTCACCTAGGATTCTACATCATCAATGAGGAAGAAGTTAAAGAGCTTACATTTCAATAATAACCGACTTTGATTGTTTTACCTAGGATTCTACATCATCAATGAGGAAGAAGTTGATGAGTTCCTCACCTTGGATTCTACGTAATGAATGAGAAAGAAGTTGAAAGAGCTTACATTTCACCATATTTGCTAATGAATGAGAAAGAAGTTGAATGGTTGTAAGTAATGATAACTGAGTTTGATTGCTTTACCTAGGATTCTACATCATCAATGACGAAGAAGTTGATGAGTTCCTCACCTTGGATTCTACCTAATGAATGAGAAAGAAGTTGAAAGGTCCTAACTAATAATAACCGACTTTATGTATTCAACTCCCATCTTTTCAATTCCTACCCAATCGCATCGCGCCAAGTGTCCAACCTTAGAATTGAGCATTTGTTGAATAGAGAATGGAGAGTGCTTTGCTTTCTATTTAATATATTACTAGTTTGAATGCCCGTGCGATGCACGGGTTCAACAAAAATGCTACTAAATCATCCATAATAGTGATAGTACTTTATTTTATAATATTGACTGTGATGAACTGTTTATGATTATTTCAAATAATTGTAATTTTGGAGTTATTGATAATAACTCGACGCGTGCGTGACTCGTATAACCTGACCCGTATCCTGACTCCACTCGTATAACTCGACCCGTGAGCCGACCCGCTCGACTTGTTTGACTGGTCTAGTGCCTATATTGATTACTTACTTACTTGGATAAAAAACGACGTTCATCAAAGTTGTAGGTCATGTATCTGTGAGCAATATTAATACGTCACAACTCATCTGTGAACATTTAGTTTATCTATGAATTTTACTTTATAAGATTATAATCATTTGACTTTCTGCATCAAATATTTTGTATGTATGTCATCATCTCGCACTATATTTGACCCTACCCGCCCGACCCATTGTTTTTAGGGTCATGAGCCCTTTTTTCCTGAGCCGCGACCTATTTGACCTAAACAATTCTAAAAGCCTAGTTCGACTCAATCTATTACTCTGCCTAGATTTTGTTAAAACTCTAATTTTAATTTAATAGTTATTCGATATAATTAATTTTATATATATTATTCTTTTATTTGAATATAACTTTATGTCTAATCTTAACATAAATTATCTAGCAATTTTAGTACGTTACTCTCTTTTAAAGTTGTATATAGGGAGCCTAACAGAAATTCTTACTTGTGACGGATATATTCGTCGCAAACTTGCGACGGGTCAAGTACTACATATGTGGGGTAGATAAACTAAAGGAAAATACTTAGTAAATGACACTTTGTTTTGTCTTATCTATCCAATGGGTAGTATTTTCCTCGTCGCAAGCTTGCGATTCTGTGACAGATATGGTCTTCACAAGGAACACTTGTTGAGAGATTAAATTTGTGTTATCGTGTTAAATAGTAACGTTACTATTAGACTCAACAAAACTTGACCTAACTTGTAACACGATCCGCCCAACCCGTTTATTCATAGGTTAAGATTCAAGACATCTAAATCTTGATCCGTGACTCGATATTTTAAATTACAAATATAAATTAATATTCAATTTAATACAACATTTTTTATCTTTTGATAGTAAATAAGTATTAAAATAGTTTTAAAAATTCATTGTAATATAAACATTATAATAAAGGAGTATAAAAATTATATTATTAAAATAAATAAAAAGGTAATATCGAAAATATTATTCCGTTCTACTTAAAGGTAAAAAAAATCTACGTTTGAAACTATTTTTCAGTTGTATTCTAAGCATAATCCGTCTCGTGACCCGTATTACCCGACTCCTATTTGAACTGACCTGTAGTCTAACCCGACATATATAAAGTTATTTAAATAAAATATGTAGTTTAAAAAATTTTGAGACTACATGTCACTCGAAATACTTGTAGTCTAACCCGACATGTATTCATTTTGTTTTTAATTATTTTATTTAAATGTTTTAACTTCATTAAATTTTGAATTAGTTAAAATAGTTTAATCAAGTTTGCTGTGTTCAAAATTTTTAAATAGTTAAACATGATAAATAATTTAAGTTTGTATTTAAGAAATCTAAAACTATTAGAGATTACCAACGTCGCTCGAAAAACGTATCGTTTAATTATATTGATAATTGACGGATTGATTGATTGAACATAATTATTTTTTATATATTAATCAATTTATTTGAATATGATCTTGTTTCTAATTTTAACTTAAATTATCTAGCACTCTTATTAATATATATTGTTTGCTTATAAATCAGGAGACTAAAGTTGTACTCTCTAGTCGATCTGAATGACTTGATTTGACCCGTAAACCCAACCCATCCAACCCGTTTTTTGGTAGGTCAACACCTATAAATCTTGATCCGCGACTTGACTGTCATTAAACACGGTATATTAGGATCGCGGCCCGACCCGACCTGTTCGTTAAAAATTATTTACTCTATATGATTGCAATATTAAATGCAGTGTAGTTTTATTTTGATGACACCTATAAATTAAATGAAGGAATAAATTTTTTTTATTATTGTTTAATATCTTTTAAATTTTTTATTATTTATAATTATTTCTATATTAATATGTCAAGTAATGAATATAAATAAAATACTCCAATATTAAATTAAAATAACTCTTAAATTTTTTTATTGATATAAAAGGTAAAAAGTTAAAAAATATGTAATATTTTTTACATAAAATTTTAATTTCTCACACTGTATTTTCGCAAAAATGTAAATCCAATTCTATTAGGATAATTTTATCTTAATAAATATATCTACTTATATTAGGATAATAATTTTATTTTAATAATAATTCTCCAAAAATGACGATTATTTGAAATAATCATAACCATTTTACGCGTTCGTGTCTATTCAAATTTTGTTGTTTTTTGAAGTGGTAATTGACGGTTTATATAATGGTAATTCTTTGACTCTTAGGGTTGCTAGGATTGTTTTGTCTAATACTAAGAGTGAGAGGAGTATTATTTATTATCTAATACTAAAACAAATAGAAGTATTATTTATCATATCCACTTTTGTTATGGATAATATTTAAATTCTTAGTGTTTCATAAATGTTGGATTTCTTCGAAAAAAAAGCTTCCTTTAATTGTACATATTGATTATAAGATTAAACATATATCAATGTAATTAATACTTGTCGTAAAGGATTATTTACATATTCGATCTCTTATATAGAACCCTCTTATATAATTAAGGGTTGTATATATCATTTTCCCTCTATTAATTACTACTAAAACTGAGTTGGAAGGAATATCTATTACTCCCTCTCCTTTAATATTTCCACATTTCTGTTTTGTGTCATTAGTCACAACGATGTTCTATATTTCATTTTAATACATAATTGTTAGTTACTCCCTCCGTTTCTATGATTTCTTCCACCTTAAAAGTGGCACATTTCTTAAGAAAAACAATAAAATAAGTAAAAGTAGAAAGGGAGTAAAGTAAGTGGGCCACCTAGATAAGAGAGAAGTGTGATAGGAAAAAAAGGAAAGTGGAAGAAATCAAAGAAATGATTGAAAAAGAAAATGTGGAAGATATCAAAGAAACAGAGGGAGTATAATTTTTTGTGAGCCTACATTTTCTTTTTACTTTCATTTTTCTATATATTTTCAATCTTCTTGTTTTCTCTGCAACAGCAATATAGAACATCTCAAATAAGGACAAAGGGAGTACTCCGTAGTTGATTAGTTTCTGTTATCCAATTCAAAGTTTATGCTTATTATCAATTAATCATTCAATCGAAATTTTACACTCTCTATTTATAGTTTACACTGACATTACTTTGTACCTACATTAATTTGGTATAATAAGGCTTTATGATTTACCTTCAATACCTTAATTTTTACTCAAATTCTTAAAACTGGTTAAAAAAACTCAATGTACACCACAATATAGTGGGAATTTTAGGATTTCCACACCCGACTGCAAAATGTAAACACATCACGATATATTAGATGAGTTGAAGAATTCTAATTTGACATCTAAATAAAATCTAAATCGAAATTAATTTTTTAGGTTAAGCTTAATTATTACCAAAAGTTATACTCGTACTTTTGTCTCTGTCCTCTTATCTAAAAGGTAAAACAATAAAATTTAGTTGTAACTATAAGGCTAACCAATTAAAAATTAGTAAAAAATCATTTAGAAGAAATCTTTTCTCCTAGGTACTGTCTTTTTAATAAAGTTAGAGGGTGAGGAAGTGTGGAGGGAGATGGAGGAAGGGAAGAGAGAGAAATTTATGGTCACTTGCTGGGCAATTTGGGAGGCGAGGAATATAATGGTATTTGAGGGAGTGGTGACATAGTGTGGGAATATTGTGCGGAGGATGGAGGAGTTGGTGCGAGAACTAGAAAATAATGAGAGGGGGAGTGGGAGTTGAGAGTGCCACGAGGTGGGTGAGGCCGGAGGAAAGATCGGTGAAGGTGAACTGTGATGCTGGGATTGGAGGCGAAGGTGTGAAGAGGTACGGGGCTGTAGGGCTGTATATCGAGATGAGGAAGGTCCAGTTTGTTGGGGGTGGCATCCTGCAGACACCCACACTTGGCCGCTAGGTTTCTATAGCAGTTTCCAAAAAATACCCGATGATGATCGAACGCAAACGTGCTTTAACATACTCGAATATGGGCTCAAAATCGTTAGTTTTGGCTTGGGCTTTTTACGGAGTACAAATCTCACAAAACTAACCTCAAATTCAGGCCCAACGGGTCGTTTTCAATCAAATAAGACTTATTCGGATCAAAACTGATATCGCAAATAAAACCGTCTTTTAGCGACCGGGTCAAACCCCGGTCAAAGTCGTTTCCGAGACACAAAAACAGCCATGCAAGCTTCCAGAATCGAACTCGAAGTCAAAAACTTCGAAATATCTCGTCTGCCTCATCCACTCGATCGAGTGTCAGCTCACTTGATCGAGTGGGCCTTCAAAAGGCCCGCTGATCGCCGTTTAATGGACCACTCGATCGAGTCAATAGGGGCACTCGATCGAGTTACCCTAGGTCGGGGGTTTGGGAATTTCTTATAAATACACCCCTTTGCAACACAATTTCAACAACTTTGACCCATCATAACTTTGCAACCTTCTTCAACCTTAAACCCTTTACACCTAAACCGCCATAACTTTTCCTATATCATCTCGAAGCTCCCGTGCTTAAGCCACAACTAGACGAGCCCCATTCCGAGAATATAAAGCATGTAGGTTAAGGGTGCAAATTTAATCCCGATCTCTTCCCTTCTCTCTGGTCATCTTCCTCGTCTTTCTTCTCATTTTTTTTTATTTTTGATTTTTCTTTCGTCTCTAATATCATTATTATTACTACTATCGAAATCACTATAAAATATTCGCCTATTCGTGTCGAATACAAGGGATGACGGGATAAGGAAATCCGAATACGAGGGTACCGCACCCGATGTTGCCGGTCGGTTATCGCGACACCCCAAGTATTTGATTGTTGAAGCGAATCAACATCAACAAGATCGTTTTTTTATCGCGTCGTTTTAGTATTTACATAATCGGCATCTTTAACATCGCGCATTCATCAATTTCTACAACTATTTCGAATCTAAAACGTTTAAAGATGATATTCGTATAAGACCCTACTAATCCCTTTACAAGTAGTAATTGTGGTGGAGCCCTCTCGAGGAGCCCCGCCGTAAACACTCAAGGGCATGATGGGATCGCGAATACTCCTCTTTAAACGCGCCCGATTCCCCTTTTTGAGGTTAGAACGAAACCTGTTGATGCAGATCTAACATCACATAATCCACAAGGATTAATTACGATGTCGAGATGCAGAGGGAATCGATTTTCGATCTAATCAAACATATAAAACGTCAATCTTAAGATGCAATATCGACTCCGTAGTCGAATATTATTTCTAAAAGAATTAGTCAATAAATCGAGCTAACATGAACTCGTTGATGCTAAAATAATTGTCACATAGTCCGAAAGGACTAATTATGACATTACAACGCGGAGAGAATTATTTCGTCTTAGTTCAATTTAAAACGACGACTTATAAATGTCTTTTCTAGAATTCACTCTAAATATTAGATGTTGATTCCATAATCAAGTATCGAATATGACGAGTATCGAAAATTTAAGTCGAGTATAAATCGTATCATATTTTTACACGACTTAGCAAAATTAATTAAAAGCAGTTTCGAAATCAATGCTAAATTTTGAAACGAACTATGGTTCGTACAGGGGGCGCTCGACCGAGTGCCTAGCCCACTTGGTCGAGTGGCACCCCAAAATTCGGGCAAAAGGTTTTTTTCGAGGACCACTCGATCGAGTGGTCTTTGTCACACCAAAGTCGTTAGCCTTCAACATATCTCGACTCTCAATAATTTTTTTTTATGACTTCGGTCAACACGTGTCAAGTCCATCACGTGTCCCACTCTTTTCAAAACCATGCATCGTGTCTTATTATATCCTTTTAATCTATTTAGGATCCGTTATTACCGTTACTAACTCCATTGTTTCTACTTTTGTGTTTTATTTCCGTTGTTTGTTTTATTGTACTAAAACGAACCTCGCATGCTAAATACAACTTCGACATAGTTCAAAGATGCATTAAATCGACGTAGCAACTTATTCAAATCTTCACATATTTAGTCAAAAAACGATGTTTGCATTTCATTTCAACCGAATTACTAACGCGCGTATTAAAACATCAAACGAAATCTTAGTAGAGGCCGCTAAGTGCAGGCGGGGTTGGGTGTTCTTTGTGAACTTCCCAACACGTACCCTCACCCCTTACTCAGAACCGTGTTTTCCGGATGTCCGAAATCATTGCCGCACAAGAGTCATTCAATACAAGATAACCGATAATAACGGTATCTGTATCGCAATGCAAAGGGACGAACCTCATAAACTCTGAAATCCGAATGGGCCGTACTCTGTGCACGGCCCACCAAGATATAGAGTGGGTTCGAATGGGCCCGAAATCCCACAAAGTTCGGTGGCGACTCCAACTTCGATTTAAATTTCAATCCGAGATCCATCTCACATGAGATTCATTCGCCTCCCCAAACCAGCGCGTTGCCGTGTCGGGGTGGACCAATGTCATGTCCACAATTTGGCGATTCCGCTGGGGATAACTGATGTGTGACTTACCATCGGCATCTTCAGGGTGAGACTCGAGGAGAAATCGTTCGATTAGTACAATACGCATTTTAGTCTTACGGTTCATGCATAACCTAATCTTTTCTCGGGCCGGTACTGGTGACCGACGTCCCACTATACCGCGATATATTCCAAATTGGTTACGTCAAAGTATTCATAGCTAATTCGTATGGGTTTCGCGGCATGTTCTAAGATCAAATCGACTTAGGAAGTCCGTCCCGATTCTCGAAAAGGCTATGCGCACTGGTATAGACTCTTTTTCGACCGACCGAGACTTAGTGTAAAGCATACATGCTGTCGTCATAATGCTTGCGTGACTATGTGTTACTTGGTTTCCGTGTCGTTTTCAAAAACCGTCATTCCAAAAAAAAAACATCTTTTCAAAAATATCCAATTTTCAAAAACTCGGAAAGCTGCCGAAAATTAGACTTACGATTTGACTCAAAACAACCCTATTGTCAAGCCGGCATGTTGTCCATTTCAATCACTATTCGATTTTTTTTTTCGAATTTTCAGAATTCCATTTCGATTTTCAAATCTCGAGGTTCCGTATAAATTTTTCAAATCTTCGAGATGCCGTTTTCGATTTTCAAATCTTCGGGATCCCGTTTTCGATTCTCAAATTTTTTGAAAATTCATTTTTTCGATATTCAAATTTCTAAATTTCAAATATTCAACTTTTCAAAAACCCGGAATGCTACCGAAATTTAGACTTACGATTTGACTTAAGATAGCCTATTTCTAGCCGATATGCTGCCCATTTCAAATTTTAAAATTATTTTCGAACTTTCAAAAACTTCGGGCCCGATGACATTTTTGCCAATTTCAAAAGTCAGGACCGTCTTCCGATTTTCTCGGAATTCAATCCTTTTCAAAAGACCTTCCTCTATTTTAGGAAGTCAACCCCTTTTCAAAAAACCATCCTTATCTTAGGACTTACCGCATTTAGTAGTGTCGGGTCTTTTATAAGTCGTCGAAGATTTTTAGCGTCGAAACTCCGTCGATCCTATATCACAAGTTTCTTCCCCATCCTAGTCCGCCTTTTCCTAAAGGCACAACCAACCAACACGAATCATACACTCGTAAATGGAAGGTTCGTTTAAACACTCGAGTCGTAAATAGAAAGTCCAACGCGATCTTTCCCTCTAACAGGACGGTACCCACGACCTTTCCTAAGGGAATTTCTTCCACCTTTCAATCTGTTAGTCTAGTCATCCCAATTTAAGAAACCTTTAACTTAAGGGTTTGCCCTAATCACAGGGTCATTCAAGTCAAATCGAGGGTCTCTAGCGTCGAAACTCTGCCGATCTTACATCGCAAGTTTCTTCCCTTACCCTGTCTGCCTTTCCTCGAGGCCAGGTCAACCTTTTTCAAGGCATAGCCCCGTAGCTAAAAGTTCGTGATCCTTACATCTAAGGGTCACTTGTCCAGCACTTGAGTCTTAACAAAGTCTTTAATTCCACTCGGGGGCTACCCTTCAGCAGAGCGATTAATCACGGTTGCTCTAAGGGTCATGTTTTACACGTGTCTCACGTACCTCATTTTCGAGTCACTTATATGCCACACCATCTGAGTCCTATCAGAGTCTTTAGTCTCGCTCGAGGGCTGTCCTCCACCCGAGCAGTCAATCACAGTCACTCCGAGAATCGTACCCTACACATTTGTCTTAGGAGAGTCTAACCCCAGTCAAATCGAAGTTGTCTTTCCTCCCGCGCTATTTCCAATGCCTTGGTGTATTTGAGTTCCGAGGCAACTTTCCTGATTACGTGGGTACTCTCGCAGAGAATGGCGTCCGCATACGGGAATAAGGGCATGGAAAGCACCATTGATGAACTGAAGGCTTTGCTAGAGACAATGGTTAGTAAGCAGGCCATGTTTGAAACCCAACTAGGGTTCATAAGAGCCGACTTAGAAACCACAAATGCTCGTTTAACTGTCATTGAACGAAAGGACTTCAATTTGAATTTCAAATGGGCCCGGCCCACCAATACTCTGTGCACGGCCCACCACGATATAGAGTGGGTTCAAATGGGCCCGAACTCCCACAAAGTTCGGTGGCGACTACAACTTCGATTTAAATTTCAATCCGAGATCCATCTCACATGAGATTCATTCGCCTCCCCAAACCCGCCCGTGGCTGCGTCGGGGTGGACCTATGTCATGTCCACACATCCGGACAGATGGGCTCGAGGGAGGTGCGCATGGAGGAAGGAGGAACAATCCTTGTAGGATTAACTAGAGCTATACAGATGGGCCATCGAAAAGTCATCATGGAGAGCGCGACTGCAAGAAGGTGATAACAGCGCTACAGAGCAGGATTGTTCAAGGACGTGAAATATGTCATAAATTGGAATGACTCGTTCAAGGGCAACCATTAGGGATGTCAACGGGTTGGGTCTGAGTCGGGTCCACCCGGACCCAGACCCAGACCCGAAGTTTCAACCCTGGACCCAGACCTGACCCGGCCCCGAACGGGTCCAAAATTATCAAACCCATACCCAAACCGGTCGGGTCCGGACCGGGTCCGGGTCTACCCGAGGGTCCGCCTTAATTATTACATTGTTGTGTTATTCATTGTTTCGATGGAAATTTCGTTGAAAAACACGAACTTAATTTCCGAAAAAAATTACGTAATGTCTTGAGTCATTCCTTACGCATAATTTTTTTTAAAAGTGTTTACAAACCATGCATAAAAATGATTAAAAAAAATGTCTACAAGTCTCACAATACAACCGCAAAATCTCACAAAATACAACACAAAGGTCGTCTTAAAAACATTCGTCACAAAATAATTTATTAAATAAACATAATCCTTAAGCATGTTTTAATGAAATGAGTAATGAAAGAGAAGTTTTTTAGGGTCTAAGTATCTAACTCAGGAAGTCAGTACTCAAAATGTTTTAATGAATTGAAATTGATTTTTTTTAACGGGTCTACGGGTCGGGTCCGGGTCCCAAAACTCAGACCCGTACCCGTACCCGAATTTTTTTGGAGAGGACCCCATACCCGACCCATGCCCATCAGGTCTGGAATTTAGACACATACCCGACCCATTCGGGTTCGACCCGCCGGGTCTGGGTCGGGTCTTGGACCCATTGTCATCCCTAGCAACCATCTTCTCTACATGAGAATTGGATATTTCAACTTAGGTCGACTTAGTTTGTACGTTGAGTAGTTGATATACTCCCTCCGAGTTTCTAACATTGCCCCATTTCCCTTTTTGAGCTGAGTTCAATCTGTTACCCACTTTCCATTTTAGGCCAAAAATGTGTGGTTCACATTCACCCACCCATTTATCTTTCTTCCTTCTTTTTTTAACCACTCATTTTTCCTTCCTTATTTTCCACCCCAAAAAGAAACGGGGCAATCATAGGAACTCGGAGGGAGTATATAATACTTACATTTTACCAAAAAAATGGTGCTTATTTACACAGCAGGACGAGGGACGGAACAAGTTTTAACTGCTGCTGGATGGGAATCTGAAGCATAGCCTTTCGTTTGATAAACTTGTTTGGTCTTTTGTTAGAAAAAAGTGTAATAGCGTAGCTCATGAACTTGCTAGATTGGGTCGTCAAATTCATGTTAAAGTATTAAACGATGCTGGAACGGTTCATTGCCCGCGTAGCCGATCATGGATCTTGCTTATGCTGATTTAGATAATATTGGTTAACCCCTTAAAATTATGGGTTTAAAAAAAAAAGTTATGTATTAATAGTGGATATAATTTTTTTTTCAATTTAAATTTTCCTAAACAAAATAAATTTAAATATTTTGCTAAAAAAAAAAATTCTAGAAAAGTACAAGATAATAGAATTGGCGAAATCCTGGCGATCTCCGGCGACGGCTTGCGTTTGACGACGACAAATCTGGTTTAGCGCTGGATTTTGGTACTTGGATCATGAGGACGAAGACTCGACCTGCAGGGAAGCCTGCGAAGAGTTCGAAACCAGCGACACGTGCTGCGAAAGATGAAATCCGTTGTAAGAAGGCAGCGAAAAAATTGACGAAAGAGAATTCATTGGAGACTGAGGACAGTTCGTCTGGGAATAAGCATATTCATGTAATCCTAGGAATGAATTATGCCTCTGATTCTGAAGAGGAGGTTTCGGAGGAAGTCTCGGAATATGTTCCTGAAACAAACCCTATTCCTGTGTCGAAAACTAATGACAGTACTTGGTGGAAACGAAGGGAAGGGAAAAAGGTTGTGGATCTCGAGGAGGATGGTGTTGAGGAAGAGGTCGAATATTGGAGTAACGAAGTCTATTGCTTCATCATGGGTGCTAACCCTCCATGGGAGGTGATAGAGGGCTACGTGAAAAGAATATGGAAGGAGCATGCTATCGGCAATTTTGTATCGATTTCGAAATTGCTTTTGATTTTTGATAATTCGATGAGTTTGTTGAATCGGGCATAAATATTATGGAATTTATACTCGAGACTTAACTTCGATACTCGTCATATCCCATATTCGATTAGTGAATCGATATGGAATACTAGAGTGGAAACAAAAGAAAATCCCTTTAAGTCGTTTTAAGTTAACTATCGCGATATGAATAGATTCCCTCCGCGTTTAATAATGTCGTAACTCTAACGAATTGTATAACAATTATTTTAGCATCAACTAAAATCGCGTTAGTTAATTTATTTGACTAGATCATTAGATTCAACATCCAATTATAGAATTGGTATCGAATCTAACGGATCGACACTTTTCTTGAATGGAAAGACTTGATTCCCTCGGCTTCTCCGACATCATAATGAATCCCTAGGGATTATGTGATGTCGGATCCACGTCAACGGGTTTCGACCCTTATTTAAAGAGACACTTGTTTTGAAAATTGATGCAAATATACGATTTGAATGACGATAAAAACGAAAATAAAAAGAATTATTATTTAAGTTGACTTGTTTCAATAATCAAGTGATCGGGTTGCCAGGATAAGCGACCGTCAACGTTGTGTGCAATACACTTGTATATTCGGGTTTTCTTATTCCGGCATCCCTCACACTCGACACAAATTCACAAGTTTTTTAGTGTCTTTTAATACTAGTGATATTAATGATATTAGGACGCGAATAAAGTAAAAAAAAAAAACGAGTCAACGACGACGACATAGACGATATGCGACGCGAGAGAGAAGGAGAAGAGAGAAAAGATCGGGTTTTGGCACCCTCAACCTACATGTTTCTTATGCTCGGACGGAACTCGTAGTGGCGGCTTGCACGGGAGTTTCGAGATGTAGGGTTGAGTTGTGGTGGTTCGGGTTTTGAATTCCTAAAGCTAGGTATAGGTTTTTCTAGTGTAGTATTAGGGTTTGATTAGGGTTTGATTAGGGTAGAATTAGGGTTTCGAAAAGATGAAAGAGTGTGTTGATGTGTGTGCATGGGGGTGTATATATAGGCATTGCCCGTGTACCCCGTCTAGGGTTACTCGACCGAGTAGCCCCTTGACTCGGTCGAGCGGCCCAAGCGCCTGCAGGCGGGCTTGAATAAGGGCCCACTCGATCGAGTGGAGCTGACACTCGACCGAGTGGGTCAGCTGGATCGAGTGGTCCGGGCTTTGGACATTGAATTGGATATTTTGTGGGTTTTTCTTTTGAGTTGGACTTTTTGATGTTTGTGTGGCTGTTTTCTGTGTGTCTCGGAAATGACTTTGACCGGGGTTGACCCAATCGCTAAAAATCGGTTTTATTTCCGGTATCGGTTTTGACCCAAATTAGTCTTGTTTGACTGAAAACGACCCACTAGGCCTGAATTTGAGGTCAATTTTGTGAGATTTGTACTCCGTAAGTGCATTAGCCAGCAACTAATGGTTTTGAGCCCATATCCAAGTGCATAGAAACACGTTAGCGTCCGATCATCATCGGGTGTTTTTTTGGAAACTACCATAGACACCTGGCAGTCAAAATGCGGGTGTCTACACACCTCGATGTCTGTTTAAGGTTGATATACATAAGGCTTATGACAGTGTGGAGTGGAGTTTTGTGGATCAAATGCGGTGTGCGTTAGAATTCCCTGACCATTTTCGCGGGCTGATTATGGAATGTGTCAAGTCGATCTCGTATTCTCTTTGTGCGAATGGGGATAATTTTGGTTTTTCCGAGGGAAAAGAGGGTTGAGACAAGGAGATCCAATGTCTCCGTTGTTATTCACGATATGCATGGAATATTTTTCCCGAATCTTGACCCATGGGAAGATGAATAAGAATTTCAAATATCATCTGAAATGTGGCCCGATGAAGGTTACACATTTACCAGTCGCTGATGACCTGCTCCTATTTTGCAAAGGGGAGACGGAGTCGATGGAGTTCTTGTGGCGGGCTTTTGCCACCTTCAGCCGTGCTTCGGGACTGAGCATAAGTGTAGGCAAGTCCCATGCTTATTTTGCGGGAGTTGACGAGGATAGGAAGGCAGCTATTTTGCAGTTCTCTGGTTGTGTGGAAGGTACGATGTCTTTTCGTTATCTTGGGTTACCTATCCAAAGCATTTGATTAGGTAAGAATGATTGTGAAAAACTGTTCGCTCGCATTATCTCGAGGATATCTAGTATTGGAGCCTGTAAGCTATCATATGCTGGAAGCCTGACTTTGGTTCAAGCTGTTTTATCTCAGCTGCATAATTATTGGGCTATGGTATTTATTACCCCGAAATATGTCATGGCTCGAATTAGTTCTTTATGTCCCAATTTCCTTTGGGATGGTGGTGTGGAAGGTACTAATCGAGCTTTAGTGAGTTGGGAGAAAATTTGCTATCCTAAGGAGGAAGGAGGACTTGGTCTTAGAGATTTATCTATTTGGAACGAGGCAGTCGTGGCAAAACTGGCTTCATGGGTTTTTGATCAACCTGATCGCTTGTGGGTTAGGTGGGTCAACAACATTTATTTGAAGGGGGTCGCGTGGTGTGATTATCAGCCTAATATTGATGTCACTTGGGCGTGGAGGAAGATCTGTGAGGCGAAGGAGAAGATTAAAAATACGTATGTGAATGGAGTTTGGCATGGTTCGATGATCAGCTATTCGATCTCGAAGGGGTACGCGGAATTACGGTGTCAGAAACGAGAGTTTCGTGGGTGGGGCTGGTGTGGAGTGGTTGGAGCATCCCTAAACATAGCTTTATTTCTTGGCTTGTGTTTAGGGAAGCTCTAAACACGAGAAAGAAATTATTGAGGTTTGGAGTGGCAGATTCAGACCTTTGTTTTCTGTGTGAATCGTAGGAGGAGAGACTGGAACATCTTTTCTTTGGGTGTCACTGGAGTTCTCGAGTTATGGAATTGTCTAGTGAATGGGTGAAGAAACGAATTCCGCGTAATAGGGAATATGTGCAGAATTGAAGGACTAGTTCAGCAGCCACAGTATGCAGTCAAGATGATTAACATGTATGTGAAAAATAGAATAATGTGTAAGATTATTAGATATCCAATTCATGCGAAAGGCACTAGATGGCTACATAAATTAATGTAGTCATACATTTGTAAATTGGTTACACTCCATATATATATATATATATATATATATATATATATATATATATATATATATATATATATATATATATATATATATATATATATATACATACTTACCCTTTAAAAAAAAAACAATCCTCTTTATACTAAAACAGAAACCACTTCCCATTTTTTAAGAGCATGTGAGGCTCCCATTTTGAAATAGGCCTCATTTTTTACACTTTCCACTTTTCATCTTTATTGAACGCAATGTTGTGTGCACTTGAACTAAATGCTTCAAATTAGCCGTAAATGTCCTCCAAAAAACAACAACGGCAAGATTCGAGCCCGCGACCTCCAGGAACTATACCACATATGCAAACCACTGTATCCAAGACATCATTTTGTGAAAAAGTTGTGAAAAAAACATATAGTAGCCTTAATTGTTGTTCATTGACATATTACTCGAAAATCACTCCCCAACCGTCATTGGTCTTCATGTCATTGATTATCCCCTTAACCCCACCTACCCCCTTCATTTAATACTCCGTCATACATTAACTTTCTCATCTCCTCGGTTTCCTTCATCTCGGTATTCCCTTATTATTTATATATATATATATATATATATATATATAGAGGGAGAGAGAGAGAGAGAGAGATATAGGTTCACATAAGGCCAACAACTCTTATAAGTTCATAAGTTCCAGTGTTAAAGTTACACAAAAGATGCTTAAAGTTACACGAGATGAGTGTTAAAGTTGCACTTTATCACTTGAAGTGATAAAAGAACTGAATGTTATAGTTACATATCAATTCTGAAAAAATGCAACTTTAACGTATGTCATCTGTAACTTTAATATAGACTTAATTACATATGGTGAACTTATTTGATTCCTTATATATATATATATATATATATATATATATATATATATATATATATATATATATATATATATATATATATATATATATATATATATAGATCTAGGATCCTTTGAGGCAGCTCAACTCGCCGCACCCATTGAGGCACAATCTCAACCATTAGATTAAAATCAAATTAAAGGCTAAAATTAAAACAAAAACTCATACATAAAAAAATTTCCCCAAATTTTTTTCCCGGGGAAAAAAATCGATATTTTTCGGGAATTTTTTTTTTTCCGGAAACTACAAAATTTCGGAATATTTTTTTCCAAATAAAAATTTGTTTTTTTCCCAAAAAAAAAAAAATCGAAATTATTTTTTCCAAAAAAAAAAAAATTTCGAAAAAAAAAATCCGAAAAAAAAAATCAGAATTTAAAATAAAATTGGTGTATATAAAAACAATTTCAGTGTACATAATAACTGTTTTAAGGTAAGTGTATATATGTTGATTAATTGGTGTACATAATAACCATTTGAGTGTATATAAAAATAACTATTTTACTGTATATATATTTAGTTCTTAAGTGTATATATGTATGTAGTGAGTTTAATAGCGTATATAATGAGTTTTTTAGTGTATATAACAGTTATTTTGGTGTATGTTCCATTGTTGATTAACTGATGTACATATTAATTATTTGGGTGTATATAACAATTATTTTACTGTATATATTGAGTTCTTAAGTGTATATATGCAGTGAGTTTAATAGCGTATATAATGAGTTTTTTTAGTGTATATAACAGTTATTTTGATGTATGTTCCATTGTTGATTAATTGGTGTACATACTATTTGAGTGTATATAACATTTTTTTATTTGAGTGTATATAACATTTTTTTTACTGTATATATTGAGTTCTTAAGTGTGTGTATATAGTGAGTTTAATAACGTATATAATGAGTTTTTAATGTGTATATAACATTTATTTGGATGTATGTCCCATCTTAATCTAATGGTCTAGATTGTGCCTTAATGAGTGTAAGGAGTTACCCTGCCTCTCTCTCTCTCTCTCTCTCTCTCTCTCTCTCTCTCTCTCTCTCTCTCTCTCTCTCTCTCTCTCTCTCTCTCTCTCTCTCTCTCTCTCTCTCTCTCTCTCTCTCTCTCTCTCTCTCTCTCTCTCTCTCTCTCTCTCTATATATATATATATATATATATATATATATATATATCCTTTACAAAGAAAACAATCCTCTTTATACTAAAACAGAAACCACTTCCCATTTTTTAAGAGCATGTGAGGCTCCCATTTTGAAATAGGCCTCATTTTAGCATGTGAGGCTCCCATTTTGAAATAGGCCTCATTTTTTACACTTTCCACTTTTCATCTTTATTGAACGCAATGTTGTGTGCACTTAAACTAAATGTTTCAAATTAGCCGTAAATGTCCTCCTAAAAACAAGAACGACAAGATTCGAGCCCACAACCTCCAGGAACTATACCACATATGCAAACCACTGATCCAAGACATCATTTTGTGAAAAACTTGTGAAAAAAACATATAGTAGCCTTGATTGTTGTTCATTGACATATTACTCGAAAATCACTCCCCAACAGTCATTGGTCTTCATGTCATTGATTATCCCCTTAACCCCACCTACCCCCTTCAATTAATACTCCGTCATACATTAACTTTCTCATCTCCTCGGTTTCCTTCATCTCGGTATTCCCCTATTAAATTTGGGAAATTGCACTATCAATTATTACTGTCTCTTTGTTTCTACTTCCTCTCCATTAATTTCTTCCAACATTAAATTATATATTACATCCGGTTTTTCATCATCTTTTCATTCAAACTTCAACCCGTAGTTGATTACTCTGTTCACATTCATTCAGTACGAGTTTAAATTTTCTGATTTTATTCAAGTAATGTCAATTGAATTTAAACAACTCTGATTTTTTTTTTTTCAATTTCTTTGGTGAATTTTCATGTAGAAGAAAGGAGAGAAGGTCAATAAAAAACAAAGCATCGTCATCTAATTGGTATTTTGTTTGATTATTTTTCTATTAATGTATTGAATTTTCATTAAAAATTCAATTTCTTTAAAAATCGAATAAAATATTATATATTGAAAGTTGTACAAAGTTGTATAAAAATCGAATAAAACAATCTGTATTATATTATATTATATATATATATATATATATATATATATATATATATATATATATATATATATATATATATATATATATATATTCAGTTTCTATTATATATTATATACAAAGCAATCGACTAAAAATCTAATAGCCATTATTTGTCTCACCTATTATATATTGAAAGTTATATTTGATTAACAATCGAATAAATATCTAATCGCCATTATTTGTCTCATCTATTGTATATTGAAAGTTATATTTGATTAACAATCGAATAAAATATTTTCTTTTCTATATCGACGAAATATATTATTTAATTTAAAATATTATATTAATGCATTTACTATTTAAATATCGTAATTAATGTATAAATATAACTCATTTTGTAAAATATATTGGTATAAAATTATAAAAAAATTGTTTTTATTTAATTTTGTAATTTAAATATTAAAGTAATAATTTTATCATCCAAATAGAATTATAAGGTATCGTCGAAATTATTATTTATACTTTGTATATAATATATGACGAAATATCATTTGCTGTTTTTTAAAAAAAAATATCTATATTTTTAAAATCAATTGATGTGTGGAATCTAAAATAATTGTTATTTTTTGTTTCAGAGCATTTCAAGTCGAGCAAGAAGGTCACGGGTCGGCAAGAAGTAGATTGATAAGGTATCGTCGAAATTATTATTTATTTATACTTTGTATATAATATATGACGAAATACCATTTGTTGTTTTTTTAAAAAGAAATTTAAATATTTTTAAAATATTTTTTCTATATTTTTCTATTTTTTTTAAATATTTGATGAATTGTGAAATACTCCGTATTTAGAAATATTTTTCTTATATTTTTAAAAATATTTTTTCTGTATCGACGAAATGCATTATTTAATATAAAATATTCTCCGAGGGATGCGCCGAACAAATTTATGAACATGTCGGCTTTGACCCCCTTGATCGCCATAAATGCTTTGAACGCTCGGAGGTGTAGTAATGGATCCTCTGTCCCTTTGAATATGGGTAACCCCTCTAAGTTGAGATCTGTTGGTAGTTTCTCACTGATGGGTGTATAGTCTCGGGAGTTTTCAATATGAATGTTGTTCCCTTGAAGGGCGTGGAACAGTTGTTCGAGCTCACGCACCGTGCTGGTCAGTTTGGCAAATGACCCAATATCGACCGATCCAGAATCGAGGTCCTGCCGTTCGATGACAGTTAAGCGAGCATTCATGGCCTCTTGGTTGGTTTTCAGAAACCCTATATGAGTTTCGGTTATGGCCTGCCTACTAACCATTGTTTCTAGCAAAGCCTTCAGTTCCTTAATGGTGTTTTCCATGTCCCTATTCCCGGTTGTGGATGCCATACTCTGCGAGAATACACACGTAATCAGAAATGTTGCTTCGGAACTCGAACACGCCAAGGCATAGGAAATAGCGCGGGAGGAAAGACAACTCGGGTTTGACTCTCCTAAAAAAATGTAAGGTGCGATTCTCGTAGCAACTGTGATTAATCACTCCGTCGGAGAATAGCCCCCAAGTGAGACTAAGGACTCTTATAGGACTCAGATGGTGTGGCATCTAAGTGACTCAAAAGTGGGGTACGTGAGACAACGCGTGTAAGACATGACCCTCAGAGCAACCGTGATTGATCTCTCTCCTAAAGGGTAGCCCCGAGTGAGATTGTAGGTTTTGCTAAGACTCGAGTGTCGGACGAGTGACCCTTAGATGTAAAGATCACGAACCTTTAGCTACAGGGCTATGCCTTGTAAAAGGTTGACTCGGCCTCGAGGAAAGGCAGACGGGTAAGGGAAGAAACTTGCGATGTAAGATCGGCAGAGTTTCGACGCTAGAGACCCTTGACTTGACTTGGATAAGGATAGACCCCGTGATTAGGGTAGACCCTTAAGTTAAAGAATTTGAATTGGGATGACTCGACTAACGGATTGAAAGATGGGCGAAATTCCCTTAGGAAAGGTCGTGGGGACCGTCCTGTTAGGGGAAAAATCGCGTGGGACTTTCTAGTTAGGACTCGAGTGTATGGATGAACCTTCCATTTACGAGTGTATGACTCGTGTTGGTCGGTTATGCCTTTAGAAAAAAAGGCGGACTGGGATAGGGAAGAAACCCGTGATGTAGGATCGACGGAGTTTCGACGCTAAAGACCTTTGACAAATTATGAAAAGACCCGACACACAAATTACGGTAGGTCCTATAATGAGGAAGGTTTTTGAAAAATGATTGTATTTTGAAAACTGAGAGGACGATCCTGAAATTGGTAGTGGGCCAATAGGACCGGACATTTTGAAATGTTAGAATGGTTGCGAGTAAATTCGCGTTTTGAAAATTTGGGAGACGGCCCCGTCTTTTGAAATTGGCAGCATGCCGACAGGACCGAGTTTTTTGAAAAGTTGAATATTTGGAATTTTGAAAATTTGAATATCGAAAATAAATCTCCGAAAATTTGAAAATTGAAAATGAGATCCCGAAGATTTGAGAATCGAAAACGACATCTCGGAGATTTAAAAATCGAGAATGGAATCTCGAGGATTTGAAAATCGCGAATGGCATCACGAAGATTTGAAAATTGAAATTGAAATTTGAAAATTCGAAAATCGAATGGTGGATCGGAAATTCGAATTGAAATGGATAGCATACCGGCTAAAAAAAAGGCTTGTTTTGAGTCAAATCGTAAGTCTAAAATTTGGCAGCATTCCGAGTTTTTGAATTTGAATATTTTGAAAAGGCGGCTCACGAAACGGACAACATTTCGGGTTTTTCAAAATTTGGTATTTTGGAAAGATGCATTTTTTGAAATGATGGTTTTTTGAAAAACAAATGACACGGAAACCAAGTAGCACGTAGTCAAGCAAGCATTATAACGACGCTTATGTATGCTTTACGCTAAGTCTCGGTTGGTCAAATAGGTTCTATACCAACAACGATGACTTTCTCGTGTTTAGGACGGACTCCCTAAGCCGAGTTGGTCTTAGGACATGCCGCAAAACCCAGACGAGTTCCACCATCGATGTCTTTAGCGCACCCATGTAGGAATGCACCGTGGTATAGTGGGACGTCGGTCACAAGTAACCGGCCCGGGCAAATTTGGGTTATGCATGAATCATTAAACTAATGCGCGCACACTAATCTACGAACGATTTCTCTTCGAGTCTCACCCTAGGAACCCCGATGACATGTGGTACATCAGGTATCCCTAGCGGAGTCGCCAAATTGTGGACATGACGTAGGTCCACCCCGACGCGGCCACGCGCGGGTTTGGGTAGGCGAATGCATCTCGTGGTAAGATTGTTCTCGGGTTCGAAATTTAAGTCAAAATGGAGTCGCCACCGAATTTTGTGGTTATTCGGAACCATTCGAGCCCACTCTATGTCGTCATGGGCTGTACACAAAGTACGGCCCACTTCGATTTCAGAGTTTATGGGGCTCGTCCCTTTGCATTGCAATATCGATACCGTTTACGCCGGCTTTCGTATATAGAATGACTCTCGTGCGCCAATGGTTTCAGACATCCGGAAACCAAGGTTCTGAGTAAGGGGTGAGGGTATGTGTTGGGAAGCCCACTAAGGACACCCAACCCCGCCCGCACAATGGCGGCCTCTACTAAGACATCGTTCGTGTTCGTGTACGCGTGCTAGTAAAACGACTAAATGATATGCAAACAGCGTTTTAGCTAAACATGTGAATTATGTGTGAGCTACGTCATTTAATGCATCTTGATTCACGTCAAAGTGATTTAGCATGTGATGTTCATTTAAATAAATAAATGGCAAACATCGAAAATAGAAAACTTGTAAATAAATTACAAATTACACGGGCGGAATACAACCCGGAATTCACAATACAACGAGCAATAAAATAGAATAATTGAATAAAATGAGAAGAGTGATAAATAAATACACGACCCGTCAAAGACCCGTATATAATAAATGCACACTAGATCGTGAATTAGACAGATGGACGAACTTTAATTAATTACGCATTATATTGCATATTAATCAAAGGACGGAGGTTCGAGACCTAGGTGTGGTGCTAACCCGATCTCGAACCTCGATGCCTTGTCCCGACTTATCACCTCTAGAAATGGAGTCTAAATTAATTATGTGTCGGATACGACTAAAGAGTCGTCGACATAAAATTAATAGTGCGAGACCGTCGATCAAAATCGTTTTAGGTGTCGTGATATGCATGAGTATTGAAAATTAGAATTACGTGATTGATTATGCACGTGTCGACTAAAAGTCGTAAAAAGAATGACGAGGCTCGAATGTTGCATTAGAGCTCTCGGTTTTCTGGGCTACAGGACCCACTCGATCGAGTCATGGTCTTACTCGGTCGAGTGTGTCTTTAACGTAGCTACTGTCCAGATTTTTGGGTGCTACTCGATCGAGTAGCCTACGTACTCGGTCGAGTAGCCCCTGTACGAGTGACAACTCGTTTAGTTTTTTGATTTAAAATCAAAGGTTGGCCAAATCAAATACAAATATCGCACGATTTGTATTTAACTTGGCCTCCGGTACTATAATCGTGTGTACGATTATAATACCGTTATCGGAATTTTATGAAAACGTTATTGTTTAGATCGAAGTTTTGAATTAGTAATGGAATTGCATCCCTCTACGTCACGACATCGAAACCAATACTTTTGGATTATGTGATGCCGATTTTCGTGTCAACGGGTTCCGCACTAATTGTAGAAATGGGACCAAATATGTTCAACTATGACCGATCACGATCACATCACGTCCTTGAGCACATTGGGGCGGCGCTCCTCGAAAGGGTGCCACCTTCGTCGTTACTCGTAAAGGAATTAGATGGACTTTAGGCGATCGTCACAGTCAAACGTATTCCAAACCGAGATTTTGATATTAATATGTATATATACACGGTATAATAATGTTAGATGTTAGAATACGGAATTAAAGTGTTAGTAAACGATAAAAAAAGTTAGTGTTAGAGTACATAAAAAAATGTTAGTATACAAAAATAAATAAAAAGTTAGTATGCACAAAATTAAAGGTTAGTGTTAGCGGTTAGTAATAATAATAATAATAATAATAATAATAATAATAATAATAATAATAATAATAATAATAATAATAATAATAATAATAATAATAATAATAATAATAATAAAAATAATAATAATAATAATAATAATAGTAATAGTAATAGTAATAGTAATAGTAATAGTAATAATAATAATAATAATAATAATAATAATAATAATAATAATAATAATAATAATAATATATATATATATATATATATATAAAAGAAACGAAAAAGAAGAAGGGAGAAAGAGATGTCGGGATTTGAATTACACCCTCAACCTACATGCTTAATGGCCTCGGAAACGAACTCGTAGTAGCGGCGTGTGCGCGGGAGTGTCGAGATATGTAGGGTGAGTTAGGGTGTGTTTGGTTAGGGAGAGGATGCTCTCGGGTTTTTGGCGAGTTTTGATCTCGAGTTGGATTGTATGTATGTATGTGTGTATCGGTTTTACGAGGGATGCTAACTTGGTTTTTAGACTAAGGTTGCTTAGGATTTGTAGTATTGAAGTGATGAAGATGGATTAGGGTAGAAGTGTAGGGTTTTTAGCAGGGGAAAATCTTTGTTTGTGAAGAGTATGAGGGTGAATGTAGGTTGCAAAAGCTTGTGAAATGAATGGGGTTAAGGGGGTATTTATAGGCTTTACCCCCCGACCTAGGGTCACTCGATCGAGTGGCCCTAATGCACTTGATCGAGTGCCCTTGAAAACGGGCCAAACCCGGTTTTTGGCGCTCCACTCGACCGAGTGGGTCAATCCATTCGATCGAGTGGGTCAAGAAAATCGAGACAAAATAGGAAAGAATTGATTTTGTTGTTTTGATTGATTTTTTGAATTCTGATTTTGTGCGCCAGTTTTCGAGAATGAATATGGCTGATTTGTGAGACGGTTTCGTCTTTGACCGGGTTTTGACCCGGTCGCCAAAAGACGGGATTTATTTTTGGTGCCGGTTTTGGCCCAAAATAGTCTCATTTTATTGGGAACGACCCACTGGGCCTGGATTTGGGGTTGGTTTTGAGAGATTTGCACTCCGCTAAATGCCCACGTCGGATACTATTGATTCCGAGCCCGTATTCGTGCGTATTAAGTCACGTTTACGTCCGATCATCATCGGGTGTTTTGTCGGGAACTGCTATAGACACTAGCAGGCAAAATGCGGGTGTCTATAGAGCCCCCACTCTGACTGAGGCTTGGACAAGGCGAAAGTCAGAGTAGCTACCAGGCCAATCGAGGATTACGACCTGGCAGCCTTCCGGCCGGGTCGTTTATAGTCCAGTAGACTTGCGTGAAGGGCTCGCCAGCCATAAGAAAAGGGTCATACCTGTCCTGATGATGATAGCTCCGTGGGGAGTCGAACTTGCCTTTGGAGTCATAGGTGTACCCGTATGCCGACACATCACATCTTGGATGTAGCATTCCAGGAGAAACACCGACTCATGTTGGGGAGTAAAGTAGCTGCGCAGGGACTTGCTTCTGAAGTCTTGGGTGTACCCGTATGCTGACACATGACAACTTGCATGTAGCATTTCAGGAGAAACACCGCCTTTGATGTTCCGTTGGGAAGCACTAGCTGGTACCTGAAATGTTAGATACATAGGCAGGAATAGCAGGCATAGTATGTAGCAAGATAGCACATAGGAAATGCAGTTAGCATCTATAGACTGGCTTCCGCTGGGGAAAATGATTTTTGCTTAGTTTTGAAATCGAAGTCCTGAAAGCAACTCACATGCTAGGAGATAGGTTTTCAAAATTGAAAGGGGTAGAAAAGAATTTTGCAGTATAAATAGACCGAAATTTGACCTTGTCGAAAAGGATTTTATCAAATGACTAAGTTTATCAAATTTTGAAGCGAAAATTTGAGGAGGGAGGTACCAATAGACTCGACTCTGGACGTGACAGGACGACGAGTTGACAGACACGACTCAGACTCTCGAGGGGTTGGACCGTGACTCAGTTCGGGATGGGCCATCTAAGATGACAAGATTCTTAAGTTGCGCTATTCCGTAGCCTAGGCGAGTGGCAACATGGTCGAAGTCGAAATGGGAACGATCTGTTATAGGGGAATGACAGTAGTCTGTAATGAGATTGTTTCTGCATGACAGGATTTAGTAGTAGCAATGCTGCAGCCTAGTGCTCTTTTGAATTTTGTTTGGTTTTGGGATGCATCGAGTCCCTAACAGATTCTCGTCTTCGACTGAGCCGAGTACTAGGACACTCTATAGAAAGGAGGCTAGTTTTTGAAAGTCATTTGGACTATGTGAGTGAATGGAGGTCTTCTGCCTAAGAGAAGTTCCCAGGACGACAAAGCTAGCTGCTGAGAACATGACAGTGTCGTGACCGGAATGATGGTGCTTTTGAATTTGTGTCAATTAGGGCGGTTGTGCCCTTGTTGAAAGGCTGCCTACGTATTCACGTGTAGTGAAATCAAACCAAGCCGTAGTTCAGTGAATTGGAAGATATGTTATTGTGCCTAGTTTATTAGGGCTTTGTGTGTAACTAGCCATAACGACGGTGTAGGCTAGGTGCATTACCAATGATGTCTTGATCAAAGGGCTAGAACAGTTAGGATGTTGATCCTGTGACTGTGAGCGTTCTCCGGGGTAGCCCCCAGAGGTGGTGTGAACTATTTGGGCATGTTCTATGCCGACCACAGGTTGAGTTCCCGTGTTTGGGGCTGGTAACTGGTTTGGATGTTTTTTTGGAAATGTGGAGCTAGGTCGTAAATGGCTTTGATGTTTTGACATCTGGAGCTCGATTTTGTGGAGCTAAGGCTTCGAGGGTAAGGTATTGTAATGTTGTGGGAAAGGGGAAAGTCGAGTAAAAATGACTCGAACTTCGATCAGGGTAGGTTTGATAATGCGGGATCTGATTTCCATGTCTAGCCCTAATGGTTAGGGTGTATCCTATGGATCTTGAATCCTCAAAATTCCGGGCTGTCTCTTAGCCTAGGTCTCTGGAAGGTCTTGAGGGTTGTAATGTAGGAAGGCTAAGTGTGGCGTCAGCCAGCCAGCTTGATTGTCTCTCCCCTATTTGATGGTATAGACATCAATAATTTTTGAATTGACCGTACCCCGGTCAAGGGACTTTCACTGAGATGACCGTTGACCACGGTCATGGGTATTTGAATTTTGTGTTTTTTTTGTTTTTTTGATTTTGTTTTTTTGTTTTTTTTGGGTTGACCTCTTAGCCCCGGTTGTGGGATTCTTCATTTGAGTTGACCATGCTCCGGTCAAGGGATTGACCGTATCTGGTCGAGGGATGTTGATCATGGCCAGCTCTTTTGTTTTGGCCTTTTGCTTTTTCCTTGGACTTTTGATTTTTTTTTGTCCAGCTTTTTTCTCTTTTTTTTTCACGGTAATCCCCTCCTTTGGTGTTGTGGGTGGATATGGGGGTGGGCCCATCGGTTGGATTAGGCTTGTGGAGCTAAACCATTGTAAGGTGTAAGCCTAGTTGGTGTTTGTGTGAGTGCAACTCGCGGTGGAGTACTCTACGGTAAGCATGGTGATTTGGATCTTGGTATTGTCATCATAATTCCGAGCAGGCTTAGTAGGAGCATCGTCCCGAGTTGGGTATTTTTGGCATCAAGCCTATAGAGTCACGATGCTTCTTTTTTGCTTCTTGTCAGACTAAACGCCTAAGGTAGGGATTGATTACTCTTATTGGAGGGGTGTTTATTGTGGGAAATGGGCTTGCCTTTCGTCTTAAACCCAAACTAGGATCCTACCTAGATTTGTCATAGGATTCGATACTGCTCCTACTAGGGGTAGTTATGTGGCTTTCTATACCAGACATGGAACAGGTAAAGGAAAACACGGGCCTCAGTTCCTGCAGTCATTATAGATGTGCCAATAATAGTCACGTGCATGTGCTCACAGTGTATGATGGTCTTCATCATGTTCTCGGAAACACATAAGGAAGCATATATGAGAAATTGAAAAGGCTAATTTTATTGGATTGAAAAAAGAGGACAGAATACAGGTGACTCTGACTCTGACTTTGAAATTGAAAGGGATAGAACATCCTAGACTCGGACTCAGACTCGGACTCAAATCAAATCTGGACTCCTGGATGAGGTGGTCAGTAGTCTTCGGCTTCTAACGACTCAAGTGGATGTCCAGTATAGCCTTCGGTAGAAGCATCACCCACATCTTCGTTATGTCGAAGATCGTCTTCAATCCTAGTGCCCATTTTGGTAAGCACAGCAAAGTTTGAGATGCCGGCATACCTAAGATGGACGCGGTAGGAGGGTAGGAGGTTGTTGATGAATGTATCCACTAGTGCCTTCTCGCTGGGCTTGTCTACCAGCTTAACACTCTCAGCCCGCCAACATTGAAGGTATTTGGTGAAACCCTCTGTTGGATCTTGGGCCATGACTTCTAAAGTCCGCATGGTAGTCTGAAGTTCAGTATTATCAGAATAGTTTTTAGCGAACTCGGTAGCCACATCTTCCCAAGTGGGGAATCTTTTTACATCAAGCCTATAAAACCAGGCTTTTGGATATTTCCCGAGGGATGCGCCGAACAAATTTATGAACATGTCGGCTTTGACCCCCTTGATTGCCATAAATGCTTTGAAGGCTCGGAGGTGTAGTAATGGATCCTCCGTCCCTTCGAATATGGGTAACCCCTCTAAGTTGAGATCTGTAGGTAGTTTCTCCCTGATGGGTGTATAGTCTCGGGAGTTTTCAATATGAATGTTGTTCCCTTGAAGGGCGTGGAACTGTTGTTCGAGCTCACGCACCGTGCTGGTCAGTTTGGCAAATGACCCAATATCGACCGATCCAGAATCAAGGTCCTGCCGTTCGATGACAGTTAAGCGAGCATTCATGGCCTCTGGGTTGGTTTCCAGGAACCCTATATGAGTTTCGGTTATGGCCTGCCTACTAACCATTGTTTCTAGCAAAGCCTTCAGTTCCTTAATGGTGTTTTCCATGTCACTATTCCCGGTTGTGGATGCCATACTCTACGAGAATACCCACGTAATCAGAAATGTTGCTTCGGAACTAGAACACGCCAAGGCATAGGAAATAGCGCGGGAGGAAAGACAACTCGGGTTAGACTCTCCTAAAAAAATGTAAGGTGCGATTCTTGAAGCAACTGTGATTAATCACTCCGTCGTAGAATAGCCCCCAAGTGAGACTAAGGACTCTTATAGGACTCAGATGGTGTGGCATCTAAGTGACTCAAATGTGGGGTACGTGAGACAACGTATGTAAGACATGACCCTCAGAGCAACCGTGATTGATCTCTCTCCTAAAGGGTAGCCCCCGAGTGAGATTGTAGGTTTTGCTAAGACTCGAGTGTCGGACGAGTGACTCTTAAATGTAAAGATCACGAACCTTTAGCTACAGGGCTATGCCTTGTAAAAGGTTGACTCGGCCTCGAGGAAAGGCAGACGGGTAAGGGAAGAAACTTGCGATGTAAGATCGGCAGAGTTTCGACGCTAGAGACCCTTGACTTGACTTGGATAAGGATAGACCCCGTGATTAGGGTAGACCCTTAAGTTAAAGAATTTGAATTGGGATGACTCGACTAATGGATTGAAAGATGGGCGAAATTCCCTTAGGAAAGGTCGTGGGGACCGTCCTGTTAGGGGAAAAATCGCGTGGGACTTTCTAGTTAGGACTCGAGTGTATGGATGAACCTTCCATTTACGAGTGTATGACTCGTGTTGGTCGGTTATGCCTCTAGAAAAAAGGCGGACTGGGATGGGAAAGAAACCCGTGATGTAGGATCGACGGAGTTTCGACGCTAAAGACCTTTGACAAATTATGAAAAGACCCGACACACAGATTACGGTAGGTCCTATAATGAGGAAGGTTTTTGAAAAATGATTGTATTTTGAAAACTGAGAGGACGATCCTGAAATTGGTAGTGGGCCAATAGGACCGGGCATTTTGAAATGTTAGAATGGTTGCGAGTAAATTCGCGTTTTGAAAATTTGGGAGACGGCCCCGTCTTTTGAAATTGGCAGCATGCCGACAGGACCTAGGTTTTTGAAAAGTTGAATATTTGGAATTTTGAAAACTTGAATATCGAAAATAAATCTCCGAAAATTTGAAAATTGAAAATGAGATCCCGAAGATTTGAGAATCGAAAACGACATCTCGGAGATTTAAAAATCGAGAATGGAATCTCGAGGATTTGAAAATCGCGAATGGCATCACGAAGATTTGAAAATTGAAATTGAATTTTGAAAATTCGAAAATCGAATGGTGGATCGGAAATTCGAATTGAAATGGCCTGGATAGCATGCCGGCTAAAAAAAAGGCTTGTTTTGAGTCAAATCGTAAGTCTAAAATTTGGCAGCATTCCGAGTTTTTGAATTTGAATATTTTGAAAAGACGGCTCCAGAAATGGACAGCATTTCTGGTTTTTCAAAATTTGGTATTTTGGAAAGATGCATTTTTTGAAATGACGGTTTTTTGAAAAAAAAATGACACGGAAACCAAGTAGCACGTAGTCAAGCAAGCATTATAACGACGCTTATGTATGCTTTACGCTAAGTCTCGGTTGGTCAAATAGGGTCTATACCAACAACGATGGCTTTCTCGTGTTTAGGACGGACTCCCTAAGCCGAGTTGGTCTTAGGACATGCCGCAAAACCCAGACGAGTTCCACCATCGATGTCTTTAGCGCACCCATGTAGGAATGCACCGTGGTATAGTGGGACGTCGGTCACAAGTAACCGGCCCGGGCAAATTTGGGTTATGCATGAATCATTAAACTAATGCGCGCACACTAATCTACGAACGATTTCTCTTCGAGTCTCACCCTAGGAACCCCGATGACATGTGGTACATCAGGTATCCCCAGCGGAGTCGCCAAATTGTGGACATGACGCAGGTCCTCCCCGACGCGGCCACGCGCGGGTTTGGGTAGGCGAATGCATCTCGTGGTAAGATCGTTCTCGGGTTCGAAATTTAAGTCAAAATGGAGTCGCCACCGAATTTTGTGGTTATTCGGAACCATTCGAGCCCACTCTATGTCGTCATGGGCTGTACACAAAGTACGGCCCACTTCGATTTCAGGGTTTATGGGGCTCGTCCCTTTGCATTGCAATATCAATACCGTTTACACCGGCTTTCGTATATAGAATGACTCTCGTGCGCCAATGGTTTCGGACATCCGGAAACCAAGGTTCTGAGTAAGGGGTGAGGGTACGTGTTGGGAAGCCCACTAAGGACACCCAACCCCGCCCGCACAATGGCGGCCTCTACTAAGACATCGTTCGTGTTCGTGTACGCGCGCTAGTAAAACGACTAAATGATATGCAAACAGCGTTTTAGCTAAACATGTGAATTATGTGTGAGCTACGTCATTTAATGCATCTTGATTCACGTCAAAGTGATTTAGCATGTGATGTTCATTTAAATAAATAAATGGCAAACATCGAAAATAGAAAAACTCGTAAATAAATTACAAATTACACGGGCGGAATACAACCCGGAATTCACAATACAACGAGCAATAAAATAGAATAATTGAATAAAATAAGAAGAGTGATAAATAAATACACGACCCGTCAAAGACCCGTATATAATAAATGCACACTTGATCGTGAATTAGACAGACGGACGAACTTTAATTAATTACGCATTATATTGCATATTAATCAAAGGACGGAGGTTCGAGACCTAGGTGTGGTGCTAACCCTATCTCGAACCTCGATGCCTTGTCCCGACTTATTACCTCGAGAAAAGGAGTCTAAATTAATTATGTGTCGGATACGACTAAAGAGTCGTCGACATAAAATTAATAGTGCGAGACCGTCGATCAAAATCGTTTTAGGTGTCGTGATATGCATGAGTATTGAAAATTAGAATTACGTGATTGATTATGCACGTGTCGACTAAAAGTCGTAAAAAGAATGACGAGGCTCGAATGTTGCATTAGAGCTCTCGGTTTTCTGGGCTACAGGACCCACTCGATCGAGTCATGGTCTTACTCGGTCGAGTGTGTTTTTAACGTAGCTACTGTCCAGATTTTTGGGTGCTACTCGATCGAGTAGCCTACGTACTCGGTCGAGTAGCCCCTGTACGAGTGACAACTCGTTTAGTTTTTTGATTTAAAATCGAAGGTTGGCCAAATCAAATACAAATATCGCACGATTTGTATTTAACTTGGCCTCCGGTACTATAATCGTGTATGTACGATTATAATACCGTTATCGGAATTTTATGAAAACGTTATTTTTTAGATCGAAGTTTTGAATTAGTAACGGAATTGCATCCCTCTACGTCACGACATCGAAACCAATCCTTTCGGATTATGTGATGTCGGTTTTCGTGTCAACGGGTTCCGCACTAATTGTAGAAATGGGACCAAATATGTTCAACTATGACCGATCACGATCACATCACGTCCTTGAGCACATTGGGGCGGTGCTCCTCGAAAGGGTGCCACCTCCGTCGTTACTCGTAAAGGAATTAGATGGACTTTAGGCGATCGTCACAGTCAAACGTATTCGAAACCGAGATTTTGATATTAATATGTATATATACACGGTATAATAATGTTAGATGTTAGAATACGGAATTAAAGTGTTTGTAAACGATAAAAAAAAGTTAGTGTTAGAGTACATAAATAAAATGTTAGTATACAAAAATAAATAAAAAGTTAGTATGCACAAAATTAAAGGTTAGTGTTAGTGGTTAGTAATAATAATAATAATAATAATAATAATACAAATATATATAAAAGAAACGAAAAAGAAGAAGGGAGAAAGAGATGTCGGGATTTGAATTACACCCTCAACCTACATGCTTAATGGCCTCGGAAACGAACTCGTAGTAGCGGCGTGTGCGCGGGAGTGTCGAGATATGTAGGGTGAGTTAGGGTGTGTTAGGTTAGGGAGAGGATGCTCTCGGGTCTTTGGCGAGTTTTGATCTCGAGTTTGATTGTATGTATGTGTGTGTGTATCGGTTTTACGAGGGATGCTAACTCGGTTATTAGACTAAGGTTGCTTAGGATTTGTAGTATTGAAGTGATGAAGATGGATTAGGGTAGAAGTGTAGGGTTTTTAGCATGGGAAAATCTTTGTTTGTGAAGAGTATGAGGGTGAATGTAGGTTGCAAAAGCTTGTGAAATGAATGGGGTTAAGGGGGTATTTATAGGCTTTACCCCCCGACCTAGGGTCACTCGATCGAGGGCCACTCGATCGAGTGCCCTTGCAAACGGGCCAAACCCGGTTTTTGGCGCTCCACTCGACCGAGTGGGTCAATCCACTCGATCGAGTGGGTCAAGAAAATCGAGACAAAATAGGAAAGAGTTGATTTTGTTGTTTTGATTGATTTTTTGAATTCTGATTTTGTGCGCCAGTTTTCGAGAATGAATATGGCTGATTTGTGAGACGGTTTCGTCTTTGACCGGGTTTTGACCCAGTCGCCAAAAGACGGGATTTATTTTTGGTGTCGGTTTTGGCCCAAATTAGTCTCATTTTATTGGGAACGACCCACTGAGCCTGGATTTGGGGTTGGTTTTGAGAGATTTGCACTCCGCTAAATGCCCACGTCGGATACTATTGATTCCGAGTCCGTATTCGAGCGTATTAAGTCACGTTTACGTCCGATCATCATCGGGTGTTTTGTCGGGAACTGCTATAGAGACTAGTAGGCAAAATGCGGGTGTCTACAACTATTCTCATATTACATATATTAGATGATTCTCAATGTCTTACAATAAATTGTTTAATACATTGATGTTAATACTATATTTTCGAGTAGAAATTCAGAATGCACATGTTAAAATAATACTATAGGAGTTGAATGGTTACCTTACGTACCTCTGTGATTATAGGTTCAATAAAAGTTGATGCAAAAGAAAAAAAATATGCGAAAATGAAAGTGTTAAAGTTACTACTACGATTATAAATATGATACAAAAATGCGATAAATAAAATAAAAATGGGACTAGATAAAAAAGATCGAGATGGGGTTTAGGAAACCCTCAAGATACATGCTTAGTAAGGACCTCGGAAATGGACTCGTAATAGCGGCACGGGCTCGGGAGTATCGAGGATGTATGCGAGTTATGGTGTGTATGGGTGTGTGTGTGTTGCATCGGTTTATCGAGGGACGAGGGCTCGGTTTTTTGTGTAGTTATGCTAGGGGCGTAGTATGGGGAGTGTAGTAGGGTTAGGATGCAAAATGTAGGGTAAATGCTTAGGGTGTAAAGTTGTGAAATGCATGGGAGTCATGGGGTATTTATAGGGACCCCCGACGTTGGGTCACTCGACCGAGTGGCGCGGGTGCACTCGGTCGAGTGCCCTCGTGAATGAACCTGGACGGGTTCAAAGAGGCTCCACTCGATCGAGTGGTCAATCCACTCGACCGAGTGGATCAATCAAGCCGCAAAATCTTAGGAGTAATTGGCATTGATTTGATTTTAATTGATTTTGGATTGGTTTTGAATTGATTTGGCCGATTTTGAATTTGGCGCAAATCTCGAGAATGCATATGTGATTTCTGAGACGGTTTCGTCTTTGACCGGGTTTTGACCCGGTCGCCAAAAGACGGGATTTATTGTTGGTGTCGATTTTGACCCAAATTAGCCTTATTTTCCTTGGAACGACCCACTGGACCTGAATTTGAGGTCTATTTTGTGAGATTTTTACTCCGCTAAAAGTCCATGTCGGATATTACTGATTCCGAGCCCAAGTCCTAGTATACCCAGTCACGTTTGCGTCCGATCATCATCGGGTTTTTTTCGGAGACTACTATAGACATGTGGCAGTCAAAATGCAGGTGTCTACAGAGCCCCCACTCTGACTGAGGCTTGGACAAGGCGAAAGTCAGAGTAGCTACCAAGTCCGTTAAGACCTGGTAGACTTCCTGTCTGGTCGTTTATAGTCCAGTGGACTCGCGTGAAGGGCTCGCCAGCCATAAGCAGAGGGTCATACCTGTCCTGATGATGATAGTTTCGTGGGGAGTCAGACTTGTAGCATAAGTCCTGGGCGCGCCTATATTTGGGCCCATCCCGTACCATTTCGGGGAAAATGCCGCCTCGGGCGTTCCGCTGGGGAAAAATATGAGCTGTACGAGCTTGCTTTCGAAGCCTTGAGTCGTACCTGAGCTGATGATGATGCTCCGTGGGGAGTAAAACTTGCCTTTCGGGGCGTAGGTGTACCCGTATGCCAGCACATCACGTCTTGGATGTAGCATACCGGGGAAAAGTTTACTCCGTTGGGGAATTTAAATAGTTTCGCGGGGACTTGCTTCTGAAGTCTGGAGTGTACCTGTATGCCGACACATAACAACTTGTATGTAACATATAGGCAAAACACTGACTCTCGCTGGGGAGGAAAGTAGCTGCGCGGGGACTTGCTTCTGAAGTCTTGGGTGTACCCGTATGCCGACACATGACAACTTGCATGTAGCATTCCAGGAGAAACACCGCCTTTGTTGTTCCGTTGGGAAGCACTAGTTGGTACCTGAAATGTTAGATACATAGGCAGAAATAGCAGACATAGTGTATAGCAATATAGCACATAGTAAATGCAGTTAGCATCTATAGACTGGCTTGCGTTGGGGAAAATGATTTTTGCTTTATTTTGAAATCGAAGTCTTGAAAGCAACTCACGTGCTAGAAGATAGGTTTTCAAAATTGAAAGGGGTAGAAAAGAATTTTGCAGTATAAATAGACCAAATTTTGACCTTGTCGAAAAGGATTTTATCAAATGGCTAAGTTTTGCAAATTTTAAAATGAGAATTTGAAGAGAGAGACATATCGACAGATTCGACTCTGGACGTGACCGGACGAGTTGACAGACACGACTGGACTCTCGAGGGGTTGGACCGTAACTCGGTAGGGGGTGGGCCACCTAAGATGACAAGACTCTTAAGTTGCGCTATTCCATAGCCTAGGCGAGTGGCAACACGGTCGAACATCGAAAAGGGAAGGATGTGATATAGGGGAATTGCAGTAGCCTGTAATGAGACTGTTCTTGCAGGACAAGGCTTAGCAGTAGCAATGTTGTGCAGCGTAGTGCTCTTTTGAATTTTGTTTGGTTTTGGGATGCATCCCCAAAGTGGGTGTTGCTTCGAGTCCCTAACAGATTCTCGTCTTTGACTGAGCCGAGTACTAAGACACACTATAAAAAAGTGGCTAGATTTTTGAAAGTATTTGGATTATGTGGGTGGATCGAGAACTTCTGCCTAAGAGAAGCCCCCAGGACGACAAAGCTAACTGTTAAGAACATGACAGTGTCGTGACCGGAATGACGGTGCTTTTTGAATTTGTGTCAATGTGGGTGGTTGTGCCTTTGTTGAAGGGCTGCCTACGTATTCACGTGTAGTGAAATCAAACCAAGCCGTAGTTCAGTGGATCGAAAGAGATGTTATGGTGCCTTGTTTATTAGGGCTTTGTGTGTAACTAGCCATAGCGATGGTGTAGGCTAGGTGTGTTCCCAATGATGTCTTGATCAAAGGGCTGGAACAGTTAGGATGTTGATCCCGTGACTGTGAGCGTTATCCGGGGTAGCCCCCAGAGGTGGTGTGAACTATTTGGGCATGTTCTATGCCGACCGCAGGTTGAGTTCCCGTGTTCGGGGCTGGTAAATGGTTTGGATGTTTTTTGAGATGTGGTGCCAGATAATAAGTGGCTTTGATGTTTCGAAATCTGGAGCTCGATTTTGTGGAGCTAAGGCTTTGAGGGTAAGGTATTGCAATGTTGTAGGAAAGGGGGAAGTCGAGTAAATATGACTCGGACTTCGATCGGGGTAGGTTTGATAATGCGGGATCTGATTTCCATGTCTGGTCATTATGGTTAGGGTTTATCCTATGGAGCTTGAATCCTCAAAATTCCGGGCTGTCTCTTATCCTAGGTCTCGGGAAGGTCTTGAGGGTTGTAATGTGGGAAGGCTAAGTGTGGTGTTAGCTGACCAGCTTAATTGTTTCTCCCCTATTTGATGGTATGGGCATCGATAATTTCGAATTGACCGTTTCACTTGAATTGAAAGTTAAGTTCGGTCATGGGTTTCTTGGATATTTTTAGTTGGTTGACTCCTTAGCCCCGGTCATGGAATTCTTCATTTGGATTGACCGCTTTAACCTCGGTGATGGGTGCCTCTTTTTTTGACAATGGCCTCTTTTTTTTTGTTTTGGCCTTTTTTTCTTGGACTTTTTGCTTTTTTGTCCAACTCTTTTTTTTTTTTTTTTTTTTTTTTTTCACGGCTATCTCTCCCTTTGATGTTGTGGGTTGATATGGGGGTGGGCCCATCGGTTGGATTAGGCTTGTGGACCTAATCCTTTGTAAGGTGTAAGCCTAGTTGGTGTTTGTGTGAGTGCAACTCGCGGTGGAGTACTCTACGGTAAGCATGGTGATTTGGATCTCGGTATTGTCATCATAACTCCGAGCAGGCTTAGTGGGAGCATCGTTCCGAGTTGGGTATTTTTGGCATCAAGTCAGACTAACGCCTAAGATAGGGATTGGTTAGTCTTATTGGAGGGGTGTTTATTGTGGGAAATGGGCTTGCCTTCCGTCTTGAACCCAAACTAGGAGACTACCTAGATTTGTCATAGGATTCGATATCGCTCCTGCTAAGGGTAGTTATGTGGCTGTCTATGCCAGACATGGAACAGGTAAGGGAAAACACGGGTCCCAGTTCCTGCAGTCATTATAGATGTGCCTATAATAGTCACGTGCGTGTGCTCGCAGTGTATGATGGTGTTCATCATGTTCTCGGAAATACAAAAGGGAAGCATATATGAGAGACTGAAAAAAGATGATTTTATTAGATTGAAAAAGAGGACAGAATACAGTTGACTTTGACTCTGATTTTGAAACTGAAAGAGATAGAACATCCTAGACTCGGACTCAGACTCGGACTCAAATCAAATCTGGACTCTTGGATGAGGTTGTCAGTAGTCTTCGGCTTCTAAGGACTCAAGTGGATGTCCAGTATAGCCTTCGGTAGAAGCTTCACCTAGATCTTCGTTATGTCGAAGATCGTCTTCAATCCTAGTGCCCATTTCGGTAAGCACAGCAAAGTTTGAGAGGCCGGCATACCTAAGATGGACGCGGTAGGAGGGTAGGAGGTTGTTGATGAATGCATCCACTAGTGTCTTCTCACTGGGCTTGTCTACCAGCTTAACACTCTCAGCCCGCCAACGTTGAAGGTATTTGGTGAAACCCTCTGTTGGATCTTGGGCCATGACTTCTAAAGTCCGCATGGTAGTCTGAAGTTCAGTATTATCAGAATAGTTTTTAGCGAACTCGGTAGCCACATCTTCCCAAGTGGGGAACCTTTTTGCATTAAGCCTATAGAACCTGGCTTTTGGATATTTCCCGAGGGATGCGCCGAACAAATTGATGAACATGTCGGCTTTGACCCCCTTGATTGCCATAAATGCTTTGAAGGCTCGGAGGTGTAGTAATGGATCCTCCGTCCCTTCGAATATGGGTAACCCCTCTAAGTTGAGATCTGTTGGTAGTTTCTCACTGATGGGTGTATAGTCTCGGGAGTTTTCAATATAAATGTTGTTCCCTCGGGAGGCATGGAACTGTTGTTCGAGCTCACGCACCGTGCTGATCAGTTTGGCAAATGGCCTACTATTGACCGATCCAGAGTCGAGGTCTTGCCGTTCGATGACAGTTAAACGAGCATTCATGTCCTCTTGGTTGGTTTTCAGGAACCCTATATGAGTTTCGGTTATGGCCTGCCTACTAACCATTGTTTCTAGCAAAGCCTTCAGTTCCTTAATGGTGTTTTCCATGTCCCTATTCCCAGTTGTGGATGCCATACTCTTCTAGAATACCCACGTAATCAGAAATGTTGCTTCGGAACTTGAATACGCCAAGGCATAGAAAATAGCGCGGGAGGAAAGACAACTCGGGTTTGACTCGGGTTAGACTCTCCTAAAAAAGTGTAAGGTGCGATTCTCGAAGCGACTGTGATTAATCACTCCGTAGGAGAATAGCCCCAGGTGAGACTAAGGACTCTTATAGGACTCAGATGGTGTGGCATCTAAGTGACTCAAAAGTGGGGTACGTGAGACAACACGTGTAAGACATGACCCTTAGAGCAACCGTGATTGATCGCTCTCCTAAAGGGTAGCCCCCCGAGTGAGATTGTAGGTTTTGCTAAAACTCGAGAGTCGGACGAGTGACCCTTAGATGTAAGGATCACGAACCTTTAGCTACAGGGTTATGCCTTGTAAAAGGTTGACTCGGCCTCGAGGAAAGGCAGACGGGTAAGGGAAGAAACTTGCGATGTAAGATCGGCAGAGTTTCGACGCTAGAGACCCTTGACATGACTTGAATAAGGATAGACCCTGTGATTAGTGTAGACCCTTGAGTTAAAGGACTTGAATTGGGATGACTCAACTAACAGATTGAAAGACGGGCAAAATTCCCCTAGGAAAGGTCATGGGGACCGTCCTGTCGGTGGGAAAGATCACGTGTGACTTTCTAGTTAGGACTCGAGTGTTTACGAACCTTCCATTTACGAGTGTATGACTCGTGTTGGTTGGTTATGCCTTTAGGATAAGGCGGACTAGGATGGGGAAGAAACCCGAGATGTAGGATCGACGGAGTTTCGACTCTATTGACCTTCGACAAATCATGAAAAGACCCGACACACGGATTACGGTAGGTCCTATAATAAGGAAGGTTTTTGAAAGATGATTGAATTTTTGAAAATTGAGAGGACGGTCCAGAAATTGGTAGTGGGCCAATAGGACTGGGCATTTTGAAATGTTTGAATGGTTGCGAGTAAATTCGCATTTTGAAAAATTGGGAGACGGTCCCGTCTTTTGAAATTGGCAGCATGCCGACAGGATCGATTTTTTTTGGAAAGTTGAATTTTTGGAATTTTGAAAATTTGAATATCGTAAATAAATTTCCGAAAATTTGAAAATTGAGAATGAGATCCCGAAGATTTGAGAATCGAAAACGACATCTCGGAGATTTGAGAATCGAGAATGGAGTCTCGAGGATTTGAAAATCGTGAATGGCATCACGAAGATTTGAAAATTGAAATTGAATTTTGAAAATTCGAAAATCGAATGGTGGATCGGAAATTCGAATTGAAATGGACAGCATGCCGGCTAAAAAAAAAGGCTTGTTTTGAGTCAAATCGTAAGTCTAATTTTCGGCAGCATTCCGAGTTTTTTGAAATTGGATATTTTGAAAAGACGGGTCCCGAAACGGACAGTATTTCGGGTTTTTCGAAAGGTGGGTATTTTTTGGAAAGATGCAATTTTTTGAAATGACGGTTTTTTGAAAATTGACACGGAAACCAAGTAGCATGTAGTCAAACAAGCATTATAACGACGCTTATGTATGCTTTACACTAAGTCTCGGTCGGTCAAAATAGGGTCTATACCAACAACGATGGCTTTCTCGTGTTTAGGACGGACTCCCTAAGCCGAGTTGGTCTTAGGACATGCCGCAAAACCCATACGAGTTCCACCATCAATGTCTTTAGCGCACCCATGTAGGAATGCACCGTGGTATAGTGAAACGTCGGTCACAAGTAACCAGCCCGGGCAAATTTGGGTTATGCATGAATCATTAAACTAATGCGCGCACACTAATCTACGAACGATTTCTCTTCGAGTCTCACCCTAGGAACCCCGATGACATGTGGTACATCAGGTATCCCCAGCGGAGTCGCCAAATTGTGGACATGACGTAGGTCCACTCCGATGCGGCGAAGCGCGGATTTGGGTAGGCGAATGAATCTCGTGGTAAGATTGTTCTCGGGTTCGAAATTCAAGTCAAAATGGAGTCGCCAACGAATTTTGTGGTTATTCGGAACCATAAGAGCCCACTTTATGTCGTCACGGGCTATACACAAAGTAAGCCCACTTCGATTTCAGAGTTTATGCGGCTCGTCCCATTGCATTGTTATACCGATACCGTTTAAACAGGCTTTCGTATATAAAATGACTCTCGTGCGCCAAGGGTTTCGGAAATCCGGAAATCAAAGGTTCTGAGTAAGGGGTGAGGGTACGTGTTGGGAAGCCCACTAAGGACACCCAACCCTGCTCGCACATGGCGGCCTCTACTAAGACATCGTTCGTGTTCGTGTACGCGCGCTAGTAAAATAATTAAATGATATGCAAACAGCGTTTTCGAGCTAAGCATGTGAATTTTGCGTTAACTACGTCATTTAATGCATCTTATTATTTGTCGAAGTGATTTAGCATGCGAGGTTCATTTATAAAGCAATAAAGCAAGTAAATAAACAAAGCTCGAAAAATAAATAAATAACGTACAAGTTACACGGGCGGAAATACAACCCGGAATTCACAATACAACGATACATAATAATAATAAACGAAATAATAAAAAAAAAAAAGCAAAATAATGATAGAAACGGACCCGTATATAAACTAGACCGCGAAATATGTAGATGGACCCACCGCGTTTAAATGCACATTATGTTGCACATCAAACTAAGGACGGAAACATGGGACTGTGGCATATTGCTAGCCCGATCCCACGTCCCGTAGTCATTTCCTGACTTATCACTTCGAAGAAGAACGGTCAAAGTCGTTCTACGTGTCGTGATGTGTATAGGTTTTGAAAAATAGAAGGGTCATGTGATGGTCTTTACACATGATGACTAAAGTCGATAAAAGGTCGGGGCTTGAATTGTGGGTCAAACCCCTCGGTTTTATGGGTTACAGGACCCACTCGACCGAGTCGTGACCTGACTCGGTCGAGTGCGTCCTTAGACGCAGCTACTGACCATTTTTTTGGGTGCTACTCGATCGAGTAGCATGTGTACTCGGTCGAGTAGCCCCTGTACGAGTGATGACTCGTTTCGTTTTATGACTTAAAATCGATGAACGGCCAAACCAAATACAAATATCGCACGATTTGTATTTAACTTGGCCTCCGGTACTATAATCGTGTATGAACGATTATAATACCATCACCGGAATTTTAGGAAAACGTTTACGTTAGATTAGAAAATTTTGAATTAGTGACGAAATGCATCCCTCTACGTCACGACATCGGAACTAACCCTTTCGGGTTACGTGATGTCGGTTTTCGTGTCAACGGGTTTCGTAACAATTGTAGAAATGGAATTAAATTCGTTCAACTACGACCGATCACGGTCACGTCATGCCCTTGAGTACATTGGGGCGGGGCTCCTCGAAAGGGCTCCACCTCCGTCGTTGCTCGTAAAGGGATTAGACGGACCTTAGGTGATCATCGTAGTCCAACGTTTTCAAGACCGGTTTTTTAGTATTAATATATATATATATATATACACATACGCGGTAATATTAATGCTAGTGACGATAAAAGTTGATGCAAAAGAAAAAAAAGATGCGAAAATGAAAGTGTTAAAGTTACTACTACGATTATAAATATGATACAAAAATGCGATAAATAAAATGAAAATGGGACTAGATAAAAAAGATCGAGATGGGGTTTAGGAAACCCTCAAGATACATGCTTAGTAAGGACCTCGGAAATGGACTCGTAATAGCGGCACGGGCTCGGGAGTATCGAGGATGTATGCGAGTTATGGTGTGTATGGGTGTGTGTGTTGCGTCGGTTTATCGAGGGACGAGGGCTCGGTTTTTTGTGTAGTTTTGCTAGGGGCGTAGTATGGGGAGTGTAGTAGGGTTAGGATGCAAAATGTAGGGTAAATGCTTAGAGTGTAAAGTTGTGAAATGCATGGGAGTCATGGGGTATTTATAGGGACCCCCGACGTTGGGTCAATCGACCGAGTGGCGCGGGTGCACTCGGTCGAGTGCCCTCGTGAATGAACCTGGACGGGTTCAAAGAGGCTCCACTCGATCGAGTGGTCAATCCACTCGACCGAGTGGATCAATCAAGCCGCAAAATCTTAGGAGTGATTGGCATTGATTTAATTTTAATTGATTTTGGATTGGTTTTGAATTGATTTGCCTGATTTTGAATTTGGCGCAAATCTCGAGAATGCATATCTCTGATTTCTGAGATGGTTTCGTCTTTGACCGGGTTTTGACCCGGTCGCCAAAAGACGGGATTTATTGTTGGTGTCGGTTTTGACCCAAATTAGCCTTATTTTGCTCGGAACGACCCACTGGACCTGAATTTGAGGTCTGTTTTGTGAGATTTTTACTCCGCTAAAAGTCCATGTCGGATATTACTGATTCCGAGCCCAAGTCCGAGTATACCCAGTCACGTTTGCGTCCGATCATCATCGGGTGTTTTTCGGAGACTACCATAGACACGTGGCAGTCAAAATGCAGGTGTCTACAAATGGGTTACTACTTATCGATGTCAAATGAAATGACTCTGGTGTACCAATTAATGATGTAAAATCCGACATTTCAATTTCTTATTTAAAAACTTAGTAGCTTAATACATAATATTTCGTTCAAAAAGATTTTCCCGTAAACCATGTGGCTACAAACATTATAAAGTATTGACTTTCGAACCTATGTGAGAGCAAGTACAATAATAGTTTTTTTTATTGGGTTTGTCACCAAGAACCTACTTTTAAAAGTTCTTTGATTGCACAATAAAGTTTGTTCTTAAATTTAAGAACAGAGTTCTAAAATAAGAACTCAGTTTGTAAAATCTTGGAAGTTGAAAGCAATTAAATTGGCTTTGGAATGTGTCAAAGCTAAGTCCATTCAAAATTTTCTATTTCATGATATTTAATTACAATAATAAATAATAAGATGATGGAAAATTAGGGTCAAAAGTTTTTAATTATTGAAACTTGTGGAATATGACATGACACTGGCTTTGAGGCTCCTCTTTTTCATTACGTGATTCCGCAAAGGATTGAAACAATTTATTCTTATTACCATTTCATTACGTGATAATAAGTTTGCACAACTCCTATTACCATTTCATTGTGCCTCTTTCTTCTTCCTCCCACATTCCTTGAAACACTCTTAATTTTAATACTTTCTAACAAATTATATCCAACTTAATTTTTTCAACTCTCCCATATCTTTCTCATTTCCCCATAATTTTGCCCTCTCTATAATTGTTAGAATATGTGACTTGAAGATGATATTTCCTAGTTTGGTGGTTGTCCCACATCTAAGGAAATAGGAAAGTGTGGTTCATGTACAAC
Organism: Agrostemma githago; assembly: GCA_958450325.1. NCBI lineage: Eukaryota > Viridiplantae > Streptophyta > Magnoliopsida > Caryophyllales > Caryophyllaceae > Agrostemma > Agrostemma githago. Next base: position 52,302,872 of record OY288245.1, on the reverse strand, counting down.
TATATATTGTATTTTTGTCTAACATCGGAAGATGAGGAAAGATGAGGGGATTCTATTCATATATATAGGAGTCTCCCCTCCACCTTAGAATCTATCCAAAAATATTTGAGTCTCTTAAGTCATTACTTTGAGAGAGCTCATACGAGTCTGTAATTTGCATTCTCGACATAGTAAAAGTTTTTCCCTCGCCTGTGGACGTAGCTGACAAGTTGTTAGTTAACCACGTTAAATCTTGGTCTCTTTCTTTTATTATTGCCGTGTTTGTTAGCTTCCGCACAGCAAACTTGTATCAGAGCTCAAGGTATCTCGGGTATCTGTGATCTCGGGAAATGGCGGCGATGATTATGAAGATTGAGAAGTTCACGGGGAGGAATAGCTTCGGGCTATGGCAAATTAAGATGAAGGCCTTGCTTAAGCAGCAAGGTATTTGGAAACCCTTGACGAAGGGTATTAAGGCTACGGTGTCGGCTGAGGGAGCGGAACCTACAAAGGGGGGCATCACACCTGCGGAATTGGAGGTGATGGAGGAGAAAGCTCACTCCACCATTTTGTTATGCTTGGCGGATGACGTCATCACCGAAGTTGCTGACGAAGATACTGCCTTAGGGCTTTGGTTAAAGTTGGAGTCTTTGTTTATGACGAAGTCACTCACCAACAAGTTGCTTTTGAAGCAACGCTTGTTTAGCCTCCGAATGCAAGATGGTATGTCCCTTAGAGATCATCTCGATAGATTAAATACTATATTGCTTGATTTACGTAATATAGATGTTAAGGTCGAGGATGAGGATGCTGCCTTAATACTGCTTGTTAACTCGTCTGAAAATTTTGTTGAGTCGTTTGTTGTTGGGAAAAAAACCTTGACCCTAGAAGAGGTGAAGTCGGCCCTTCACACTAGGGAGTTGCGTCAAAAGGCGACAATTGATGTGGGTGAAAGTCATAATGTCGGGTTAGTAGTTAATACATCCAGGGGGAAGGGTCAAGGAGGTAAGAAAAAGAATAAGTCTAAATCTAAACCTAAGGGACCAAGCCCAAATGACCTTTGCCACATTTGTAAGGAACCGGGACATTGGAAGGCTGATTGTCCAAAGAAAAAGCCTTCAACTGCAGCCGTTGTCCATGGTCAAAAGTATGATTCGGAGGATGATATAGCCTTAACTGTCAGTAAGGTTCAACATCCTTCCGACAAATGGGTTTTAGACTCAGGTTGTTCATATCATATGTGTCCACATCGTGATTGGTTTTCCACTTATGAAAGCTTTAATGGGGGTAATGTTGTTATGGGAAATGATGCCGTCTGCAAAGTTTCTGGGAAAGGGTCAATCAAGATTAAAACATGTGATGGTATGATTCGTACTTTAACTAACGTAAGACATGTTCCTTTTTTGAAGCAAAAATTTGATATCTCTTGGTGTTCTAGATGAAAAGGGTTTCACTTTTTTGGGTTCAGAAGGGACATTGAACGTTATGCAGGGTTCCAAGGTGATACTTACGGGTATCAAGAGAAATACCTTGTATTTATTGCAAGGTATGACGTTGACAGGTTCTGCAGCTGTAGCGTCAGAGGATCGTCACACAGATGAGACTAAGTTATGGCATATGCGACTTGGTCACATGGGTGAACGAGGGATGCAGATATTATCCAAGAGAGATCTTCTGGGTAGGTATAAGATGAAGAATCTTAGTTTCTGCGAGCATTGTGTGTTCGGGAAGAAGCATCGTGCTAAGTTCGGCAAAGGGGTGCACACTACCAAAGGAACGCTTGATTATATCCATTCAGATTGTTGGGGTCCTGCTCGCGTAGAAGGTATTGGAGGTTTTCACTATTTTGTCACCTTTATAGATGATTTCTCCAGGTACACGTGGCTTTATTTGTTGAAGCACAAGAGCAAGGTCCTTAAAACCTTCATTCAGTGGAAGACATTGGTGGAAAATCAAACGGGAAAGAAGATCAAAAGGCTACGAACGGATAATGGTCTGGAATTTTGTTTGTCTGAGTTCAATGAGCTTTGCAAGGATAATGGGATTGCTAGGCATCACACCATTAGGGGAACACCGCAGCAAAACGGTGTTGCAGAGCGCATGAATCAGACGTTGCTTGAGAGAGTTCGGTGCATGCTCTCCAATGCAGGGTTGACTAGGAAGTTTTGGGGTGAAGCTGTGAAGACGACATGTTACTCGATAAATCGTGCACCTCATACGGGGATTGACTGCAAGACGCCTTATGAGGTATGGTCTGGTAAAGATGCTGATTATTCATGTCTGAAGGTTTTTGGTTGTCTGGCCTATTATCATGTAAATGAGGGAAAGCTAGAGCCGCGAGCCAAAAAGGGTTGCTTTATGGGATATGGAGAAAGCAAAAAAGCCAAAACAAAAGTGTTGGCCATGATCAAAAAGAATTATCAACATCCCTCGACCAGACACTGTCAACTCAAGTGAAGAATCCCATGACCGGGGCTAAGAGGTCACCAAAAAAAAATATATTAATTCAAAAACCCATGACCATAGTGAAAACGGTCAATTCAAAATTATCAATACTCATACCATCCAATAGGGGAGAATCAACCAAGCTGGTCAACTAACACCACATCTAGCCTTCCCACATTACAACCCTCAAGACTTTCCCGAGATCTAGGCTAGAGACAGTCCGGAATTTTGAGGATTCAAGCTCCATAGGATACACCCTAACCATTAGGGCCAGACATGGAAACCAGATCCCGCATTATCAAGCCTACCATGATCGAAGTCCGAGTCATTTTTACTCGACTTCCCCATTTCCTACCACATTGCAATATCTTACCCTCGAATCCTTAGCTTCACCCTCGAATCCTTAGCTTCACAAAATCAAGCTCCAGATGTCAAAACATCAAAGCCACTTGCATCCTAGCACCACATTTCCAAAAACATCCAAACCAGTTACCGGCCCCAAACATGGGAACTCAACCTGCGGTCAGCATAGAACATGCCCAGATAGTTCCCGAGATCTAGGCTAGAGACAGTCCGGAATTTTGAGGATTCAAGCTCCATAGGATACACCCTAACCATTAGGGCCAGACATGGAAACCAGATCCCGCATTATCAAGCCTACCATGATCGAAGTCCGAGTCATTTTTACTCGACTTCCCCATTTCCTACCACATTGCAATATCTTACCCTCGAATCCTTAGCTTCACAAAATCAAGCTCCAGATGTCAAAACATCAAAGCCACTTGCATCCTAGCACCACATTTCCAAAAACATCCAAACCAGTTACCGGCCCCAAACATGGGAACTCAACCTGCGGTCAGCATAGAACATGCCCAGATAGTTCACACCACCTCTGGGGGCTACCCCGGAGAATGCTCACAGTCACAGGATCAACATCCTTATTATTCTACCCCTTTGATCAAGACATCATTGGGAATGCACCTAGCCTACGTCATCACTATGGCTAGTTACACACAAAGCCCTAATAGACTATGCATCATAATATATCTTTCAACACTGAACTACGGCTTGGTTTGATTTCACCACACGTGAATACGTAGGCAACCTTTCCACAGAGGCAAAACCACCCACATTGACACACATTCAAAAAGCACTATCATTCCTGTCACGACACTGTCTTTAGGGCTGTTCATCAAACGACCCGGACCGGTGAAACCGACCTGCCCGGACCGGTTGGTCCAGACCGAACCGGACCGGCAACCCTTAGGTCCGGTCGCCGGGTTCAGAAATCTCGCTAGCCGGTCCCCGGTCTTAACCGGTCCAGACCCGCGGGTACCCGGTCTAACCCGGTCCAGACCGCTTGTGCTCAATAATTCAAAAAAAAAAATCGTATTAAACATTTTAAACTAATCAATTATCAAGCGTATTACTATTACCACTTTCCAGAATTAGGATTGATTTTTTCATGAAATATATGAGATTGAGATTTTGAAATTTGAATGCTAAAAAATACTAGTAATATCTTAAACTAATAGCCTAATATTAAGGAATGAAATATAATTAATATATTTATTTATCATAATTTATCAAGTTTACCTAAACTTGAATTACTGAAAGTCTTAATTCTTAAACATTATAATATTTCATCTCGCATTATATATTTATATCATACATATAATATGATATATACTTAATATACAGTATATACTCACAAAACTACAGTTATTCACAAGTTCACAACCTCTTTTACTTCATAATTCATCTTTCTCTACATCTTCTTTGTTCACGAATCAGGGCAATCACCAAGACACCAGCCTCATAGGTAATCGATGTTACCTTTTTCCATGAGTTTGTATTGTAAATTTGTTGATGTACTCTGCTACTCTGCTAGTCTGTTGTATCACCTGTATGCCGCGTTTGCCGCCTCATCTTTTTGCATTCTTTGTTGTTGTATGCCTGTATGCCGCCTCATCTTTCTCTACATCTTTTTGCTTTCTTTGTTGTTCTATGCCTGTATGATATGGTCAGTCTTGTTTAGGGGTTAGTTCTGTTTTGATGAGAATGATTACTTCTTTTTCGACTTCCTCTGTTTTAGTATTAATAGACTGTTTGGTGTTTGTGACTGTGTTTGTCTGTTTGCGACTTTGCTTTTGAACGTATATCGGTATATATAGTCACATGTGACATGTCTGTGACTGAATGTCTGAGTCTTTCATTGACTCAGTGTGATACTGGGATGAACTGATGATTTATGAATAAAAAATTGATGTGTATGGTGTATATGGGACATCTGGTTTGTCATTTGTGAATAAAAAAATTGATTGTGGCTTTTGATAAGTGTAGTTTGTAGTGCCTATTTTGCTTTGTTTTGGTCCCATTTCCTTGTGGAATCGCTCCTTGGGAGCGATTCATGGGCTTCTTATGCTTCCTTTAGTCCGTTTCAGGTTCCCGAGACCGATTTAGAAGAGTTGGAGTGATTCCGACTCAATACATACACATTTTGGAGCCAACGAGATAAAGGAACGATGACTCGAGGCCTTGGAATCGACCCCGAGACCTTGGGGCCCAATCCCGAGCCTCCAAGACCCGATCCCGAGTCCCGAGAATCGACGGGAAGCCCATGAGATACAAGGAGGGACCCTAGAGCTCTTATTGGAGGCATACAAGACCCTTCCCGGTCGGGATAGTGGCCTTCCCGATCGGGAAGGGATGCACGTTTAGAAGTACCACTGTGGGTCCTTCCCGGTCGGGTTGAGCCCTTCCCGATCGGGATAACAGAACCCTTCCCGATCGGGATGATCCGTCCCGGTCGGGATGGGCTACAGCTCACCCGCATTTCTTCTTTTCTTCTCCTTCATTCTTGTACCCATATATATACTCCCTTCTTGTAATTTTAAGACACTTATCTTACCCTAGATTAGTTTAAGCCTCATCTAAATCCCTAGAATTATTCTCACTCATTAGTTTAAATCTCTCTCTAATTCTTAGTTAATCATTGTAATTAGTTCTTGTATTAAGAGGATACTTGAAGAATTCTCCAATATTGACAACCTTGGGTTTTATTTGGGTTCTTATTTATACAAGAGTGCATGTTTTCATCTTCCTAGTGTTGGTATAACCTTTCTTACTCTTGTTCTTAGTTATTTAATCTTGTTTCCATCTTTTTATATTGTTATTGTTGTTAGTTGTTCATAATGTATGTTTTGATGTTTAGTTTGTTTTCTCTTGTTATTGTTATGGGTAACTTGATAATGAGTGAGTAGTAATCTTGTGGGGTTAGTAGGGGGATTAGGGGTAGATTATGGATAATTAGGGTTGATTAAGGGGAAAAGGTTACATCTTTGTTGTTAGTCACATTGTAGGTACTCTATGTGTTTGTTGATATGCTTGTGTGAGTTGTAGTGGCCATGCTTCCCATACTTGTGTTCATCTTCTCATTTATTGCTTATGTTGTGGAAATGTTGAGAATAGTTTAGTCGCGAGAGCGCGGACTAGGGTCTAAGTTGCGAGAGCCCGGACCCACCTTGACATCGGTCTAAGTTGCGAGAGCCCGGACCGACTCTAGCGATTAGGAGACACCTATACCCTTGATCACCCCAATTACCCTTCTACTCCTATGAACCCGACCTACCCCACTTCTTTCCATATTTGATCTATCGTCTTAGTTAGTTATAGTTCTTCTAGTTTATTTATTAGTTCGATCATTAGTCTAGTTCTTACTCCTCCTCCTTCATAGTTTTCCATTCATTGCTTCTTTGTGTTTGTTTTGGTGACCTAGTCTCGTTGTAGGCCGACCGAGTCTAAACCTTGATATACCGCCTCGTGGATACGATCCCGACTTACCCTAGCTACCCACTAGGTTAATCGGTGTTTTATTGATTGGCTAGGGACGTGACAAATCCTTACCATCAATTTGGCGCCGTTGCCGGGGACGGTGCATTGTTTAGACTTAGTTTGCTTATTTCTAGACTTAGTTACCCTTCTTTGTGTTCTCCCATCTTCTCTTGTGAATATTCTCTAGATTTTTCTTCTTTCCTTAGTTTTATTTCTTCTTCTTCTTCTCTTTGTCTCTAGTTGTGTTTGTTTATTGTCGTTACCTAGTGCCCAAAAAGCACTAGGTGTTCTTACGTTTGTTCTAGTGTGTAGTGTATGCCTAGGAGGGGAGGCGACTTCTATCTCTTTAATCCAGAGCCGGAGAGACTCTTTCGAGCCTTTCGCCAACGGACGATTAATCGGGTTAGGATCTCTCAACCAGGTGCAAGCACCACTCATCAAGAGCAAGCCCAAGGAGCCGACTTGAGCATTTCACCTCGAGAGACGGCCGGAGGGACCTTCATCAATCCCTTCGGTGATTCTTCTCCTAGTTCCCACTCCTCTTCTACATCAACACTCTCTACACCACCATCTTCTCCCTTACATCCAAGAATGCCTAAGTTTTCCTCTCACTCCACCTTCACGGAAGACGTCTTGCCGGGACCGAGTGCATTACCGGATACTTATACCAGAAATTTTGTGGCCAAGACTCACTTTATCCAACTTGTGGAGAGGAACCAATTTAGTGGGTTGCCCACCGAAGACCCGCATCAACATATGGAGACCTTCTCCGATTATTGTAACGCTATATCTCAAACCGGGGTTACTCAAGATCAAATTCGTTGGGTACTTTTCCCGTTCTCTCTTATTGGAAAAGCGAAGCAATGGATCAAGAGTCTCGATAGGGCAACCATGGGGATCGATACTTGGAAAAAGCTTGCCTTGGCGTTCTACCAAAAGTTTTACCCTCCGGAAAAGACCAATATGCTTAGGGCCTCCATCACCGGGTTCCAACAAAGGGATGAAGAGAGCCTATATGAAGCTTGGGAGCGGTTTAAGTCTTTGGTAAGATCGTGCCCTCATCATGGACTCTCACAATGGTTCTTGGTGCAACAATTTTGGAATGGACTCTATGAGGACTCGAGAGCTATTCTTAACATGGGCTCCAATGGTAGGTTTACCGAGGTCGATGACGACCAAACATGGGCGAGAATCGAAGAGATGGCGGTGCATAATTTGCAATACTCTAGGCCTAGGAAGGCACATCGAGGAGGCATGCATGAGGTCGATGCTATCACCAAATTAAGTATTGACCTTGGAGCTCAATTGAAAACCCACATGGAGACTATTGACAAGAAGCTCTAAAGCCACCTCAACCAAGCCCAAGGCTCTAGTTCCTCCCACCATCAACCGATTCAAGAAGTGAATGCTTTGGAGTTTGCACCTCCTTTGCCTTATTTTGGGATGTGTGATACTTGTGGAATCGTTGGTCATGATCCTATGCATTGTAGAGGGAGTATTGAGCAAGTGAACGCCTTTCAAGCGTTCAAGCAAGGTGCTTCCTACTCTAATCAATACCAAGCTTCCAATCAAGTCCCTCAACAACAAGCCTTTCAACATCAACAACAACATCGTCCCTATGTTCCACCTCCCTTAAGGGACAACAACCAAGGTTACCAAGGTTATATGGGTAATCCAAGACCCTTCAACAACTTCAAGCAAAATAACTAAGGTACCTTTCACAACAACAATCAAGGGTTCCAACAAGGGAACTTCAATCAAGGCGGTTTCAACAACAAAACCACAATCAAGGCCTTAATAAAGGCAATTCTCAAGGGTTCCAAGGGAACCATCAACAACAAGCAAATCAAAGTCACCAACAACAAAGCAAGCCTAGGAGTCGGTCTCCTATCCATGACTATGGTACTCCGTTAGCCCTCACCGATACTCCACATAATCCATCATCTCCACCACGGGAGTTCGACGCACAAAAGCATATGATGGATATGCATAGGAGTAATCAAGAAATGGCAAGAAATCAACAAGAGTTCTTTGCTTACATTCAAAGGGACAACCAAGCAAGAGATGCTCATGCGAAGTCGATGGAAACCCGAATATCTCAACTTGCTTCGGAGATCTCTACAAGACAAAAGGGGCCACTACCTCCTCAAGGCGAAACACCGAAATTCGAGCATGTAAATGCTATTACTACGAGGAGTGGTACGTCATATGAACCCCCTTTTTCCCCTAGTGAGCAAGAACCAAGACAAGAAGTCATATCCCCCTCTAAAGATAATGCAAGCTTTGACATTCCAATTGAGGAGCAAGTCTTAAGGGAAGTTGAAAAACCCCAAAAAGATAAACCTCCCCCTCTTCAAGAGAAAGAAAAGGGAAAAAGGAAAGTGTCCTTTGAAGAGTCCACCCCAATTGATCAAAACAAGTACCAAATCAAGTTGCCTTACCCATCAAGGCAAATGAAGACTAAGGTGGACACTCAATACGACAAGTTCCTTAGCATTGTGAAGAAGTTGGATGTTAGTGTCCCATTCACCGAGTTACTTACCCAAATCCCGACATACGGAAAATTCATGCGGGAAATCCTAGATAGGATGAGGTCCACCGACAAGGAAGAGACGGTAGCGTTCACGAGGGTGGTGAGCGAGCTTATTCAAGGTTCCACGCTTCCGAAGTTGAAGGACCCGGGTAGTTTCTCTATCCCATGCACCATCGGCAATTACAAAATCGAGAGAGCTATGTGTGATTTGGGTGCGAGTGTGAGCATTATTCCCTATACCATTTGTGAGCGATTAGGGATGACGGAGTTGAAGTGTACGTCCATTACACTCCAAATGGCCGATAAGTCTCTTAACCGACCATTGGGAATGTTAGAGGATGTGCTGGTACAAATAGGGAAGTTCTTCATTCCGGTCGACTTCATTGTGGTTGACATGCCGGAGGATGCTAACACTCCTATCATCCTTGGACGCCCCTTTTTACACACCGCCGGTGCCGTGATCGATGTGAAGAAGGGTAGGATCACCTTTCAACTAGGCGACGAAGAGTTAGTGTTCGACCTCCAAGGCAACACTTCGCCTATGACCGAGACGTGTAATGTGATCCATGCCACGGACGACGTCGATCGAGGGGATGACTCGGGACAAAGCTTGAAGAAGTACTCCTATGTACTTGAAGATGATGACTCCGATTTGGAGGAGGATGAGAGCCCATGTCATGGGCTTGATGATAAGTTGAAGTGCAATGACAAGGAAGAAGATGAGCCTCCCTTGGGGCCGCATGAGGACCGGTGGACGTTTGGGTAATCCCCAAGGACCAAAAGTACAAGTTCAAGTCGTTGAACTTGGAAGAGCGGGATGCCCCGGGAACGTCAAGGCAAGGCCATGAGGAGCCTTGGAATGTGGTCGGCTACATGACATGCTTGATTGAAGACTTCTCTAGGGCCTTCGACTTGTTCTTACGTGCCCTTGATGGAAATGGAACTAGTTTTGGTTGTTGAAAAAGATTGAAGAAAGCACCACCTTGGTTTGACGGAGTTCCACAAGAACCGTCCCATTGTATATATCTCTTTCTTGTAGTTAGTTGGATTTTTGTGAATTCTTGTTATTTGGTTTGATTGATGAGCGTTGTGAGGGAGAGAGTTTGATGTATGTTTGAGTATTGCTTGATAGGTGAAGTGAGAATGCTCCTATAGGAGAGTGGTTATGATATACCTTGGGTTGTAAGCACGAGGATCGGGTTTTTGAAGCTTAGAGCGAGCTTTTGGGGATTGTGAAAGTTGAAGAAGACCCATCCCGACCGGGATGAGGCGTCCCGACCGGGAAGGGTAAGGCTTCCCGACCGGGAAGGGTGCCTTCCCGATCGGGAAGGGTGCACCATATTTCGAGCTTCCTGTGAGCCCTTCCCGACCGGGATGAAGGCATCCCGATCGGGACGGGTGAGAAGACCCGATCGGGATCAATATTCCCGACCGGGATGGTCCTCTGCTCCCCCTTTGTGATTCTTCTTCGCAAATCGAGTCCACCCAACCGTTTTATGCCCCCTCCCAACCTCCCTAACTAACCTAGCCTTATCATATGCCCCATGTACTTCATTGTCATGCCCTCACTCCATTTCCTATCCTCTTTACACCAACTCTCACATCAAAACTCACCCCCTACCATTACTACCTCTACCGTGAGTTCTCTTCAAGTGTGAAGCATGATGGCAACCGAGAAGACAAGCGACGAGCCTCTAATGATCAACGAGACGATGGAGCAAGTGAGTTACTAGCCGCTCGGTTTGGGTAACTATCCTTACTTTTCCGTCTTTTTATCGCTTCTTTTTCATTGTTTGCCCCCTTCCCTTGAGTCACGGTATCTAGGGGCCTTCGAGGCCATAGTATGGTTGCTCCCGACTCCCGACGACGTGATTACGTCGAGAGTCAATCGATTAGTCCAATTTACAAGATTTTTACCCCTTTTTAGGAGTTAGTCGGACTTGGACGGAATCCGGGCTAGGTGACTTGATTACACCTAGCCCTCCCCTCCCATTTCCTTTCATTTCTTTCTTTTTATTTTTCTTCCCCCTTCCATATCTTTTTCTCGTTTCGGCCCATGGTGACTAGACTACACCCCGGCCGGACACCTTCTACCTTTTTCTCCACTTTGTTTTTAATTTTAGCTTTATTTTCGTAGTTTATATTCTTTTCTTTTGTCTCTCCGCACACTACGATTGAGCATATGAGGACATTGCTCGATTTAAGTGTGGGGGAGCAATATTCTACCGTAGTTAGTTTTATTTTCATAGTTTTTCGAAAAACCTTTAAAAATCCTAAAAATTTGAAATTTTTTCACAAAAATCAAAAAGATTTTCTCTTTTGTGTTTTCATCTTGTGCCTTTGTGTCGTATATTTGTTTTGTGTGCGTGTTTTGCCTCCCTTTGTCCTTATAGGTTGCTTCAATCGCCAATGACTTTGGAAAGCTCTAATGACTTCCGGTAACATCTTATCCCTTTTTCTCCTTTTTCCTTGTGATGTTTGGAGAAGGTTGTGTTGAGGTGTGCTCGGGTGGAGCTTTGTGCATATTGGTGGATGATTTGGTGGCTTGTATGGAATATAGGGGTGGTGTTAGTTTTGTCTATGAGTTTTGTTTCGCCTTGTTTTATTTTTGTTGCCTTTGTTTCTTTTCCTTTCGTTTTCGTCATGTCTTCATTTTGTGTTGTGTTGCTTGTCTGGTGTGTAAATGGTTTTCGAAAACCCGGTTTAGAGGCTAGTGTGTGAGTGTGTACTTTCCCTTTTTAGTAGTGTAAATCGAGTCTTGGACTTTAATCTAGTAGAATGACCCTAAATCAATTAGTTCGTTGGTCCTTTACCTTGAGTCCACCTTGCTTACTAGGGATTTACTACGGGATTTGCACCTTTGACCATTACGACCACCCACGGTGTGAAAAGGCCTTGGTTACCGAGTCTCGTTCCCTAGGTGACCGTGTTTAGGATTGTTTGATTAGCCCAAGTTCTCCACTTTTTGTGGGTTTGAAGGGTCTTGGCCCGTCCCGACTCACCCATTCACCTACCTCCTACACATTCCACACAATAAAATGCAATTTGTTGAGTTCTCTCTTTCTCATCATACAAAGAAATGCCAAAAAGCCAAATCTTGCCGAAAAGGGCAAAGAAAAGAAAAGAAAGAAAAAAATGAAAGAAAGAAAAGAAATGAAGAAAAAGAAAAGGCACAAAAGCCAAAAAGAAAATAGAAAAGAAGAAAAAGAAATGGCATGGCAACAAACAAATCAAAATGTCGAAAAGAAAGATAATGCCAAAAGAAAACTCGTCTCACAAAAAGAATTCCCCACAAAAATAAGCCTTTTTCTGACTTTTGCCGTGAAGAGCCTACCAAAGAACCGAGTCCCGAGGAAGGATGATAGCGGCATTAGTCGGTCTTCCCTCATTATTGCATATTCCCATTTTTTTTACTTGGACTAGTTAGGCGGTCTTGGACACGGGATGACCCTCTTCGCTCATGCTAAAGGGGGCGGGGTCTCACTTACCTACAGTGTCGACTAACACCGTGGTTCTTCACTTTTCCACTCCGCCGATCGTCCCGTAGTACGTTTTTAGAAAGTTAGGAGGACCTAGGTAAGTTACCAACATTTTTGTTGCTTTATCGTCATACTATTAGAGTTTAGTTCACCTTGGTTTGTATTGCTAGCTTGGGAACGTTGTCACTTACCTCGAGTCCTAAACCGGTGTTTCTTTCACCGCTTTTAGAGGGAAGCGGTATTTCTTTTGTTTTGGGTGCAACCGATTATGTGTTGGTTTGTGTGTTTGTCTGTTTATGTGTTTTGTGTCCGGTTGCATCCACGGTTTTGTCGCAAAACCCGACTTGCCCTGCGGAGTGCACTTGTCCTCTAAGTGCACTCGCGTGAGTTGAAAGGGCGTAGGGTGCGCTAATACCCACTCGGTTAGTTTAGTATTAGTATGTGCTTACTCGAGGGCGAGTAAGGGTTAAGTGTGGGGGAGTTGATAAGTGTAGTTTGTAGTGCCTATTTTGCTTTGTTTTGGTCCCATTTCCTTGTGGAATCGCTCCTTGGGAGCGATTCATGGGCTTCTTATGCTTCCTTTAGTCCGTTTCAGGTTCCCGAGACCGATTTAGAAGAGTTGGAGTGATTCCGACTCAATACATACACATTTTGGAGCCAACGAGATAAAGGAACGATGACTCGAGGCCTTGGAATCGACCCCGAGACCTTGGGGCCCAATCCCGAGCCTCCGAGACCCGATCCCGAGTCCCGAGAATCGACAGGAAGCCCATGAGATACAAGGAGGGACCCTAGAGCTCTTATTGGAGGCATACAAGACCCTTCTCGGTCGGGATAGTGGCCTTCCCGATCGGGAAGGGATGCACGTTTAGAAGCACCACTGTGGGTCCTTCCCGGTCGGGTTGAGCCCTTCCCGATCGGGATAACAGAACCCTTCCCGATCGGGATGATCTGTCCCGGTCGGGATGGGCTACAGCTCACCTACATTTCTTCTTTTCTTCTCCTTCATTCTTGTACCCATATATATACTTCCTTCTTGTAATTTTAAGACATCTTATCTTACCCTAGATTAGTTTAAGCCTCCATTAGCATCTAAAACCCTAGAATTATTCTCACTCATTAGTTTAAATCTCTCTTTAATTCTTAGTTAATCATTGTAATTAGTTCTTGTATTAAGAGGATACTTGAAGAATTCTCCAAGATAGACAACCTTGGGTTTTATTTGGGTTCTTATTTATACAAGATTGCATATTTTCATCTTCCTAGTGTTGGTATAACCTTTCTTACTCTTGTTCTTAGTTATTTAATCTTGTTTCCATCTTTTTATATTGTTATTGTTGTTAGTTGTTCATAATGAATGTTTTGATGTTTAGTTTGTTTTCTCTTGTTATTGTTATGGGTAACTTGATAATGAGTGAGTAGTAATTTTGTGGGGTTAGTAGGAGGATTAGGGGTAGATTATGGATGATTAGGGTTGATTAAGGGGAAAAGGTTACATCTTTGTTGTTAGTCACATTGTAGGTACTCTATGTGTTTGTTGATACGCTTGTGTGAGTTGTAGTGGCCATGCTTCCCATACTTGTGTTCATCTTCTCATTGATTGCTTATGTTGTGGAAATGTTGAGAATAGTTTAGTCGCGAGAGCGCGGACTAGGGTCTAAGTTGCGAGAGCCCGGACCCACCTTGACATCGGTCTAAGTTGCGAGAGCCCGGACCGACTCTAGCGATTAGGAGACACCTATACCCTTGATCACCCCAATTACCCTTCTACTCCTATGAACCCGACCTACCCCACTTCTTTCCATATTTGATCTATCGTCTTAGTTAGTCATAGTTCTTCTAGTTTATTTATTAGTTCGATCATTAGTCTAGTTCTTACTCCTCCTCCTTCATAGTTTTCCATTCATTGCTTCTTTGTGTTTGTTTTGGTGACCTAGTCTCGTTGTAGGTCGACCTAGTCTAAACCTTGATATACCGTCCTCGTGGATACGATCCCGACTTACCCTAGCTACCCACTAGGTTAGTCGGTGTTTTATTGATTGGCTAGGGACGTGACAAATCCTTACCATCAGCTTTGTGGGTGCGTGGGGCGGTGGGGAGTCTGGTTTGTCATTTGTCAACATTGGGCTATGTGCTAATGTGCTATACAAATGTACAAGTAGTAAGTAGTAAAGTACAAGTACAATTGATTATTAGTTTGAAACTTTGAATATTTGATAGTATTGATAATTTGATACTTTCGTTCCTATTAATAATATATTAATATTATTGATTGATTACTAACTTGGTAATGTTTGTTAATCTATCGTACTGTAGATGGTTAGCACCGAGCATAAAAATAAGCGAGCACGCACCAATTTAGCAGATGGAAATGATACAACATATATAAGTGACGATGATATCCAAGAGAAACATGTTGACAAAACAAAACCTTTGTTACCGCCTCGGCCTCCACTTGAAGGTCGTAATTATAACACCATCAAAAGGAAAGCATCATACTGGATCCATTTTCGAGATTACTTGGACGAGCATGGTAAGCAAAGGTCTGAATGCATATATTGTGATAATAAAAATTTTGCGTCCGACGGATCAACAAATGGCTCAAAAAACATTAAAAACCATTGGAATGTATGTCTGTCTAATCCAGATTCTTCAAATAATAAGTCAAAAATGAAACAAACTGAGCTAGTATTTGATCGAATGGCTAATGACGGGGAAGGTATATTGAAGGGTTGGACTTTGGACCTAAATAAGGTTAGGGAAGCTGTAGTTTATTTTATCATCATGGATGAGTATCCATTTCGTGCTGTTGAGAAACAGGGATTTAGGCACCTAATGTCTGTTACTGCTCCTTCGTTTCATATTCCATCTCGCATTACTATTGCTCGTGATGTGTATAAACTTCACCTGAATGAGAAAAAGAAATTGACTGAGTTTCTTCTTAAGTCATCCCAAAGAGTGTCATTTACGACCGACACATGGACAAGCATTCAAAAAATCAATTATATGTGTCTAACAGCCCATTTTGTGGATAATGAGTGGAACTTGCATAAGAAGATAATTGTCTTTTGTCCCATCTATAGTCATAAAGGTAAAGATATTGCTAATCTTCTTGATGATTGCTTTAAAACATGGGGTTTGGAGGATAAGGTATTCACCTTGACAGTGGACAATGCAAGTTCTAATGACACGGCTTGTGTAGAATTGAAAAAACTTCTTCAAAAGAAGCGAAATTTGATGGGTAGGGGAGAGTACTTGCATATGAGATGTGTCGCTCACATAATTAACCTTATTGTGTGGGATGGATTGAAAATGAATAAGAAGTCTATAAGCAAGGTCAGGTATGTTGTTAAGTTTGCTAATAGTTCTCCAAATAGAGTGCATTACTTCAAACAATGTGCTAAAAAGTATACACAATGCCAATTGTCCTTAAGTCTTGATTGTCCCACTAGATGGAATTCTACATTTACAATGTTGGAAACTGCTTTGAAATATAAAGATGCATTTGGTGATATTGATGTTCACGTTAACCCCCAAGGTGATGAGGTTGATTCAACTGTTGAGTTTGTAGATGAATATGGCAATCTCATTCAGAGTGAAATTGAAAATTCTGGTGCTCCTAGTGACAATGATTGGACTGTTGTGGAATCTTTGGTTCTATTTCTTAAAGAGTTTAAAACATTGACGGAACAAGTTTCCGGTTCATTGTATGTTACAAGTAATTTTAGCTTCATTTTTATTGCTCGTGTGCTTGAACAATTGAATAAATGGAGCAAGAGTAGTGATGAGGGTTTTAAAAATATGGCGTGTGCCATGAGAAAGAAATTTGACAAGTATTGGGGAATATGGATAAAATGAATGTGTTAATCTACATGGGTGCTAATCTTGATCCAAAGGTGAGTTAATGGGGTTGAAATTTGCTTTCACTCGTATATATGGGGCACCTAAGGATGAAGAGTTAAAAGAGCAAGTGTACAAGAAGGCAAATGATCTTTTTGATGAGTATAGAAGGTTGTATAGCTCTTTAACTCCTCCAAATGAAGATTCTACACATGATATTAGTCCTACCCTTGAAGAAGGAGATTATTTAGATTTCAAAAAATCCATTGAAATGCAAGTTCGATTGCGAAGAGGTGATGATGGATATGACAAGTCCGAATTTGATAGGTATTTGAATGAGGTTCTTGGTGAAGATGAGAGAAATTACAACGTTTTGACATGGTGGAAATTGAATGGTCATAGATCTCCTATTTTAGAACGTTTGGCCAGTGATGTTTTAGGAATGCCTATTTCTACCGTGGCCTCGGAATCGACATTTAGCGCAGGTCGACGTCATCTTACACCATTTAGAAGTTCGTTAACTCCTAAGGTACCATCTTACCATTAAGCTTTTGGATATTATTAATTTATTATTGGGTCTTGAACTCTTTACACCGGTGATTTGTAATTTTGTTTGTTCATTGTGATTTGGCTACAAAAAGCTTGTCCAGGCACTAATATGTACTCATGATTGGATACGTCCAAGAAAGGATAGCGTGATTGATGTGGAGGAAAAATTGGAAGAGCTAGAAAAAGTTGAAAAAGGTATAAGATCAAACTACTATATTGTTTTAAATTTTAATAACTTTTTAGGTTGTTATTTTGCATATTAACTTGTTTATATTTTTTATTATTAGAGGTGGAGAATACGATGATAATCAACGGCGATCCCCCGGATGTTGCAAATCTTTGATGAGGAGAAGATTACGAATTTTTAAATGTGTTGCTTACATGCTTTTGCTTGGTTTAAGATAATAATAGTTATACACTTATAATACATTGTTACTTTCAAATTTTCGTCATTTTATTTGAGACTTTTATAAATTAATCGTATAAGTATATAACTTTAAGTTTTTTTATTTGTAAGTTAAATGATCATTGCCAATCTGCCTTATTGTAGAATTGTAGTTGATTTTATTTATTGCTTGGTTCAAATTCACTAAGAAGTAATGTATTATAATATAATGGCCCAACAAACAAATGAACAATCCAAGTTTCAAAAGTACAAGGTAATGGCCCAGCAGGTCTACGGTCTACCGGGTCGGTCCACCGGTTCAGACCGGACCTAAGGGTCGGTCCCGGTCCGGTTTTGGCTGCTGGTGGTCCGGTCCAAGGGTCGTCTCTTCTGGTCTTGCCGGTCCACGGTCCACCAAGGGTCGGTCCGGGTCGGTCCGGTTCCGGACCGTTGAACAGCCCTAACTGTCATGTTCTCAACAGTTAGCTTTGTCGTCCTGGGGGCTTCTCTTAGGCAGAAGACCTCCATCCACTCACAAAATCCAAAAGACTTTCAAAATCTAGCTACCTTTCTATAGTATGTCCTAGTACTCGGCTCAGTCGAAGACAAGTATCTGTCAGGGACTCGAACAGCACCCCCTTCGGGAATATTCACCGAAACAAAAAAAAGATCCAAAAGAGCATTAGACTACAGCATTGCCACTGCTAAGTCTTGCAGAAACAGTCTCGTTACAGACTACTGCAAATCCCCGTATAACAGATCTGTCCTATTTTGATGTTCGACTGTGTTGCCACTCGCCTAGGCTACGGAATAACGCAACTTAAGAGTCTTGTCATCTTAGGTGGCCCACTCCCTACCGAGTCACGGTCTAACCCTTAGAGAGTCAAAGTCGTGTCTGTCAACTCGTCCTCACGCGTCCAGAGTCGAGTCTGTCGGTATATCTCTCTCTTCAAATTCTCATTTTAAAATTTGCAAAACTTAGCCATTTGAGAAAATCCCTTTCCTAGTCACCATGGAAATAGGAATTTTTATCGTACTTCATCTAGGCATACAGGTCTAACCAGAGGATTTTAGGAGTCCGTGTCAGAATCTGATCAGGAATCAAGTCATCCCAAGCATTCTTATTTCCTAAAATTTTCAAAAAAAAAAAAATTCAGCATTTTCTTTCCAAAAATCAATCAAAAATCATTTCTCCCCCAGCGTGAGTCGGTGTTTCGCCTAAATATTACATGCAAATTGTTATGTATAAGCATACAGGTACACCCAAGACTCCCGAAGAATTCTCAAAAACTCCCCAGTGGAAGGCTCAGGCAACATTTTTTTACTAAGGAATCGGGATGTATCTGTAAGCAGATACACCCAGAGCTTCCAAGGCAAGCTCCCACGCAATTCCAAGATGGGATGTATCTGTTAGTAGATACACCCAGAGCTTCCAAGGCAAGCTCCCACGCAATTCCAAGATGGGATGTATCTGTAAGCAGACACACTCATAGGTTCCAAGGGAAGCTCCCATGCAACTCCCAGATGGGATGTGTCTGTAAACAGACACACCCATAGCTTCCAAGGCAAGCTCCCCCCACAAATCCAAGATGGGATGTGTCTGTAAACAGACACACCCAAGACTTTTCAGGCAAAGTCCCCGCGACATTATTGGCATCTATCCAGGTATGATTTCTATCTTATGGCTGGCGAGCCCTTCACGCAAGTCTAATGGACTATAAACGACCCGATCGGAAGTTTGCCAGGTCTTAATCCTCGATTGACCAGGTAGCTACTCTAACTTTCGCCTTGTCCAAGCCTCAGTCAGAGTAGGGGCTCTGTAGACACCCACATTTGACCGCCAGGTGTCTATAGTAGTTTCCGCCAAACACCCGATGATGATTGGACGCAAACATTCTTTAGTATACTCGAAACGGGCTCAGAATCAGTGGCATTTGGCTTGGGCTTATCACGGAGTACAAATTTCACGAAACCAACCTCAAATCCAGGCCCAGTGGGTCGTTTCGAGTCAAATAAGACTAATTTGTGTCGAATCTGGCACCAGGGGCAAAACCGTCTTTTAGCGACCGGGTCAAAGATATTTTTCCGAGGTACACGGACCAGCCGTGACGCCTCACCAGTTCGGCCTAGGCTCAGATACTACAAAATATCAGCCTCGAAAATATTAAATAAATCCATTCAAGGATAGAATTCGATCTCAAGTAGGAATTCTATCCGAAAACCAAATCAATTTACCAACCGAGTGTCAAACACTCGGCCAAAACAGCCCGTTTCAGCCGAGACATGGCTTTTTCACCAAGAAACGGGACTCTCATTACCTTCAAACTCCTACGTTTCCTATCCAAACCGGTGTTTCTTGTCACCTAAGCAAGAATACTTCTCCTAGCTCCTATCAAGGACCTCACCTATAAATAGGACCCTCCGGTCACACATTATTCATCTATCAAAGACATCTAACAATCACACATCAATTATTCCCATACACAATCAAAACACATTCATTATCGATCATCGAAATTCAGAAAATATACAACCTCGTAACGCCAAACAATTCCCCAGCAACCTCGACCCGACGAATCCGACCCCAAGCCGGCCGAAATCCGTCACCCCACACGACTAAACCGACACCCAAACTCATCCCACATCATCTCGACGCTCCCGTGTTTAAGCCACTTTCCGAAGAGCTCTATTCCGAGAAAACAAAGCATGTAGGTTGAGGGTGTAAAATCAAACCCGACTCTTTCTCCTTTCTCTCCCTTTCTCCACGTTTTTCTCGTTTTTTTTCTGTTGCGTCGTTCATTGTTTTTTATTATTACGGGTCGTTCGTCACATATTTTTTTATATTTCTAGTATCGATATTATAAAAATATTTTTATAAAACAAACGTTCTTAAAATACGATATCGATTCTCTAATCAAATATCGTATCTAACAAGAACTAAATTAAATCTCATTGATGCTAAAAAATCGTTACATCTTTTTTAAACAAAATTCGACGATTTTTTACGCGGAGAGAATTAACATGTTTTTTTCTTCTTTTCGTTCAAATTCCTTTTTTTTCTCTTTTCGTTCAAAACAAACTTTTTTTCAAATCCTTTTCTAAAACGTTCCGACTATTTGATATCGATTTCATAATCGAATATCGAATACGACGAATATCGAAAATATAAATCGAGTATAAATTAATACATATTTGTACGCGATTTATAAAAATTGTCGATTTTCGAAAAATAAAAAAGCGGGACAAACTCCCGCGCGAGTCGCGCGCCTTCCAGGCGACTCGCGCGGAAACCTGGATGGCCGAGCCCCTTTTCTCTCGTTTTCTCGCTTTTCTATTCTTTTCGTTTCTTACATAAAAAAGCGACTTTCACGACATATTTTCAGATTTCGATAAATACTTTTTTTGACCTCGGTCAACACGTGCTAATCCATCACGTGTCATAAACCTTTTTCAAAATCATGCATATCATCGTATTTACATCTTTATTCAATTTATTCAAACGTTACTAACTTGTTTGCTCGTGTTTGTAGAGATTTATTTTTCATCTTTTGTTTTATTAGACTAAAACGAACTTCATATGCTAAAATAACTTTGACGTTATTAGTTTAAGATGCATTAAACGACTTAGCAACCCATTCAATTTTTCTCACATGCTTAGGGAAAATAATCTTTGCATATCATTCAACCGTCGAACTAACGCGTGTACACCAAAAACGAACGATATCTTAGTAAAGGCCGCTAAGTGCGGGCGGGGTTGGGTGTTCTTAGTGAACTTCCTAACACGTACCCTCACCCCTTACTCAGAACCATGGTTTCCGGATGTCCGAATCCATTGGCAACGAGAGTCATTCAATACACGATATCCGATAATGTCGGTATCGGTATCATAATGCAAAGGGACGAACCCAATAAGCTTTGACATCGGAAATGGGCCGTATTTTGTACACGGCCCACTACGACATAGAGTGGGTTCGAACGGGACCGAACTCCCACAAAGTTCGGTGGCGACTCCTACTTCGATTTAAATTTCAATTTGACCATCTCATATGGAGATTCATTCGCCTCCCCAAACCCGCGCGTGGCCGCGTTGGGGTGGACCTATGTCATGTCCACACTGTGAAATGGGCTTGCCTCCTGTCCTTAACCCAAACTAGGTGACTACCTAGATTTGTTATAGGATTCGACACCACCCCTACTACGGGTAGTTATGTGGCTTTCTATGTCAGACATGGAACAGGTAAAGGAAAATAAGGGCCTCGATTCCCTGCAGTCATTATAGATGTGCCTATAATAGTCACGTGAGTGTGCTCACAGTGTATGACGGTGTTCATCATGTTCTCGGAAACACATAAGGAAAGTATATATATGAGAAACAGGAAAGCTGATTTTATTGAATTTTGAAAAGGAGGACATAATACAATTGACTCTGACTCTGACTTTGACTTTGACTTTGAATTCAAAGGAAATAGTACATCCTAGACTCGGACTCGGACTCGGACTCAAATCGAATCCGGACTCTCGGATGATGTTGTCATTAGCCCGCCATCTTTGGAGATATTTGGTGAACCCTTCTTTGGGCTCTTGGGCCATTACTTCCAGAGTACGCATTGTAGTCTGGATCTCGGTATTATCAGCGTATTTTCGAGCAAATTCAGTAGCCACATCGTCCCAAGTCTTGTATTTCTTGGAATCGAGCCTGTAGTACCAGGCTTTTGGATGCTTTTCAAGGGAGGAAGCGAACAAGTGCTTGAACATGGTGGATTTCACCCCCTTGATAGCCATGAATTATTTGAAAGCCCGAATATGATGAACCGAGTATTCATTACCCTCAAACATCGGTATGCCCGTAAGGTTGAGGTTAGCAGATAGCTCGTCATTCAGAGGCGAGTAGGAACGAGCATTATCCGTATGGATCGAGTTTCTTGTTGACAAGTGGACCTGTTCTTCGAGCTTGCGAACAACGCTGGTTAGTTCAGCTATGGGCCCAGTGGGTCAGATCGAGCAACAGGGGTCCCTTTCTCCACGGCACTTAGGCGGGTGGCAAGGGTTGTTTGGTCGGCCCTGATGGCCGTTAATTGGGCCTCGATCTTGGCCAGCGCGGTCTTCAGTTCGTCCAAAGTTCCTTGCATTTGCTGGTGTCTGGTTTGCGGTGGCCTCTCTTTAAGAACACCGCGTAATCAAAAAAGTTGCTTCGAAACCAAGATTGATCGCCCTGCGAAGGGGTAGCCCCCGAGTGGGATTAAAGGTTTTGTTAAGACTCGATTGTTTAACGAGTGACCCTTAGACGTAAGGACCACGAACCTTTTATTATAGGGCTATGCCTTGTAAAAGGTTGACTCGGAAAAGACACCTAGACGGGTGACTTGTGAAAGGTGGGCCTTCATTAGGATTCGGCTATGTGGGCCGAGTCTTGTTCGAAGGAAGGTCCACGTGAGATATTTCTCAGACTTTGGACTCGATTGTGTACACGGGCCCTCCCTTGCAGGAGTATGTCCTACGTAGGTGGGCCCTGCCTTAGGCTAATAAAGAGGATTGGGATAGGGAAGAAACTCGTGATGTAAGATCGACAGAGTTTCGACGCTAAAGACTTCGACGACTTATGACATGACCCGACACTGCTAAATACGGGAAGTCCTATGAAGAGGAAGGTTTTGAAAATGAATTTTTTGGAAAATCCGAGAGAACTCGGGGAAGGGCCCGATTTTTTCAAAAAAATCGAAAAGTGCATCGGGACCCAAATTTTAAAGTTCGGAAATATTTTCGAGTTTTGAAATGGCAGAATACCGGCTAGAAATAGGCTATTTTGAGTAAAATCATAATTCCTAAATTCGGTATGTGTCCCGGGTTTTGAAATTGGATATCTTGAAAATTGAAAATTTGAATGTCGGAAAAAGGAATTTCCGACGATTTGAAAATTGAAGATGAGATCCCGAAGATTTGAAAATCAAAAACGGCATCTCGAAGATTTGAAAATTGAAATTGAATTTTTGAAAATTCGAAAATCGAATGGTGGATCGGATGTTTGAATTTTTAAATGGACGGCATGCCGGCTAGAAAATAGGCTTGTTTTGAGTCAAATCATAAGTCCTAAATTTCGGCAGCTTTCCAAGTTTTTGAAATTCGGATATTTTTTGAAAAGATGCATTTTTTGAAATGACGGTTTTTGAAAACGACACGGAAACCAAGTAGCACGTAGTCACACAAGCATTATGACGACGCCATGTATGCTTTACACTAAGTCTCGGTCGGTCTATAGAGGGTCTATACCAGTGCACATAGTCTAGACTTTGTGGGAGTTCGAGCCTGTTCGAACCCACTCTATGTCGTAGTGGGCCGTATACAAAATACGGCCCATTTCCGATGTCAGAGTTTATTGGGCTCGTCCCTTTGCATTATGATACCGATACCGTCACTACCGGTTATCGTGTATTGAATGACTCTCGTGCGCCAACGGTTTCGGGCATCCGGAAACCGAGTTTCTGAGAAAAGGATGAGGGTACGTATTGGGAAGCCCACAAAGGACACCCAACCCCGCCCGCACATTTGCGGCCTCTACTAAGATATCGAATGATTTTTGAATACGCGCGTTAGTTGAACGGTGAAAAATGCTTATGCAAACATTACTTTCCCTAAGCATGTGAGAAATTGAAAGGGTTTCTATGTCGATTTAATGCAACAAAAATTAACGTCAAAGTTGTATTTTAGCAAGCGGGTTCATTTCGTACAATAAAATAAACAACCAAAATCGACAAGAGAGCCAACGGTTAGTAACGGTATAACGGTATTAACGGTTTACGCAAATATAGAATGATGCAAATTAGATGATGCATAGTTTTTGAAAAGTGGAGTTTTCACGTGATTGATTAGACACGTGTCGACTTAAGTCGTGGAAAGATATTATAATGGCTTGTAGGACTCACGGTTAGACGTGATACAGGGGCCACTCGACCGAGTCATTGAGGGACTCGACCGAGTGGACCTTTGAAGAGGCTTCTGTCCGGATTTCGAGGCATCACTCGACCGAGTTACGAGGGAACTCGACCGAGTCATTGCGAGACTCGACCGAGTGGTTATTACGATAGCATTCTGTCTCGTTTTTGGGTGCCACTCGGTCGAGTGCCCCCTGTATGAACTAGGGTTTGTTGCAATTTTGTATCGATTTTGAAATTGCTTTTGATTTTTGATAAGTCGATGAGTTTGTTGAAGCGGGCATAAATATTATGGAATTTCTACTCGAGACTTAACTTCGATACTCGTCATATCCCATATTCGATTAGTGAATCGATATGGAATACTAGAGTGGAAACAAAAGAAAATCCATTTAAGTCGTTTTAAGTTAACTATCGCGATATGAATAGATTCCCTCCGCGTTTAATAATGTCGTAATTCTAACGAATTCTATGACAATTATTTTAGCATCAATGAAAATCGCATTAGTAAATTTATTTGGCTAGATCATTAGATTCAACATCCAATTACATAATTGGTATCGAATCTAACGGATCGGACACTTTTCTTGAATGGAAAGACTCGATTCCCTCGGCTTCTCCGACATCGTAATGAATCCCTAGGGATTATGTGATGTCGGATCCACGTCAACGGGTTTCGACCCTTATTTAAAGAGACACTTGTTTTGAAAATTGATGCAAGTATACGATTTGAATGACGATAAAAACGAAAATAAAACGAATTATTATTTAAGTTGACTTGTTTCAATAATCAAGTGATCGGGTTGCCGGGATAAGCGACCGTCAACGCTGTGTGCAATAAACTTGTATATTCGGGTTTTCTTGTTCCGGCATCCCTCACACTCGACACAAATTCACAAGTATTTTAGTGTCTTTTAATACTAGTGATATTAATTATATTAGGACGCGAATAAAGTAAAAAAACGAGACAACGACGACGACATAGACGATATGCGACGCGAGAGAGAAGGAGAAGAGAGAAAAGATCGGGTTTTGGCACCCTCAACCTACATGTTTCTTATGCTCGGACGGGACTCGTAGTGGCGGCTTGCACCGGAGTTTTGAGATGTAGGGTTGAGTTGTGGTGGTTTGGGTTTTGAATACCTAAAGCTAGGTTTAGGTATTGCTAGTGTAGTATTAGGGTTTGATTAGGGTAGAATTAGGGTTTCGAAAAGATGAAAGAGTGTGTTGAAGTGTGTGCATGGGGGTGTATATATTGGCATTTCCCATGTACCCCGTCTAGGGTTACTCGACCGAGTAGCCCCTTGACTCGGTCGAGTGGCCCAAGCTCCTGCAGCCGGGCTTGAAAAAGAGCCCACTCGATCGAGTGGAGCTGACACTCGACCGAGTGGATCAGCTGGATCGAGTGGTCCGGGCTTTGGACCTTGAATTGGATATTTTGTGGGTTTTGCTTTTGAGTTGGACTTTTTGATGTTTGTGTGGCTGTTTTCTGTGTGTCTCGGAAATGACTTTGACCGGGGTTGACCCAATCGCAAAAAGTCGGTTTTATTTCCGGTATCGGTTTTGTCTCAAATTAGTCTTGTTTGACTGGAAACGACCCACCGGGCCTGAATTTGAGGTCAGTTTTGTGAGATTTGTACTCCGTAAGTGCATTAGCCAGCAACTAATGGTTTTGAGCCCATATCCGAGCACGTAGAAACACGTTAACGTCCAATCATCATCGGGTGTTTTTTTTGGAAACTACCATAGACACCTGGCAGTCAAAATGCGGGTGTCTACAGAGCCCCCACTCTGACTGAGGCTTGGACAAGGCGAAAGTCAGAGTAGCTACCAAGTCAATTAAGACCTGGTAGACTTCCGATCGGGTCGTTTATAGTCCATTAGACTCGCGTGAAGGGCTCGCCAGCCATAAGATATGAGTCATACCTGAGCTGCTGATAATACCTCCGTGGGGAATCAGACTTGTCGCATAAGTCCTGGGTGTGCCTATGTGTGGGCCAATCCCGTGCTATTCCGGGGGTAATGCCGTCTTGGGCAATCTGCTGGGGAATTGGACTTGTCGTATAAGTCCCGGGTGCGCCCTTATATAGGCCCATCCCGTGTTGATTCGAGAGACGATGCCGTCTTGGGCTTTCTGCTGGGGTGATACAGTGGGTTGCATGTCCCTGCTTGAGTCGTGCCTGTACAAGTCACATAAAATTTGCATGCAACACGTGGGTAGTAAAATGACTCGCGCTGAGGAAAATGATTTTTGAATTTTTGAAATTTTCGAAATTGAAATCCTGAAAGCACTCACGAGCTAGGTTATCAAAATGGAAAGGGGTAGAAAAGAAATTTGCAGTTTAAATAGACTGAAATCTGACCTCGTCGAAAAGGATCTTTTTTCAAATGGCTAAATTTTGCAAATTTCAAAGTGGAATTTGAAGAGAGAGGCCTACCGACAGACTCGACTTTGGACGTGACCGGACGAGTTGACAAACACTACTGGACTCTCGAGGGGTTGGACCGTGACTCGGTAGGGGGTGGGCCTCCTAACAAGGCTCTTGAGTTGCGCTATTCCGTAGCCTAGGCGAGTGGCAACCTGGGAACAATCTGTCATATGGGGACTGCAGTAGTCTGTAATGAGACTGTTTTAGTCTAATGCCCTTCTGGATTTCTGATTTTAGGGTACAGTCCAAAATGGGTGTTGCTCCGAGTCCTGACAGATTCTCGTCTTTGACTGAGCCGAGTACTCGGACACACTGTAGAAAGAAGGCTAGATTTTGAAAGTATTTGGATTATGTGAGTGGATGGAGAACCTCTGCCTAGGAGAAGCCCCCCAGGACGACAAAGCTAGCTGTTGAGAACATGACGGTGTCGTGACCGGAATGATAGTGCTTTTTGAATGTGTGTCAATGTGGGTGGTTGTGCCTCTGTTGAAAGGCTGCATACGTATTCACGTGTAGTGGAACCAAACCAAGCCGTAGTTCAGTGTCGGAAGATATATTATGGTGCCTAGTCTAATAGGACTTTGTGTGTGTAACTAGCCATATTGACAGTGTAGGGTAGGTGCATTCCCAATGATGTCTTGATCAAAGGGCTAGAATGGTTAGGACCTTGATCCTGTGACTGTGGGCGTTCTCCGGGGTAGCCCCCAGAGGTGGTGTGAACTATTCGGGCATGTTCTATGCCGACCACAGGTTGAGTTTCCGTGCTTGGGGTTGGTAACTGGATTGGATGTTTTTGGAAATGTGGTGCTAGGTCACAAGTGGCTTTGATGTTTTGACATCTAGAGCTTGATTTTGTGGAGCTAAGGCGTCGAGGGTAAGGTATTTTAATGTGGTAGGAAAGGGGGAAGTCGAGTAAAAATGGCTCGAACTTCGATTGGGCTGGTTTGATAATGTGGGATCTAGTTTCCACGTCTGGCCCTAATGGTTAGGGGTATCCTATGAAGCTTGAATCCTCAAAATTCCCGGCTGTCTCTAGCCTAGGTCTTGAGGGTTGTAATGTGGGAAGGCTGAGTGTGGTGTTAGCTAACCAGCTTGCTTATCACTCCCCTATTGGATGGTATGAGTATTGATAACTTTGAATTTGACCGTTTTCACCACGGTCATGGGTTCTTGAATATTTGTTGGTTGACCTCTTAGCCCCGGTCATGGGTTTTTTAAATTTTTGTTGGTTGACCTCTTAGCCCCGGTCATGGGTTTTTTTGAATTTCGGTTGACCCCTTAGCCCCGGTCACGGGTTTTTTGAATTTTGGTTGACCCCTTAGCCCCGGTCATGGGTTTTTGAGTTTTGGTTGACCTCTTAGCCCCGGTCATGGGTTGTTTGAATGTTGATTAACCTCTTAGCCCCGGTCATGGGTTTTTTGAATGTTGATTGACCTCTTAGCCCCGGTCCTGGGTTTTTTGAATTTTTGTTGGTCAGACTAACACCTAAGGTAGGGATTGGTCAGTCTTATTATTGGAGGGGTGTTTTACTATGGGAAATGGGCTTGCCTCCCGTCTTTAACCCAAACTAGGAGACTACCTAGATTTTTTATAGGATTCGACACCGCCCCTGCTACGGGTAGTTATGTGGCTTTCTATGTCAGACATCCATGGAACAGGTAAAGGAAAACACGGGCCTCGATTCCCTGCAGTCATTATAGATGTGCCTATAATAGTCACGTGCGTGTGCTCACAGTGTATGACGGTGTTCATCATGTTCTCGGAAACACATAAGGAAAGTATATATGAGAAACAGGAAAGCTGATTTTATTGAATTTTGAAAAGTAGGACAGAATACAATTGGCTCTGACTCTGAGTTTGACTTTGACTTTGACTTCGAAGGAAATAGTACATCCTAGACTCGGACTCGGACTCAAATCGAATCCGGACTCTCGGATGATGTTGTCATTAGTCATCGGTTTCGAAGGACTCGAGTTGATGTCCAGTATAGCCTTCAGTAGAAGCTTCACCCAGATCTTTATTATGTCGAAGATCGTCTTCAATCCTAATGCCCATTTCGGTAAGCACCGCAAAGTTTGAAATGCCGGCATACCTAAGATGGATGCAATAGGAAGGTAGGAGGTTGTTGATGAATGCCTCCACTAGTATCTTCTCGTTGGGCTTGTCTACCAACTTCACACTTTCGGCCCGCCATCTTTGGAGATATTTGGTGAACCCTTCTTTGGGCTCTTGGGCCATTACTTCCAGAGTACACATTGTAGTCTGGATCTCAGTATTATCAGCGTAATTCCAAGAAAATTCAGTAGCCACATCGTCCCAAGTCTTGTATTTCTTGGAATCGAGCCTGTAGTACCAGGCTTTTGGATGCTTTTCAAGGGAGTAAGCGAACAAGTGCTTGAATATGGTGGATTTCACCCCCTTGATAGCCATGAATTCTTTGAAAGCCCGAATGTGATGAACCGGGTCTTCAGTACCCTCAAACATCGGTATGCCCATAAGGTTGAGGTTAGAAGGTAGCTCGTCATTCAGAGGCGAGTAGGAACGAGCATTCTCCGTATGGATCGAGTTGCTTGTTGACAAGTGGACCTGTTCTTCGAGCTTGCGAACAACGCTGGTTAGTTCAGCTATGGGCCCAGTGGGCTCAGATCCAGCAACAGGGGTCCCTTCTCCACGACACTTAGGCGGGTGGCAAGGGTTGTTTGGTCGGCCCTGATGGCCAATAATTGGGCCTCGATCTTGGCCAGCGCGGCCTTCAGTTCGTCCAAAGTTCCTTGCATTTTATGGTGTCTGGTTTGCGGTGGCCTCTCTGTAAGAACACCGCGTAATCAGAAAAGTTGCTTCGGAACTCAAGTACACCAAGGCATAGGAAATAGCGCGGGAGGAGAGACGACTCCGGTTTGACTCGGGTTAGACTCTCTAAGATAAATGTGTAGGGTGCGATTCTCGGAGTGACTGTGATTAATCTCTCCGTCGGAGAATAGCCCCCCCAGGTGAGACTAAGGACTTTGATAGGACTCAGATGGTGTGACATCTAAGTGACTCGAGAGTGGGGTACGTGAGACACGTGTAAGACATGACCCTTAGGGCAACCGTGATTGATCGCCCTGCTAAGGGGTAGCCCCCGAGTGGGATTAAAGGCTTTGTTAAGACTCGATTGTTTGACCAGTGACCCTTAGACGTAAGGACCACGAACCTTTTGTTATAGGGCTATGCCTTGTAAAAGGTTGACTCGGAAAAGACACCTAGACGGGTGACTTGTGAAAGGTGAGCCTTCCTTAGGATTCGGCTATGTGGGCCGAGTCCTGTTCGAAGGAAGGTCCACGTGAGATATTTCTCAGACTTTGGACTCGATTGTGTAGACGGGCCCTCCCTTGTAGAAGTATGTCCTACGTAGGTGGGCCCTGCCTTAGGCTAATAAGGAGGACTGGGATAGGGAAGAAACTCGTGATGTAAGATCGACAGAGTTTCGACGCTAAAGACTTCGACGACTTATGACATGACCCGACACTGCTAAATACGGGAAGTCCTAAGAAGAGGAAGGTTTTGAAAATGAATTTTTTGGAAAATCCGAGAGAACTCGGGGAAGGGCCCGATTTTTTCAAAAAAATCGAAAAGTGCATCGGGACCCAAATTTGAATGTTCGGAAATATTTTCGAGTTTTGAAATGGGCAGAATACCGGCTAGAAATAGGCTATTTTGAGTAAAATCATAAGTCCTAAATTCGGTATGTGTCCCGAGTTTTGAAATTGGATATCTTGAAAATTGAAAATTTGAATGTTGGAAAAAGGAATTTCCGATGATTTGAAAATTGAAGATGAGATCCCGAAGATTTGAAAATAAAAAACGGCATCTCGAAGATTTGAAAATTGAAATTGAATTTTTGAAAATTCGAAAATCACAGTATAGTGGGACGTCGGTCACGAGTACCGGCCCGGGAAAATATGGGTTATGCATGAACCGTAAAACTAAAACGCGTATTGTACTAGTCAAACGATTTCTATTCGAGTCTCACCCTGAGGATGCCGATGGTAAGTCACACATCAGTTAATCCCCAGCGGAGTCGCCAAATTTTGGACATGACATAGGTCCACCCCGACGCCGCCACGCGCGGGTTTGGGGAGGCGAATGAATCTCCATATGAGAATAGATCGAATTGAAATTTCTACCTGCTAGTGGGGCATTCTTTACTTGGAACAACAAACATGAGGTAGGAGATAGGAGATTTAGCAGGATAGATAGGGCAATGGCGAATGATGATTGGATCAGAAACATGCCTGAATGCAAGGTGCAATTTCTACCTGAAGGACTGTTCGACCATTGTCCATGTCTGATCAAGATCTTGAATGTTTCTGATCCTCGAAAGGGCAGCTTTAAGTATTACAATATGTGGGGGAAGGACAAGGAGTTTCTAAACATCTTAACAAAAACCTGGCAAAGTAATGTTAGGGGATCGAAGATGTTTCAGGTGGTAAGGAAGTTGAAGGAGTTAAAAGTTCCTTTGAGGAAATTAAATAAGGATGGGTTTGCTAATATCGAGACTAGTGCTCAGGTTGCACTGATATCGCTTCATGAGGCACAAGAAAGGCTACATAGGGAACCACATAATGAACGTTTGCAGATGTTTGAAAGGGAATTAGCAGCTAGCTATAGAGAGTTGGAGGCAGCGAGACACAGTTTTCTTGCTCAAAGAGCGAAAATGAACTGGGTATTAGATGGAGATGACAATACTAAGTTCTTTCATGCGAGTATAAAGGCTAGGAGGAGCAGGAACAGGGTGTATACCATTGAGGACAGATATGGGAAGAGCTGTAACACGAGTGTGGCGGGGGAGGAAGCGTTCTTGGATTATTATTATTAGCTGCTAGGATCATCCTGTGCCACCACGTCTGTTAATAAGCAGGTTGTTCAGAGGGGTAGGTTAGTTCAGCAGGAACAATGGGAGGAATTGATTAAACCAGTTACTGATAAGGAAATTAGGAAGGTGCTGTGGGAAATCCCTGATAATAAGGCGCCTGGACCTGATGGATATTCTAGTACTTTTTTCAAGGATGGATACTCGATTATAGGTCAAGATATTGTTGAAGCGATTAAGGAGTTCTTTTCCTCGGGTAGAATCCTTAAGCAATTGAATGCCACAATTATTACCTTAATACCTAAGAAGGAGAGACCAATTTCTGAGGCGGATTTCAGACCCATCGCATGTTGTAATGTCTTATACAAATGCATCGCGAAAATCTTATGTGCTCGATTGATGCTGGTCCTACCTAATTTGGTGAGTCATAATCAGAGTGCTTTCATTAGAGGAAGAGATATAGTTGACACTATACTTATTTGTCAAGATTTGGTGAGATTGTATAATAGGAATGGCTGCTCCCCAAGATGTATTATGAAGGTTGATCTCAAGAAGGCGTATGACTCGATTGAATGGGCCTTTATTAAGCAGATGTTGGAAGCTCTATGTTTCCCTAAGAAGATGATATGTTGGATTATGGAATGTGTTAGTACTCCTACTTACACACTGTCTTTAAATGGGTCGAACTTTGGTTTTTTTCAAGGGAAACGGGGTATTAGACAAGGGGATCCCATGTCTCCTCTTCTATTTACTTTGTGTATGGAATATTTTACTCGACTTATGGGGGTTATGATGCTCAAGAGAGAGTTTAGACATCATTCACTTTGTAAGAGGATCAATTTAACTCACCTTTGTTTTGCGGATGATCTAATGGTTTTCTGCTATGCAAATGAAGATTCAGTGACCATTATTAGAAGGACATTTGACTGGTTCTCGCAGGCATCGGGCATAGATGTGAATCTACAAAAGTCGGATATTGTGATTAATGGGGTCCAGGAGCATGTGAAACGGAAGCTGCTTGCGATTTCTGGGTTCACGCTCGGGTATCTCCCGTTTAGGTACTTTGGTGTGCCGATATCCTATAAAAGATTATCCTCGAATGATTGTGCTGCAATGGTGGAAAGGATGATTCGGAAAGTTAGGGGCTGGGGCACCAGGAAGATTAGCTATGCGGGACGGTTGGTACTGGTAAAAGCAGTATTATCCCGTGTTCATTCTTATTGGAGTCGTATTTTCTTGTTGCCTAGTGGAGTGATTAAGAGAATTGAGAGTATTTGTCGTAACTATCTATGGGCAGGAGAGGAGAGTTATCACAAAGTGCCATTAATGGCTTGGGAAAAATGCTGTAAGCCGACTAATCAGGGGGGACTTGGTATTTTGAACGCTAGGCAGTGGAACAAATCGAGCATAGCAAAATACAGGTTGTGGTTGCAGGAAAAGAAAGACCATTTATGGATAAAATGGGTGGATGCAGTATATCTAAAGGGGAGGAATTGGCTGGAATATAAACCACCACAGGCGTCTAGCTGGAGTTGGCGGAAAATATGCGCTGTTAAGGAGTAATTTGCTTCTTTCTTTAATGGTGGCAGTATGTTGGACAAGGAATACACAGTTAAGATGGGGTACACCTGGATTCAGCAGCTGAATTCCCGTGTCCTGTGGCAACCGATCATTTGGTGCAAGATGGTGAGTCCGAGGCATGCATTTATTGGATGGCTATATGTACATGGAAGGCTCATGACCAAAGAGAGGCTGCGGAGATACAACTACCTTCAGGAAGATGTATGTGTGATGTGTCAGGAGGAGCCTGAAACGACTGATCACTTATTCTTCAAGTGTCAGTATTCCAAGATGTGCTTGATGATGATGCAACAATGGCTAGAAACAACGATGCCGGAGAACAATATTGTGGACTGGTTTGTTAAGTGGCGAGTTAAATCATTGGCTAAAAAACACATAGTAATTGCAGCTATGTTGGGGTTGATTTATAGATTATGGTGGGAGAGGAACAATTGTTGATTGGAGTACTGTTTGAAGAAAACTGAGAATATAATCATGGATGTAAAAAGAGAAGTAGTTCATAGGGTTACTGCTCGAATGCATAAAGTGCATACTACCGTAGATGTTAGATGGATGCGTAAAATAGGCATTGTATAGGCGATACTAAGTAAGGGGTTTATTGTTATGGGCGTGTAAGAAAATTTCTTCATGAATATCAATATAATTACATTTTACCAAAAAAAAAGAATTGAAATTTAAATCGAAGTGGAGTCGCCACCGAACTTTGTGGGAGTTCGGGCCCGTTCAAACCCACTCTATGTTGTAGTGGGCCGTATATAAAATACGGCCCATTTCCGATGTCAGAGTTTATTGGGCTCATCCCTTTGCATTACGATACCGATACCGTCACTACCGGTTATCGTGTATTGAATGACTCTCGTGCGCCAACGGTTTCGGGCATCCGGAAACCGAGGTTCTGAGTAAGGGGTGAGGGTACGTGTTGGGAACCCACAAAGGACACCCAACCCCGCCCGCACATTAGCGGCCTCTACTAAGATATCGAATGATTTTTGAATACGCGCGTTAGTTGAACGGTGAAAAATGCTTATGCAAACATTACTTTCCCTAAGCATGTGAGAAATTGAAAGGGTTTCTATGTCGATTTAATGCAACAAAAATTAACGTCAAAGTTGTATTTTAGCAAGCGGGTTCATTTCGTACAATAAAATAAACAACCAAAATCGACAAGAGAGCCAACGGTTAGTAACGGTATAACAGTATTAACGGTTTACGCAAATATAGAATGATGCAAATTAGATGATGCATAGTTTTTGAAAAGTGGAGTTTTCACGTGATTGATTAGACACGTGTCGACTTAAGTCGTGGAAAGATATTAACGAGACTCGAATGGCTTGTAGGACTCACGGTTAGACGTGATACAGGGGCCACTCGACCGAGTCATTGAGGGACTCGACCGAGTGGACCTTTGAAGAGGCTTCTGTCCGGATTTCGAGGCATCACTCGACCGAGTTACGAGGGAACTCGACCGAGTGCATGGCCACTCGACCGAGTCATTGCGAGACTCGACCGAGTGGTCATTACGATAGCATTCTGTCTCGTTTTTGGGGTGCCACTCGACCGAGTGGGCTAGGCACTCGGTCGAGTGCCCCCTGTACGAACTAGGGTTCGTTTGCAATTTTGTATCGATTTCGAAATTGCTTTTGATTTTTGATAATTCGATGAGTTTGTTGAATCGGGCATAAATATTATGGAATTTATACTCGAGACTTAACTTCAATATCGTCATATCCCATATTCGATTAGTTAATCGATATGGAATACTAGAGTGGAAACAAAAGAAAATCGCTTTAAGTCGTTTTAAGTTAACTATCGCGATATGAATAGATTCCCTCCGCGTTTAATAATGTCGTAATTCTAACGAATTGTATGACAATTATTTTAGCATCAACGAAAATTGCATTAGTTAATTTATTTGACTAGATCATTAGATTCAACATCCAATTACAGAATTGGTATCGAATCTAACGGATCGACACTTTTCTTGAATGGAAAGACTCGATTCCCTCGGCTTCTCCGACATCGTAATGAATCCCTAGGGATTATGTGATGTCGGATCCACGTCAACGGGTTTCGACCCTTATTTAAAGAGACACTTGTTTTGAAAATTGATGCAAGTATACGATTTGAATGACGATAAAAACGAAAATAAAACGAATTATTATTTAAGTTGACTTGTTTCAATAATCAAGTTATCGGGGTGCCGGGATAAGCGACCGTCAACGCTGTGTGCAATACACTTGTATATTCGGGTTTTCTTATTCCGGCATCCCTCACACTCGACACAAATTCACAAGTATTTTAGTGTTTTTTAATACTAGTGATATTAATGATATTAGGACGCGAATAAAGTAAAAAAAACGAGACAACGAAGACGACATAGACGATATGCGACACGAGAGAGAAGGAGAAGAGAGAAAAGATCGGGTTTTGGCACCCTCAACCTACATGTTTCTTATGCTCGGACGGGACTCGTAGTGGCGGCTTGCACGGGAGTTTCGAGATGTAGGGTTGAGTTGTGGTGGTTTGGGTTTTGAATTCCTAAAGCTAGGTTTAGGGTTTGCTAGTGTAGTATTAGGGTTTGATTATGATAGAATTAGGGTTTCGAAAAGATGAAAGAGTGTGTTTAAGTGTGTGCATGGGGGTGTATATATAGGCATTTCCCATGTACCCCGTCTAGGGTTACTCGACCGAGTAGCCCCTTGACTCGGTCGAGTGGCCCAAGCGCCTGCAGCTGGGCTTGAATAAGGGCCCACTCGATCGAGTGGAGCTGACACTCGACCGAGTGGGTCAGCTGGATCGAGTGGTCCGGGCTTTGGACCTTGAATTGGATATTTTATGGGTTTTGCTTTTGAGTTGGACTTTTTGATGTTTGTGTGGTTGTTTTCTGTGTGTCTCGGAAATGACTTTGACCGGGGTTGACCCAATCGCTAAAAGTCGGTTTTATTTACGGTATCGGTTTTGACCCAAATTAGTCTTGTTTGACTGGAAACGACCCACTGGGCCTGAATTTGAGGTCAGTTTTGTGAGATTTGTACTCCGTAAGTGCATTAGCCAGCAACTAATTGTTTTGAGCCCATATCCGAGCGCGTAGAAACACGTTAGCGTCCGATCATCATCGGGTGTTTTTTTGGAAATTACCATAGACACCTGGCAGTCAAAATGCGGGTGTCTACACATCTCGATGTCTTTTTAAGGTTGATATACATAAGGCTTATGACAGTGTGGAATGGAGTTTTGTGGATCAAATGTTGCGTGCGTTAGAATTCCCTGACCATTTCCGCGCGCTGATTATGGAATGTGTCAAGTCGGTCTCGTATTCTCTTTGTACGAATGGGGATAATTTCGGTTTTTTCCGAGGGAAAAGGGGATTGAGACAAGGAGATCCAATGTCTCCGTTGTTATTCACGATATGCATGGAATATTTTTCCCTAATCTTGACCCATGGGAAGATGGATAAGAATTTCAAATATCATCTGAAATGTGGCCCGATGAAGGTTACACATTTACCATTCGCTGATGACCTGCTCCTATTTTGCAAAGGGGAGACGGAGTCGATGGAGTTCTAGTGGCGGGCTTTTGCCACCTTCAGCCGCGCTTCGGGACTGAGCATAAGTGTAGGCAAGTCCCATGCTTATTTTGCGGGAGTTGACGAGGATAGGAAGGCAGCTATTTTGCAGTTCTCTGGTTGTGTGGAAGGTACGATGCCTTTTCGTTATCTTGGGTTACCTATCCAAAGCATTCGATTAGGTAAGAATGATTATGAAAAACTGTTAGCTCGCATTATCTCGAGGATATCTAGTATTGGAGCATGTAAGCTATCATATGCTGGAAGGCTGACTTTGGTTCAAGCTATTTTATCACAGCTGCATAATTATTGGGCTATGGTATTTATTACCCCAAAATATGTCATGGCTCGAATTAGTTCTTTATGTCCCCATTTCCTTTGGGATGGTGGTGTGGAAGGTACTAATAAAGCTTTAGTGAGTTGGGAGAAAATTTGTTATCATAAGGAGCAAGAAGGACTTGGTCTTAGAGATTTATCTATTTGGAACGAGGCAGCCATGGCAAAACTGGCTTCATGGGTTTTTGATCAACCTGATCGCTTGTGGGTTAGGTGGGTCAACAACATTTATTTGAAGGGGGTCGCGTGGTGTGATTATCAGCCTAATACTGATGTCACTTGGGCGTGGAGGAAGATCTGTCAGGCGAAGGAGAAGATTAAAAATATGTATGTGAATGGAGTTTGTCATGGTTCGATGATCGGCTATTCGATCTCGAAGGGGTACGCAGAATTACGGTGTCAAAAACCGAGAGTTTCGTGGGCGCGGCTGGTGTGGAGTGGTTGGAGCATCCCTAAACATAGTTTTATTTCTTGGTTTGTGTTTAGGGGAG
This sequence comes from Agrostemma githago, assembly GCA_958450325.1. Classification (NCBI taxonomy): domain Eukaryota; kingdom Viridiplantae; phylum Streptophyta; class Magnoliopsida; order Caryophyllales; family Caryophyllaceae; genus Agrostemma; species Agrostemma githago. The sequence goes on along the minus strand of OY288245.1, from coordinate 52,265,645 downwards.
CTCTAAACACGAGAAAGAAATTATCGAGGTTTGGAGTGGCAGATTCAGACCTTTGTTTTCTGTGTGAATCGTAGGAGGAGAGACTGGAACATTTTTTCTTTGGGTGTCACTGGAGTTCTCGAGTTATGGAATTGTTGAGTGAATGGGTGAAGAAACGAATTCCGCGTAATAGGGAATACGTGCAGAATTGAAGGACTAGTTCAGCAGCCACAGTATGCAGTCAAGATGATTAAGATGGATGTGAAAAATAGAATAATGTGTAAGATTATTAGATATCCAATTCATGTGAAAGGCACTAGATGGTACATAAATTGATGTAGTCATACATTTGTAAATTGGTTACACTCCATATATATATATATATATATATATATATATATATATATAGGTAGGTTCAAATAAGGGCAACAACTATTTTAAGGGCATAAGGTCAAATGTTAAAGTTACACAAAAAGTGCTTAAAGTTACACGAGATGAGTGATAAAGTTGCACCTTTTCACTTGAAGTGATAAAAGAGCTGAATGTTATAGTTACATATCAATTTTAAACAAATGCAACTTTATCGTATGTCATCTGTAACTTTAATATACACTTACTGAAACATAGTGCTCTTATTTGAACCTCTCTCTCTCTCTCTCTCTCTCTCTCTCTCTCTCTCTCTCTCTCTCTCTCTCTCTCTCTCTCTCTCTCTATATATATATATATATATATATATATATATATATATATATATATATATAGTTGAGATTAGGTGAGAACCTATCTCTCAATGAGAACTGTGAGAACTGTTTAGAACTCCTCCTCCTTTAACAAAATAAACCAAATTTATTTCTCTCTCTCTCTCCCTTCTCTTTCTCTCTCTCTTCCTTCTAATTCCCTTCATCAACTTGAATTTAGCGGAATGATTTGTGATGGATAATTGCTAGCCTAGAAAGCTACTTCTGATCTTTTTTTCTTCCCATTATTTTTATTTTAAATTTATTCAAGAAAATGGAAGATCCAGTGATGGTTGTATCATCAGAACTGGTTATCCAATTGAAGACATTTTTAATTATCATTTGCTGAGGATCCTTTTTTTTAAAAAAAATTTGAGCTGGGGTTGATTGACACAAGAAGGTTGAATTCTAGGTGATGATTAAAGAATAAGATGACGAGTCCGATTATCCATTCTATAAAAATCGTGACGACAAAACGAGGCATTTGTCTGAGAGAATTAATTTTTTTTCACTTTTATTGATCCTCAATTTTTTAAAATCTTTTCTCATTCGTTGAAGTAGGATGACTGAATTTTTTGCAATCAATATTAAGTGGATTGAACTAAACCAAATGGATGGAATTGCTGGGATGAATTTGAACTCAACCAGTTGGGGTTTAATTGAACATACAGAGTAATTGATAAACTTATAAAGCCTACCGAAATAAATTAAATTGGGTCGTAACCATGACTACTACCTGAAAACTTGTTAAAGTATTGAACTTGAGTTATATGGATGAACTTCACTGTCTCAAATCAAAATTAACCTGAGCATCTTTTCAGTAAAAGAGCTAATTGCTGCTGATAAATTGAACCAGAAATATTAACTGAGACACGGAATTGCGGCTGATAACCTATTCTTCGTTAATACCATTAAATATGTCCACTCGATTCGAGATTTTTGTGTAGTAGTTGTAGTCACATTACAATTTAAAAAGGGTATGTTAAAAGTGAAAAATGGTACGCTAAAATTTAAAAAGGGTACGTTAAAATTGAAATTTAAAAAGAGTACGCTAAAATTGAAATTGAAAAATGGTAAGCTAAAATTGAAAAAAAAAGGTACGCTAAAAGTGAAAAATGGTACGCTAAAATTTAAAAAGTATACGCTAAAATTTAAAAATGATACACTAAAATTGAAATTGAGAAAGGGTACGCTAAAAGTGAAAATGGTACGTTAAAATAGAAAAAAAAGGTACACTAAAAGTGAAAAATAGTACGCTAAAATTTTAAAAGGGTACACTAAAATTAAATTAAAATTGAAAAAGAGTACGCTAAAATAGAAAAATGGTACGCTAATAGTGAAAAAGGGTACGCTAAAATAGAAAAATTAAAAGGGTGCGCTAAAATTGAAATAGGGTACACCACAATTTAAAAAGAAAATTAAATCGAGTAGGGCTGGAAGAAGAAGTGTTTGTATTTTATATAAAATCCGTAAAAAAGAAAATTAAAAGACAATATTTTAGATGAACTCTTAAATCAATCAGAAAATTTGAAAAAAAAAAACGATAACACACCATTGCTGAGATTATTGCAATTATATTTGCCGACGATAATACTGTTACTATTGTAATGAATTAATGAATTTAATTGAATTAGTTAATCATAAAATGATGAATTAAAAAAAATTACTTAGGTTATTGGGGTTCAATACCCAATTGTGATGAATTAATGGATTGAAGAAAAGGCGATTGAAAAATTGATGAATTGAAGAATCAGACTCAATGGTCGATTGAAAAATTTATGGATTAAAGGATTATGGGTCGAAGAATTTGTAGAAAGAGATGGAGTTACGGGTTGAAAACTGAAACAATTGTGATGGGTTAATCTAATGGCTCATATTATAGTTCTCATTGAAGAAGTGGTTCTCACATGAACCTAAATATATATATATATATATATATATATATATATATATATATATATATATATATATATATATATATATATATATATATATATATATATATATATATATAGGTTCACATAAGGCCAACAACTCTTATAAGTTCATAAGTCCAAGTGTTAAAGTTACACAAAAGGTGCTTAAAGTTACACGAAATGAGTGTTAAAGTTGCACTTTATCACTTGAAGTGATAAAAGAGCTGAATGTTATAGTTATATATCAATTCTGAAAAAATGCAACTTTAACGTATGTCATCTGTAACTTTAATATAGACTTAATTACATATGGTGAACTTATTTGATCCTTTCTCTCTCTCTCTCTCTATATATATATAGAGAGAGAGGTAGGTTCAAATAAGGTCCACAATTTTTTTAAGTCTATATTGAAGTTACAGATGACATACGCTAAAGTTGCATTTTGAACAAATGCAACTTTAGTGTATGTCATCTGTAACTTCAATATAGACTTAAAAAAATTGTGGACCTTATTTGAACCTACCTCTATATATATATAGAGGTAGGTTCAAATAAGATCCACAATTTTTTTAAGTCTATATTGAAGTTACAGATGACATACGCTAAAGTTGCATTTGTTCAAAATTGATATATATACAAATGCAACTTTAGCGTATGTCATCTGTAACTTCAATATAGACTTAAAAAAATTGTGGACCTTATTTGAACCTACCTCTATATATATATATATATATATATATATAGAGAGGTAGGTTCAAATAAGGTCCACAATTTTTTTAAGTCTATATTGAAGTTACATATGACATACGCTAAAGTTGCATTTGTTCAAAATTGATATATATACAAATGCAACTTTAGCGTATTTCATCTGTAACTTCAATATAGACTTAAAAAAATTGTGGACCTTATTTGAACCTACCTCTATATATAGAGGTAGGTTCAAATAAGGTCCACAATTTTTTTAAGTCTATATTGAAGTTACATATGACATACGCTAAAGTTGCATTTGTTCAAAATTGATATATATACAAATGCAACTTTAGCGTATGTCATCTGTAACTTCAATATAGACTTAAAAAAATTGTGGACCTTATTTGAACCTACCTCTATATATAGAGGTAGGTTCAAATAAGGTCCACAATTTTTTTAAGTCTATATTGATATATATATAGAGAGAGAGAGAGAGAGAGGGAGAGGTGGGATCAGGTGAGTCCACTTATATATGTTGAGTCCGTGAGTCCCCATCTTAGCCCTTGATTCAAGGTTATATTAATGGACAAGATTTAATCTCATAATTAAGGAAATAACTAACAAATTTGGTAAATATATCATTTCTCTCTCTCCTCCTTAACTATCTCAATAAAAATCTTTTATCTCTCTTATCAATCTTTTTAAATGTTTTTTCTCTCATACAACAAGTTTTTTCAAAATTAAGTTTTTTTTCATTTTCACCAGAAAATCATTATTTTCCTACTGCCATTGTACGTATGTTACTATGTTACTGCCATAATCCATAAACTATGTTACTTTAACTCATATAACGTGTTACTTTAATTCATGAACTGCGTTACTTTAACTCATAAAATCTGTTACGTTGTTTAATATATTCTCCTGCAAAAACTATTACTCTAACTCATACAATGTGTTACTCTAATTCATGAACTGTGTTACTTTAACTCATAAAATCTGTTACGTTGCATAGTCTCTTGCAAAAACTGTTACTCTAACTCATACAATGTGTTACTTTAATTCATGAACTGTGTTACTTTAACTCATAAAATCAGTTACGTTGCATAGTAGTCTCTTGCAAAAACAGGAGTTTCAATTAACAAAAAGAACAATGTTTGTTTTTATTAAGATACTCCAAAACAAAAAGTGGTACAAGATTCCAACTAAATCAACTCCATTACAATTCCAATGTTTCACACTTGTTACTCATAATGTCCTACTTATAATTCTGTTTCTTCTTCATCCTTCTCGTTCTCTCCGTCTTTCTTCTTTTTCATCTTTTTCATCATCATCTCAGAAGCTTTGATTTAATCTCACCACCGCACAATGGAGGAAACTCTCACCCACATCCCTACATCATTCATGTGGATTAAAGTAACAGATAACAAGAGTTAAAGTAACAGATGAAGTGCATTGAAGTAACATTGAATTAAATTAACAGAGTATGCTTATACACCAGATATAAAGTAACAGAGGTCAGACATTAAAGTAACAGATAGTATGAATTAAATTAACAGATAATGTTCATTAAAATAACACCAGATATAAGTTAGTGCAAAAAATTCATATAATGATAAAAATGAGAGTATGACGCAGTATATTACTATTTGATATTGTTTCCTATTTTGAAGTCATCACGTCCCATAATTATAGGAAGTAGTATTTTTTTTTCTTTTTTTTATATGGCGTTACTCTTTGATGTTGTTTCCTATTTTGGTGGCAATCACGTCCCATTATTATAGGAAACAATATCTTTTTTCTTTTTTTTTTAATATGGCAGTTTCCAAAATTCTTAGGACACTACAATGAACTACAATAACAGATGAAAAACACTAAAGTAACAACTGGATTGTATTAAAGTAACACGACATATAAAGTAACAGATGGTAGACATTAAAGTAACAGATCCTTTACACTAAAGTAACGCAGTATATGAACTACAATAACTCAATATATTGTAAACGTAAAAACTAATAATTGAGTAGCATCTTAATGACTTTCATGGCGATTTCAGTATAAATTACAAAACATATATACTCACCGTTTGTGTGTTCTACGATTTGCATATGAATCTATGATGAATAACACGACCATGAAAACAATATCAACATGAAAATTGACGCAAACCATGAACACAAATTGACGCAAATTAATCAAAATAATGAATAAAAATTGACGCAAAACATGAAAGCAATATCGAAACTCACCATTGTTATACTCGATGAATTGTTTATCAACAGTTAATGAAGATGTCGCGATCATTGAATTCATAGTAACGGAATTTCGAGCACAGATTTGATTGAATGAATGAATGAACGTGATGATCGATGGGAGCGTTTTTTTTTTTAAGGTTTTGATAATGAACCTGTAACATGAATGAATGAATGAATGAGGAATGATTGTGATTATGGGAGTTATTGTTTCCTAAAATCATGGGAGTTATTTTAGGAGATATTGTTTCCTATTTTGGTGGCAATCACGTCCCATTATTATAGGAAACAATATCTTTTTTTTTATTATTTTTTTTAATATGGCAGTTTTCAAAATTCTTAGAACACTGCAATGCACTACAATAACAGATGAAAAACACTAAAGTAACAACTGGAGTGTATTAAAGTAACACGACATATAAAGTAACAGATGGTAGACAATAAAGTAACAGATGCTCTACACTAAAGTAACGCAGTATATGAACTACAATAACTCAATATATTGTAAACGTAAAAACTAATAATTGAGTAGCATCTTAATGACTTTCATGGCGATTCCAGTATAAATTAAAAAACATATATACTCACCGTTTGTGTGTTCTACGATTTGCATATGAATCTACGATGAATAACACGACCATGAAAACAATATCAACATGAAAATTGACGCAAACCATGAACACAAATTGACGCAAATTAATCAAGATAATGAATAAAAATTGACGCAAAACATGAAAGCAATATCGAAACTCACCATTGTTATACTCGATGAATTGTTTATCAACAGTTAATGAAGATGTCGCGATCATTGAATTCATAGTAACGGAATTTCGAGCACAGATTTAATTGAATGAATGAATGAACGTGATGATCGATGGGAGCGTTTTTTTTAAGGTTTTGATAATGAACCTGTAACGTGAATGAATGAATGAATGAATGAATGAATGAGGAATGATTGTGATTATGGGAGTTATTGTTTCTTAAAATCATGGGAGTTATTTTAGGATAGTAAATCTTTTTTTTTTTTTTTTTTAATACAAAATATTAGGATGCATCTTGTCCATCCATCCTCATCCCATCCAACGGATGGGATGAGGACTTAGGGACTCAACACTTATATAGGGACTCATTAGAACCTACATCTATATATATATATATATGTTACCCTAGTTTGTTGCCCAAGGCATCTCTCATATCACTACCACCCCTTCATTAGTGTAGTATTATCATCCACCATTAGTGTAGTATCTCCATCCATTAGTAGAACAATCTAGTAGTATTCCTAGTAATTCTCTATAATTCTAGTAGTAATTTAGTAGTAGATCTACTTAGTTTCCATCAACAATTCTCTAGAATTCAAGTTTGTAGAAGATTATATCAAGTTTTATTTGAAGATTTGTTGGGTTTATTGAATAATTGGTGACAAGTTCATTCTCTTCATCAAAGATTCAATCTTTATTTATGCAATCTTCTTATTTCTTGTAGATCTTCTTAGTTGGTATATTTCTCTTCCACTCTATAATCTCTAGTTTAGATTTAATGTTATTTCCTTGTTATTGTCTTGTTTAGATCATATTAGTGTTGTTAGTTTTTCTAGATTTTATTTATGTTGTTCTAGATTATTCTCTAGTTTACTTGTTAGATCTTACTTCTTCCATAGTTTAGTGGGTAATTGTTAGATCATAGTTTTCTTATTATTTTGTTGTTAGTTTCTCTAGATTTAGTTATTATGCATGTTGTAGTTATTTTCTCCTTGGTTAATGTTTTATTGTCTTCCATTATGATTAGTGAGTAGATTTCTTGTTCGGGGGTTTAGGGATGAGGATTTGGATTATTTGAATTAAGGGATGTTGGTGGGTTGCTTGCTTGTTGGTTTATCTTGTTTATGGTTGTTATGTCATTGTTGTTTTAGTCCGGCCAACTAGACCGACCTTGACTAGTTTCTATCAATATGGGGAAACTCGGGGTAGGAATTATCATGACTAGAGACTTACCCTTATTCGCCGCGAAAGCGGGTTTTCAGGTGTGTTGTGTGAAGAAACCGAAAGGTGGCATTCTCCCTTTATCAATGTTGCGACAAAAAACTCGATTCCGACCTTCTTAGACTCCAAGTACCGAATCCCGACTTCACCCTAACATCTTTCCCTAGATTGATCACCCCTAGCTATCCTCGTAGTCATATCTCTAGTATAGACTCGACCCTTAGAAAGCCCTCTCTAGACATCAAACACACCGCTTTAAACTTGTCAACACACTCTGTTCCATGTGGACCGACCTTGACTTACCACGATTACTCTAGTAGTTTTTGTGTTACTCCGAGTCTATAAATATTGTTTGATCCCCCGTCCTTCGTTAACGACCGATCCGATTGGGGCGCGATCAAAGGTGTTGGTGTTTAAAGGAATTGTCCCATTATTGGCCCGCATTCAAGCCCTCTCATGTAGTTTAGAGAAGGTTTATCCCTTAGATCTAACCCAAATTTGTCTTATTTTTAGTTTCATTTGATGTTATGTTCTCAATTATTGTTTTCAGCTGCTGCTTCGTTTGTTATTGTCAATGTAGGACTCTTTGATGTTATGGTTATTGGCATTATACGCCTCTAGCCTGCTTCTTTTGGTTGTGGTTTCGATTGGGTTGAGTTTACATTGGGGCACTTGTTAAGAATTTAATAAAATTATGAGAACCACCATTATTGGATTCATTATATGCTGCCATACATTGGTTTTTTGTTCCTGGTGTTTATGATAAGGCATGTAGTAGATTCAATACCCAGTGAAGTGTAAGCTGAGAGTATGCGGTTGTGGATTGCTCTACATTTCGTAGATTTTGCCATGGTCACACAAATTGCATGATCATTTTCATTGTTGAAATTCATTTACAAAACTTACAGCCAACGAAAACGTGCAACACAAATAACCAAGTCGACCTAATAATATACCAAAAGAACTTTAATGCAAATTGTCATGTTGTTCTCTATTGGAGTTGTTGTTTCGTTGTTCCTACGCCACTTTGCTGTAAATATGATCAAAATTTGATGCATTGTTTGTTCATATTCATGTCCAAATGTGCTGTGCTGGTTTGTTGTTGTTCTTCCTGTCAAAAAGTGATGTTTTGGTTGCTTCTTTGTTGTTATTGTGCTTCTGACTTGTTCTTGGCAAATAATTACTCCCAAAAAGTATTGACATAATGTTCTCTTATTCCACCCAAATTGTTAATTCCTGTTTGCATAGTGTTTCAATTTACTTACCCTTGATCAAGTTGTGAAATCTTAAATCCCATCATTCGGGGCATCTACAACTTGTGGTTCATCTGTTATTGTTGCGGCCTCTCTCCTTTCTGTTATCTATGCCTTCAATATTCAGTAAGAATTGGAGTGTCCACTAAATACACATTCTGCAACTACATCCACGTCTACACTCAAGTATTCAGGGAGTAAACTTTGTGCAGCTAATCTTGACTTGTGTGGATATGAGGCAACTTGTAGTTGTTGCCACCATGTGTATTCATTATCTCTACCATAACCGCTTCCAAAGTTATGAACACATACTTGAGCTTCATTATTTGTAACTTATTGAATGCATTCTTAAATGCCACAAGTACGTCATCAAGTTTTTATGCATTTGTCAGATTGCAAAGATTGTATTGCTATAAAAAAAAAGGGTTATTCAATGGCAATAATACCAACTATAGAGCGTCTTCCAAAAATAATACTAATTTCAATAAATCTGAGAATAATACGTGTTATTGGAGTAGTTAAGCAAGAATAGTATAAGTAACTTTATCACCTGCTACATCAGGTCACCTAATTAATATTTAACATGTTACTTATCTTCCATCCTCCTTCTTAGACCTGGATAAGGGGTGAACCGTGTCGGGTCAGCTTCGGGTCGGGCAAATTTCTGTTTATATTAATCGGGTTAACTTCGGGTCGGGTCAGATAATTTTGGGTTTGGGTCATTCTCGGGTTTGCTGTTTTCAACTTTATTTTAGGGATATCAACTCGTTTTCAATAATAATAGTTGGGTCCATTTCGGGCTAGCTCGGTTCAATTCAGATTGCGGGTCGAAATCATGTCTTCAGTTCGGGTGTCGGGTCGGGTTCGGTTTGGTTTATTCGGGTCGGGTCAGTTTTGTCAGGTCTACTCCTCCGTACTTCTCTCCTTCATTCTCTCTCTCCATTAGCCTTCATCCTTCTTCAGTTTTTTTCTATACGTTTCGTTTAGATTAACGTGTTGATTTTGGTGTAGGATTCTGTTGTTAGCTAGATTTGGTGAGGTTGAAAGAAGAGGAATACGGAAGACATTAATGACGTTTAATGCTTTGTACACTGAGTAAGTGAAAATGAGTTAATTAATAAGAAATAAATTAAAGGTGAAAAGGAAGGTGAACGGGTTCTACCGGTAACTGGTCATCTATACTACTCTGATTTAATAATTAAAATTGGAATTATTTTCGAAAGATGATCTATAGTTAGTATTATTACCGTTAACTAAAATTAAAGGTGAAAAAGGAAGGTGGAAGGGTTCTACATGTAACCGGTCACCTATACTACTTTGGTTTATATACTCCCATAATACGTATTATTCCAGATTTATTAAAATTTATATTATTTTTGGAAGACGCCCTATAGTTGCTATTATTATTGTTAAATAACCCTAAAAAAATCAAATCTAAAACATTCAGATCCGGTTAATTGGGAGGTGGATATTGAACCATCCGAACTAGATGCTAACCAAAAGGCGACATCTAAGTTATCTATACGAAGTCTTGCATTGTCTTGTTTAATGATAATGTTGATGGGAGAGATTGACGTGGATCCTAACCAAAAAATAAAAACAAACTATTTCTAACACGTAGATAGGGCAAGTCGGGTCGATTTCACGGGGACGGTAAGAGGTGTCTAGACTAAGGTCTACCCAAATACAAGACTAGGTCAACTAGGCTAAGCTAAACTAGAATGATAAAGGGGGATAAAGCTACGACTAAGAATAAACTAAGACTAAAGGAAAAAAATGACAAGAATAATGAAGAAATCTAATAAGGAAAGAATAGGGTTAGGTCGGGTTCATAAGTGTAGTAGGATAGTTGGGAGATCGATGGTGCAAGGTTCACTTAGTTACTAAGGTTGGTCCGCGCTCTCGCGTCAAAGCCTATGTCCGCACTCTCGTGTCAAATACAAAACCCGAATACTTATGCAAGATGTTACCCAATACACAAGGATTCAACCACAAATCAATCACACAATGAGAAGAGGAAGACAAGCAAGAGAAGTATTTGCAACTACTACTCTAACAAGCAATTCAACAAACACATAGTGTGCATAACTTGTGACTAGTAACAAAGAATCCACCTTTACCCACAATCAAACCCTAATCATCCATAATCAACACTTAATCCCCCTACTAACCCCACAAAAAGTCTACTCACACATAATGAAACTAATACTAACCATAACAAGAGAAATCAACACAAACAACAACACATCCATAATGAAACTAGTAAAAACTATAAACAATGAGCAAAACAATGAACAAAGATTCAAACTTGAATGATAAAACAAGATTAAGAGAAGGGAAAAGAGAGATTATACCATACTAGAAGATGAATGGAAGAAGGAAAACTTGCATAAAAGAGAAAACCCAAATACATCAACCAAGGTTGTCAATCTTGGTAGAGATCTTCAAGGATTCAATTAATACAAGGATTAAACTAGCATTAAGGATTAACTAAGGACTAATCTACACTAATCTAAGCTAATCTAAGCTAAAGTAGTCTAAGGTTTAGTGGGTAATGTCTAACATCCCATAAGATTACAAGAGGGGGGGTATATATAGGGTTACAAGAACAAAGGAGAAGAAGAGAGGAAGCGCGGGCTGTAACTGCACCTTCCCGGCCGGGAAGGGTGATGATCCCTACCGGGATGGTGGTCCCGACCGAGATGGTTCTTCATCCCGGCCGGAATGGGCCATCAGTTGCCTGTCTTTGCTCTGCTTCCTTCCCGACCGGGAAGGATACTCTTCTCGCCCAGGAAGGGTCTTGTAGGCCTCAAATATGATCTCAAGGGTCCCTCCTTGCTTCTCATGGGCTTCTCATCGATTCTCGGCGCTTGGGATCGGGTCTTGAGGGCTCGGGAATGGGTCTCGAGGTCTCGGGATCGAGTCTAAGGCACCGAGTGATCGTTCCTTCTCTTCATTGGCTCCAAATGCGTCGGAAACGAGTCGGAATCGTTCCAATTCTCCATGAATGGTCTTGGGAACCTAAAATGAACTAGAAGAAGCATAAGTAGCCCAGAAACCGCTCTCAAAGAGCGATTTCACAAGAGAAACCGGGACCAAACACGACAAATAGGCACTACAAACTACACTTATCAACGTCCCCACACTTAACCCTTACTCGCCCTCGAGTAAGCACAAACTAACTACTAAACTAATAAAAACTAATATACTAGCCGAGCGGGTATTAGCGCACCCTACGCCCTTTCAACTCATGTGAGTACACTTTAGAGGAAAAGTGCACTCCGCCAGAAAGTAAGGTCTTGCGACAAAACTGTGGATGCAACCGGACACAAAAACACATAAACAAACAAACATACAAACCAACAAACAATCGGTCGCACCCAAAAAGAAACAAATACCGCTTCCCTCAAACAAGCGGTGAAGAAAGCACCGGTTAAGGACTCAAGGCAAGTGACAACGTTCTCTAACTAATAATACAAATCGATATGAACTAAACGCTAATAGTATGAGAACAAAGCAATAAAAACGTTGATGACTTAGCTAGGTTCCTCCTAACCTTCTAAGAACATACTACGGGACGATCGGCGGGATGGAAAAAGTGACGAACCACGGAGTTAGTCGACACTGTAGGTAAGTGAGACCCCGCCCCCTTTAGCGGTGAGCCAAGAGGGTCGTCCCAAGCTCAAAAACGCCCAACAGTCCAAGTAAAAAGGTGGAAAAGGGTTGCAAAATGAGGGAAGACCAATCATTACCGCTATCATCCTTCCTAGGGACTCGGTCCTTTGGTAGGCTCTTCACGGTAACGATCGGAAAAAGGCTTATTTTGAGTGGGTGAGAATCTTTTTGTGAGACGATTTTCTTTTGGCATTTTTTTTTCTTTTGCATTTGGCTTTTAAGTTTCTATGCCATTTCTTTTTCTTCTTTTGTATATTCTTTTTGATTTGTTGTGCCTTTTTCTTTTCTTCTTTCTTTTGTTTCTTTCTTTTTCTTTTTCTTTCTTTCTTTTGACTTGGCTAGGCCTTTTGATGAATCATGTTTTGTAGGCATTTCTTGCAACCAAGTAAGAATTTCAACAATTTGCAACTTATTTGTGAATATGTGTAGAAGGTAGGGAAATGGGTAAGTAGGGCGCGCTTTCCCTTCAAACCCACAAAAAGGTGGAAAACTTGGACTAATCAAACAATTTCGAACATGGTCACCTAAGAGACGGGACTCGGCAACCAAGGCCTTTTCACACCGTGGGTGGTCATAGTGGTCAAAATGCAAATCCCGTAGTAAATCCCTAGTAAGCTAGGTGGACTCAAGGTAAAGGACCAACGAAACTATTGAATTTAAGGTCATTCTACTAGACTAAAGTCCAAGACTCGATTCACATCACTAGAAAGGGAAAGTAGACACTTGCGCACTAGCCTCAAAACCGGGTTTTCGAAAACCTTTTATTACACAAGACACAAACTACACAACACAAAACAAGACGCAACAAAAACGAAACAAAATGAGACAAAGATGACAAAACAAAACAAAACAAACACACAAAGAGAACAAACACCACCCCGAACTTCCAAACAAGCCACCAAATCAACCTCAAACTGTACAAAGCTCCACCCGAGCACACATCATCACAAATTTCTCCTCCAAACTCCACAAGAGATAAAGAGGAAAAAGGGATAAAAATATGTTACCGGATGTCTTGAAAGCCCTCCAAAGTTAACGATGATTAAGCGACCTACAAGGAGAAAGGGAGGCAAAACACGCACAACACAACAAAAATACGACACAATGACACAAAAGGAAAAGACACAAAGGAAAAATCTTTTTGATTTTTGTGAAAAAGTTTCAAATTTTTAAGGTTTTTTTAGATTTTTCGGAAAAAAACAACGAAAATAAAACTAACCTACACTAGGATATCGCTCCTCCACACTTAAACCGAGCAATGTCCTCATGCTCGATCGTAGTGTACGGAGGCACTAAAGAAAAGAAAAGAAACTACGAAAATAAAGCTTAAAATCAAAAAAATAAGGCGAAGTAAAGGGTAGAATGTGTCCGGCCAAGGCGTAGTCAAGTCACCATGGGCCGAGACGAGAAAATATATGGATGGGGGAAGAAATAAAAAGAAGGAAATAAAAGGAAATGGGAGGGGAGGACTAGGTGTAATCAAGTCCCCTAGCCCGGATTCCGCCTAAATTCGACTAAATCCTAAAAAGTGAAAAATAAAGAAAAAGTGAAAAGGCTTGTAAATTTGGATTTTTGAAATGACTCTCGATGTAGTCACGTTATCGAGAGTCGGGAGCAATGACTACCAAGGCCCCGAGGGCCACCATGACACAAAAATGATAAGGGGAAGGGAACAAACAAAGGGAGACAAGCAATAAAAGACGGAAAAGAAAGGATAGTTGCCGTACCAATCGATTAGCAACTCACTAACTCCATCGTCTTAATGATCATTAACGGCACATAGCTTGTCTTCGTCATTGTTCCTCTTCTTTCTTGATAAGGCCGCATGGTTGAAGTACTAGGCTTGCATTGGTGTAAATGAGGTGAGATTTGAGGTGAAACTCGGTGTGTAATGAAGAAAAGATGAGGTGAGGGTACATATATGAAGTGTAGGGATCATGGATAGTCGGAAGGGTAGGTAGGGAGGTTGGGAGGGGGTATAAAGTGGTTGGGTGGGCCCAACTGTCGAAAAAGAGGAAAAAGGGGGAGCTGGGCACCATCCCAGTCGGATGGACTTCTTCCCGGTCGGGAAGGCTCCTTCCCGGTCGGGACGAACTTGATCCTGGTCGTGATGACACTCCAGAGAACCCATTTTTCAGCACCCTCATCCCGATCGGGATGACATCCTTCCCGGTCGGGATGGTTCCTTCTCTCCGGTCGGGATGACTCCTTCCCGCCCGGGTTGAGTCTTCTAGCCCTTCACTTCCTTGATAGCATTATGCACAAGGCCACCAATACATCGAGATTTAAAATCTTGCCCCCAAAAGCTTGTCAAAAGCTTCAAAAACCGACTCCTATGCCCAAATCCAAGCTTCTATTATCCACTACTCTCCTCGAAAGTTCATCTTCACTATGACCTATCAAGTAAACTCAATAAACACCATCAAATCTCTCCCTCACATCGCTCAACAAACTCCCAAATTACAAGAGTTCCACGAAACACACAAATCCTAGAAACAAATAACACAATTACAATCACAAAAACTTAAAAGAAGAGGGAAAGGGGAATATACAACATGACGGTTCTTTAAGAACTCCGTCAAACCGAGAATGGTGGATTTCTCCTTCTTATCCATAGCCATCAAGGGCTCGGAGGAGCAAGTCAAATGCACGAGCCACATCATAATGAGGCTCAAGCTAACGAGCCAAGCTATCCTCCATGGCCTCCAAGGTGGAGGCAAGAAGTAGTAATCCAAGGACCCAACATCATCTTTCATGTTGTCTCCGGGGTCTATCCATCATACAAGATTTACCGACCTCTTCCTCCCTAAGCATCGTCTCCTAGCACAACCAAAGCTTGAATTTCTAACACAAGGGTCAAAAGGGAGTTTAACCCTCTTCTTTTCATCAAGCAAACTGATAAGTGTGGTTTGTAGTGCCTATTTCGTAGTGTTTTGGTCCCATTTTCCTTGTAGAATCGCTCCTTTGGAGCGGTTTAGGGGCTTCTTATGCTTCCTTTAGTTCGTTTCAGGTTCCCGAGACCAATTTGGAAGAGTTGGAGCGATTCCGACTCAATACATACACATTTTGGAGCCAACGAGACTAAGGAACGAGGACTCGATGCCTTGGAATCGACCCCGAGACCTTGGGACCCAATCCCGAGCCACCGAGACCCGATCCCGAGTCCCGAGAATCGACGAGAAGCCCATGAGAGGCAAGGAGGGACCAAAGAGCTCTTAAGGGAGGCCTACAAAGACCCATCCCGTTCGGGATGGCCTCATCCCGTTCGGGATGAAGGGAGCATGAAGAGCGGCTACTGTGAGCCCATCCCGATCGGGAAGGTCCTTCCCGACCGGGAAGGGTGACTCATCCCGATCGGGACCAACTCATCCCGACCGGGATGAGCCCAGTTCAGGCCCGTGAATGCTCCTTTCTTCTCCTTTCCACTTGTAACCCTATATATATATACCCTTCCTCTTGTAATTTTAGGGGATGCACTTCATTAGAGACCTTAAACCCTAGACTACTTTAGGTTAGATTAGATTAGATTAGTGTAGATTAGTTGGTAATTAGTGCTTAATCTTAGTTTAATCTTGTATTATTGGATTTCTTGAAGAATCCACTCAAGCTTGACAACCTTGGTGGAATTATTTGGGTTTTCTTTTATACAAGTGTTCTCCTTTTCCATTTCCTTTGTAGTATGGTATAATCTTCTTCCTTTTCTCTTAATCCATTTTTTGTTTATCAAGTTTGAATCTTTGTTATTGTTTTGTTATTGTTCTTGTTAGTTTCATAATGTGTGTTTGGTTTCTTAGGTTAGATCTTCTTGTTAGTTTTAGTTATAGTTTGATTATGTTAGAGTAGTGTTCTTGCTAGGGTTAGTAAGGTGATTAGGGTGTTAATTGTGTGATTAAGGGTTTGTTAGAGATGTTGGTAGAACATTTGGGTTTCCTCTTGTTTGATGCACATCACATGTTTGTGGAATTGCTTGAATGACTAAGTATGTACGAATGCTTGTTTTCTTGCCTTTCTTTCGTGGATGTTAGTTTTTTTGTAGGTTCGGTCCCCTCATTAAGTTGCGAGAGCCCGGTGAGGACGACCCCTAGGCCGGTTTAAGTTGCGAGAGCCCGGATTCGACCTAGGCCTATAGCGTGCTAGAACCCCGTTTGTGTTGTGTATCGACGAGATGGGTTGTAGGTGGAACCTCTAGGTGAGTCTAAGTTGCGAGAGCCCGGACCAACCTAGATCACCCTACTACCTCCTTCACCCTAGTCCTCCCTTGACCATTCCGTTACCCCTTTGACCCCGACCTAACCCTAGCCCGTTCTACTTAGTTGTTCCTCTTAGTTATAGTCTAGTTTTCTCCCCTCCTTCCATTCTTAGTTTAGCTTGTTGACTTAGTCTAGTATTTGGGCCGACCTAGTCTAGACGCCTCTTACCGTCCCCGTGGATTCGACCCGACTTACCCTATCTACCCTAGTTAGGATTAGCCGGTTATATTATTGACGGTTGGGACGTGACGAATCCTTACCATCAATTTGGCGCCGTTGCCGTGGATCGGTGCTAGTTTGGACTTTGTTTTCCTATTTGCTTGACTTAGTCTTTGTGTTTGTGTTTTTCTTTCTTCTTTTTGTTACTTTGCTTCTTGTGTGTGTGTGGTTTATTTCTCTCGTGTCTAGTGCCCAAAAAGCACTAGACTTCTCACGTTTGTTCTTAGTCTACAGTTTGTGCTTAGAGGTGGTGATTATCTTCTTCTTGCAACTCAGAGCCGCTTAAACGGACGGTTGCTAGAATGAGTGGTTTCCAACCGGGTATGGACTACGATTTTCGAGCAAGCATGGGGTTTGATCTAAACTCCCCACACATGGAAGCCGATATGAGCTACCACTCTTCTTCCATGAACCAAGGGTATGACATGACGTCCCCCTACTATTATCAAGCTTCTTGGGGTAATCAAGATGGGTATGATCTTCAAGAGTATGAAAACGGCTACCAACAAGTGGACGATTATCATTCCTACGATCATGGTGGCTATTACTCAAGCTATGATTGTGAACCCAACATGTTCAATCAAGATCCATCTTATGGAAGCCAATACCCCCGAAACCCACCATATTACCCTACACCCCAACCACAATATGAACCCCATGACCCACAATACTACCAATCACCCCAACCTTGCTACCAACAATATGATGCCCCACCCCTTGGGCATCATCAAGATTATCAAGAAGCTTTACAAGACCCCAATGACCACCAATCGTCAAACTTAGAGTTACATCAATCGATGCTTCAAATGCAAAGGAGCTTTCAAGAAACGGCCATTCAATTGCGAAAACAACAAGAGGAATCGATGGCCCAAATGCGAAGGGCAAACGAGGCAAGGAATGCTCATTTAAATGCATTAGCGGTTCAAACCGTAATGTCTTTATCCCGAGCATCACATTTAGATGGAGGGTGCCCACTTGAGAGAGAGGAGCAACCTAATCACGAAACCGCCGATGTAGTTCCCTTTGATAGAGAGATTTGCTTTGAAGAACCTCAATCGTCTACCCAAAAAGAGACGAATGAGGAGATAACTCTTAGTGAAGGCATCGTTGGTGAGGAATTGGAGGAGGGTAGTAAGTTGGATGGGTTGGTGGAGTTTGTGGTGTTGTTGGGTGAGATTGTTAACCTCGAGTTGCCCTTGTCCGAGAACGTGGATAGGCATCATGAGCCCCTTGCTAGTACACCGAGAAATGACTTCGAAGACATTGAAACCGCCGGTAGAAGTTTCGATTCTCCTCTCCAAGATGATGTGGGGCCAAGTGATGATGATGGGGAACCACAACTTGAGGAAAGTGTGGGGGTGTGCATTGAGGAGATGAGGCCAAAATCGCTTTTTGTGCCTTGTTTCTTGGAGATGAAGCTTGCTTGTGATTGGAGGCAATGCTTAGGGAAGAAGAGGTCGGTTAAGCTCGTAGGATGGATAGACCCCGGAGTTGACATGAAAGATGAAGTCGGGTCTTGGGAATCCTACTTCTTGCCTCCTCCTTGGAGGCCGTGGAGGTCGGTTAAGCTCGAGCGCTTCTTGGGCCTTCACTACGATGTCGGTAGCGCGTTCGACTTGCTCCTCCATGCCCTTGAGGGCTACGGTTGAAGAATGGAGTCCACCATCCTAGGTTTGACGGAGTTCCTAAAAGAACCGTCATGTTGTATATTCCCCTCCTCTCTTCTTTAGAATTCTTGTGCTTGTATTTGTGATTTTTGTTTCTAGGACTTCTTTGTTCTTGTGAGATTCTTGTAATTGATTTGGTATTTTGATGAGCGATGTGAGGGAGTGAATTTGATGTGTACTTTGAGTATATTGTGATAGGTGAAGTGAAGGTGACTCCTAGAAAGGAGTGGTCGATGATGAAGTTTGGTTTGCGAGCGAGGAAGTCGGTTTTTGAAGCTTATGATAAGCTTTTGGGCTTGGGGAAGCAAAGAAGACTCATCCCGACCGGGAAGGATGAGGAATCCCGACCGGGAAGGAGCCATCCCGATCGGGATGAAGGTGCTGAATTTCGGACTTACTGGAGTGTGTTCCCGACCGGGCTAAGGGCCTCTCAATCGGGAAGGGTTTATCAACCCGATCGGGACCATCTATCCTGACCGGGATGGTGCCCTTGACTCCACCCATCCATTATACCCCCTCCCAACCTCCCTACTCCTCCTTCCTCCTATCATATGACACGTACACCTCACTTTACACCGAGATCCACATCAAATCCCACCCCCCTCACACCTTTACTACCCCTACCATGCGTTTTATCGAGAATGAAGCGGAAAAGCAATGATGAAGACAAGCAAGCGCCTTTAGTGATCTATGAGACGATGGAGAGAGTGAGTTGCTAACCTATGGTACGACAACTATCCTTTCTTTTCCGTTTTTGTTGTTGCTTGTTTTCCTTTGCTTATCCCCTTCCCTTATCTTTTGTACCTTGGTGGCCTTCGAGGCCTCGGTAGTTGTTGCTCCCGACTCTCGATGATGTGATTACATCGAGAGTCATTTCAAAATCCAAATTTTTACAAGTTTTTCACTTTCTTTTTTGAGGATTTAGTCGGATTTAGGCGGAATCCGGGCTAGGTGACTTGATTACACCTAGCCCTCCCCTCCCATTTCCTTTTATTTCCTTCTTTTTACTTCTTCCCCCATCCATATCTTTTTCTCGTCTCGGCCCATGGTGACTTGATTGCACCCCGGCCGGACACCTTCTACCTTTTCTTCATCTTTATTTTTGATTTTTAGCTTTATTTTCATAGTTTCTTTTTCTTTCTTTTGTCTCTCCGCACCCTACGATCGAGCATGAGGACATGGCTCGATTTAAGTGTGGGGGAGCAATATTCTAGTATAGTTTAGTCTATTTTCTTAGTTTTTCGAAAAAAAAAAAACTTAAAAATCCCTAAAAATTTGAAAAATTTTCATAAAAAATCAAAAAGATTTTCTCTTTTGTGTTTTCATTTTGTGTCTCTGTGTCGTATATTTGTTTTTGTGCGTGTTTTGCCTCCCTTTTTCCTTATAGGTTGCTTAAACCACTGATGGCTTTGGAAAGCTTTCAAGATGTCCGGTAACAACTTTTATCCCTTTTTCCTTCTTTGTCTCTTGCGGATTTTGGAGGATATTGTGATGAGGTGTGCTCGGGAGGAGCTTTGTAAAGTTTGATGATTGGTTGCTCTTTTGGAAGCTAGGGGTGGTGTTTGTGTTATATATGTGTTCGTTTTGTTTTGTTTTAGTTTTGTTGCTTTTACTTCTTTTTCTTTCGTTCGTTTTCGTCGTGTCTTTGTTTTGTGTTGTGTTGTGTGTCTTGTGCGTAAACCATTTTCGAAAACCCGGTTTAGGGGCTAGTGTATGAGTGTGTACTTTCCCTTCCTAGTTGTATAAATCGAGTTTTGGACTTTAGCCTAGTAGAATGACCCTAAATCAATGAGTTCGTTGGTCCTTTACCTTGAGTCCACCTAGCTTACTAGGAATTTACTGCGGGATTTGCACATTTGACCATTATGACCACCCACGGTGTGAAAAGGCCTTGGTTACCGAGTCTCGTCCCTTAGGTGACCGTGTTTAGGATCGTTTGATTAGTCCAAGTTCTCCACTTTTTGTGGGTTTGAAAAGGAATGCGCAACCCCGACTTACCCATTTCCCCTACCTTCTACACATATACACACAATAAATTGCAAATTGTTGATTCTCTCTTTCTTGTTACTCAATGAAATGCCAAAAATGCCAAATCTTGCCAAAAAGGGCAAAGAAAAGAAAAAGAAAGAAAAATATTGAAAGAAAGAAAAGAAATGAAGAAAAAGAAAAGGGCACAAAAGCCAAAAAGAAAATAGGAAAGAAGAAAAAGAATGGCATGG
Source organism: Agrostemma githago (assembly GCA_958450325.1). Taxonomy (NCBI): domain Eukaryota; kingdom Viridiplantae; phylum Streptophyta; class Magnoliopsida; order Caryophyllales; family Caryophyllaceae; genus Agrostemma; species Agrostemma githago. The sequence continues at coordinate 52,244,809 of OY288245.1, read as the reverse complement.
CAAAACAAATCAAAACGTCGAAAAGAAAGAAAATGCCAAAAGAAAACCCGTCTCACAAAAAGAAATCCCCACAAAAATAAGCCTTTTTCTGACTTTTGCCGTGAAGAGCCTACCAAAGGACCGAGTCCCGAGGAAGGATGATAGCGGCATTAGTCGGTCTTCCCTCATTTTGCATGTTTTCCACCTTTTTACTTGGACTAGTTAGGCTAAAGGGGACGACCCTCTACGGGACGACCCTCTTGGCTCACGCTAAAGGGGGCGGGGTCTCACTTACCTACAGTATCGACTAACACCGTGGTTCTTCATTTCCCACTCCGCCGATCGTCCCGTAGTACGTTTTTAGAAAGTTAGGAGGACCTAGGTAAGTTACCAACGTTTTTGTTGCTTTATCGTCATACTATTAGGGTTTAGTCTACCTTGGTTTGTATTGCTAGCTTGGGAACGTTGTCACTTACCTCGAGTCCTAAACCGGTGCTTCATTCACCGCTTTTTGAGGGAAGCGGTATTTGCTTTCTTTTGGGTGCAACCGATTATGTGTTTGTTTGTGTGATTGTTTGTTTATGTGTTTTGTGTCCATTTGCATCCACAGTTTTGTCGCAAGACCCAACTTGCCTTGCGGAGTGCACTTGTCCTCTAAGTGCGCTCGCGTGAGTTGAAGGGGCGTAGGGTGCGCTAATACCCACTCGGATAGTTTAGTAGTAGTATGTGCTTACTCGAGGGCGAGTAAGGGTTAAGTGTGGGGGAGTTGATAAGTGCCATTTGTAGTGCCATTTTGTAGTGTTTTGGTCCCATTTTCCTTGTAGAATCGCTCCTTGGGAGCGGTTTAGGGGCTTCTTATGCTTCCTTTAGTTCGTTTCAGGTTTCCGAGACCGATTTGGAAAAGTTGGAGCGATTCCGACTCAATACATACACATTTTGGAGCCAACGAGACTAAGGAACGAGGACTCGATGCCTTGGAATCGACCCCCAGACCTTGGGACCCAATCCCGAGCCACCGAGACCCGATCCCGAGTCCCGAGAATCGACGAGAAGCCCATGAGAGGCAAGGAGGGACCAAAGAGCTCTTAAGGGAGGCCTACAAAGACCCATCCCGTTCGGGATGGCCTCATCCCGTTCGGGATGAAGGGAGCATGAAGCGGCTACTGTGAGCCCATCCCGACCGGGAAGGGTGACCCATCCCGATCGGGACCAACTCATCCCGACCGGGATGAGCCCAGTTCAGGCCCGTGAATGCTCCTTTCTTCTCCTTTCCACTTGTAACCCTATATATATATACCCTTCCTCTTGTAATTTTAGGGGATGCACTTCATTAGAGACCTTAAACCCTAGACTACTTTAGGTTAGATTAGATTAGATTAGTGTAGATTAGTCGGTAATTAGTGGTTAATCTTAGTTTAATCTTGTATTATTGGATTTCTTGAAGAATCCACTCAAGCTTGACAACCTTGGTGGAATTATTTGGGTTTTCTTTTATACAAGTGTTCTCCTTTTCCATTTCCTTTGTAGTATGGTATAATCTTCTTCCTTTTTCTCTTAATCCATTTTTTGTTTATCAAGTTTGAATCTTTGTTATTGTTTTGTTATTGTTCTTGTTAGTTTCATAATGTGTGTTTGGTTTCTCAGGTTAGATCTTCTTGTTAGTTTTAGTTATAGTTTGATTATGTTAGAGTAGTGTTCTTGCTAGGGTTAGTAAGGTGATTAGGGTGTTAATTGGGTGATTAAGGGTTTGTTAGAGATGTTGGTGGAAGATTTGGGTTTCCTCTTGTTTGATGCACATCACATGTTTGTGGAATTGCTTGAATGACTAAGTATGTACGAATGCTTGTTTTCTTGCCTTTCTTTCGTGGATGTTAGTTTTTTTGTAGGTTCGGTCCCCTCATTAAGTTGCGAGAGCCCGGTGAGGACGAACCCTAGGCCGGTCTAAGTTGCGAGAGCCCGGATTCGACCTAGGCCTATAGCGTGCTAGAACCCCGTTTGTGTTGTGTATCGACGAGATGGGTTCTAGGTGGAACCTCTAGGTGAGTCTAAGTTGCGAGAGCCCGGACCAACCTAGATCACCCTACTACCTCCTTCACCCTAGTCCTCCCTTGACCATTTTGTTACCCTTTTGACCCCGACCTAGTCCTAGCCCGTTCTCCTTAGTTGTTCCTCTTAGGTATAGTCTAGTTTTCTCCCCTCCTTCCATTCTTAGTTTAGCTCGTTGACTTAGTCTAGTATTTGGGCCGACCTAGTCTAGACGCCTCTTACCGTCCCCGTGGATTCGACCCGACTTACCCTATCTACCCAAGTTAGGATTAGCCGGTTATATTATTGACGGTTGGGACGTGACGAATCCTTACCATCACAAACCCAGGTCATCAACAAGTTCCGGCCCATTATCTCCCAATCCTAAGACATTGTTCTTCCCCACATCATCAATAAGAAGAGATTTGAAACTCATACAAGCGGTTTTGTAGACACCCACATTTTGACCGCCAGGTGTCTATAGTAGGTCCCGCCAAACACCCGATGATGATAGGACGCAAACGTGCTTTAATGGGCTCGGATATGGGCTCGAAATCATGGACATTTGGTTTAGGCTTATTAGGGAGTACAAATCTCACAAAACGGACCTCAAATCCAGGCCCAATGGGTCGTTTCGAGTCAAATGAGACTAATTTGGGTCGATTCCGACACCGGGGGTAAAACCGTCTTTTAGCGACCGAGTCAAACCCGGTCAAAGATATTTTTTTCCCGAGTCACACGAGCTGGCCGCGACACTACACGGCTGATTCGGACTCAAACACCAAAAAAATCAGCTTCGAATAATATTAAACAAATCCGTTTAAGGATAGAATTCGATCTCAAGTAGGAATTCTATCCGGAAACCGAATCAGACATCGACCGAGCATCGAAATACTCGGCCGAGATACCCCAGGACAGCCGAAATACCTCCCCACCAGCCGAGACTTTTGGCTTCTTCACCAAGAAACGAGAAGTTTAATCCCTTACGAACTCTCGTATTTCCTATCCAAACCGGTGTTTCTTGTCACACAAACAAGACCACCTCGATTCCTATAAATAGGACCTTATATCCGACACAAAAAGGGGACAGTTTTAACATAATTTTTCAGCAACTCATACAGCAAAAATAATCTCGAAATCCACATCCGAAGGAATCCCGAAATAGTGTCCAAAAACCGACGAATCCGTCCCGTCACCCGGCCGAACCCACGCCTCACACACACACACAACAACGCTCCAAAAACCGACACCTTAACTCACCCGCATCATCTCGACGCTCCCGTGCCTAAGCCACCGTCCGACGAGCCTCATACCGAGAAACTAAAGCATGTAGGTTGAGGGTGTAAATCAAACCCGATTCTTCTTCTTTCTCTCTCTCTCTCTCTCACGTTTTTCTCCTCTCTTTTCGTTTTTTTTTTTTTTTATCGATCGTTTCGCATTATTAATATGGGTCGTTTGCCGCATCATATTTTTATTTATTTTCGACGATAAAAACTTTTTTTTTTCGTAACGTTCTTAAAATACGATACCGATTCTCTAACCAAATATCGTACCTACAAGAACTAAATTAAATCTATTTTTGTTGATGCTAATAAAATCATTACTTTTTTTAACAAAATTTGATGATTTTTAATGCGGAGAAAATTAACATTTTTTTTTCGTTCAAAATTCTTTCTTTTTTTCAATTTTCGTTCAAAAAACGAGTTTTTCAAAACTTTTTATAAAATCATTCCCACTATTCGATTTCGATTTCATAATCGAATATCGAATACGACGAATATCGAAAATATAAATCGAGTATAAATTAATCCATATTTGTACGCGATTTATAAAGAATTAACGGTTTTCGACAAAATAAAAAAAAAACCCGGACAGACCGCCACGCGAGTCGCGCGCCATCCAGGCGGCTCGCGCGGCGGCCTGATTCAGCCGAGTCCCTTTTTCTTCGTTTCTTCGGTTTTCTATTTTTAATTCTTTTCGAACCTTATATTAAAATGCGACTTTCGCGACATATTTTAATAAATACTTTTTTTCGACCTCGGCCAACACGTGTTAATCAATCACGTGTCATCAAATCTTTTCTAAAATCATGCATATTATTTATTTACATCTTTATCCGATTTATTCATCGTTACTAACTCGTTTTCTCGTGTTTGTAGCTTTTTATTTGTTTTTATCGTTTTATTAGACTAAAACGAACTCACATGCTAAAATAACTTTGACGTTATTAGTTTAAACATGCATTAAACGACTTAGCAACCCATTTTATTTTTCTCACATGCTTAGGAAAATAATGTTTGCATATCATTCAACCGTCGAACTAACCCGTATACACCAAAAACGAACGATATCTTAGTAAAGGCCGCTAAGTGCGGGCGGGGTTGGGTGTTCTTAGTGAACTTCCCAACACGTACCCTCACCCCTTACTCAGAACCGTGGTTTCCGGATGTCCGAAACCATTGGCAACGAGAGTCATTCAATATACGATTAACCGCCCAGCCGGCATCGGTATCGATATGCAAAGGGACGAGCCCAATAAACTCTGACATCGGAAATGGGCCGTATTTTGTATACAGCCCACTACGACATAGAGTGGGCTCGAACGGTTCCGAATAACCACAAAATTCGGTGGCGACTCCTACTTCGATTTAAATTTCAATTTGACCATCTCATATGGAGATTCATTCGCCTCCCCAAACCCGCGCGTGGCCGCGTCGGGGTGGACCTATGTCATGTCCACAATTTGGCGACTCCGCTGGGGATCAACTGATGAGCCACTTACCATCGGCATCCCTAGGGTGAGACTCGAAAAGAAATCGTTCGAATAGTAATGTACACGTTTAGTTCAATGGGCCATGCATAACCCAATCTTTCCCGGGCCGGTTACTTGTGACAGACGTCCCACTATACCACGGTGCGTTCCCACTTGGACCAACTAAAGACATCGATGGTGGAACTCGTTTAGGTTTTGCGGCATGTCCTAAGACCCATTCGGCTTAGGGAGTTCGTCCTCAGTACGAGAAAGCCATCGTTGTTGGTATAGACCCTATTAGACCGATCGAGACTTAGACTAAGAGCATACATGGCATCGTTATACTGTTTCCGTGACTACATGCTACTTGGTCCGTGTCTCATCCTTTTTTTCAAAAAAACCGTGTTTTCAAAAAAAAAAAAAAAAAACTTGCATCTTTTTTCGAAAACTATCCATTTTTCAAAACACGGAAAGCTGAAGAATTTAGGAGCTATGATTTTGACTCAAAATAGCCTATTTTTAGCCGGTATGCTGCCCAAACTTTTCAAAAAAAATTCTCAAAATCCCGGCCCGATAAACATTTTTCCGATTTTCAAAAAAGATCGGGCCGTCTAACCCGACTTTGCTCGGTTTTCAAATCCAAATTCTCTTTTCAAAGCTTTCTTCTTAGGACTTCCCGTATTTAGCAGTATCGGGTCTTGTCACAAGTAGTAAGAGTCTATAGCGTCGAAACTCCGTCGATCCTACATCACGGGTTTCCACCCCATCCCAAGTCCGCCTTATTAGTCAAGGCACGGCCCACCTACGTAGGACAAACTCCTACAAAGGGAAGCCCACTTACACAATCGAGTCCAAAGTCTGGGGATTAGCTCACACGTAGGTTTTTCTTCGAACGGGACTAGGCCCACTATGCCGAAATCCTAAAGAAAACCCACCGTCCATGAGTCACCCGTCTAGGAGTCGGTTTTTTTTTTAGTCCATTTCCGAGTCTAGTCGTTTTCTCGGGATGCACCTTTCGATCTGGCTCCGATTCTGATTACACGGTGTTCTTACAGACAGGCCACCTCACACCCGAACCATGACTAAGGACGCTATCGAACAGGACAAGCCCAAGGACGGAGATGAATCTCATGGGCCGTTAGCCGAATTGATTAGCGCAGTCCTCAAATTGCAAGAGCAGGTCCATTTGTCGACCCACAACTCGATCCATACGGAGAATGCTCGAAGTTACTCTCCCTTGACCGACCAATTGCCTGCCAATCTTAATTTGACGGGCCTCCCGATGTTCGACGGAACAGAAGACCCGGTATTACATATCCGGGCCTTCAAAGAGTTTATGGCCCTAAAAGGAGTCAAGTCAGACATGTTCAAGCATCTGTTTGCCTCCTCGCTAGAGAAGCACCCGAGAGCCTGGTTCTATAGGCTCGATTCCAAGAAATACAAGTCTTGGGACGACGTAGCAACGCCCGGAACTACGCCGACAATAGGGAGATCCAAACCACCGTGCGCACCCTGGAAGTAATGGCCCAGGAACCAAAGGAAGGGTTTACGAAGTACCTTCAACGCTGGAGGGCTGAAAGTGTCAAACTGGTCGATAAGCCCAGTGAAAAAGTCCTAGTTGAAGCCTTTGTCAAGAATCTCTTGCCCGCATACCGGATCCATCTCCGGTACGCCATCATACCTAGCTTCGCGGCCCTAACCGAAATGGGAACAAGAATCGAGGATGATCTAAGCATGGAAAGCCTCACTAAGGCCTCCACTAAAGGATACCAAGGGGCCAGCTCATCAACAAGCAAGCCCACATCCACCACTGCCACTCGTAGCATTTTTGACGAGGTAAATATACTTGATAACCCGTCCAAGAAGAATACGCCACCCCGAGTATTCACCGACATAGGTACTACCTATGCGAATGCCTTAGAAAGGCTTTCATCAAAAGGCCTCATCGCCCCGATAGGCCCAACACCTGACCCTCCAGTTGAGCGTCGCTCCAAATTCTACGATGCTCAAGCCTACTGCAAATACCATCAGGGTAAGGGACACGATACCGAGAAATGCTGGAAACTGAAGCATCTTATCCAGGATCTCATTGAAAGCGGGAAAATCCCTTTACCCGGAGGTAAGCCCAACAATAAGGACAATCCGTTGGCCACTCACGCTATCTTCCTCGGAGAGGTTATAGACTGCTCACACCTCATTTCCCCGTTTACCCCACAAATCAACGGGATCTGGTGTGACGATGAAGACGACGTCTATCTCGCTAAGGGAGAAGTAGTCCCTATCACATCCGAGGAGATCCAGAAGGTTAAGTCCAAAGCCTTAATCAGCAGTCAAGCCCTCATCATCGCCGAACCACCGCCCAAAACGGAGGATGTCCCGGAAGAGCCGCCAACTACTGAAAAGGCTCTCGTAAAGCAGCTGAGCAAGACTCGAGTTGACCTCTTTATATGGCAACTCCTAGTTAGCTCTCAGGAACATCGAGAGGCACTCACTAAGGCCCTCGATCAAGTCAAGATCGATTCTATGGCTACTCCAGCTGAAATGGTAGCCACGGTTCTGCCCCACCTAAAGGGGAAAGCAAAAGAAGAAGGCCCGCTCATCACCTTCTCCAATGCTGATCTACCATCATTTGGGCCAGCCCACAACATGGCTCTCTACATCACGGTAGTCTGCCGTGGAAAATATCTGCCCATGACCCTTATTGACGACGGGTCCGTAGTCAACGTCCTTCCCTTAAGGACCGCCAAAGCCCTCGGTATCACCGAGGCCGACTACATTCCTACAACCCAAACTATCCAGGCTTTCGACGGTAGTCCAAAGTCCGTAGCCGGGGCCGTAAGACTCACTATCATAACAGGCCGAATAGAGAAAGAGCTGGAGTTTCAAGTGATTGACTTGACCTCTTCCTTTGACCTTCTTTTAGGAAGACCCTGGATCCACTCGACCAGGGTTGTGTCCTCTACTCTGCATCGGAAGATCAAGCTACCTTTGCACGATACCGTCATCACTCTAGAAGCCACACCTATGACTGTGGCCAACTGCAACACATCGGGCCGCACCGATCTTTGGGGGTTCGACTTCATAGTGGCCATCGAAGAAGAATACCTTTTCCGACCCTACTTTACTGTTAGCATGGACCGGATGTTACAAAATCTGGGCTTTTTACCAGGGGTCACATCAAGGCCCGATCTCCCTGCAGGAAAAATCCTTGAAGTCCTTGACAACGGGAGAGTTCAAACCGGTCTGGGCTACACCCTGACCCCGGGAAATATGGGCCAAACTGGAACCGGTAAAGTCATTTTCGTCACGCCGGTGTTCGAGTCCGTCCAAACAGGCCTATATCAGCCTCCAACCACACGCATTGGGACCCACTTGGCCCAGGTTTGCAACTACATACCCGACGACATCTTCGCCCTTGTCCAGTCCGAAGATGCTAAGAATATTGAGCCCGCGCTGGGGCTACTTTTCGGGGAAGAGCTCGCGACCCCAACACCGAAAGAGGAGCTAGTCAGCCTCATTCTCCGCAGCCGCACCTTTGATCCATCCAAACTGATCTCGGATGTTGAATCCGGGACAGGTAAGAGAGCCTGGAGAAAGACTGTCAAGTGGACTGACAGTCAAGGAAGGACTTTCAAGCTGATCACAGGGGAAGGAGAAATGCCAGAATCTGAGTCTGAGTCTGAGTCAGAGTCCGAGTCAGAGTCTGAGATCGAGTCTAGTAAGTCCGGTGCTAGGGTCAGTCCTGTAACTCCCCCTCCCCCTTTAGCTTTTCCTGGTGCTTCGGGGTCTGTCCCGGGCACCCTACCTATCCCGCCACTGACTAGCGATCAGATGGCAGCTCTTTTCGAGCTTTTCTCTCAATTTATGAATAATAACAACCGTTCTGCTTACGACTTGTCTCATTTTCAAAAATTCCTAAATTTTCAAAATATTCTGTGCAATGACATTGAGAAACCCGACGAACAGGTATCCTTACCTCCATATCTGATCGAGCAACTAGAGCAGAGGGAATCCCGCAATCCGGTAATCCAAGAAACCGAATCTATCAACGTGGGAACAACCTTAGAACCTCAGATGCTTAAGATAGGGTTATCTCTAGATCCCGGGGAGAAACAACAATTCATTGATCTCCTTCAAGAGTTCAAAGACGTCTTCGCATGGTCCTACAAGGACATGCCAGGGATAGACCGCGAAATAGCCGAGCACCATATACCGATCAAGGAAGGGTTCAAACCGGTTAAGCAGAAACTCCGACGCATGAGGCCCGAATGGTCCCTCAAAGTCAAAGAGGAAGTCGACAAGCAATTCAAGGCTGGGTTCATACGAGTCTCCGAGTATCCAGATTGGGTTGCAAACATCGTACCGGTCCCTAAAAAAGACGGTAAAGTGCGTGTCTGCATGGACTTTCGGGATCTTAACAAGGCGAGCCCGAAAGACGATTTCCCGTTGCCACACATCGATATACTGGTGGACAACACCGCTGATCATGCCCTTCTATCATTCATGGACGGGTATGCCGGGTACAATCAAATAAAAATGGCAGAGGAAGATATGGATAAGACCACCTTCATTACACCTTGGGGTACTTATTGCTATACCGTCATGCCATTTGGTCTCATTAATGCCGGGGCCACCTATCAACGAACTGCCACAACTTTATTACATGATATGATGCATAAGGAAGTGGAAGTTTACGTAGACGATATGATCGTCAAATCCAAGGACAGGGACGATCACATCACCGCCCTGAGAAGATTTTTCACCCGATTACGCAAATACAACATGAGACTAAACCCTCAGAAATGCAGTTTCGGGGTAACCTCTGGCAAATTACTGGGTCACATCGTCAGCCAACGCGGTATCGAAGTCGATCCAGCTAAGATCAAGGCCATCATCGAGATGCAGCCTCCTAAGACCGAAAAGGAGATAAGAGGTTTTCTCGGAAAAGTCCAATACATCAGTAGGTTCATTTCAAAACTAACCATGGTGTGTGAACCGATCTTCAAGAAGCTGAAAATAGGGGAACGGTTACTATGGGACGACAAGTGTCAAGCAGCCTTTGACAGAATCAAGGAAATCTTGTCTTCACCGCCGGTCCTGATGCCACCTCAGCACGGTTTACCTTTGTCGTTGTACCTAACCACGACAGAGACAGCCATGGGGGCTATGTTAGCTCAAATGGTCAACTCCGAAGAACAAGCAATATACTACATCAGCAAAAAGTTTTTTGGGTACGAGTGTAAGTACACCATGCTCGAAAAGACGTGTTTAGCACTGGTCTGGGCCACTAAAAAGCTCCGACATTACATGCTTAGCTATGAGGTACAAGTACTGTCGAGGATGGATCCGATCAAATATCTTTTCGAAAAGCCCATTCTCAACGGCAGAATATCAAGATGGACCCTGATGTTGGCAGAATTCGATCAAAAGTTCGTACCATTGAAAGCCATCAAGAGACGAGTAGTAGCCGAATTTCTCGCTGACAGTCTCTTAACCGAAGAAGGACACACCGACACTTGGTCCTTCCCGGATGAAGATATTTTCCATACTGACACCGAGACATGGGATTTATACTTCGATGGGGCATCCAACTTCCGAGGGTTTGGGGTCGGAATCCACTTAATCTCGCCAAGAGGGGAACATACTCTTGTATCTATCAAATTGGACTTTGACGTCACCAATAACGCCGCTGAGTATGAAGCATGCATCCACGGGCTACAAGCCGCCGCCGATTTAGGGGTCACAAACCTCCGAGTACACGGCGACTCATCACTGGTCATTAACCAAGAACTCAAATGGAAAACCCGAAATGCCAATCTCGTGGCCTACCAGGCACGAGTGAGGGATCTCGAGAAACAATTCCAAAAGGTAGAATACATATACCTACCTCGGGAAGAAAATCAGTTCGCAGACGCACTTTCAAAACTGGCATCCTTACTAAATATTCCCGATCATATGACCAGCATGCCGATTTGCGTCGAAAGGCGATCCGAGCCAGCATATATCCATGTCATCGAGGATATCGAGATACCCGATCCCGAGCCATGGTATAAGGCGATCCAGACATATTTGACAACCGGGGAGTATCCACCCGGGACCGACAATCGAGCCAAAAAGGCCTTGCGTAGGTTAGCAACCCAGTTCGTCCGTACTGACGACGGTCAACTTTACAAAAAGACACCACAGGGGGCTCTCCTTTTATGTGTCGACAAGGGTAATGCTGAAAAGGTCATGGCCGAAGTAGATGACGGCGAGTGTGGTCCTCACATGAACGCTCAGATGCTAGTCCGGAAGATCATGAGACTTGGATATTACTGGAACAGCATGGAAACCGATTGCCAACTATATGTCAGACACTGCCATAATTGCCAGATTTTCGCTAATGTACAGCACATGCCACCATCCCTGCTGTATACCATGACGTCACCCTGGCCATTTTCAACATGGGGAATCGATATAATCGGAAAGATAAACCCCTCGGGAACCGGAGGACACTGTTTCATTTTGGTAGGAATCGACTATTTCACCAAATGGGTCGAAGCGGAATCCTACCGTATTCTCAACGCCAGCCACGTTGCCAAATTTATCCAAAACAAGATAATATGCCGATATGGGATCCCTCATGAATTCATCAGTGACCACGGGACCCACTTTCAGGCCGAAACGGCAGCCTTGTTAGCCAAATACAAGATCCAAAGACATACGTCTTCACCCTACCGACCCCAAACCAATGGAGCGGTAGAAGCAGCTAACAAAACCATTGTCACCATACTCAAAAAGATGGCTGACAATTATCGGGACTGGCCCGATAAGATACCATTTGCCCTTTGGGGATATCGAACCTCGATTCGTATTGCGACCGGGGCAACACCGTATTTCCTTACATACGGGATGGAAGCGGTCCAACCTGTCTAGCTGGAGGTACCGTCACTCAGAATCCTACTCGAAAGTCAAGTACCGGAAGCCGATTGGGTTCGAGCACGATATGACTCGTTAGTACTTCTAGACGAACGACGATCTCGGGCCCTCAATAACATACAGATCTACCAGAAAAGAATCCAACGGGCTTTCAACAAAAGGGTAAGGCCCAGGAATATCAAAGAAGGAGATCTAGTTCTCAAGTCCGTACGAGCTTTATTACCAGTAGACCCAAGGGGAAAATTCAAACATAACTGGGCTGGACCTTATTTGGTAAAGAAGATTCTATCGGGCGGAGCGGTAATGCTAACAGATCTGGACGGGAATGAGTTTGTCAACCCAACTAACCTGGACCAGCTGAAACGTTATTACCCTTAAACCCGTTTCTCTCAATGTCATTTGCAAAAGTTTACTAAGAACATCTTTTCAAAATAAACTTATAAAGACAAGTCAAAAGTTAGAATTACTTATTCTACTGTTATAAACATCATGAACCAATAGTCTTGGTGTATTTCAAAATTGCAATTTAAAGTTTGAACTACGTTTGGTTTGATTCCGCTATTTGTGGATACGTAGGCAGCCCCTCAAAAGGGCACAACCACTGCAATCGAAAAAATGGGAACGGTTTAATAAACTTCCTTTATTTATTTCAAAAAAATTCAATTACAAAAAAATCTAAAAAAAAAACACACAAATAGTACTAATATTTAAATAATAAAAAATCCAAGGCATTTTTCCCTTTCCCTTGTCCTTAGTCTCTTTTTCGGCCCACCGACGTCGACGTGGAGGTGAACGCTCCCGAATCACCAAGGGAATCTCCTTAACCCGGGCTCGTTTCTTCGAACTGGATTCCCCGGTCACCTCGGTCGGTCCTAGCCGGATCCGTGCCCTCTCGGGTAGCCGCTCCCGCGGCCCAAGCCTGTCTCGGACCGCTAGCTTAGGTCCGAGCCTTCTCTCTAAGTCACTAGCACCGGTCTCTTTAACTCGAGTCTTAGTCTTAGTCTTCAAAGAACCATCTGTTATCCTTCACCGATTCTCTACGGGCTAAGTCAAAAGCCTCATCGGTTTTTAAAGCTTCGCGGGCCTCTTTGGATTCTTCAGAAGCCCATTTAAGATATGATTCAGAAACCCAAGCGGTCTGACAAGGGCGAGGTATAGTCCACATGACCCGGGTAAACCAGCGTTGTAACCACGTGTCACACATAGCGTCCGTCAATTGGACCGAAACGCTAATAATTGCTTCAGTTTCGGGAATCTGCTGAAATGAACCAAATTGCCTTAGAAGACGATCCGGGTAAATATGAACAGTCCAGTCCAAGGACAAAATCACCAGGTAACGGGCTTTATCTCTTTTAGCTAGGCCCGTCATCTTTGAGAGGAACCACCAGATCACGTTCCACCTAATCAAGGGCCCGCCATGGAATTTTAACTCCTCATCCTAGTACTTCCGATTTATATGATGATTGGAGCTGATTCGTCGAGACCGTGAGCCTATCTGACAGCTTCGATATCTGGATATGCTCGTCGGGGGCTCTATAATTGACAAGCGCTCGGATAACCAAATCTGCAAAATTTTTCAAAAAGTCAAAAACTTTCGAAAAATCAAAAAAAAAAAATTCCGAAATTTTTTTTTTTAAAATATTAAAAAAAAAAATTTCGAAAAATTTAAAAATTTCGAAAATTCGGAAATTCGAAAAAAAATAAAAAAAAAATTTCGGAAATTTTTTTTTTAAAAAAAAAAAATCAGAAAAATTTTCGAAGAAAAGAAAAAAAAAAAAGGGTCAAATACCTGCAGAAGACGAATGCCGCCCGTTAATTGCTGATCTGGATCAAGTCTCCTTGCATCAAGGCCCATGATGATCTCCCCAGTTATCAGCCAGGCTGGGCTATAACCTGCCTCCATTTGATCCACTATGCTAATTAGCCTGATCTCGCCTAAACATGAGTCAGCATCCATCCGACCTTCGAAAGCGTATCGATGCAGCATACAGAAGGCAAAGGCCCTACGCCTGTGGATAGGAGAAATTCTGGGACCATTGGGATCCATAAATTTATCAGCCAAGTCAAACAGGGAAACGGAATTTCCCTTCACCATACGGGAAGTCTCAGCATGAGACAACCCAAGGAAGTCCCTCAGCCTCCTCCTTGGATCAGGGTAAAAAGGAGGAATAGCAGGATGAGCATTGGGGCACCAACCCCCTACAGCAGCAATCTCTTCGGGAAGGGGACATATTTCTCCCCGGGGAAAGGCGAAAACATGATGGGTAGTATCCCAAAAGGTCAAGCAAGCATCCAGAAAATGGGTATCCACCTTAAGTCGCTGAAGCGGGAACAAAGCTACAATTCCCATCTGAGTTAACTGGACCTTATCTCCATCTCGAAAATCTTGGGCCCACGCGTGAAGCATCGCAGTCAGATGTTCGATACCCATGGCAGAAGGTTTTCTTTTATCTAAAAAGTCTAAAGGGATTTTTAAGATGAGAAGGAAATATTTCAGGTTGGAATATGAGAAGATTAAGGACAAGAACTCTCTATTTATAATAGAGAAATCCCCTCTCCTAGTCACCCCTGGAATAGGGATTTTTGCGATATTCCCTACTTCACTTAGGCATACAGGCCTAATCAGGATTATTAGGAATCCGTGTCAGAATCTGATCAGGAATCAAGTCATCCCAAACATTCCTTTTCTTCCAATTTTTTTTCAAAAAAAATTTTTCCGCCATTTTTTTCAAAAAATTTTTTCGTTTTTTTTTTAAAAAAAAGAAAATCGGCCAAAAGTCATTTTTCTCCCCCAGCACGAGTCGATGTTTTATCTGTATGTTGCATGCAAAATAGACAGGTATCCCATGACTCCTGGAGAATTCTCAAAGTTCTCAGTGAAAATTCAAGCAACATTTTCGCTGAGGAATCGGATGTATCAGTAAGTTGTACATCCGCAGCTTCTAATAGGAGCTCCCGCGCAATTGGAGGATGGAAATTGTCTGCAACCAGACAAATCCAAGACTTTTTTAGAAAGTCCCCGCGCCGTTATCGACGTCTATCCAGGTATGATTTCTATCCTATGGCTGGCAAGCCCTTCACGCAAGTCTAATAGACTCTAAACGACCCGATCGGAAGTCTGCCAGGTCTTAATCCGCGTTTGGCCTGGTAGCTACTCTGACTTTCGCCTTGTCCAAGCCTCAGTCAGAGTGGGGGCTCTGTAGACACCCACATTTTGGCCCAATGATGATAGGACGCAAACGTGCTTTAATGGGCTCGGATATGGGCTCGAAATCATGGACATTTGGTTTAGGTTTATTAGGGAGTACAAATCTCACAAAATGGACCTCAAATCCAGGCCCAATGGGTCGTTTCGAGTCAAATGAGACTAATTTGGGTCGATTCCGACACCGGGGGTAAAACCGTCTTTTAGCGACCGAGTCAAACCCGGTCAAAGATATTTTTTTCCCGAGTCACACGAGCTGGCCGTGACACTACATGGCTGATTCGGACTCAAACACCAAAAAAATCAGCTTCGAATAATATTAAACAAATCCGTTTAAGGATAGAATTCGATCTCAAGTAGGAATTCTATCCGGAAACCGAATCAGACATCGACCGAGCATCGAAATACTCGGCCGAGATACCCCAGGACAGCCGAAATACCTCCCCACCAGCCGAGACTTTTGGCTTCTTCACCAAGAAACGAGAAGTTTAATCCCTTACGAACTCTCGTATTTCCTATCCAAACTGGTGTTTTTGTCACACAAACAAGACCACCTCGATTCCTATAAATAGGCCCTTATATCCGACACAAAAAGGGGACAGTTTTAACATAATTTTTCAGCAACTCATACAGCAAAAATAATCTCGAAATCCACATCCGAAGGAATCCCGAAATAGTGTCCAAAAACCGACGAATCCGTCCGTCACCCGGCCGAACCCACGCCTCACACACACACACAAAAACGCTCCAAAAACCGACACCTTAACTCACCCGCATCATCTCGACGCTCCCGTGCCTAAGCCACCGTCCGACGAGCCTCATACCGAGAAACTAAAGCATGTAGGTTGAGGGTGTAAATCAAACCCGATTCTTCTTCTTTCTCTCTCTCTCTCTCACGTTTTTCTCCTCTCTTTTCGTTTTTTTTTTTTTATCGATCGTTTCGCATTATTAATATGGGTCGTTTGCCGCATCATATTTTTATTTATTTTTGACGATAAAAACTTTTTTTTTCGTAACGTTCTTAAAATACGATACCGATTCTCTAACCAAATATCGTACCTATAAGAACTAAATTAAATCGATTTTTGTTGATGCTAATAAAATCATTACTTTTTTTTAACAAAATTCGATGATTTTTAATGCGGAGAAAATTAACATTTTTTTTTCGTTCAAAATTTTTTCAATTTTCGTTCAAAAAACGAGTTTTTCAAAACTTTTTATAAAATCATTCCGACTATTCGATATCGATTTCATAATCGAATATCGAATACGACGAATATCGAAAATATAAATCGAGTATAAATTAATCCATATTTGTACGCGATTTATAAAGAATTAACGGTTTTCGACAAAATAAAAAAAAAACCGGATAGACCGCCACACGAGTCGCGCGCCATCCAGGCGGCTCGCGCGGCGACCTGATTCGGCCGAGTCCCTTTTTCTTCGTTTCTTCGCTTTTCTATTTTTAATTCTTTTCGAACCTTATATTAAAATGCGACTTTCGCGACATATTTTAATAAATACTTTTTTTCGACCTCGGTCAACATGTCATCAAATCACGTGTCATCAAATCTTTTCTAAAATCATGCATATTATTTATTTACATCTTTATCCGATTTATTCGTCGTTACTAACTCGTTTTCTCGTGTTTGTAGCTTTTTTTTTGTTTTTATCGTTTTATTAGACTAAAACGAACTCACATGCTAAAATAACTTTGACGTTATTAGTTTAAACATGCATTAAACGACTTAGCAACCCATTTTATGTTTCTCACATGCTTAGGAAAATAATGTTTGCATATCATTCAACCGTCGAACTAACCCGTGTACACCAAAAACGAACGATATCTTAGTAAAGGCCGCTAAGTGCGGGCGGGGTTGGGTGTTCTTAGTGAACTTCCCAAACGTACCCTCACCCCTTACTCAGAACCGTGGTTTCCGGATGTCCGAAACCATTGGCAACGAGAGTCATTCAATATACGATTAACCGCCCAGTCGGCATCGGTATCGATATGCAAAGGAACGAGCCCAATAAACTCTGACATCGGAAATGGGCCATATTTTGTATACGGCCCACTACGACATAGAGTGGGCTCGAACGGTTCCGAATAACCACAAAATTCGGTGGCGACTCCTACTTCGATTTAAATTTCAATTTGACCATCTCATATGGAGATTCATTCGCCTCCCCAAACCCGCGCGTGGCCGCGTCAGGGTGGACCTATGTCATGTCCACAGGTTTCAACCTCTTCTAAACCAAGATCCAAATTACACACAAGGGGTTCACAATACTTTATTGGATTCTCACAAATGGGCGACTTGATTTCATCATTCATATCCCATGACTTCACAACACTTATCACCTCACTCAACTCATCCCAAAGGTCAACATCCTCAACAATAGGCTCATAAGAAGCGGCATGAAGCTCAAGAGGAGGGCAAGCGGAGGGGATTGAAGGTTCAACAAGTATAGAGGGGGTAGACTCTTGACTTTCCTCTATTATATCGGTGTTTTCATCAATGAAACTCTTCAAATTCCCACTATCCTCACCCAATTCTTCACCAAAAATTCCTCCAAGGATTATCTCCTCTTCGCCTCTTCTTGGGTAGACGATTGAGGTTCTTCAAGGGAAATTTCGCTTCCAAAAGGAGTTTCATCGGCGGCTTCGTGATTAGGTTGCTCCCTTTGCTCAAGTGAGCACCCTTCATCTAGTTGTGACGTTCGGGATAAAAACATTACGGTTTTAACCGATAACGCATTTTAATCGAGCATCCATCGCCTCGGTTTCCCTTTGATATTGGGCCATGAATTCCTCTTGGTTCTTTTGCATTTGAATGGCCATTTCTTGTTGGCCCCTTTGCACTTGAAGAAACGATTGATATAACTCCAAGTGGGGCATTTGGTGGTCTTTGAGGTTTTGGAGTGCTACTTGGTAGTGAGGTTGAGGTGATTGGTAATATGGTGGGTTTTGGGGAAATTGGCTTCCATAAGGAGAAATATGATGAGGCAAGGTGGGTTCATGATGGTAATTTGAGTAATAACCACCACGATCACAAGGTTGATAAGCACTCACTCTATGGAAGCAGTTTCCATATCCTTGAAGCTCATACCCACGGGTTTCTTGATTACCAAATGAAGCTTGGTGGTAGCTTGGAGACATCATGGCATAGTCTCGATTCATGGAGGAATAGGAGTAGCTTGTTGTAGCTTCTATGGGTGGGGAGTTTAGATCAAACCTCATGCTATACTCGAAAATCGTGGCTCGTACCCGGTTGAGGACCTCTCAATCTAGCAACTATCCGTTAAAGCGGCTCTAAGTCGTAAAGAAGAAGATGGTCACCACCTCTAGGCACAAACTGTAGACTAAGAGCAAACGTGAGAAGTCTAGTGCTTTTTGGGCACTAGACAAGAAGGAAATAAACTTCGCACACACAAGAAGCAAAGGAACAAAAAGAAAAAAGAAAAAAAACACAAAAACAAAAGACAAAGTCAAGTAGATAGGCAAACTAGGTCTAAACTAGCACCGTCCCCGGCAACGGCGCCAAATTGATGGGGGGGATTTGCCGTGGATCCCAACCAACAAATAAAAACCAACTATTCGTAACACGTAGATAGGGCAAGTCGGGTCGAGTCCACGGGGACGGTAAGAGGTGTCTAGACTAAGGTCTACCCAAATACAAGACTAGGTCAACTAGGCTAAGCTAAACTAGAATGATAAAGGGGGATAAAGCTACGACTAAGAATAAACTAAGACTAAAGGAAACAATGACAAGAATAATGAAGAAATCTAATAAGGAAAGAATAGGGTTAGGTCGGGTTCATAAGTATGGTAGGATAGTTGGGAGATCGATGGTGCAAGGTTCACTTACTAAGGTTGGTCCGCGCTCTCGCTTCAAAGCCTATGTCCGCACTCTCGTGTCAAAGACAAAACCCGAATACTTATGCAAGATGTTACCCAATGCACAAGGATTCAACCACAAATCAATCACACAATGAGAAGAGGAAGACAAGCAAGAGAAGTATTTGCAACTACTACTCTAACAAGCAATTCAACAAACACATAGTGTGCATAACTTGTGACTAGTAACAAAGAATCCACCTTTACCCACAATCAAACCCTAATCATCCATAATCAACACTTAATCCCCCTACTAACCCCACAAAAAGTCTACTCACACATAATGAAACTAATACTAACCATAACAAGAGAAATCAACACAAACAACAACACATCCATAATGAAACTAGTAAAAACTATGAACAATGAACAAAACAATGAACAAAGATTCAAAGAATGATAAAACAAGATTAAGAGAAGGGAAAAGAGAGATTATACCATACTAGAAGATGAATGGAAGAAGGAAAACTTGCATATAAAAGAGAAAACCCAAATACATCAACCAAGGTTGTCAATCTTGGTAGAGATCTTCAAGGATTCAATTAATACAAGGATTAAATTAGGATTAAGGATTAACTAAGGACTAATCTACACTAATCTAAGCTAATCTAAGCTAAAGTAGTCTAGGGTTTAGTGGGTAATTTCTAACATCCCATAAGATTACAAGAGGGGGGGTATATATAGGGTTACAAGAACAAAGGAGAAGAAAAGAGGAAGCGCGGGCTGTAACTGCACCTTCCCGGCCGGGAAGGGTGATGATCCCGACCGGGATGGTGGTCCCGACCGAGATGGTCCTTCATCCCGGCCGGGATGGGCCATCAGTGGCCTGTCTTTGCTCTGTTTCCTTCCCGACCGGGAAGGATACTCTTTCCGCCCGGGAAGGGTCTTGTAGGCCTCAAATATGATCTCAAGAGTCCCTCCTTGCTTCTCATGGGCTTCTCATCGATTCTCGGTGCTCGGGATCGGGTTTCGAGGGCTCGGAAATGAGTCTCAAGGTCTCGGGATCGAGTCTAAGGCACCTTGTGATCGTTCCTTCTCTTCATTGGCTCCAAATGCGTCGGAAACGAGTCGGAATCGTACCAATTCTCCATGAATGGTCTTGGAAACCTAAAATGAACTAGAAGAAGCATAAGTAGCCCAGAAACCGCTCTCAAAGAGCAATTTCACAAGAGAAACCGGGACCAAACACAACAAATAGGCACTACAAACTATACTTATCAAATGTTCTTGCTCCTACACGAAGGTCACTTGCTCTTTATTGCAGGTATAATGTCTCTAATGAGACACTCCTTGATTACTAGCTAGCTTGTTGACATTATTGATTGGTTTTGTGACAAGGGTACTAGCTGTCCTATACTTTGAATTCCTTTGAGATGGAATCTATGTAATAAACGGAAAAATTCCTATTTTTCCATAAAAAACAATCTCGTCGTTAGCCGAGGAGTGTGGTTTAGCAACCACGCACATGAACATAATTTTGGATTGAAATTTTTAGATTGGACTGTTCTATGGGGTTCAATTTCAGCTTCTTGGAGGTAGTAGCTTTACGACGCCTTTGTTAGTTGAAACCATTTTTTAATATATATGCACTATGTTTGTTTGGTCTTTGAATTTAATGTCTTTGCGACTTTGCATATGTCATCGAAACGGAATTGGCTAAGGCAAAACATCAACCTATTGTGCTTGTTCTTGTCCGTCAAACTGGGTTTTAGGGCGTCTGTGTGACTCTTGATGACCTTGTCTGAGACCCACTTTGTGACCTTTGTTTGACTTACACCCATTTGTGTTGTCACCCTTCTTTTAGTTGTCCTATCTTTCAGCTTGATTATCTTGAACTTCTCCTCGTCAAATGTGACTGTCGTTGGACGACCCACTTTGCCTTCAGATTGCTTTTTACGTTGATGGGAAGACCGTCTTGTAGCTACTTTTTGGCAAAATTCCATAAGTTTTGGAATGAACAATATTGGAATAATATTGGATATAATTAATTTTGGAATGAACAAAAAAGTTTTATCGTAGGTTGAAATGATTGATTTTAATTAACATCTTATAATAACAGATTTGTATCACAAAAGATATGTCTTAAGTTTAATAATATGATTATCAATAAGTAAACTTTGCTAACCAATAATAACAATAACGGCGACAACAACATTATTTTCATAGTTATAGTACAAATTTTGAATGAAATTGATCAATTTTTTAATAAAATATATAAATCATTTTTTTTATAATTTCACCTAATGTTTGCATTTAATACTTCACATATATAATTACTTTTATATTTAAAAAAAAATTGACCATTGAGAAGAGGGTGACATGGTTTCTCCAAATCCTTTCAAAATGAAATGGTGAAATTAGATGGTTTTGTTGATAGTTTTAATAGTATATATAGATAGATTACTTTTTTTAATTTAAAAGATGAGAGCGCACCCATTGGTTTAAATACATAAAAAAAATGCCCTTGTCGACTGCCACAATGGTAGTTGTTAGCCTTAAGGATGTCAATAAGAACTTTTGGAGATAAAGTTTGAACTAAGTTCTCGTTTAAGAATCAAGCTTTTAAAATATTAAAAAAAAAATAAAATAAGAATGAGTCCCATTTAAGAACAAAATAAAAAAATCAAGTAATACAAAAGTTGAAGAAAAACTATGTACTATGAAATTCTATTGTTATTGATCAAAGGCACCTAGTACTGTTTATTAGGATTAGTTTGGTTGATTCGTAAAGTGCAAATGTATGAGAAGTAAAAATCAAGGGAAATAAACTCTTTTTCGTAATTCATGGTGTGTTCTAAAACGCATTTGGTTACCTGTGATTGTGAAACTTTAATTAATGAGAATTGCAAGTTATCGAAGGATGTTTGTAAGCAACTTCCTACATTTAGGTAAGAAATCAATTACATGGAAATTTTGATTTCCTCATTTGTGCAAATTTAAGGCAATCAAACAACTCTAGTTTTTCAAATTCATGAGAATTACTATTTTCCATGATTTGACAAGGACAACCATCGAAACCCTTAATATTAGAAATTTTGTGCCTAACCATGAAAGAAGCATTCAATAACACAAATTTTTGTTTATGACGTCTATATCCGTCATATCACTAGTACATTTAGTCCCATTGACATCGCCACAATGACATCATTTTTTTTTAAAATGATGTAAAATTTTTTATGATGGCTAATTACATCGGTTTCTTTAAAAAAGCGATGTAAATTTAATACAAGTTTTTTTACATCGATTATTTACATTAGTTTTGAAAAAACGATGTAATGCCTTCTCATTGACATCGGTTAATCGAGAACTGATTTATTCATAACGGATGCATTACATCGGCTACAACACAGCTGATGTAAATGTGCTCTCATTCACATCAGTTGAACGATAACCGATGTAATTATAAATGATGTAATTGCGCCCTCAATATTGGCATCGGTATTGACTAAACTGATGTAAATATTATTCTCGTTATCATAAACATGTCAAACCCCGATAATGTTATTGTAATTCTTGATTTTACGATAAATATATTATTCTTAAATTTTAAAAGCAGTTAAATCAAAAAAAATATCAAGCCATGTTAATTTAATATATATTTTATATTATAAAAAAGTTGTACGATAATTAAAAGAAATATAAGCACTAACTAAAGGAAGTGTACGCAAAATTATTAAACTTTAGATGTTAGTAATTATCGATATTGGGCTTGTGCACTGATGTAAAACTGTAACACCTCGAATTTTCTAAAGTAATTTCGTATTATATTCTTATCTTGTTTACATTTTAACTCGTAATTCTTAAATTAATTCTAAAACGAATTTATGTTTTTGTCACTTCGAATTCCTAAAATCCTACGGAGTATATATTTGTCTTGAATAGTGAGTTTTATGCTTAAGTATTTATTTTCAATTAGTCACGTAATTTCAATTAAATTATTTTTTATATGTAGTTTTTAAATTTATTCTCGAATAGTTATTTTTAGCTCGACGCTCATTTTAATTTAAGTTTCATCAAAATATTTGTTATTATTCGTTGAAAAATCTTTTTATTAAACTTTAGTCAAATAATTACTACTTTTTCCCATATTTGACACACTTGAGGAGCGCAACTATTTTCTTCTCCTGGGCATTAAGCTTCACCTCGAACCCCTTTAGAGGACAGGACTTGTGATACTCCTCGTCTGTTTCCATGCGGGTGCGAATCGTATTTCGGAAACGACGAGGGATTGACCAACCCCCCTCACGACGAATGTAGCGAAAGTTGTTCTTCCAATTCTTAACACTTGATAGTACCGGTCCAACTGGAGAATGGCCCTTCATTCGGCCCAGAGACCACTAGCCGGAGGGACCTTCCATGATCATGCTCATCGTAAGGCCCATCATGAACCTTAGAGCGTTAATGGAAGGCTCATACCCCTCAAACAAACATACCCAGGCATAGGCCACCAGGGTCCGAACTTACACAGCCATCAAGTGAGCAATGACAACGTTCATGGGCGTAAAAACCTCCTCGAAAAAGGGGTGCGGGGGAAGCGTAGCCCGTACGTACTCCAGACACTTATGATCACCGCTATGCATTCCTTCGACGGGTAGCAGACAGTGTCTTTCTCCGCGGGCACGACGATCGAATACCCTGCACCAAGATCGTAAAGTTAGCGATCTCCTCCACGGCGTTATCAATCAGAATCTCTTCGCGTGTTATCGCATCGATATACTGATGAAGGGGGATCTTGAATTTAACCTTGTCAAGGCGAAGGGAGCTCTCAGCCACTGCCCCCTCGAAGGACCAACCATGGAGACCGATGCAGCCTCGAGGATCTCTAAACTCGAATCCGAAACATCATAGGGGGCAGGGTCAGGAGAGCTCGTTCTTCCACCTTCATCCAAGCCCAGACGCACCGAAATCGCCGCAGAAGTGGATGTGTGAGCCACAGTAACCACCATGGCCCGCGGAAGTCAACGAGTGAGGGAAACAAGTCTCTTCCCCGTAGCTACCTTACGAGGTGCCAGGAGAGGGGGCGCGGAATGACAGCTATTTTTGGCGAAACTAGGACATCTTTCCAATTTTCTCTCGTATCGGAAGAAAGAAAAGAAAAAAAGGAGGCGGAGAAAAGGAGCAAGAAAATAAAGGGAGATCAAAGTTTCTAACCTATTAAAGGCTCCAGAAACCGCTCAGAAAGGATACTGGGACAACGAAGACGGACTAACACTCCGAAGATAGGGAAGAGTAGAGAAAAGGGTGAATATTGGTAAGGTGTTTGCAGAAAGCGAGGGGGAAATTTCTGTGAAAGGGAGTATATATAAGGAAAGAAGGCAAAAAGCCCATCACTGCCTAAGCATCCCTAAAACTCCATACACGTGTCGCTTACTGAACAACCTACCCATCACATCCCATTGTATCGAAATTCAAAAAGAATGAGCTGAAGAGGTAAGATAGTGTGGACATGACATAGGTCCACCCCGAAGCGGTCACGCGCGGGTTTGGGGAGGCGAATGAATCTCCATATGAGATGAGTCGAATTGAAATTTAAATCGAAGTGGAGTCGCCACCGAACTTTGTGGGAGTTCGGGCCCGTTCGAACCCACTCTATATCTTAGTGGGCCATGCACAAAGTATGGCCCATTCGGATGTCAGAGTTTATTGCGCTCGTCCCTTTGCATTTGATACCGGTACCGACATTATCGGATACCGTGTATTGAATGACTCTCGTGCGCCAATGGTTTCGGACATCCGGAAACCGAGGTTCTGAATAAGGGGTGAGGGTACGTGTTGGGAAGTTCACAAAGAACACCCAACCTCGCCCGCACATTAACGGCCTCTACTAAGATATCGTTTGACTCTCGAATACGCGCGTTAGTAATACGATGAAATGATATGCAAACAACGTTTTATCTAAACATGCGAAAAATTGAATGGGTTGCTATGTCGATTTAATGCATCTAATATTAACGTCAAAGTTATATTTATCATGCGAGGTTCATTTTAGTACAATAAAATAAACAACGAAATAAAATCGACAAAGATGGAAACAAACATGTTAGTAACGGTATAACGATAATAACGGTTTGTAGAAAATATAGAATGCTATAGGATAATATAAACATGATGCATGATTTTGGAAAATCGATAATTTTGCTAAGTCGTGTAAAAATATGGTGTGATTTATACTCGACTTTAAAATTTCGATGCTCGTCATATTCGATATTTGATTATGGAATCAATATCAAATATTAGGAGCGAGTTTAGAAAAGATGTTATAAGTCGTTTTAAAATTGAACTAAAAAAAATCCTTTTGTGTCGCAATTTCCAGGCAATCGCGCGACTTGTATGAACTTCGCGCGACTTGCACAGGCGCGCGACTCGCATAAGATCCGCGCGACTCGCATGACATCCACGCCACTCGCATGACACCCGCGCCACTCGCATGGAGGGCTGTTTTGGCTTTTTTTGATTAATTTCGTTAGATTTGACATTCGACTACGGAGTCGGTATCGCATCCTTGGAATGATGATTTTTATTGAATCGGGCAGAAATATTGGATGATTTATGCTCGATTCGGATTTGGATACTCGTCGCATCCGATATTTGATTATTGAATCGATATCGAATATTTAGAGCGAAATCTAGAAAATATATTTGTAAGTCGTTTTAAACCAACTAAAACGAAATAAATTGTCTCCGCGTTTTATAGTGTCGGAATTAATTCTTGCGAACTATGATCACTATTTTTAGCATCAAGGACTTCGTATTAGTTAGATTCATTGACTAGTTCGTTTAGATGCGATATCCAATTATTGAATTGGTATCAAATCTAAAGAACGACTCTTTGCAACTACTTGAATAAAATAAAAAAAAGACTTGATTGGATTCCCTCGGCATCCCGACATCGTAATAAATCCTTACGGATTGTGTGATGTCGGATCCGCGTCAAAGGGTTTCGACTCAAAAAAATATGTAAGTTGAAATCGATATATGCGGTATTGATGATGATGATGCAACAAAATAAAAGAAGTGATTTTGTTGACGTTTGACTCGCTTCAATAATCAAGCGTTCGGGGTGTCGGGATAAGCGACCGGCAACGTCGGGTGAAAACCCTTTTATATTCGGATTTCCTTATCCCGTCATCCTTTGCGCTCGACACAAATCAACGATTATTTTAATGTCTTGATATTTATAATACTAACGATATTAGAACGCGACAATAACGATAAGATAAAAAAATAAAAAAACGATGACGACAACGATGGACGACGGACGACGGACGACGAGACGAAGGGGAGAAAGATAGAAGAAGAGAGAAGAACAGGATTTTGCACCCTCAACCTACATGTTTCTTAGTCTCGGATAGAACTCGTTAGTTGTGGCTTTAGCACGGGAGTATCGAGGTTGATGTAAGTTGAGTTATGGTGGTTTAGGGTTTGTAAATTGCTAGGGTTTTAGGTCGAAGATGATGAGAAGATTAGGGTTGTAGAGGGTTGACTAAGGTTGTAAAAGGATGTGAAAAAAGTTAGGGTTTTAATTGCATGCAAGAGGGTGTATATATAGGCAATTGCTCCCCCTCCTTGTCTAGGGTTACTCGATCAGGTGCCCTAATGGACTCGATCGAGTGGCCCACCTGAAAGAGGACTGCGGGCCTCTTCTCGGAAATGGCTTTGACCCGGTTTTAACCCGGTCGCTAAAAGACGGTTTTATTTCCGGTGTCGGTTTTGACTCAAATTAGTCTTATTTGATTGGAAATGACCCGCTGGGCCTGAATTTGAGGTCAGTTTTGCGAGATTTGTACTCCGTAAAAAGCCCAAGCCGAAAACTAATGGTTTCGAGCCCATATCCGAGCGCGTAGAAACACGTTTGCGTCCGATCATCATCGGGTGTTTTTTGGAAACTGCTATAGACACCTAGCAGCCAAATGTGGGTGTCTACAGATAGCGTAATGCATCATCTAAAGAAGCACAAAAAAAGAGAAATTAAAAACCAAACATATTCCATTGATAAAACGACCCCTCAGGGTCGGAGTAAAAAACGACCACATGGGTCGGATGGAAACATTACATACTTAAGCAAAAGAAAAAACCAAGTCACACCCTTGACTTTGCTCAGCCGAAGAGGAGTCTCAATCCTCTACCCCACTGCTCCCTTTATCGGAGTCGGGGAGAGAATGCACCCTAGGACTGTCAGGACCTTCACCGTCAAATCCCCAGTCCCTGTCATATGAGATATTCATAGGCTCAAACAACCTCTCCTCATCACTCCCAGTCTCCTCGTCCTTGTCCTCGACCTCGCCAGCCTCGCCATCCTCATCATCATCAACCTCCTCCTCCTCGTTGCCTCAGGCGTCGTCAAGCTCGGTGATCTCCAGGACCCGACGATAGTCAGGGTCGTCCCTCATCTCCTGGAAAATAACCAGAAGCTCATTAACATCAACATGAGAAAGTTCGGCTGGGGGAGAGCGGGAGGGGGGGGGGGGGAGCGGCAAGGACTCCACCGGTCACCCTCACTCTGAGGTGTGTCAGGGGTGGAAGGAGATGACCCAAAACTCGGAATGTTAGGGTCGGCATTTTCTGGTCTCAACTAGAAAAACACCGATGACACACCTTGTAGTCAACCCCTAGGTCTGAGTACAGGGGTCGGGCCTTGGTATCACGAAGAAAGAAGGTTTCCTAGGATGGCGGATGACCACGGAAAAATCATTGCAGCCTGGGGCAAAGCATGACAGGCGAGCTATCAGCTTGCACCTGTCAAGAATTCTCCGGACCAGATGAGGGTATTGGAACTTAAGATGATAGCGAACATACCTCGCAACCTCTACATTAACACCCCTCTTAAAAATTCGATCAACCACCCAAGTCATAGCTACTAGAAGGAAGGGATGCAAAGACGTGAAATTATCTCAAGGAAGTTGGAAAGCGTTTGCGCAGCAGCGCGGTCCTCCTTTTATACCCAAGCAAAGGGAGTTCGGGGCTTTAAATTGTCCAACCCGTCTCTAGATCTGATGCCACGCCTCACGGCGATGCATATCTCCAAGGTATTTTCTGAACGAGCACACCAAAAGTCTAAGGCGACGACTTTGTAAACCAGCAAAGCATTCAATGAGAAGAGTCGATGGGGCAACCCACACTGTGCAATAGCCCAGATTTATTGACACCGCTTACTACCAACCGAATGTCGACAGCTGACAGGAGACTTGCTCCTCCTAACTGTCGAGGGGCAATTGATGGGGTCGGTAATCCATCAATTGTTATCCACCGACCCCAGGCCCGGATCAACTTCACTTGGGGGGAGGTCGCAGAGCCTTCAAGGCTGGCGCCGAGGCCTCAGACCGGACTCTTCTGGCCGACCCTTAGGGGCCTACCAATAGAGAACTCAGAAATCCTAGGCTCGTCCTCAAGGTCCGGCCTACGGTCGGACCAGCCGACCCCTAGCCCGTCCTAGCCAGAGACGTCCGAAGACCCTCGTTCATCTTGACCCCGAGAGTATACTCTGAGGTAGGTCCTCAGACCCTCGCCTAAGGTAGGCGACATGTCATTTTCACGTCCACTCCCTCGATCTCTCTTGGGAAACCTACAAATACTCTTTAATGTTAACTCATTAAGGGGTAATGAATTTTCTCTCACTAGATTCTCTCTTTAAAAAAACGCCACCTTATTCCTCACGAATAAGGTCCATCAAGTGCACAAGGGACTGACTTAAGCATCGGAGAGGGTGAATACCTCCGAGGCCCTGTTTGCTGTTTGTGCAGGCAAGGCTGATCCGCTCCTCCAAAGACGTCCACAAAATAGAGAGGGAAGAAAGTGAATGCTTGGATAAATCCAAGATCTAAGCTCGATAGACTGAAGATCTAGACCCGATTTAGATCCGATTGTTTTGTACCGAAACAATTAGAAATCTGCATTTTTATTTGACGGAGAATGTACTAAGTATTATTCGGTAATATACAATAAGTACGGAGTGTATTTTAGTAATGAGTAAACTGAAATATATAACTAAATAATAGAAATATATAATAGAATAGGAATATATCTCTAGAATTGTCAAATCTAAAAAAAAAATCATGCTATATAATAGGAATATAAAATATACAATAAATAAATAAATAAAAATCTGCATTTTTATTTGAACGAAGAATGTACTAAGTATTTATTCGAAATAAAAACATGTACTCCGTAATTATATACTCACTATCGAATTTATTATTGGTAATTATAGGTGTTTCATCTATTAAAAGTAATGATAAACTAAATTTACCGCGTATTTACGCGGGTGCTATACGAGTAGTGTATCATAAGAAATTGATTATTAAACTCATAATTAACTTACTTAGAACAATCATGTTATAAAATCTTCCATAATTAACCCTTAGCATGTGTTCATTGGACACATTTTAGAAAATTCTTTCTTTACTTTACAACATTTTTTTAGACAAAAACTCTCCCATTAACGATTAACATTCAGTCATGTATTCCACATTTTCTTTTAGTAGAAGTACATGATTCGTGGTCTTCGATTTTTTTATAAGTCAACCATTTTTTCTCTACTTTTATTTTTCCTATCCATATTATTTTGTTTTATTTTCACAAAAACAACATGAAATATCTAAAAGAGGAGAGGGAATACACAAAACTTTATTTAAGGTGATATAGCAATCCATAAAACGGATCAAGTCAAATAGATGTACAAAAAAATGTGTAAAAATGAATCAGAAACTTGTCGGATCATATTGAAGTAGATAATTTATTTAACCGATTTTAATATTCCAATGAATATGATAAATCACCAGGTCCGGATGGTTACTCTAGTAAATTATTTAAGGATGCTTGGCACATCATAGGAGAAGAGGTAACAGGTGTTATTTCTGATTTCTTTGCTTTTGGCCAGATGCTCAAGCAACTCAATACTACAGCTGTAACTCTAATTCCTAAGACTGAGAGGCGAACAACAGTAGTTATGCAATTTAGACCAATAGCATGTTATAATGTGGTATACAAGGCTATCTCAAAGATCCTTTGTTCAAGTCATTCATTTGTGCTACCTGACATCATATCCCCAGTACAAGGAGGGTTCATAAAGGGAAGGAGTATTATTGAGAATATCCTAATATGTCAGGACATAATCAGGCTGTATAGTAGAAGAAGTGGATCTTCCAGATGCATGTTCAAAATAGACCTCCAGAAGGCGTATGATACAGTTGAGTGGGCTTTCCTGGATCAGGTGCTAATCCACCTCAATTTACCCAAGCATTTCAGGAATATGATAATGCAGTGTGTCACTACAGCTACTTATGATTAAGGGAGTAATTACTCCGGTAAGAGGAGTCTGAGACAAGGAGACCCTCTATCTCCACTTCTTTTTACCATTTGTATGGACTATCTAACAAGGCTTCTGAGATACACTACAAAGATAAAGCTTTTCAATTTTCATCCTCTTTGCAAATCTGTGAAGCTTTCTAGTCTAATGTTTGTTGATGATCTCTTATTATTTTCAAAAAGGGATGTTAAATCTATGATAATGCTATTGAGAACCTTCTCTACTTTCTCTGAGGCTTCTGGTTGAAGAATGAGTAAAGGAAAATTTAATGTGTACTTCAATGGGGTGGTTGCTTCTCTTAAAACTAACATCATTCAGGTGTCTGGATGCACAGAGGGCTCCCTTCCTTTCAGATATCTGGGTGTACCTATAAAGCCTTCTAAACTGACCATATTAGATTGTCAGCCCCTTGTAAACAAAGTAGTAGAGAGAATAAGAAGATTGGGAGCAAGGAAATTATCATACGTAGGAAGATTAGTACTCATCAAGAGTGTTATGTCCACCCTTCATAACTATTGGGCAACCATTTTTGTTCTGCCTGCCGCTGTAATGAAACAAATTGATAGTATCTACAAGAATTATCTCTGGGATGGAGGAGTGGATTATCACAGAGCTCCCTTAGTATCTTGGGAAAAGATTTGCAAGCCTTATAATGAAGGGGGACTCAATTTAAGTCAGACTGCAATTTGGAATAAAGCAACCATTGGTAAAATAGCCTTGTGGATAGCAAGTAATCAAAACAGGTCATGGGTTCAGTGGATTCATTAGGTGTACTTATAAGGAAGAAGATGAGAGGAGTATCAACTTAATCCCAATTCTAGCTGGACCTGGAGGAAGATTTGCCATATAAGAGACATCTTACAGCCAACATATGATGCTAATGAACTTGTTGTACATGGGGCTAACTGCTATACAATAGCAAGAGCATATCACTGGCTCAAGAAGAAAGGGGAGAAGGTGGGCTGGTGTTTCATGGTTTGGAACAGGTGGACTATCCCCAACCAAAGGCTACTGGCTTGGATGATACAGCAGCAAGGCCTCAATCTAAAAGAGAGACTGCACAGATTAAGGGTGACTGTGGATGACAAGTGTGTTATTTGTGTTGCAGCTACTGAAACTAGGCAACGTCTGTTTCAGAACTGTGAGTACAGCAGAAGAATTCGTCGAGCAGTAATACAGAAACTCAACTGGAAGTCAAAATTGGAGATTCACAATGACTGGAGGCAGAAAATGAAGGGGACTAAGATGCAGAGAGCTATAAAGAATGGTTTGATAAATGTCATATGCTATCATAAATGGAACCAAAGGAATAAAGGTAGAGTTGAAGACCAAATTATTCGACCAGAAAAATTAGCTACAATTATTGTCAGAGATGTCATGGATTATTGCAAGAGTAGATGTAATCAAAAGTTTAGTGAATCAATTAAGTAATTCCCGATTGGGAGATTCCAAAAAAAAAAAAAAAAAAAAAAAAAAAAAAAAAAAAAGTTTAGTGATAAGAATTTTAACTTTGTCACGAGGCTGGTGAGGCAAACCTTGTAAATGATGATGTAAATTCATTTATCAATATACTTCCCATTTACAATATAAAAAAAGAAAAGTACGATGAGTGGGTGATTATTTAGCAGTATTACCCGGTGCAGTAAACGATGGTATCTGCAGTAGAGCTGACCGTTTGCGGGCTTGGGCTGGACATGGGCCGGGCCTAACCTATAAAAATGTGTCCGACGGGCTTTTTTCTAATGCCCGTGCCCGCTATGGCGGGCCTACTATAACTGCTAGTACCCGTCCAATATACCTTAGCGGGCCAACCCGCGGGCTTGCGGGCTTTAAATATACAAGAATATTTGATATTGAAATTAATTACTGAAAAATCAAAAAACAAAAGGTATAAAAACATCGTGATTATTGATTTTGCAAAAATAAAATTAATAACTTAAGACTTAAGATCATTTTCATAACTATCAAAATACTAAATAAACATCATACTATTTGTGTTGGAATTGAAAATTGTTGGAGTGAGGAGATTGAGTTTGGGAATTAGAAAATTGGAATAACCGGGAAGTCTGATAATCAAGGATCCAAGGGTGAGTTTTGTGCCTTTTGTGATATTCAATGAACCGATTAGTCTTTTCAACGTGGGTACATACTATTTTCAACACAATATTCTTCATTTTATTTTTTAATTAATTTTTTCTTTTGGTTTTGGTAGGTTAAATAAAAATTAGAGTGTACGTAGCGGGCCTAGCGGGTTGTCCATGGACAATTTTATTTAGCCCAAGCCCGTCCATTAATTTTAGCGGGCCTGATTTTCTTGCCGTGCCCACTTATTTTTAAATTTCTTGTGACCAAACCCGCTAGCGAAGTGGACCAAACGGGACGGGCCGAACGGGTTGGCCCGCATTTGGCCAGCTCTAATCTGCAGTGACGCAAGAGCCGTCAACGAAGAAAATGCGACCGTCTTCTTGAATGTAGTCAATCTAAAGTGCAATCAATGATAATTTGTGAAAATTAGCATCTGGAAAAAACGGAATCAGCAGGTCAGTGAGTCAATAAATAAATCAATCAAAATCCATTATGGTGTGTTTGGGAACTCGGATTTGGATTTAAAATCCGGATTTGAAATATTTTAGGCGTTTGGCAATCTTGGGATTTGGATTTGAAATTGAGAACAAATCCAACCTAGTTGAAATTTGGCTATCCCAAATTCCTAGGGTATGGGTAGTCATTTCAATTCCGTCAATTATCGTTTTTTTATTTTTGCGCATAATCTTGTTAAAGTACTTTTTTTTGTTTTTTTTTTATTTTTGAAAATTTACGCTTTTCTGATGAAAATTTTTCAAAAATAAAAATAAAAATTGGTGACCGTGACTCGACTCCACCCGCCCGAATTCCAATTCCAAGGGTACCCAAACACCATTTTGGATTTGGATTTGGATTTGAAATCTAGAATTTCAAATACAAGAATTTAAATCATGAAATTTAAATCAATTCCGAGTATCCAAACGCAACCTTAATCAACTTTCTTACGTAGAATTCAAGGTCAAAAAGTAGTCAAGTTACTCTTGTCTCTAGATAAGTCAATTACTCCACCATCACCTTTCTTCTCTAATACATGATCCAAAGTACGGAGTACTACCGAGCATACTATCGAGTAATTGAGTAATGATAATAAGGTGACAAACATATTTAATATTGACTCCGTTTCTAAAAGATTTTCCAATTTTTCTATTATATATGAGGAATAATTTAATGAAACGGGACAATCTTATTAGGACGGAGATACTAGAATATTAATATACTGAGTAATGATTTGGGTCTCAAGTCTTAACCATAACTTTAAGGTTTTTGGTTGAGTTATTCCATCGAATTTTCAAATGAAAACTCAATGCATGTAATATACTACTGTATCGAGTAATTTTGGTTGTGCACTAACCACTAGTCCGACCTCAATCAAAAGTTTTGGTTGGATTGGTTCATGTAATAATATACTACTCCTCAGTCACGATGAAATTTTCGCCTTTACTTTTGACACAAAGATCAAGGAAGGGAGACTGGTCCAATGATAAGGTGACCTGTGGAGTTAAATTAACGAGAATGATCAAATTATATATAAAAAATATTCATAAAATAGAAAGACATAAAATCATTGAGGCACCCTAATATGGAATGGACAAAGAATTTATGAGGACTGTGGACATGACGAAGGTCCACCCCGACGCGGCGAAGCGCGGGTTTGGGTAGGCGAATGAATCTCGTGGTAAGATTGTTTTCGGGTTCGAAATTTAAGTCAAAATGGAGTCGCCACCGAATTTTGTGGTTATTCGGAACCATACGAGCCCACTGTATGTCGTTATGGGCTATACACAAAGTAAGCCCACTCCGATTTCAGAGTTTATGGGGCTCATCCCTTTGCATTGCTATATCGATACCGTTTACACCGGCTTTCGTATATAGAATGACTCTCGTGTGCCAAGGGTTTCGGAAATCCGGAAACCAAAGGTTCTGAGTAAGGGGTGAGGGTACGTGTTGGGAAGCCCACTAAGGACACCCAACTCCGCCCGCACATGGCGGCCTCTACTAAGACACCGTTTGTGTTCGTGTACGCGCGCTAGTAAATTGATTAAATGATATGCAAACAGCGTTTTAGCTAAGCATGTGAATTTTGTGTTAACTACGTCATTTAATGCATCTTATTATTCGTCGAAATGATTTAGCATGCGAGGTTCGTTTATAAGGCGTAAAAGCAAGTAAATAAACAAAGCTCGAAAGTAAATAAAAAAGTAACGTACAAGTTACACGGGCGGAAATACAACCCGGAATTCACAATACAACGTTACGTAAAAATAATGAACGATATAAAGAAAGCAATATAATGATAGAAACGGACCCGTATGTAAACTAGACCGCGAAAATATGTAGATGGACTAACCCCGATTAAGTACACATTATGTCGTGTACTAAACGAAGGACGGAAATATGAGACTGTGGCATATTGCTAGCCCGATATCATATCCCGTAGTCTTGTCCCGACTTATCACGTCAAATGGTGGTCAAATTCGTTCTACGTGTCGTGATGTGCATGGTTTTGAAAATAGGATAGTCACGTGATAGTCTTTGCACGTGATGACTAAAGTCGATAAAAAGGTCGGGGCTTGAATTGTGGGTCAAACCCCTCGGTTTTGTGAGTTACAGGACCCACTCGACCGAGTTGTGGTGTGACTCGGTCGAGTGCACGTTTAACGTGGCTACTGACCACTTTTTGGGGTGCTACTCGATCGAGTGGCCCATGGCACTCGATCGAGTGCCCCGTGTACGAAGCATGGCTCGTTCGTTTTTATGACTTAAAATCGATGAACGGCCAAACCAAATACAAATATTGCACAATTTGTATTTAATTCGCCCTCCGGTACTATAATCGTGTATGAACGATTATAACACCGTCACCGGAGTTTTAGGAAAACGTTTACGTTAGATTAGGAAAATTTGAATTGGTGACGAAATGTATCCCTCTACGTCACGACATCGGAACTAACCCTTTCGGGTTACGTGATGTCGTTTTTCGTGTCAACGGGTTTCGTACCAATTATGGAAAAGGAATTAAATCCGTTCAACTACGACCGATCACGATCACATCACGCCCTTGAGTACATTGGGGCGGGGCTCCTCGAAAGGGCTCCACCTCCGTCGTTGCTCGTAAAGGGATTAGACGGACCTAAAGTGATCATCGTAGTCCAACGTTTTAAAACCGATTTTTGATACTAGTTTACGTATACACGGTATTATTAATGTTAATGACGATAAAATAATACAATAACGAAAATATAAAAGGTACAAAAATGCTAGTGTTAGTGTTACTATGATTACAAAGATGATGCAAAAATACGATAAATAAAGCGAAAATGAGACTAGATAAAAGAGATTAAGACGGGGTTTAGGACACCCTCAACATACATGCTTAGTAAGGACCTCGGAAATGGACTCGTAACAGCGGCACGGGCTCGGGAGTATCGAGGATGTATGCGAGTTATGGTGTGTATGGATGCTTGTGTGTATGTGTCGGTTTATCGAGGGACGAGAGCTTGGTTTTTGTGTGTTTCTGGCTTAGGATTTCTAAGGCTTGTAAGGTGATGAAGTAGGGTTGAAGTAGGGTAAAAATGTGGCTGAAATTGTAGGGTAAAAGTGCTCGAAAAAGTCCTGAAATCCATGGGGGGTGAAGCGGTATTTATAGACTTCACCCCTCGACATAGGGGCACTCGATCGAGTGGCCCTAGTGTACTCGATCGAGTGCCTTCACAAATGGGCCAAACCCGGGTTCAAAAGGCTCCACTCGATCGAGTGGGGTCAATCCACTCGATCGAGTGGGTCAAACGGGTGAGACAATTAAGGGAAGAATTGATTTTGTTTGTTGCGATTGATTTTTGAATTTTATTCTTTGCGCCAACTGAACTTGGCTGTTTTATGAGACGGTTTCGTCTTTGACTGGGTTTTGACCCGGTCGCCAAAAGACGGGAATTATCTTTGGTGTCAGTTTTGGCCCAAATTAGTCTTATTTGACTCGGAATGACCCACTGGGCCTGAATTTGAGGTCTGTTTTGTGAGATTTTTACTCCGCTAAAAGTCCATGTCGGATATTATGAATTCCGAGCCCAAATCCGAGTATACCAAGTCACATTTGCGTCCGATCATCATCGGGTGTTTTTCGGAGACTACCATAGACACGTGGCAGTCAAAATGCGGGTGTCTACAGAGCCCCCACTCTGACTGAGGCTTGGACAAGGCGAAAGTCAGAGTAGCTACCAAGCCCGCTAAGACCTGGTAGACTTCCGGTCGGGTCACTTATAGTCCAGTGGACTCGCGTGAAGGGCTCGCCAGCCATAAGCAGAGGGTCATACCTGTCCTGATGACGATAGCTTCGCGGGGAGTCAGACTTGTAGTATAAGTCCTGGGCATGCCTATACGTGGGCCCATCCCGTACCATTTTGGGGAAAATGCCGCCTTGGGCATTCCGCTGGGGAAATATATGAGTTGTACGGGCTTGCTTCTGAAGCCTTGAGTCGCACTTGAGCTGATGATGATGCTCCGTGGGGAGTAAAGCCTGCCTCTTTTGGGGAGTAGGTGTACCCGTATGCCGACACGTCGCACCTTGGACGTAGCATACCGGGGACATCTGACTCTGTTGGGGAAATTAAATAGTTTCGCGGGGACTTGCTTCTGAAGTCTGGGGTGTACCTGTATGCTGACACATAACAACTTGTATGTAACACATAGGCAGAACATTGACTCGTGCTGGGGAGAAAAAGATTGAATTTTTTTTTTGAAAGGAAAATTTTTTTAACGCGAAGAAATTTTTTAAAAAAAAATTCTTTTAGAAACTCTTAGGAAAGCTCGGGATAGCTTGATCCCTATTCTGGGTTCTAGTTTGAAATCAGGCCTGCGTGCGCATAGGGCCCAGCTTGCTGAGGAGGCAGGGTAGTTAATTTTTCAGTTAGGTTTTCCCATTATAAATATGAGAATCCCTGCTTCAACTTTTTACATCCCAACTCAAACTCTTCTTTCCCTTCTCAAAATCTTTTAGACTTTTAAGAAAGTTAGAAATTTCTGTCATGGGTACCGACCACTTGACTGCTATGCTGCTTGCTTGGTCCCAGTACTTTCGGGACGAAGAAAAGGTCCGGCTGACTCAGATGGGGATAGTCAATTTATTCCCTTTTCAGCGTCTCATAGTTGACTCGCATTTTCTGGACGCCTGTCTGTCGTTTTGGGACACCACCCATCACGTATTTGCGTTCCCACGGGGCGAGATGTGTCCTTTGCCCGAGGAGATTGCGGCCAT
The DNA here is from genome assembly GCA_958450325.1 of Agrostemma githago. Classification (NCBI taxonomy): domain Eukaryota; kingdom Viridiplantae; phylum Streptophyta; class Magnoliopsida; order Caryophyllales; family Caryophyllaceae; genus Agrostemma; species Agrostemma githago. The sequence goes on along the minus strand of OY288245.1, from coordinate 52,207,391 downwards.
AGGCGGCTGGGGTCTTGCTGTTCAGCCCGCTATTCCCCCGTTCTACCCGGATCCGAGGAGGCGTTTGAGGGAATTCTTGGATTTGTCTCATGCTGAGACAAACCGAATGGTGCAGGGAGATAACGTTTCCCTATTTGATTTGGCCGATAAGTTCATGAACCCTCGAGATGTAAGGGCCACCCCTGCTCATAGGCGTAGGGCATTCGCCTTTTGCATGCTGCACTGCTATGTCTTCGAAGGGTTGATGGAACTTGACTCATGCATGGGTCAAATTAGGCTGATCGGAGTGGTTGACCAGATGGAGACTGGTCATAGCCCTGCTTGGCTAGCCACTGGGGAGATCATCATGGGTCTGGATGCTAGACGGCTTGACCCGACCCGACGGTTGATGGGGAGTACCCGTTTCCTGCAGGTATACCTCTCGTTTTTTTTTTTTTTTTTTTTTTGTTTACGTTTCACGCGAATTTCCTGATTTTCGTAAGTCACTCGATCGAGTGACATTCATGCCGGGCTACTGCCTGTTTTTGACAGGCTTACTCGATCGAGTCAGCTGCTGTACTCGATCGAGTTGGCTGTAGCGGACCACTCAATGGCTTACGAAGCTTGTGTATACTTTTCAGATATGGTTGTCGGAACGGCTGTCAATCATAGAGACTCCCCCGAGCATTCCCAATTATCGGAGTAGCCAAATTAGCTCAAGGAGGCGAAAGATAAGCTCGTACCATCAAATAACCCAAGCTTACTGGGATGAAGAGCTGGTATTCCACGGAGGTCCCTTGATCAGGTGGTCCGTCGCTTGGTGGTTCCTTTCGAAATTGACCGGACTGGCTAAGAGAGACCAAGCCCGGTATCTGACGATCCTGTCCTTAGGCTGGACAGTTCACATTTATCCGGACTGTCTCCTAAGGCAGTTCGGTTTGTCTCAGCGCATCTCTGAGACTGAAGCCATCATCAGCGTCTCGCTCCAATTGATGGACGCTATGTGCGACACCTGGTTGCAGAGATGGTTCACTCGTCCTACATGGACTATACCCAGTCCTTGCCAATCCGCTTGGGTGTCACGGGCTTATCAAAAATGGACTTCTGAGGAGTCCGAGGAAGCTCGAAAGGCCCTGAAGCTTGAGGAGGCCTTGAATTTGTTCATCGCGAGTCGGCGAAGGACAACAGGGACTTTTTCACCGGGGAATATATTCCTGAGGCTACAATCCGGGGAGAATCGGGTCTTAAGTCACAAACTAAGACTCGATCTAAGGAAGTCGGTTCTAGCAGTACTCGATGGCAGACCGACTTGGAACGACGACTTGGGCCGAGGTTGGCGGTCCGGGACCGACTTGGTCCGCGTGACCGGCTCCCTGAGCCCGTGAGGGCCCGACTTGGGCCTATTGATATGACAGAGGAGTCGGGCTCAAACAATCGAGCCCGAGCTAGAGAAGTTCCCGTGGTGATTCGGGAACGCTCCCCTCCGCGTCGTCGCCAGTGGACGGCTAAGGAGGCCAAGGACAAGGGGAAGGGCAAGATGCCCTGAATGCCGAGTCCTTTAGCTTTATTATTATTTAAGTATTATTATTATTTGTTGTGTGCCCTTTTTTTGTATATTTTTTGAATTCCTGCATTTTTATAATTTTCCGAGTTTATCGGGATTTTTTTTTTGAATTAATAAAAGAAGTTTATTATTAAAACCGCTCCTGTCTTTTCTTGATTGCTTGGTTGTACCCTTTTGAGGGGTTGCCTACGTATCCGCGATTAGCAGAATCAAACCAAACGTAGTTCAGGCATAGGAAATTTGCAATCTCGAATTACACCAAGACTATTAGTTCAAGATGTTTATGACAGTAGAATAAATAATTCTAGCTAATTGACTTGCTTTTTGTAAAAAAATGATTTTGATAAAATTTGCTAATGACATTGAGAAATGGCTAAGGGTAGTAACGCTTCAGCTGGTCCAGGTTGGTTGGATTGACAAACTCGTTCCCGTCCAGGTCCGTCAGCATCACTGCTCCCCCCAATAGGATCTTCTTCACCAAATATGGACCAACCCAATTGGGTTTGAATTTTCCCCTTGGGTCGACTGGTAGTAGAGCTCGAACAGACTTAAGGACTAGATCGCCCTCCTTAATGTTCCTGGGCCTTACCCTTTTGTTGAAGGCCCGCTGGATCCTCTTCTGGTAGATTTGGATATTATTGAGGGCCCGAGACCGTCGTTCGTCTAGTAGAACCAACGAGTCATATCGTGCTCGAACCCAGTCAGCTTCGGGTACTTGGCTTTCTAGCAGAATTCGGAGGGACGGTACCTCCAGTTCGACTGGTTGGACTGCCTCCATCCCGTAGGTTAGGTAATATGGTGTCTCCCCGGTTGCGGTGCGGATTGACGTTCGATATCCCCATAGGGCAAAAGGTATTTTGTCTGGCCAGTCTCGGTAATTATCAGCCATCTTTTTGAGTATGGTGACAATTATTTTATTAGCCGCCTCTACTGCTCCATTTGTTTGGGGACGGTAAGGCGAGGAAGTATGCCTTTGAATTTTATATTTCGTCAGCAGGGCCGCAGTCTCGGCTTGAAAATGAGTCCCGTGATCACTGATAAATTCGGACGGAATCCCATACCGGCATATTATCTTGTTTTGGATAAACTTGGCTACATGCTTGGCGTTGAGAATGCGATATGATTCAGCTTCGACCCATTTGGTGAAATAGTCGATAGCTACCAAAATAAAGCAATGCCCATCGGTACCCGAGGGATTTATTTTCCCGATTATGTCGATACCCCACGTTGAGAATGGCCAGGGTGACGTCATGGTATAGAGTAGCGATGACGGCATATGTTGCACATTGCCAAAGATTTGACAGTTATGACAATGTTTGACATACGTCCGGCAATCGGCTTCCATGGTATTCCAATAATAACCGAGCCTCATGATTTTCCGGACCAGCATGTGGGCATTCATGTGTGGGCCGTTCTCACCATCATGTACTTCGGCCATAACCTTTTCAGCCTTATACTTGTTAACACAAAGGAGAAGAGCCCCATGTGCCGTCTTTTTATATAGTTGCCCGTCGTCGGTACGGATAAACTGGGCGGCTGGCCTTCGTAAGGCTTTCTTGGCTCGACCTTCCGACCCGGGAGGATATTCTCCGTTTGTCAGGTATGTTGACACAGCCTGATACCATGGTTCGGGATCAGTTACTTCAATGTCTTCTATGTCGCAAATGTATGCTGGCTCGGACCGTCTTTCGACGCAAATCGGCATACTAGTCACGTGGTCGGGAATATTCAGTAAAGACGCCAATTTTGAGAGTGCATCTGCGAACTGATTTTCTTCCCGGGGCAGATATATATACTCTACCTTTTGGAATTGTTTCTCGAGATCCCTTACTCGTGCCTGGTAGGCCACGAGATTGGCGTTCCGAGTCTTCCATTTTTGGAGTGCTTGGTTAATGACCAAGGATGAGTCACCATGTACCCGGAGATTTGTAATCCCTAGATTGGCGGCGGCTTGTAGCCCGTAAATGCATGCTTCGTACTCTGCTGCATTATTGGTAACGTCAAAGTCCAGTTTGATGGAGACGGGAGTGTGCTCCCCTTTTGGTGAAATTAGGAGGATTCCGACTCCGAACACTCGAAAATTAGATGCACCATCGAAGTATAAATCCCAAGTTTCAGTATCAGTATGGAAACTATCTTCGTCCGGGAAGGACCAGGTGTCGGTGTGTCCTTCTTCGGTTATCGGGCTATCGGCGAGAAATTCAGCTACTACTCGACCTTTAATAGCCTTTAACGGTACAAACTTTAAGTCGAACTCTGCCAGCATTAGAGTCCATCTAGAGATTCGGCCGTTGAGAACGGGCTTTTCGAAGATATATTTGATCGGGTCCATTTTGGATAGGACATGGACTTCGTAACTGAGCATATAGTGCCGGAGCTTCTTAGTGGCCCAAACTAGAGCCAAACACGTCTTTTCGAGCATGGTATATTTGCACTCATACTCTAAAAACTTCTTGCTGATGTAGTAAATGGCTCTTTCTTCGGAGTCAACTATCTGGGCCAGCATAGCCCCCATGGCTGTCTCGGTCGTCGTTAGGTATAACGACAGAGGCAAACCGGGTTGAGGTGGCATTAAGACTGGCGGAGCGGACAGAATTTCCTTGATCTTGTCGAAAGCAGTTTGGCACTTGTCATCCCATAGTACTCGTTCTCCTACTTTCAGTTTTTTGAAAATTGGTTCACACACCATGGTTAGTTTGGAAATGAACCGACTGATGTACTGGACTTTCCCGAGGAATCCCCTTATTTCTTTTTCGGTTTTAGGAGGTTGCATCTCGGCAATGGCTTTGATTTTAGCTGGGTCGACTTCGATACCTCGTTGGCTAACGATATGACCCAGTAATTTGCCTGATGTTACCCCGAAACTGCACTTTTGAGGGTTTAACCTCATGTTGTACCTGCGCAGCCGGGTGAAGAATTTTCTTAGGGCGGTGATGTGACCGTCCCGTTCTTTGGATTTGACGATCATGTCGTGTACATAAACTTCTACCTCTTTATGCATCATGTCGTGTAATAAAGTGGTAGCGGTCCTTTGATATGTGGCCCCGGCATTAATGAGACCGAAAGGCATGACGGTATAGCAGTAAGTACCCCAAGGTGTGATGAAGGTAGTCTTACTCATGTCTTCTTCCGCCATCTTGATTTGATTATACCCGGCATACCCGTCCATAAATGATAGAAGGGCATGATCGGCCGTGTTATCCACCAGTATGTCGATGTGTGGTAACGGAAAATCATCTTTCGGGCTCGCCTTGCTAGGATCCCGAAAATCTACACATACCCGCACCTTACCGTCCTTTTTAGGAACCGGCACGATGTTTGCCACCCAGTCCGGATACTTGGACACTTGTATGAAGCCGGCTTTGAATTGTTTGTCGACTTCTTCTTTTACCTTGAGAGACCACTCGAGCCTCATCCGACGAAGCTTTTGTTTGACCGGTTTGCACCCGTCTTTGATCAGTATGTGGTGCTCGGCTATTTCCCGGTCTATCCCCGGCATGTCCTTGTAGGACCATGCGAAGACATCCTTGAACTCTTGGATGAGGCTTACGAACTGTTGTTTCTCCTCGGGATCTAAGGATAACCCTATCTTAAGTGTCTGATGCTCTAAGGTTGTTCCCACATTTATGGACTCGGTTTCTTCGATCACCGTGTTTCGGGACTCACTTTGCTCTAGTTGCTCGATCAGATGCGGAGGTAAGGGTACCTGTTCGTCTGGTTTCTCAATGTCATAGCACAAAACATTTTTAAAAGCAGAATTTGAAAGAGACAAGTCGTAAGCAGAACGGTTGTTATTATTGATTGAAAATTTGGAGAACAGCTCAAAGAGAGCAGCCATCTAATCATTGGTCAGTGGCGGGATAGGTAGGGCACTCAGGACAGACCCCGAAGTGCCAGCAGCAGGAATAATAAAAGGGAGAGGGGTTACAGGAGTGACTCTAGCACCGACTTCCCTAGACTCGACCTCAGACTCTGACTCAGACTCCGACTCAGACTCGGACTCAGACTTAGGCATGTCTCCCTCTCCGGCGACCAGCTTGTAGATCCTTCCCTGACTGTCAGTCCACTTGAAAGTCTTCCTCCAGGCCCTGTTTCTCGTCTCGGAACCAACATCCGAGATCAGCTTGGTCGGGTCAAACCTGTTGCTGCGAAGAATCAGGTTGACCAGGTCTTCCTTTGAAGTTAGGGCTATGGTGTCTTCCCCAAATAGTAGCCCTAGCGCGGGCTCAGCATCTTCAGCTCCGTTGGATTGGATGAGGGCGAACACGTCCTCCGGAATGTAGTTGCAGTCTCGGGCCAAGTGGGTCCCGAGCTGCATAGCATTGGATTGGTATAAACCAACCTGGATAGCCCCGAACACTGGTGTGACAAAGTAGTCAGCCAACCGTGGGCTGTAAGAGCTCAAGTGAATACCCTTAAGGATGTTGCAGGCCTTTTCGATCCCTGCTCGGACAACATTGTCGGGAGTTATGGCATACCCGAGACCAAAGTGAGACTCTTCGTCTTTGAGAACCTCGATGATCTTCCCAGCTGGAAGATCGGGTCGAGAGGTAGCCCCCGGAAAGTACCCTAGGTTTTGGAGCATCGTGTCGATACTCGTAGTGAAGTAAGGCCTAAAGAGGTACTCTTCCTCGATCATCCCCACAAAATCGAACCCCCAGAGGTCCGTGCGTCCCGTGGCGTTACAGCTAGCCACAGTCATTGGTGTTGCCTCTAAAGTGATGACATCGTTAAGCAGAGGCATCTTGATCTTTCGGTGGAGGGTGGAGGACATCGCCTTGACCGCGTGGATCCAAGGCCTACCTAGGAGCAAGTTGAATGATGAGGTGACATCGATCACCTGGAACTCGAGCTCCTTTTCTATAGGGCCGGTTATGATGGTCAGTTTCACGGCCCCAGCTACCGACTTTGGGCTCCCATCGAAAGCTTGGATGGTCTGAGCAGTCGGGATATAGTCAGCCTCGGTAATGCCGAGGGCTTTTGCGATCCTTAAAGGAAGGACATTCACAGCGGACCCATCATCAACTAGGGTCATAGGGAGGTATTTTCCTCGGCAAACCACCGTAATGTAGAGGGCCAGATTGTGGGAGGCCCCGAATGGCGGTAAGTCGGCTTCGGAGAAAGTGATCGTCGGACCTCCTTCCTTAGCTTTGCCCTTTAGGTGGGGCAGGACCGTGGCTACCATCTCAGCAGGGATAACCAAAGAGTCAACCTTAATTTGATCGAGAGCCTTTGTAAGTGCTTCTCGATGTTCTTGAGAACTAACCAGGAGTTGCCATATAGTGAGGTCAACTCGGGCTTTCTTCAATTGCTTCGTGAGAGTCGTTTCAGCAGTCGGCTCTTCAGGGGCGACTTCCGTCCCGAATGGCTCAGTGACGGTTGTCGGGATAGGGGTGTCCCTGGAGCTAGTGGCTTGATAGGGACGACCAAAGTGGTTACTGGTTAGGACTCGGGATTTAGTCTTTCGAATCTCCTCGGCGGTGATGGGGACAGCTTCCCCTTTTGCGAGGTAGACATCATCTTCGTCGTCGAACCAGATCCCGTTCACTTGCGGGATAAATGGAGAGATAAGGTGGGAGCAATCAATAACCTCCCCGGTAAAGATGGCGTGGGAGCTGAAAGGGTTCTCCTTGTTGCTGGGCTTATCTCCGGGTAGCGGGATTTTACCGCTTTCGATCAGGTCCTGAATCAAGTGCTTCAGCTTCCAGCACTTCTCGGTATCATGCCCATTACCTTGGTGGTACTGGCAATAGGCTTGGGCATTGTAGTTCTTGGAGCGTCGCTCGACCGGAACTTCAGGAGTTGGGCCTATCGGTTGGATTAGGCCTTTTGAGGATAGCCTTTGTAAGGCATAAGTATAGGTTGTACCTATGTCGGTGAAAACCCGAGGTGGGGTGTTCTTCTTGGACGGGGCATCTAGTAGATTAACCGCGTCGAAAATGCTGCGAGTTGCAGCTTGAGGCTTGGTAGTGGAGGAAGAAGCCCCTTGGTAACCCTTAGCAGCGGCCTTAGTGAGGCCTTCCAGTCTTAAGTCATCTTCGATCCTCATACCCATTTCAGTAAGGGTGGTGAAATTGGGTATGACAACATATCGGAGGTGAACCCGGTAGGATGGGAGGAGGTTCTTGACAAAGGCCTCCACCAAAGTCTTCTCACTGGGCTTATCGACCAGTTTCACACTCTCGGCCCTCCAGCATTGAAGATATTTGGTAAAACCTTCCTTCGGTTCTTGGACCATAACCTCCAGAGATCTCATTGTGGTTTGGATCTCGGTGTTGTCAGCATAGTTCCGAGCGAACTCGGTGGCCACATCATCCCAAGTAGGGTATTTCTTCGGGTCTAGCCTGTAGTACCAGGCCCGAGGGTGCTTTTCAAGAGACGCAGCAAAGAGGTTCTTGAACATGGTAGAGTCCACCCTTTTGATGGCCATGAACTCCTTGAAGGCCCGTACATGTAGTAACGGGTCTTCAGTCCCTTCGAACATGGGCAAACCGGTGAGGTTCAGGTTTGCAGGCAGCTTGTCACTCAGTGGGTTATACTCGCGACTATTCTCCCGATGGATATTGTTACTTCCAGTCAAGTGAACTTGTTCCTCTAGTCGACGTACTGAGCTAACTAGATCAGCCAGAGACCCAATAGTCCCGGCATTTGGAGTCCTGTGCTCCACCGCAGCCAATCGAGTGACGATGGCAACTTGTCCAGCCCTCATTTCATTCAGTTGGGCGTCGATGTCGGCTTGTTTGTCGACCATGGCGTCCACAAAGGTTTTCAGATCAGCTAAAGCAGCTTCCATTCTGCGAGTGTGTCTGGTTGATGGTGGCCTGTCTGTAAGAACACCACGTAATCAGAAACCGAACCCAGTCTTGGAATCAAAGGAAAAAGTACATCCCGAGCGACCCAAAAAGAAAGGACTGAGTGGAAAAGACTCGAGAAAGACACCTAGACGGATGACTCGTGGGTGGTATGACTTCCTTAGGATTTCGGCTTTGTGGGCCTAGTCCCGTTCGAAGGAAGGTCCACGTGAGATTACTCCCCAGACTTTTGACTCGAGTGCATGGACGGACTTTCCTTTGTAGGGGTATGCCCTACGCGGGTTGGTCGTGCCTTGACAGATAAGGCGGACTCGGGAAAGGGGGGAAACTCGTGATATAAGATCGATGGAGTTTCGACGCTATAAACCCTCTACATACTATGCAAAGACCCGACACATGGATAGACGGTAGGTCCTATAATAAGGAAGGTTTATTTTAAGAAAGTTGAAAGTTTTGGAAAGATTGAGGTTTAAATGCAAAATGAACGAATTTCCGAGAGTTTTGAAAACTGAAAACGGAATTTCGAAAACCGAGATTAGAATTTTGAAAAGGAAAATTCTGAAAATCAAGGTGGTGGGGGGTGGAAATTCGAGAATTAAAACGGACAGCATGCCGACTACAGAAAAGGATATTTTGAGTCAAATCGTTGATCCTAAATTTCGGCGGCATTCCGAGTTTTGAAAATTGGATATTTTTGAAAAGGTGAGTCCCGAAATGGGCAGCATTTCGGGTTTTTCGAAATAGGGCGTTTTAGAATGACGGGTCCCGGAATGGACAGTATTCCGGGTTTTTTCGAAAGGTGGGTATTTTTGAAAAGATGCAATTTTGAAATGACGGCTTTTGAAAAATGACAAGGAAACCAAGTAGCACGTAGTCAAACAAGCATTATAACGACGCTTATGTATGCTTTACACTAAGTCTCGGTCGGTCAAAATAAGGTCTATACCAACAACGATGGCTTTCTCGTGTGATGGACGGACTCCCTAAGCCGAGTTGGTCTTAGGACATGCCGCAAAATCGAGACGAGTTCCACCATCGATGTCTTTAGCGCACCCATGTAGGAATGCACCGTGGTATAGTGGGACGTCAGTCACAAGTAACCGGCCCAGGCAAATTTGAGTTATGCATGAATCATTAAACTAATGCGCGCACACTAATCTTCGAGTCTCACCCAGGGAACCCCGATGACATGTGGTACATCAGGTATCCCCAGCGGAGTCGCCAAATTGTGGACATGACGAAGGTCCACCCCGACGCGGCGAAGCGCGGGTTTGGGTAGGCGAATGAATCTCGTGGTAAGATTGTTCTCGGGTTCGAAATTTAAGTTAAAATGGAGTCGCCACCGAATTTTGTGGTTATTCGGAACCATACGAGCCCACTCTATGTCGTTATGGGCTATACACAAAGTAAGCCCACTCCGATTTCAGAGTTTATGGGGCTCGTCCCTTTGCATTGCAATATCGATACCGTTTACACCGGCTTTCGTATATAGAATGACTCTCGTGTGCCAAGGGTTTCGGACATCCGGAAACCAAAGGTTCTGAGTAAGGGGTGAGGGTACGTGTTGGGAAGCCCACTAAGGACACCCAACCCCGCCCGCACATGGCGGCCTCTACTAAGACACCGTTTGTGTTCGTGTACGCGCGCTAATAAATTGATTAAATGATATGCAAACAGCGTTTTAGCTAAGCATGTGAATTTTGTGTTAACTACGTCATTTAATGCATCTTATTATTCGTCGAAATGATTTAGCATGCGAGGTTCGTTTATAAGGCGTAAAAGCAAGTAAATAAACAAAGCTCGAAAGTAAATAAAAAAGTAACGTAGAAGTTACACGGGCGGAAATACAACCCGGAATTCACAATACAACGTTACGTAAAAATAATGAACGATATAAAGAAAGCAATATAATGATAGAAACGGACCCGTATGTAAACTAGACCGCGAAAATATGTAGATGGACTAACCCCGATTAAGTACACATTATGTCGTGTACTAAACGAAGGACGGAAATATGAGACTGTGGCATATTGCTAGCCCGATCTCATATCCCGTAGTCTTGTCCCGACTTATCACGTCAAATGGTGGTCAAAGTCGTTCTACGTGTCGTGATGTGAATGGTTTTGAAAGTAGGATAGTCACGTGATAGTCTTTGCACGTGATGACTAAAGTCGATAAAAAGGTCGGGGCTTGAATTGTGGGTCAAACCCCTCGGTTTTGTGGGTTACAGGACCCACTCGACCGAGTTGTGGTGTGACTCGGTCGAGTGCACGTTTAACGTGGCTACTGACCACTTTTTGGGGTGCTACTCGATCGAGTGGCCCATGGCACTCGATCGAGTGCCCCCTGTACGAAGCATGGCTCGTTCGTTTTTATGACTTAAAATCGATGAACGGCCAAACCAAATAAAAATATTGCACGATTTGTATTTAATTCGGCCTCCGGTACTATAATCGTGTATGAACGATTATAACACCGTCACCGGAGTTTTAGGAAAACGTTTACGTTAGATTAGGAAATTTTAAATTGGTGACGAAATGTATCCCTCTACGTCACGACATCGGAACTAACCCTTTCGGGTTACGTGATGTCGGTTTTCGTGTCAACGGGTTTCGTACCAATTATGGAAAGGGAATTAAATCCGTTCAACTACGACCGATCACGGTCACATCACGCCCTTGAGTACATTGGGGCGGGGCTCCTCGAAAGGGCTCCACCTCCGTCGTTGCTCGTAAAGGGATTAGACGGACCTAAATTGATCATCGTAGTCCAACGTTTTAAAACCGATTTTTGATACTAGTTTACGTATACACGGTATTATTAATGTTAATGACGATAAAATAATACAAAAACGAAAATATAAAAGGTACAAAAATGCTAGTGTTAGTGTTACTATGATTACAAAGATGATGCAAAAATACGATAAATAAAGCGAAAATGAGACTAGATAAAAGAGATTAATTAAGACGGGGTTTAGGACACCCTCAACATACATGCTTAGTAAGGACCTCGGAAATGGACTCGTAACAGCGGCACGGGCTCGGGAGTATCGAGGATGTATGCGAGTTATGGTGTGTATGGATGCTTGTGTGTATGTGTCGGTTTATCGCTGGACGAGAGCTTGGTTTTTGTGTGTTTTTGGCTTAGGATTTCTAAGGCTTGTAAGGTGATGAAGTAGGGTTGAAGTAGGGTAAAAATGTGGCTGAAATTGTAGGGTAAAAGTGCTCGAAAAAGTCCTGAAATGCATGGGGGGTGAAGCGGTATTTATAGACTTCACCCCTCGACATAGGGGCACTCGATCGAGTGGCCCTAGTGCACTCGATCGAGTGCCTTCACAAATGGTCCAAACCCGGGTTCAAAAGGCTCCACTCGATCGAGTGGGGTCAATCCACTCGATCGAGTGGGTCAAACGGGTCAGACAATTAAGGGAAGAATTGATTTTGTTTGTTAAGATTGATTTTTGAATTTTATTCTTTGCGCCAACTGAACTTGGCTGTTTTATGAGATGGTTTCATCTTTGACCGGGTTTTGACCCGGTCGCCAAAAGACGGGAATTATCTTTGGTGTCGGTTTTGGCCCAAATTAGTCTTATTTGACTCGGAATGACCCACTGGGCCTGAATTTGAGGTCTGTTTTGTGAGATTTTTACTCCGCTAAAAGTCCATGTCGGATATTATGAATTCTGAGCCCAAATCCGAGTATACCAAGTCACGTTTGCGTCCGATCATCATCGGGTGTTTTTCGGAGACTACTATAGACACGTGGCAGTCAAAATGCGGGTGTCTACAAGGACGAAGGGAGTATTAGGAATACGAAGTGAATTATACGGAATAGTATTTTGATTCATTGAATATTACCGAGTATGAGTTAATTATTGGGAATTTATAACATTGTAAGGCGAATAATGGTAGTCTAATTCGATGTATTCTCGATGACAATGTACTGTATATCGCGTTAATATGATGAATGAAAGTCATCACAATTTACCTAAAAATACTTCACTTAACATGGTATCCTAGCAACTTTCTTGTGATTTAAAAAAAATGTTTATGCTACCCTACCGGTAGGCACTTATCTTACCACGCTCACCGGTAGAATTTTCATGAAAAAAGAAGAAAAAAATGGGATGGGAGGACGTGAGTTATCAATATCATCCCAGAGATCACCTTTTGCCTTGCTTTTGGATACCGTTTTGGCCTTTCAAATTTGCAGGATAATTTATGCTCTTTTCAATATTCCTTTCATCTTATTCTTCTTAATCAGAATAATCCAAAAAAAAAGAACACTTCAATCTCCCATATATGTGTAGCTAATGACCGTATGACTTTTCTAATTTTGTTATGAGTTCGATTACGGTTCTCAAAAAATCTAGAATTGACGGATAATTTACCGTTTGGAATTTGTTAAGTCCGAAAAACTCAGCATTTTTGGCAACGTAACTTCAACGAGTCCGAAAAGCTTAACGTTCTCGTTGGAAATATAGTCAAACGAGTCTATATGCCACCGTGGACAAAAAGAAGATGAACACAAAGAAGATGAAAATGAGAGTGCTGTTTTTCGTCGTCGGCATTTCAGCCACGTCGTCGGCGCTTTATACGTGATTTTACTCTTTTGCTCTTCTTTAATTATGATTAATAATATTAATTATTTTACTTAATTAATCTAATTAATATTTCCCGACTACTTTAAGATTACGGTCTCGATCATTTTTGACGGTTTTGGAGACACGTGTCTCAATAAAGCTCGGGAATTTTTATATTTTGTAAATGATTTTATTTAGGTCGATTTTGAAATTAGGTTGATAGTGTAATCTCCCCGTAGCTAGTATGTGGTTAAGTAATCAATGAATTATTCGATTTTAGTTGTTACGGTTTGACGTATTCGATTTTATACGTCTCTATCGTTGATTTCCGTACAAAAAATTATTAAAAAAAGACACGAAAAATATGCCGGACATCCAAAACTGACGTCCATGGGGCCCGCCGGGCGTCCAAAACTCACGCCCAGCGGGCCCCTTGGACGCCAAAAATTCACGTCCAACGGCAAAATTCCAGAAATTTGCAATTGTCAAGGCTCGAACCCACAACCTCTCGAACACAAATGAACATCCTTACCACTGAACCAATTAAACATTGTCAATAAACCTTACTAAAATATTATCTATATTTGATTCTAAAACCCCCTAAAATCGCCTATTAATACAATTTTAATATTATTAATAATATTAGTGTTGTTGTGGGTGAGGGAGGATATGTAATATAACATAATCCATAACATAATAAAATGACGGTTTTCAAAAAAAAAAACGTTTCATTATCGAGTTTCATTGACACGATTAAACTTTTAGTGAATGTAATTAGGGAAGAACGTTGTTGTCTTTTCACATTAAAAAATGTCGACGACCTAGTTTATAGAAAAGTCGGGTTTCTAAAAAAGTCGGGTTTCTAAAAAAGTCGGGTTTCTAGAAAAGTCAGATTTCTCTAAAGAAAAGACGCTTTTTTTTAAAGTGAGAGAAACTAAAATTAAATATGGTGAGTGGAGTTTGAGTGGATATATAATAAGGACAAGATAATAACGGAACAGTTTGAAAAACTGAAAACCGTTTTATTAACGAGTTTCATTAACATAATTTCATTTCTAAAATTATATTAAATTAGTTAACTAATGTAATTAAGGGAAGGACAAGATCGTCTTGTACATTAAAAAGCGCCGACGACTCGGAGTGGGAGCGGTTTTATATTTGGAAAGCGATTTTTTAAGGAATTGTTTAAGAGAGAGATAAAGAAGTGGGGATTTATATAGAAATTTCCTAAACATATTCCCGGGTTACATTGAGACACGTGTCTCAAAAACCGTTCAAAAGTTCAAAAAACCGTAATTTCAAATTAGTCGGGAATATAATAGTTACGTTAATTAAGAAACTTAATTAAATTCATTAATCACAATTACACAAGGATAAAAGAGTTACGTTGAGACACGTGCCTCAAAAACCGTTCAAAATTACAAAAACCGTAATTTTAATTTACTCGGAAATATTAATTAGATTAATTAAGATACTTAATTAATATCATTAATCACAATTATGGAAGGGTAAAAGAGTAAATTCACGTATAAAGCGCCGACGACGTGGCTGAAATGCCGACGACGAAATGTAGTAGTGGAAAATCAGAGATATCATTTTTTTGTCTAAATTTGTGTTGCAATCGTAACGTTCGTGATATTGCCGTTACGATTGCGGGAGAGTATTAGGAATAGGAAGTGAATTATAATATTATGGTTCATTAAATATTACTCGTATGAGTTAATTATTGGGAATTTGTAACATTGTAATGTGAATAGTCGTAGTCCAATTCAATGTATTCTTGATGACTATGATGAATGAAGTCAACACAATTTAGTCGAATACTTCTCTTAACATATACTTTACGTTATAGCTAAAGAAAAATAAGGAAGAAAAAATGAGTGATTTTTTGTTTTTTTTAATTTCTAATTTAAGTTGTATTATTATTTTGTAACTAAATTATCATTATAGTTATCGAATTAATTCCATTTTTTACTTTTTTAGTTCTCATTTTATTTTACCGTATAATTTTATTCTCGTGTATATTATACAGAGGATTTTTTTTTATAGTAACTAGTTTTTTTGCCGCGCGCAGATGGTTAGGTACGATTCGTGTATGTATTTTGATGGCACATATTGTTGTCATTGATTGTCGAATTGTTGGCATAATTCGAACTATTGTTTGAGACTTTTTTTCTTTTTGCCATACGTCAATAGTTCTTCATTTATACTTCTAAGATGAAACTATCTACTAATCTAGGAAGTACGCGTTGTAATATCATCTTGCGCAAAACAGGCTGATGTAATATAAAAAATGGCAATCTTGGTTTTTTTCCCGCCATTGCAAGCAATGTATGAAAAAGGGCCATAGTGGAAGGTACATTAAACCAAACCACAAAATTAAGTGTGTTATACAAATTCATAAAAACATATTAGCGGGTCACCTCGATATGTTTACCGCTTAGCAACGCTGAAGGTATCATATATACCCTTTGTATCTCCTTAGGCGGAAGTTCATCGAAGTTGTATGGAAAGTCCTGTAATGCATTTTGGTTGATGTGTACCATTGTTTCATGCATTATCAGGAAATGACTAAAGCATACAATCCCAAATAATACAAAATTATCTCAATAGGAATTATCATGAGCAAAATAATATTCCAAACAATGCATTATCAGGAGCATACAATAGGAAATTCTTAAAAATAATCAAATAATAGCAGAATGACAAGATTAAAGCAAAATCATGAGAAAACAATCTCAAATAATACAAAATTAGAATCGCGGATCTAGTCCTGCAAGCAAAATCATTGATTTTGCTCATGCTATTGATGGACAATTTAATTACAAAGCATGCCTAACCTCCATCTAGAATCCTAATTGATTACCCAAGTCAGCCTTACATCCAAAAAAAACCACATCTCATGATTTGCTTCATGAGTACCTTATTACTTCACACTATGAATAACAACCACCCAAATGAGTAAACAACAACCTGAAAAATCCCAAAAGGTCAACAAAAGACCAAATCTTGCAAAGCCAGAAAACAGCAGGCAACCAATGAGGGAAGTGGAATAACTACATAAACTAACTTATCATAATTGAATATGGCATTAAATATGAGTATTTAGTAAGCTGCTAATATAGTCTTGTAAGCAAACTCGTGAAGATAGCCATTACGTGTCCAGGATGCCAACATATGAGTCTGTGTTGGTAGTCGTTACGAATGCTGGAATATGTAATGCAGATAGCAGTCAAGACAACAACATATCATCTCGCTCAGCGAGAAAGTCGGTTCTTTAAATATTTCCACCTCTTTCATTCTTTGCTACCTCATATCATAATCTTCTTCTCTTTCGTCCTTAGTGCTCCTCCTCTTCATATTCCCCCTTTCCCGTTTACTAAGACCGACTTTCTTCATCCTTCACTTCCTCCACATTCTCTTCTCTTTCGTTTTCCCTTGTTCTCCTTACTTTGCTTCTCTTTCTACTCCTCATCATCATCATCATCCAAGATTCATTCTTACATATGACTTTCTTTTGTCATCTAATTCAACGAGGATTCGTCTATTCCACTAATTTCACCTCACTTGTTCATCACGTCATTTTCTCTCATTCCCGTGTATCCTTGTTCCACTAATGCTACGCCTCCTCTTGTTGCTCATTTTCCATCTACTAAGATAATTTTTTCTTCTTCTCCAACTCTCTGCTTTCTTATTCCCTTTCTCCTCCTTCCACTTCAAGAAAAAATCTCGCGGGCGACCCCGTTCTTGCGTACAAATTTTCAGTCTCTCATCATCTAAGATTCAGTCCTAAATATGATTGCTTTTGTCATGTATTTTAGCGAGCGTGTCATCCCTTGAAGTCTTTATACCCATATGATTCCTGAACCCTCTTCCCCCACGCCCCCTTCTCCTTATCACCACAGCCCTCCTCCCTAACACTCCACTTTTTATTCCTTCTTTCTCCTCTACTAAGAACAATTTTCATCCTGTTTCAAATCATGTTCTCCCTCCTCTTCTCCTCCATATCATCTAAGATTTGTTTCTAAATATAACATTTTTTTATCATTTAGTGTAGTAAGAGTGTTATCCTTCAATTCCTTCCAATCCTTCCCATTATTCACCCTATCCCTCGGCCCTCCCCTTTCCATCTCAATTAATGCTCCTCCTCTACCTGTTCCCATTCTTTATTACTAAGATTAATTTATTTCTCATCCACTTTCTTTTCTCCTTCCATTGCCCCTCATTCTTCTCTCTCTCTCTCTCTCTCTCTCTCTCTCTCTCTCTCTCTCTCTCTCTCTCTCTCCCGTAATGCTCATTTAATCCTTCCTCTTTACTACCTCCACCACATTTCTTTCTCATTCCTCTTTATTTCTCTTCTTCTCCCTTTCCTCATCACTTAAGATCACTCCTTAAATATGACACATCTTCCTTAAGCCTGTTACTCATACTTTTCCTCTTTGTGATGGCGTCAAGGAACACTTGGCCTTATTCCGGGTAATTTTTTTATCATCAAAAATATAGGTTTCACAAGTGGTTGGAAGGTTTTATGCAGTTGGTCTATACTTAAGTGAGTGTCAATTAATAGGATGGTGGTGAAGTCCTAGATGTTTGAATTAGTTTGAATTAGTAATAAGTTATAGAAGTAAAACCAATACAGCATTCAAATCAAAATCAAAAACATAATCAGTACTATCACATTTGACAGTCAAAATTCAAGTTAAAGCATTTGATTAATCAATTAGGCATAAACAGTTCTTGACGCCGCAAATTAGGGTATCGTAATCGAAGATAAACAAATGATTGAGATAGATAGGGAGAGGAGTACGAAACGTGAGGAGTAAAGAATTGAGGAGAAAACGAGAGAAAGTGGATTTGCCACTGTTCTTGGTGCCGAAAATTAGGTAAAGGGATGAGATGAAGCTTGGGAAGTTGTACTATATGCGGCAATGGTATTTGCGACATTAGCCAATTCTTCTGTGATTTGTATTTGCGACGACAAAGATGATGATGGTGGTGGTGGCGGTGGTGACACTTGTTCGAATTCCGCCATTATTGTCGGAAATTGGTGGTAATACGAGTTCGGTAGGTTTAATTCGAGTCAAAGTAGGTTTATATTGTGTCCTAGACTCTTAGGCCTCACCCTTTGTCTACGAGTTGGGTTTAATTCGAGTCAAGGTTGGTTTTAACGAATTCAATCTTATATCGAGTTGTAGTTACAAATTATTTGGATTTTGTTTATCCTAGTTGCTAAACCTTGGGTTTTAGGCTGTATATGTTTTGATTATATCATGGTTCTAATTGTTTCAAAATGACGTGACCATTATGGAAGATCATGATGTTTAGTACAGGAATAAAAGGAGCAAAATCTCAAGAAAGCTTTTGGACAAAAGATCAAGGAAAGACGGTGACATAGGATTCCAAATGTAAAGAGAATAAGGAAAATGTATGACAAGGATAGTATAACCTCGAACAAGGTTATATTAACCTCTATAAACAGCTACACACGTACCGCCAAGATTTAAAATTCAAAATATCTTTTTGATATCTCGAAAATTCTGTCTTTGAAGAAGATAGGTTAAAGAAGGAAATTATCTATCAAGAGAATAATAGTTTTCAAAATAAATTATTCTCAAAATATCTTGATCTCTCAAAGATATTAGAAAATCATTAACAAAGGAAACTTGAATATATTATCTTGATTGATTGATATTTCACCTACCATATCTTCTTTAAGTGAGAAAGCACATCAATTAAGGTGATCTTATTTCCTTTGTTAAGGAAAATGGTTCACCTATAAATACTATGCTCTTCCTCACCATCAAAGTACGACTTGTACACACATTTCTTACATTGCAAAAATCACATCACAATTTCTTTCAAAAAGCTTTTGCAATAGGTTTTGTTTTAAGTCTTGGCTATATAAACCGTGTTTAAATTGTTTACGCTTGAAAGTCATATTGTTTCATTATTCTCTCTAGAAAATTGAAGTGTATTTATAGCTAGAGAAATTTTGTAAACTTGAATAGTATAGACACACGAGCCGAGTAGTGGTTACTCAATCGAACGACATACATCGTTCACACCTTGAACGCTTCACATCGTTCAAATACCGAGGGCTTCACATCCCTCACACCGAAGGCTTAACATCCTTCATTGTCGTGGGCTTAACATCCCTCACACCGAGTGCTTAACATCACTCACACCATCATGATTAGAGTTAATCGTGATCGTCTTATTTGTAAGGTAATCCGGAGAAGGTACGCTTATAAATAAAGACACCGGTGGACGTAGGCTTTTCAATTGGGCCGAACCACGTTAAAACTGCTCGTGTTATTTACTTTACGTTTTTATTGTGTTTTGCAAACATTTTTGTACTTCTTTTTATTTAGCCATACAACTAACGCAATATTACACTATATCTTTCCTAATAAGATTTTTGTGTAATATATCGTTTAAAATTTTAAAAGTACCTAAATACTCTATTCACTCCCCTCTAGAGTATTTCCTAGTATCGCTAGACTCTACACTAGTATAGAAAATATGACTTAATATTTCAATTTTTCGTGATAATATCATGGTTAAAACTTAAACTTTCTTTAATTAGCTTATTAACGTGTGTCCGTTAGAAAAACCATTTACCATAGTAAGCTCATCTACAAAGGTAAACACGAAGTTCAAATCAGTAAGCTCACCGGTTCAACAGATTGTTCTTAAACTGTAATAATAATAACACCGGCAATTGTTCTTAAACTCCAAGTTCCCGATTCAAATAATCGACAAATATCCTTTTCGCAGATTCAGCATCTGTAGGAGGTGGTGGGCCGCTTAAGCTTGCTAGCTCTGTCAATTTTATAAACGTTCTACGCAATCTACGTAGCTCTGGTAATCCAACCGAACTTCTTACATCGATCACTGTTAATCTAAGCCCAAGTGAGATTCTATTCAACGGGCTTCCAAGTGCCTGTGATTGTGCTACGACAATGGCGCTTATCACCTCCTGTGTTGCCCGGTCCAACTCATACAGGGAGTTCCCCTGATAAGGCCGTGCATTATGTGTCGCGATTGTGGGCTGTAATACTTTGACATCCTTCGTTTTGGAGTCCACCTTTTTGGTCAACTAAGAGATCACGTCCAACATGGTAGGATCGGTTTTTTCTATCCCGTCTTTCGATGGATGAAGCTCAAACAATGGTGAATCCCATAGATTTCTACTATCAGGTTTCTCAAACCTTCTTACTAAATCTCCAAAGATGTCATAATTATAATAACAAGGTGAAGGTTCGTCCTTGTTTCTGCGTTCTTCATTCCATTTCCGACAGTCGTTTTCTTCAACGTCACAGTACATGACACAGTATCGAACTCCAGCTACACGAGCTAAACACCAGAGTTCATATCTGTACACTTTTATGTTATTCAACGAATCTACTATCACGATATTGTCTCTAGATGTAGACCTATCGACTTCAGACCTGAGCACCCCTCTCAGATTCTTCTCAGCAGGCATATTGGCATAGCTTTGGTTGCGATCAAGATGGAATAATGTTCTGTCGATTATTCTGACAGATGGGTTTGATTCTGAATCGCTTAGCGCTACAGCTAGGCATGTTGCAGTCGTTGATTTACTGCTACATGGTTGCCCACAGATCATAACCAATGCCATTTTCCGGGAGAAGAATGAATCATGTTATCGGAATTAGTCAACTAATTTAGTTCTTCAACCTCATCTGAATTTCAAACAGAAAGAATCCGTTACCAAGACAAAACCTTGACAAAAATCACAAACTTAAAAAATCGCTAAATTCTCGGAGGAAGGGAAAAATTATCTTATGATTGACGAAAAACCCCGTCAAAATCTTTCCAAATTGTTAAAGGTTCAGAAGAGATATCACAATAGTTTTTATATTATGTCAAAAGAACAGGAATTCGACTCGAACTCAGCAGGAACATGTATGTCAAAGATCTTAGCAACCGTAATCAAAAGCAACACACGTCAATAGTCTAATATTATGAGCCTACAATGTTTTTAGCTTAAATTGTCGCGGTTACTCCTCCGTTTTGTTAAATTAAAAGTATACTGCATATCTAATATGAATGATTAAGGATTAATATTTTTCCCTAAAAATTAAATTTCAATTTCTATCGTATATATAAACAAAACCCTAATCAAAATTCACAAGCCCCACCTCAGAAATCAAATTAAATCAAAGGGAAAACATTCATAACCAATAAAGATTAATACTTTCGTCAGAAATCAACAAGCAGCCAGCAAATAGAGCACAAATTAATAAACAATTAAACATATGAAACTAATTAACAAAGAACGGGGAAAGAAATACGAAACATAAACCCTAATTCGAGTAATTAGATTAGCAATACGGAGTAATTAAGAGAATGATGATGAAAAATAAAGGATACATACATGTGTGTAAACTTCAGTGAAAAATACTGCAATGGCGTTGTTACTACGAACTATGGAGTACGAAGTATCAGATGTTTATAAGTAAAAGGAAGAGGTGATTCATCTCCGTCCTTGCACCTGCACTGCGACAATAACATTGATTATTTGATTCATCATACCAGTATACATACTTGTATGTTGTATTCATGTAATCTAATTTCTTACCAAATACGAAAACACAGCAAGAGTATAATTTATACTCCATTGATGTATACACATATGATACCTCTACTACGTGATTATGAAAATTAATAGAGTATATAGTCACAACTCAAAAATTAACATCAGAATCACACTAACAGAAACTGAAGAAAAAAGGGTAAAAGATCAAGATCTAGAGCTTCACCGCGAAAGACAGCAAACTCTACTAAGCTCAAACACCAATTGACAAAGAGAAAAGAGACAGTAAGTTATTACTCTGTAGATGTGCGGAGAAGCTCGTAGACCATATCCGTCTACAATTTAAGAATGACATAAAAGGAGTTAGTACATGAAGAAGTAGCAGCGTTATAAGCATTAACTGTGATTCATAGAGACCAGTGGCGGATCTAGGATTTCCTCGGTAGGGGGCACAATATTTTTTTAACAACGACATCTATAAAAAAAACAATGCGAGTCGTGCGACCCGAAAATGATCCTAAATGACATATCCAATTTTAACTTAAATATTTATGGTCATAATCCAATTAATATAAAATTTTGATTAAATATTCTTTAATACTCCATAGCAACTGTTTTGGTAAAAATTTACCGGGTTAAGATTAAGTTGCGGGTTAAAGCGATCGAACTAGCATTATACGAATTAACGAGATGAATCGGATCTAGCAAATGAAAGCGTAACGAGAGAAAATAAAGGGACTCGAGTTTTGGTGAAGCGGAAACCCAAATGTGGGAAAAACCGCGGGGGGAGTCGGAATCCCGCCAAACTTCCACTATGAATGAGGAGAACGAAGTACGAAAGACAATACAAATATTTTGACGGTATTAGACTATGAGAGATTTTGCTAGTGTGTTTGCCTTGAATTACTTGATGTTGAAGATTCCTCGACCGTCTCTCTTGTGCCCCTCTGTTGCGCTTATAACCCCTTCTTCCTTAACCGTTGCCTTCCTTTCCTCCTAACTTTTCTCCTGCTCTGGTGGCACCACCCTAAAATTTAGGGGGTTTGGTTACTTGACTGGGTCTTAGTATTTGAGGTAGGGTATTCGCGCAGTTGGGCTGTTTCTCGGCCCACTTTAGGGTTTGGTTACTTTTCGGCCCAATGCTGCTGTTGGGTTTTACTCTGTTGACTTGTTGACTTTCTTTGTATCGACCCTCGACTTTTACGACTTTGGACTTTCCGAGCATTACTTCGTGACTTTTCCTTTTCGACTCTTTGACTTATTGACTTTGATTTTTGACTCGGAGAATTTCCACGTCATATCTGAGGGTGCGGATTTTATCCCAAACAAATGCCCCCAAATTTCCAACTAAGCTCATCTTAGGCGGGAATTTCCGTTTGCGATTTGACGTTTTTGTTCTGATGACGATTTTCATCCACAGAGTTTGTTTTTGAGTCTGTCACTTCTCGTTTCCCTAACTGACTCTTCTCCTTCCTCATGATGATTTTACTCTTCCCCCTCATTATTATTTGCGTTTCCCCATACTTCCCTCCTCTCTTTACTCTACCCACTCCTAACTCTCCTCTCATTTACTACTACCCTTCCCACTTCATTCACAACCCCAAATCCCCTTTTCAAAATTCGAATCATCCTACCTCTCCGTTCTTCGTCGCTCGCCGTCGCCGCACTTCACACTCCCGTTTTGCTCAGGTGATCTTCCGTCTTTGTTTGTTATTTTCTTTTTCTTTCATGGCGTCTAAATCGGTCCGGGGTAAATCATCGGCTATTGCCCCATCATCGCCGGCGATGGCCTTTTCTCCTTCTAACAAATTAGGCAAAACTCACTCCTGCGACTCTTTCTTTGCCGATGAGGACCCTTCCTTTGTCAGGGGGGTTTTTGGCTTCGATGAGGGGGTTGAGATTTACCTTTCCTCCTCAGGTCAGCAGGCGGACTTCGTCCTTCCTGGATGGGTCTGCATGTATGCTTACCCCTTCCTCTTGGGCCTCCGCTTTCCCTTTCCCCCACTTGTTCAGGAACTCCTAACCTATTACAAGCTAGCCCCATGCCAACTGGCTTCTCACACCTGCATGCTGCTATCCTTCTGCGTTCTAAATCGCCGCCATTAGAAGGACTTTTCGCTACTCGACATCTGTGCCGCATTCCAGGTAAGGCCCCTGGGAAATGGTCAGGTGACGATGCGCGTCAAGGATAAAAATTTCCCTGGCATAATCTTCCCTCCTAGTCCTCCTGATGCACGGTGGTTCAAGGGTTTTATCTTTATGAAGGCTGATTCTCTCTCTCCCTCCTATGATTACCTCTTTTCTCAGTGGGCGCCTGTCGCAGGTATTCATCGTATCATTAACTTTTCGGTTTCTCGCACACTTATGGTTCTTATTGGTTTCATGCTGTAGGTCTCCAGCAGCCGGAGGGAGTAACGCCGATCATCGATCTCGCTGCCAAACTCTCCGACTTAAGTTCCGAGCAGCTCTCCTTCAATAACCTGTTCGTTCCCTCTGCCGGTGGTGCCTGTTCCCCCTTTGTCGACACAATGTCTTCTGGTGAGAATTGTTGAGTAAATTCTTGCTTTGTCTTTTTCCCCTTCAGTTTTTGCTTGTGAGGTTTATGTGGTATACTCGCCCTTCTCAGGCAGTGCCAAGGCTCCCATGACCCTGGACCGGGTCAGGAGGAAGAGCATGGCTACCCGCTCTTCGTCCCGGAAGGTTTCTGGCTCTTCTCCTGCTCCTTCAACTAGTTCGAAGAGAAAACGCAGCTCCTTCCCTCCAACTCAGGCAGACTCTGCGGAGAAACTACATGTGATTCATGTGCCTGATTCTCCTCAGCCTTCTGCTCCTCATTCGGCTGGGTGCAGCTCTGATGAGATCACGATGACCTTTCCCCGGGATTTTGGGGTCATCAGGGACCTGGAGGACCTGTCTGTCCTGGACCAGTTCCTCTTTCCTGGCTCTGAGGCTGTGATGGCCAGAGATCCTCTGATTGAGACTGCGGCCCACATCGTTGCCCATGGCTTTGAGGTAATTCTGTCTTTCTGGTCCTGAGTTTGTTCCAGCTTTGAATTGCATTACTGACTGCTGCAGTACTATTCAGACTCTTCAGATGGCTATCTTTGTGAAGGCCGGCATATCGCGCCTCATAGACTTGGGGGGCCATCTCCAAGCGGATAATGCCCGTCTAATGGAGGAGGCTGTTCAAGCCAAGGAGAGGGTCATGGAGCTTGAGGAGGAGGCTAAGACGGCTAAGGAGGAGGCCACTGAGCTGAGGGGGGAGCTAGATCAAGTTAGGAGGAGGCTTGCTGAAGGGGAGAAGCAATGGGAGGAGGCTGCTACGGGGGTGAAGGCTGAGCTTGCCAAAGTCCAAGATGCCAACTTTGATCTTCAGGGGAAAGTGGCAGCTTTGCAGGAGCAAATGGTCGGTGCTCTCAGCTGGTCTGCCCTGAGCACTGAGATCCAGATGGTTGAAGCTCACGCCCAGGGGGAGCATGTGCACTGGGATTTGGCTGCTCTGAAGGAGAGGATGCAGGTGGAGTTTCCCCATGGCTTCGATCTGGAGGTGCTGGCTGATGGGGAAGGGGAAGCAGTGGAGGAGTCGGTTTCTTCCCCTCCAGCAGTTCAAGGGGCGCCTGGTCCTTTGGTGACAACTGCTGATGCTGTGGTAGTGGAGCCGCTTGCCTCTCTCCCCCCTGAGGAAAACATCTAGGCTGTTCAGCCTGTTTATCTTTTGTTATCTCTGGCCCTGTGTGGCGAAAACAAAAAATATTTTGTTAAAAAATTTGTTATGTCTTGAATTCCCATTCTGCTCAGGGGAGCAGAATGTTTGAACCTTTTTTCTGCTCAAGGGAGCAGAATCGTTTTAGACTTGTTTCTATGGTACTCATTTTGTTTACTTGTGGTGTTTGTTTTGTTTGTTTGTTTGGTTGCTGTCAGCTGTTTGTATGCATGCCTTTGTCCGTATGGTCGACCCTGATGGTTGGTGGCCTGGGGTTTAGTATGCCCACTCAGTCAGAGGTGCCACGCTTTGCGTGGGTGCTGAGTGGCGCAGGGGACTTGTAATGCCCTGGTTGTAGGCATTCAGCACAAGACGCACGCCTTTTGTGGAAGTTATACGCTCCACCAGATTAATCGTCAATTTTAAATTGAGGATAAAATGAAATCATGTGAAAAGAATTTCAACTTAGTGGTATAAAGAGAGAATAAAATGAAAACACGTAAAGGAACTTTAAAACCTAAAAAATTGTGTCTCAAAAGATACAAAAAAAAAAGAAAGGAGGTTTCAAATTTTCTGGATTTAAGAAAATGGCGAGAATCTAATTAACTCTTTTTAGTTTCATAGGAGTTAAATCAAGTTTTGAGGCACATATAAGAAAAATGAGCTAAGTTTCGAAAGATGAAGGAAATTTTGCAAACTTTATAAACATGGAGTACTTTTGAAAGGTAGAGTAGATTAAAAGAATGAGAAGTGAGTTTTGAACCTGGGTTCTGGTGGAGTCGTATCTGGCAGATTTGGATGTCCCTGCTCTAGCGACAATGGCCTCTGTTTCTGGTGATTTTTACCTAGAAAAAGTATTTTTTTAAGTGTACTATGTTCCAAGGTTTTTGGATGATCTCTCCCTCCATGGTCATAAGTTGATATGCTCCATTTCCAACTACTTTCTCCACCTGGTAGGGCCCCTCCCAGTTGTAAGCAAATTTCCCTGCTTGTTGGTTTCTGGTGTTCTGGAATACTTTTCTGAGGACAAGGTCTCCTTCCTGTAGAATCCTGACTTTAACATTCTTGTTGTAGCTTCTGGCGACAGTCTGTCTGTAGGAGGCCATTCTGATCTGAGCATCAGTTCTAAGCTCGTCTATGGTGTCTAAACTGTTTGCCATTTCCACCTGGTTTCCTTCTTCTGTTGTGCAGCCATACCTGTGGGTGGGTACCCTCACTTCTGCAGGAATGACTGCCTCAGCACCAAAGACCAAACTAAAGGGTGTCTGCCCAGTAGCTACCTTAGGTGTGGTTCTGTCAGACCACAGTACCAGGGGAAGTTCATCTGCCCATCTGCCCCCTGCTTCCTCCGGCCTTCTCTTCAGGTTGTCCATCACAATTTTGTTGCTGGATTCTGCTTGACCATTGGATTGTGGATTTCTGGGAGTAGACTTGTTGAGAGCAATGTTCCATTTGGCGCAATAGGCTTCCATTTTATTGCCAATAAATTGGGACCCATTGTCGCAGATGATCTCTGAGGGAACTCCGAACCTGCAGATAATGTTACGTTTAATAAAGGATATAACCTGCTTCTCAGTCACCTGAGGGAACGCTTCTGCTTCTATCCACTTGGAGAAGTAGTCGGTCATTGCGAGCATGAAGACTTTGTTTCCTGGTGCTCTTGGCAATTTACCTACAATATCCATTCCCCACTTCATGAAGGGCCAAGGAGAGATAATTGGGTGTAGTGGTTCTGCTGGCTGGTGATTGACTGGTGCGTGTCTTTGGCAGGCGTCGCATTTTTTAACATATTCCTTGGCGTCCCTTCGCATTGTTGGCCAATAGTAACCTTGGCGAAGTGCTTTGTTGGATAGACTCTTGCCCCCTGCATGATTTCCACATTCTCTACTGTGGAGATCATGCATTACCATCTCTGCTTGCTCCTGGCTTAGACATCTTAGGTATGGCCCAGCGGTCGATCTCTTGAATAGAACGCCATCAATGAGTGTATACCTTGACGCTTTCATTCTGAAACTTCGCGCTTCTCCTTTTTTCTGCTGGTAGAATGTCATTTTGCAGCCAGTTTTTGTAGGGTTTCCTCCAGTCAGAGATCTCCTCCTGTTCTGCTGTATTGCTATAGATCCTTGCTTCTTGAAACCATTGCAATCCTTGATCTGGTGAATCTCCTTCTGGTGTTCCCTGCTCTTGTGCGCTTCTCCGGATTGCTGGTTCCAGCACATGGACTATGGGTATGGTGGATACTTCTCCTGGTTTGAAGGTTGCCCCCAGAGTTGCTAAGGCGTCGGCTTCTACGTTCTGCTCCCTTGGGACTTGGTTAATTGAGAACTCTGCGAACCTCAAGGAGAGGTCTTTTGCTACCTCAAGGTAGGCCATCATTTTCGAGTCTTTCGCGGCATACGAACCGTTCATATGGTTGAATATCAGTTGGGAGTCACCGTACACCTCCAGCTGCTTGATTTTAAGGTCTAAGGACAACTGGAGGCCCAGGATCAAAGCTTCGTATTCTGCTTCATTGTTTGTTGTTCGGAACTCGCATCGGACTGCTTGAACTATGAGATCCCCCTAAGGTGACCTGAGTACCAGCCCTGCTCCAGATCCTCTCATGTTCGAGGCACCATCTACGTTGAGTTTCCACACCTGTTCACCCTTGTTTTCTTCCAGAAGGATGATGTCTTTCTCCGCTTGTGTCTGCAGTGTCGGGCTGAAGTCGGATATGAAATCTGCTAGGGCTTGGGACTTGATTGCTGTTCTGGGGACAAATCTCAAGTCGAAACCGCTCAAGTGCATGGACCATTTTGCCATTCTACCTGACAACTCGGGTTTTCTCATAATGGTTTTCAGTGGATAATTTGTTATTACAGATATAACGTGTGATTCAAAATAGGGACGTAGTTTATATGACGCAGTGACTAATGCAAGTACAAGTTTTTCAAGGGACGTGTACCTGGTCTCTGCAGGAAGCAGAGACTTACTGACGTAGTAGACAGGATGCTGTGCTCCATCATGCTCCCTTACCAACACTGCACTAACCGCCACCTCAGTCACTGAAAGGTATAGAAAAAGTGGTTCTCCAGGCTCCGGTTTTGATAAGAGTGGTGGAGTGCTCAAGTAGTGCTTTAGTTCTTTGAATGCTTTCTCGTGCTCCTCCGTCCAGTCAAATCTTTGGGCCTTTCTCAGGATATCATAGAATAAGCGGCACCTATCTGAGGACCGGGAGATGAACCTATTCAGGGCGGCAATCCTTCCAGTTAATCGCTGTACATCCTTCGGCTTCTGTGGACAGTTGCAGGATGGCTTTGATCTGCTCCGTGTTGGCTTCGATTCCCCTCTGGGTGACCATGTACCCCAGAAATTTTCCACAGGATACTCCGAACGTGCACTTGGAAGGATTTAGCTTCATCTTGTACTCCCTGAGGGTTTTGAAAGCGTCCTCCAGATGTGCCGTGTGCTGTGTTGCTTGTTTGGACTTAACGACCATATCATCAATGTATACCTCCATGGTTTTGCCAATTTGTTTCTTGAACATCATGTTAACCAGCCTCTGGTAGGTGGATCCTGCATTTTTCAAACCAAAGGGCATAACATTGTAACAATAGATACCTCTCTCAGATCTGAACGCAGTTTTCTCCTGGTCTGCTGGATGCATCTTGATTTGGTTATATCCACTCCATGCGTCGAGGAAAGTTAGCATCTCATGACCTGCTGTGGCGTCTACCATGGCATCTATGTGTGGCAGGGGGAATGGGTCCTTTGGGCACGCCTTGTTCAGGTCGGTGAAGTCGACGCACACTCTCCACTTGCCATTCTTCTTTGGGACTACTACCACGTTGGACAGCCACTCTGGGTATTTTACTTCTCTGATTTTTCCGACAGCCAGCAGGTTATCTACCTCCTGGTTTATGACTTGGTTCCTCTCTGGAGCGAACTTCCTCCTCTTCTGCTGGATTGGTTTGTAGCTCGGGTCCACGCTTAATCTGTGAGTTATGATATTCGGATCTATTCCTACCATATCATCATGGGACCACGCAAAACAATCCATGTTAGTTTTCAACAATTCAATAAGGTTTTGTCGGATATTACCTGTGCATTCTGAACCGATCAACACTTTCCACTCTGGGTGTTGTTTGTCTAGGTTTACTTCATCTACCTCCGCCTGAGGGGGTTCAAGGTACTCCTGCAGAGGTAGGTGAAGACTCTGTAATTGCTATGCTGGGGGACTCGCCGTCTTCTTCAGTGCCACTCTGTAGCAATCTTTGGCTTCCCTTTGGTCGCCATTGATCTTCTGCACTCCCCAGGGTGTGGGGAACTTCAAGCACTGGTGGTAGGTGGATGTGATGGCCTTCCTTTCATGTATCTATGGTGTCCCCAGGATCACGTTGTAGGTGGACGGACCGTCAATAACCAAATACCGCACCTGCTTGTTTACCACTCCAGCATAAGTGGGAATCGTAATCTCTCCAAGGGAGTATTTAGTTTCTCCACTGAATCCTATGAGGGGAACCGCCCTTTTGCTCAGGTCTTCCTCACTGAACCCCATGTTTTGCAAGGTTTCCAACATGATGAGGTTGACAGATCTTCCAGTTTCCACCAGTATCTTTCTTACAGTGCAGTTTCCTATGGAGAGCGTGATAATAAGGGCATCATGGTGGGATTCTGGAGATGGTTCCGCATCAGATTCGTCGAGGGTGACAGCGGGGAGGTCTGGACAGCTGATTCTACAGGAATGTTCTGGTTTGTCTCCTCTGGACTGGGAAGCGTGTCTTTTAGCTGCTGAATAGGTCAGACCGCTCAATTCTGACCCTCATGTGATTACGTTGACAATCCTGGTGCACAGGGGAGGGGGTGAAGGTAACACCTGGTCTGCCGCGTTCACTCTGCTGGAGCTCCTTGATATCAGGTGATCCAGATTTCCCTGGTCATAGTGATATTTTACTTCCTTCCTGAGGAGGACACATTCTTCGGTGGTATGCCCAATATCATCGTGGAATTCACATCTCTTGCTGGTGTCCCGGCGGTCATTGGTGTACTCCTGTCTTCTGGGCCATCTGACTTTGCGCCCTAACTCCTTTAGGGCCCTGAGCAGACCGGACACGTTGGTGGAGAACCCGTACTCGCTGATTTTAGGTGGGAGTCCTGGGTTCTCCTTCCAATCTTTGTCTTCGGAGATATTGTGAACATTTTTGTCGTAGGGTTTGGATCTTTTGCCTCTCCTCTATGCTGGTGCCTTCCTGGAGACGTGCTCAGATCCATAGGTAGCTCTTCTGGGGCCCGAATCTTCCTCCAGCCTGATGGCTGCTAATGCTTTGGTTTGCACATCCTCGAATGTAGCACATGGATACTTATTGAGATCTTTGTAAAGATCTAAATCTTGGAGAAGTCCTTGACGGAAGGCTTTGATGGCAGTGGCCACGTCACATCTGGGAATAGTCACTTTCTCCTTGTTGAATCTGTTGAGGAAATCTCGCGTAGATTCATCGAATCTCTGTACCACCCGGTACAGATCACTATTTTGCTTCTCCGGTTTTCTGCTGCTGGCGAATTGTTGGTTGAAGGAGTTAACCAGATCAGCAAAGGAAGCGATACTCCTGTTCGGCAGGCCAACGAACCAGTGAAGGGCTGCTCCTGAGAGGGTGGAGCCGAACCCTTTGCACATGCAAGCTTCCTTCAGAGGCCCCGTGGCGGTTATCACCATCATTTTCTGTTTGTACTGGTTGATGTGGTCCAGGGGGTCTGCAGTGCCATCATAAAGTGTCATGGCTGGTGGCACAAAGCCCTTGGGCACAGCAACGCAGGCCAGGTCGTCTGTGAAGGGTGAGTCTGCATAGCTGTCTCTGGCCGCTCTCTCCAGGGGGCGTGGCATTCCAGGAATTTTGTTGATCAACTCCCTCAGCTCCTTCAAGTCTCGGGACTGCTGATCTGCAGCGCTGTTGGTTCCTGCAAGAGGGTTAGAAGCAGGAGGGAGGAAATTGAAAGGTGTACTTCCTGTCTGATGTCCCCCAAGGTGCAGGCTGTCTGGAGGAGGCGGTGGAGGAAATGCAACTATCTCAGGTCTGGGTTGCCATTCTGGTGCTTGCTGGGATGTGGCCCCGGATGGCCAGGTTACTCTGGGGAGTGGGCTGTTGCTGACTGTCGACAGGTGGGCCGGCGCTTCTGGCTGCGATCTTTGCATCTGTTGGCTGGGGGTAGATGCCGCCCACGTCCCTCCAGAGGGTTGGTTGCTGGACAGGGGGCATACTCCTGGTGATTGCGCTGGTTGCCATCCTAGCGTCTGATGGACCGGGGTGCCTGCAAGAGATAATGCGTTAGTCTCTCGGTTTTCAGTGCTGGAGAAGAGATTATCTGAGACGCGTGATCTATCGGGTGTGGGCCCATGGGTCAGGTAGCCTAGCCCTTGCGGCGTAACGGTTTGGATGGGTGGTGATAATTCTAGATCCAGCCTGGTGACCACCTCCTGAGGAATTATCCTAGGGACTTGCCCACTGGTGGCGAATTCTCTGTGAAAGCTCGGTTCTTCTCCAGATACCATTGACAGATTTTCTGGTGACGGTTGGACTGGAGCAGGTGGCAGCCTTGATACTACTTTTATCTGAGCCCTGATATCTCGATTATCCCTCTGCAAGGTCTTTACCGCTTGCTGCAGAGTATTGATCCCCTGGAGTATCTCCATCACAGGGTCTGGGGCCGACGGAATCCTGGGGGCATCTCCAATCAACCCTCCATAGGCCGGTGTCTTGGATGGGGCACCCTCCTTACCGGCTCTGAAGGGGTTGGGCACCTTTGATGTCGGAGGCCCTTGAGGTGGTCTGGAGGTTGCCGGTGTAGGCCCTGCCGTCAGACTGACAGGGGTCGCCTGAGTGGGTGATGCAATGGGTTGACTTGCTGTCCCTGAGGATGGTGCTCCTCCGGCAGGTTGGGTGGAGGCATCTTGGCTGCTAACAGGATTTTGATCAGATCCGGACATGACGGTAGGTCGGTTTACTGTAGAATCTTGGCTAGCAAACGATCACTTTGCCCCACGGTGGGCGCCAAATTGTTTTGGTAAAAATTTACCGGGTTAAGATTAAGTTGCGGGTTAAAGCGATCAAACTAGCACTATACGAATTAACGAGATGAATCGGATCTAGCAAATGAAAGCGTAACGAGAGAAAATAAAGGGACTCGAGTTTTGGTGACGCGGAAACCCAAATGTGGGAAAAACCGCGGGGGGAGTCGGAATCCCGCCAAACTTCCACTATGAATGAGGAGAACGAAGTACGAAAGACAATACAAATATTTTGACGGTATTAGACTATGAGAGATTTTGCTAGTGTGTTTGCCTTGAATTACTTGATGTTGAAGATTCCTCGACCGTCTCTCTTGTGCCCCTCTGTTGCGCTTATAACCCCTTCTTCCTTAACCGTTGCCTTCCTTTCCTCCTAACTTTTCTCCTGCTCTGGTGGCACCACCCTAAAATTTAGGGGGTTTGGTTACTTGACTGGGTCTTAGTATTTGAGGTAGGGTATTCGCGCAGTTGGGCTGTTTCTCGGCCCACTTTAGGGTTTGGTTACTTTTCGGCCCAATGCTGCTGTTGGGTTTTACTCTATTGACTTGTTGACTTTCTTTGTATCGACCCTCGACTTTTACGACTTTGGACTTTCCGAGCATTACTTCGTGACTTTTCCTTGTCGACTCTTTGACTTATTGACTTTGATATTTGACTCGGAGAATTTCCACGTCATATCTGAGGGTGCGGATTTTATCCCAAACAGCAACCATAAAAATATTTATTTATTTCTCCAATTGTTTGAAAAATACTCCGTATATGTTTATATATATATATATATATATATATATATATATATATATATTAAATCATATTTTTATGACATGATTATCAAAATCATTACAAAATTAAATGAAACAATTACCATATCTAACAAAATATTAAATCAAATATTTGTAAAGTGTTGTTAAAATCTATGAGCAAATATTTGTAAATTGTTGTTAAAATCTATGAGAAAAAGAATGAAAGTTTTGATAAATTGTTTAATTAAAAAGTATAAGACTATTCTTTCATTGATATAATGCATCAAGTATGAGG
Organism: Agrostemma githago; assembly: GCA_958450325.1. Classification (NCBI taxonomy): domain Eukaryota; kingdom Viridiplantae; phylum Streptophyta; class Magnoliopsida; order Caryophyllales; family Caryophyllaceae; genus Agrostemma; species Agrostemma githago. The sequence goes on along the minus strand of OY288245.1, from coordinate 52,174,111 downwards.
TTGTGAGGTTGGTTATGTGATCAATATTTGACGCAAATGACCCGGGTTCAAGTCCCCTCTCCAGCAACTTTGTATACCATTGCACCACCACCAACATAATGACATATCCCATTATTAAAACTTAATTATTTCGAAATGGACTGGGGGGCCCCTAGGTCCGCCCCTGATAGAGACATATAACGGCGACGTTCAGTTGTGTGGCAATAGTGGACGGCCCGGTACATGCAGTTCCACAAACAAGAATCACCAACGGCACACGTTGGTGGTGAAACCTGCAAAAAAAATTGACAGACACTTGAATATGTTAAGGGCATAAAAAACGTCATTATTATGCTGATTCATCACTCTCAAGGGCAAGAAGAGAGTCCTCAGGGATGAATCAGCATAATACCGGTTTAGAGTATTAAACAAATACTCTATATAGATTGGTGCAGGCCTACCTGGTCATCAGCTTATACCGGTTTATAAACTCTACACCACAGCCTCTACGTTCCATGAGCAGAAGCATCCACCACAACATCATCATTAAGAGCATCTATTAAAACAATTTTAATTGCAGAGCCATCCAGTAAACACCGGAAGCGAGAGTGTGCTCAAAAACTTGAGTTACGAGTTACACGCTCCTTGATTCAGAATGCATTACATCATCCTCAGAATTCCTAGGAAAATTTCACAAGGATAACATTGAAAAAGATTATCAAAAGCCAAAAATAGAAAAATCTTTTTTTTTTTTAATAAAAGCGACATTGGTTATGATTTTGGAGTAGAAGTAGTATGACAGTAGAACTAAGTTTTCTCCTTCTTGTTTTTACAGAGTTAGTAGTTTTCAAAATCTAATTTATTAAGGTTATCAGTTGCTAAATTTCCCTAACATTAACAATAATATTCTTCAAACACTACTTCAATCCCATCTCTCAAAAACATGCACACGACCTAATTAACCCCACCTCTATATTGAAAAACATAGAGGTTGTGTCCACACGACCACACACGCAATGAAAACTAAACTGGCTGATTACTGCTTCACATTATACAAAGAACATACACCCTAGAGTGTCATTTTCCTTTATGTTAATATTCCAAACTTAAGAATAATGAGTCTTTGGCGAAATTGGCTCCATTAGAATTTGAAAATGGAATTACTGTATTTAACTTTAAGTTGATCTATAGCCAAATAGAACAACTAAAGTAAGAGGATTCTCACCGCTTTAAATTGACGACATGCTTTTTTGTATTGCAGACTCCACCTCTTCACAATTCAACAACATGTGCAATAAATTAACAAGATTCATTTGTTTTATACTTTTATTGTTTCCTAGCATATTTATTCTTTCTGTTAGGACTCCGTCTTAACTCTGTCACTTTTCGGCCTCATATTTAATCATTTTACTAAGCTCCTTGTTCATTTTTGAGTTTAATGATTTTTATTTTTAATTTTAAAGATTTTAATTCTTTTTAAATCCATTTATTTGGTTTTCTTCTTAAACTAATTAATTTTCCGCGAGGAATTCTACTTTTCTTTGAATTGACGTTTTTAAGCTCGGATTTAAGTTATTCATTTTCCTAAAAATATTTAAATACATTTATATAATATTTTCAACTAAGAAATATTTTCTTTACTAAAAATAAGCAAGCCATTTATGATTTTAATACGAAGTTTCGTAAATAATTATTTTTCAACGCGAGGTTTACTCGGATTGCTTTGAAATGCCGTTAACTATTTTACGATCCTTCTTTTTATCAACTTATAAATTATTTGAGACCTTTCCCCATGTTTTGGGCCGACAAAGCTTCTTATTATGATTTTATTACGTTTTATTATTACGTTTCATTCTGGCCGTGGCACTCCTTATCCTCCTAGGTTAATTTTTGCTTCAATTTGAGCCTTAGTCATCACAAATTCATCGTCAAATTCGTCCTTTTTTCGATTCTTCGTTAAGGTAATAATCGATGTTGTTTTCGATCGTTCTTTACCTTGATTATATTAGTTTTCTCATGGTATTTTTCTACAATGATTTTTCGTGTTTGGTAGGATTTGTGGACGATCCCGAGGCCGACGAATATATTATCGATTCGGACTTGGATTAGAGGTAACGTCGGTGTTACTCGGTATTGCATGATTTTATTTGTGTAATTGCATGTATATTATTATAATTTTATTTTTGACAATATATGTATGTCATAAAATCTGGAAAATTTTTAAAAGTTGAAAATTTGCATGTTTCGATATTTTTATCTCTTTTACGAGATTAACGATTAAATCGTCTTATTAATTTGTAAAATCGTAATATTCGGCCTAAACATGTAATATATGTTTATATTCTGTAAAAATGATGTTTTTGATGATTTGTAATAATTTAGTATTTTTCTGATATTTTAGTTATCGATTATTGAATTATTTCTGTTTACGGACAAAAACGAGTAAAAGCCGATTTTTAGTTCTAGTACTTAAACATTTTATTTTAATCTGATTTTTGACGTGGTGAAACTTTTTGATGAAATAGAATTTTCTGAATTTATTTATAATTTTTTGGAATTGTTAAGTGGATGAATTAATTAATCACTTTAAATCATCGTTTATCGTTAAAACCGCGTTTGTGTTTAAATTCTCGATTTTTGGTCTTTTGATTTAATCTGGAAAAAAATATGATTCTGATGATTTCATAATAAAATATAATTTCATAATTTTTAATGCTTTAATGAATATTAGGAACAATAAGTTTTATTAATGGAATCGTTAATTGTGAAAACGGGTTTTAAAGACGGTTTTGATGGGATTTATTAAATCTGGAATTTTTGGAAATCTGGAAAAATGGTAGATTATGGAGAATCATTATTTTTGTAAGCTTAGTAATAATTTTTGGATATTAATAATTAAATCGTTTTGTAATTACTATTTTTATTAATCGTTATTGTCGAGATTAGACGATTAACGAGAAAACACTTTAAAAACCGAGTTTTAGGATTCTGGATGTAGACACCCGCATTTTGACTGCCACGTGTCTATGGTAGTCTCCGAAAAACACCCGATGATGATCGGACGTCAACGTGACTTGGTATACTCGGACTTGGGCTCGGAATTCATAATATCCGACATGGACTTTTAGCGGAGTAAAAATCTCACAAAACAGACCTCAAATTCAGGCCCAGTGGGCCGTTCCGAGCAAAAAGAGACTAATTTGGGCCAAAACCGACACCAAAGATAAATCCTGTCTTTTGGCGACCGGGTCAAAACCCGGTCAAAGACGAAACCGTCTCGTAAATCAGCCAAGTTCAGTTGGCGCACAAAATAAAATTCAAAAAAGTCAATCACAACAACAAAATCAATCAAGTCAAAACTTCCCTATTTTATCTCACCCGTCTGACCCACTCGATCGAGTGGATTGACCCCACTCAATCGAGTGGAGCCTTTTTTACCCGGGTTTGACCCGTTTGCGAAGGCACTCGATCGAGTGCACTAGGGCCACTCGATCGAGTGCCCTTATGTCGTGGGGAATGCTTATAAATACCCCATGATCCCCATGCATTTCACAACTTTCTTTCTTCAGAATTTTTACACATCTTCACCTACAATTTCAGCCGCATTTTACCCTACTTCAACCCTACTTCATCACCTTACAAGCCTTAGAAATCCTAAGCCAAAAACACACAAAAACCGAGCTCTCGTCCCTCGACAAACCGACACATACACACACGCATCCATACACACCATAACTCGCGTACATCCTCGATACTCCCAAGCCGTGCCGCTATTCACGAGTCCATTTCCGAGGCCCATACCTAGCATGTATGTTGAGGGTGTCCTAAACCCCATTTCGATCCCTTTTATCTCGTTCTTTTGTCATTTATTCTATCGTATTTTGTATTATAGTTATATCGATCTAGTAACACTAACACTAACATTTGTGCATTTTTATATTTTCGTTTTATATCATTTTATCGTCATTAACATTAATAATACCGTGTATACGTAAACTAGTATCAAATTCCGGTTTTAAATCCGTTTGACTACGATTTTTGCCTAAAATCCGTCTAATCCCTTTACGAGCAACAACGGAGGTGGAGCCCTTTCGAGGAGCCCCGCCCCAACGTACTCAAGGGCGTGATGCGATTGCAAACGGTCGTAGTTGAACGTATTTAATCCCATTTTCATAATTGGTACGAAACCCGTTGACACGAAAACCGACATCACGTAACCTGAAAGGGTTAGTTCCGATGTCGTGACGTAGAGGGATGCATTTCGTCACTAATTCAAAATTTCTAATATAACGATAAACATTTTTCATAAAACTCCGATAACGGTATTATAATCGTTCGTACACGATTATAGTACCGGAGGCCGAGTTAAATACAAATCGTGTGATATTTGTATTTGATTCGGCCGATCATCGATTTCAAGTCATAAAACGAAACGAATCATCATTCGTACAGGGTCTACTCGACCGAGTACATATGCTACTCGATCGAGTAGCACCCATAAAAGTGGGCAGTAGCCACGTTAAACGTGCACTCGACCGAGTCACACCATAACTCGGTCGAGTGGGTCCTGTAACCCAGTAAACCGAGGGGTTTGACCCAAAATTCAAGCCCCGACCTTTCTATCGACTTTAGTCATCACGTGCAAAGACTATCACGTGACTATCCTATTTTCAAAACCATGCACATCGCGACACGTAGAACGACTTTGACAACCTTTTGACGTGATAAGTCGGGACAAGACTACGAGATGTGAGATTAGGCTAGCAATATGCCATAGTCTCATGTTCCCGTCCTTCGTTTAATATGCGACATAATGCGTATTTAATCGGGGTTAGTCCACCTACATATTTCGCGGTCTAGTTTATATACGGGTCCGTTTCTATCTTTTTTATTGCGTTATTTTTATTTCGCTTATCATTTCTTTACGTAATGTTGTATTGTGAATTCCGTGTTGTATTTCCGCCCGTGTAATTTGTACGTTATTTTTATTTATTTTCAAGCTTTGTTTATTTACTTGCTTTTACGCTTTATAAACGAACCTCGCATGCTAAATCATTTCGACAAATAATAAGATGCATTAAATGACGTAGTTAACACAAAATTCACATGCTTAGCTCGAAAACGCTGTTTGCATATCATTTAGTCGTTTTACTAGCGCGCGTACACGAACACGAACGATGTCTTAGTAGAGGCCGCCATTGTGCGGGCGGGGTTGGGTGTCCTTAGTGGGCTTCCCAACACGTACCCTCACCCCTTACTCAGAACCTTTGGTTTCCGGATGTCCGAAACCATTGGCGCACGAGAGTCATTCTATATACGAAAGCCGGTGTAAACGGTATCGATATTGCAATGCAAAGGGACGAGCCCCATAAACTCTGAAATCGAAGTGGGCTTAGTTTGTGTATAGCCCATGACGACATAGAGTGGGCTCGAATGGTTCCGAATAACCACAAAATTCGGTGGCGACTCCATTTTTGACTTAAATTTCGAACCCGAGACCAATCTCATCACGAGATTCATTCGCCTACCCAAACCCGCGCGTGGCCGCGTCGTGGTGGACCTACGTCATGTCCACAATTTGGCGACTCCGCTGGGGATACCTGATGTACCACATGTCAACGGGGTTCCTAGGGTGAGACTCGAAGAGAAATCGTTCGTAGATTAGTGTGCGCGCATTAGTTTAATGATTCATGCATAACCCAAATTTGCCCGGGCCGGTTACTTGTGACCGATGTCCCACTATACCACGGTACATTCCTACATGGGTGCGCTAAAGACATCGATGGTGGAACTCGTCTCGGTTTTGCGGCATGTCCTAAGACCAACTCGGCTTAGGGAGTCCGTCCATCACACGAGAAAGCCATCGTTGTTGGTATAAACCCTATTTTGACCGACCGAGACTTAGTGTAAAGCATACATAAGCGTCGTTATAATGCTTGTTTGACTTCATGCTACCTGGTTTCCGTGTCATTTTTCAAAAAAACCGTCATTTCAAAATTGCATCTTTCCAAAAATACCCACCTTTCGAAAAAACCCGAAATGCTGTCCATTTCGGGACCCGTCATTCTAAAACGCCCAATTTTGGAAAACCCGAAATGCTGTCCATTTCGGGACTTACCTTTTTTGAAATATCCAATTTTCAAAACTCGGAATGCCGCCGAAATTTAGGATCAACGATTTGACTCAAAATATCCTTTTCTGTAGTCGGCATGCTGTCCGTTTTAATTCGCGAATTTCCACCCCCCACCACCTTGATTTTCGGAATTTTCCTTTTCAAAATTCTAATCTCGGTTTTCGAAATTCCGTTTTCAGTTTTCAAAACTCTCGGAAATTCGTTCATTTTGCATTCAAACCTCAACCTTTCCAAAACTTTCAACTTTCTTAAAATAAACCTTCCTTATCATAGGACCTACCGTCTATCCGTGTGTCGGGTCTTTGCATAGTATGTAGAGGGTTTATAGCGTCGAAACTCTGTCGATCTTATATCACGAGTTTCCCCCCTTTCCCGAGTTCGCCTTATTTGTCAAGGCACGACCAACCCGCGTAGGGCATACCCCTACAAAGGAAAGTCCGTCCATGCACTCGAGTCAAAAGTCTGGGGAGTAATCTCACGTGGACCTTCCTTCGAACGGGACTAGGCCCACAAAGCCGAAATCCTAAGGAAGTCATACCACCCACGAGTCATCCGTCTAGGTGTCTTTCTCGAGTCTTTTCCACTCAGTCCTTTCTTTTTGGGTCGCTCGGGATGTACTTTTTCCTTTGATTCCAAGACTGGGTTCGGTTTCTGATTACGTGGTGTTCTTACAGACAGGCCACCATCAACCAGACACACTCGCAGAATGGAAGCTGCTTTAGCTGATCTGAAAACCTCTGTGGACGCCATGGTCGACAAACAAGCCGACATAGACGCCCAACTGAATGAAATGAGGGCTGGACAAGTTGCCATCGTCACTCGATTGGCTGCGGTGGAGAACAGGACTCCAAATGCCGGGACTATTGGGCCTCTGGCTGATCTAGTTAGCTCAGTACGCCGACTAGAGGAACAAGTTCACTTGACTGGAAGTAATAATATCCATCGGGAGAATAGTCGTGAGTATAACCCACTGAGTGACAAACTGCCTGCAAACCTGAACCTCACCGGTTTGCCCATGTTCGAAGGGACTGAAGACCCGTTACTACATGTACGGGCCTTCAAGGAGTTCATGGCCATCAAAGGGGTGGACTCTACCATGTTCAAGAACCTCTTTGCTGCGTCTCTTGAAAAGCAACCTCGGGCCTGGTACTACAGGCTAGACCCGAAGAAATACCCTACCTGGGATGATGTGGCCACCGAGTTCGCTCGGAACTATGCTGACAACACCGAGATCCAAACCACAATAAGATCTCTGGAGGTTATGGCCCAGGAGCCGAAGGAAGGTTTTACCAAATACCTTCAACGATGGAGGGCCGAGAGCGTGAAACTGGTCGATAAGCCCAGTGAGAAGACTTTGGTGGAGGCTTTTGTCAAGAACCTCCTCCCATCTTACCGGGTTCACCTCCGATATGCTGTCATACCCAATTTCACCACCCTTACTGAAATGGGTATGAGGATCGAAGATGACTTAAGACTGGAAGTCCTCACTAAGGCCGCTGCTAAGGGTTACCAAGGGGCTTCTTCCTCCACTACCAAGCCTCAAGCTGCAACTCGCAGCATTTTCGACGCGGTGAATCTACTAGATACCCCGTCTATGAAGAACACCCCACCTCGAGTTTTTACTGATATAGGTACGACCTATACTTATGCCTTACAAAGGCTATCCTCTAAAGGCCTAATCCAACCGATAGGCCCAACTCCTGAAGTTCCGGTCGAGCGACGCTCCAAGAACTACAATGCCCAAGCCTATTGCCAGTACCACCGAGGCAATGGGCATGATACCGAGAAGTGCTGGAAGCTGAAGCACTTGATTCAGGACCTGATCGAAAGCGGTAAAATCCCGCTACCCGGAGATAAGCCCAGCAACAAGGAGAACCCCTTCAGCTCCCACGCCATCTTTACCGGGGAGGTTATTGATTGCTCCCACCTTATCTCTCCATTCATCCCGCAAGTGAACGGGATCTGGTTCGACGACGAAGATGATGTCTACCTCGCAAAAGGGGAAGCTATCCCCATCACCGCCGAGGAGATTCGAAAGACTAAATCCCGAGTCCTAACCAGTAACCACCTTGGTCGTCCCTATCAAGCCACTAGCTCTAGGGACACCCCTATCCCGACAACCGTCACTGAGCCATTCGGGACGGAAGTCACCCCTGAAGAGCCGACTGCTGAAACGGCTCTCGTGAAGCAATTGAAGAAAGCCCGAGTTGACCTCACTATATGGCAACTCCTGGTTAGTTCTCAAGAACATCGAGAAGCACTTACAAAGGCTCTCGATCAAATTAAGGTTGACTCTTTGGTTACCCCTGCTGAGATGGTAGCCACGGTCGTGCCCCACCTAAAGGGCAAAGCTAAGGAAGGAGGTCCGACGATCACTTTCTCCGAAGCCGACTTACCGCCATTCGGGGCCTCCCACAATCTCGCCCTCTACATTACGGTGGTTTGCCGAGGAAAATACCTCCCTATGACCCTAGTTGATGATGGGTCCGCTGTGAATGTCCTTCCTTTAAGGACCGCAAAAGCCCTCGGCATTACCGAGGCTGACTATATCCCGACTGCTCAGACCATCCAAGCTTTCGATGGGAGCCCAAAGTCGGTAGCTGGGGCCGTGAAACTGACCATCATAACCGGCCCTATAGAAAAGGAGCTCGAGTTCCAGGTGATCGATGTCACCTCATCATTCAACTTGCTCCTAGGTAGGCCTTGGATCCACGCGGTCAAGGCAGTGTCCTCCACCCTCCACCGAAAGATCAAGATGCCTCTGCTTAACGATGTCATCACTTTAGAGGCAACACCAATGACTGTGGCTAGCTGTAACGCCACGGGACGCACGGACCTCTGGGGGTTCGATTTTGTGGGGATGATCGAGGAAGAGTACCTCTTTAGGCCTTACTTCACTACGAGTATCGACATGATGCTCCAAAACCTAGGATACTTTCCGGGGGCTACCTCTCGACCCGATCTTCCAGCTGGGAAGATCATTGAGGTTCTCAAAGACGAAGAATCTCACTTTGGTCTCGGTTATGCCATCACCCTCGACAATGTTGTCCGAGCAGGGATCGAAAAGGCCTGCAACATCCTTAAGGGTATGTACTTGAGCCCTTATAGCCCACAGTTGGCTGACTACTTTGTCACACCGGTGTTTGGGGCTATCCAGGTTGGTCTGTACCAACCCAATGCTATGCAGCTCGGGGCCCACTTGGCCCGGGACTGCAACTACATCCCGGAGGACGTGTTCGCCCTCATCTAATCCAACGGAGCCGAAGATGCTGAGCTCGCACTAGGGCTACTATTTAGGGAAGACATCATAGCCCCAACTCCAAAGGAAGACCTGGTCAACCTGATCCTCCGCAGCAACAGGTTTGACCCGACCAAGCTGATCTCGGATGTTGGTTCCGAGACGGGAAACGGGGCCTGGAGGAAGACTGTCAAGTGGACTGACAGTCAGGGAAGGAACTACAAGCTGGTCACCGGAGAGGGAGACATGCCTGAGTCTGAGTCCGAGTCTGAGTCGGAGTCTGAGTCAGAGTCTGAGGTCGAGTCTAGGGAATTCGGTGCTAGAGTCACTCCTGTAACCCCTCTCCCTTTTATCATTCCTGCTGCTGGCACTTCGGGGTCTGTCCCGAGTGCCCTACCTATCCCGCCACTGACCAATGATCAGATGGCTGCTCTCTTTGAGCTGTTCTCTCCAAGTTTTCAATCAATAATAACAACCGTTCTGCTTACGACTTGTCTCTTTTAAATTCTGCTTTTAAAAATGTTTTATGCTATGACATTGAGAAACCAGACGAACAGGTACCCTTACCTCCGCATCTGATCGAGCAACTAGAGTAAAAGGAGTCCCGAAACCCGGTGATCAAAGAAACCGAGTCCATAAATGTGGGAACAACCTTAGAGCCTCAGACACTTAAGATAGGGTTATCCTTAGATCCCGAGGAGAAACAACAGTTCGTAAGCCTCCTCCAAGAGTTCAAGGATGTCTTCGCATGGTCCTACAAGGACATGCCGGGGATAGACCGGGAAATAGCCGAGCACCACATACCGATCAAAGACGGGTGCAAACCGGTCAAACAAAAGCTTCCCCCCGATATCGTCATGCCATTCGGTCTCATTAATGCCGGAGCCACATATCAGAGGACCGCTACCACTTTATTACACGACATGATGCATAAAGAGGTAGAAGTTTATGTAGACGACATGATCGTCAAATCCAAAGAACGGGACGGTCACATCACCGCCCTAAGAAAATTCTTCACCCGATTGCGCAAATACAACATGAGGTTAAACCCTCAAAAGTGCAGTTTCGGGGTAACATCAGGCAAATTACTGGGTCATATCGTTAGCCAACGAGGTATCGAAGTCGACCCAGCTAAAATCAAAGCCATTACCGAGATGCAACCTCCTAAAACCGAAAAAGAAATAAGGGGATTCCTCGGGAAAGTCCAGTACATCAGTCGGTTCATTTCCAAACTAACCATGGTGTGTGAACCAATTTTCAAGAAGCTGAAAGTAGGAAAACAGGTACTATGGGATGACAAGTGCCAAGCTGCTTTCGACAAGATCAAGGAAATTTTGTCTGCTCCGCCAGTCTTAATGCCACCTCAACCCGGTTTGCCTCTGTCGTTATACCTAACAACGACCGAGACAGCCATGGGGGCTATGCTGGCCCAGACAGTTGACTCCGAAGAAAGAGCCATTTACTACATCAGCAAGAAGTTTTTAGAGTATGAGTGCAAATATACCATGCTCGAAAAGACGTGTTTGGCTCTAGTCTGGGCCACTAAGAAACTCCGACATTATATGCTCAGTTACGAGGTCCACGTGCTATCTAAGATGGACCCCATCAAATACATCTTCGAAAAGCCCGTTCTCAACGGCCGAATCTCTAGATGGACTCTAATGCTGGCAGAGTTCGACCTAAAGGTTGTACCATTAAAGGCTATCAAAGGTCGAGTAGTAGCTGAATTTCTCGCCGACAGCCCGGTAACCGAGGAAGGACACACCGACACTTGGTCCTTCCCAGACGAAGACATTTTCCATACTGATACTGAAACTTGGGATTTATACTTCGATGGAGCATCCAATTTTCGAGGGTTCGGAGTCGGGATCCTCCTAATTTCACCAAAAGGGGAACATACTCCCGTCTCCATCAAACTGGACTTCGACGTTACCAATAATGCAGCAGAGTACGAAGCATGCAATTACGGGCTACAAGCCGCCGCCAATCTAGGGATTACAAATCTCCGGGTACATGGTGACTCATCCTTGGTCATTAACCAAGCACTCCAAAAATGGAAGACTCGGAACGCCAATCTCGTGGCCTACCAGGCACGAGTAAGGGATCTCGAGAAACAATTCCAAAAGGTAGAATATATATACCTACCCCGGGAAGAGAATCAGTTTGCAGATGCACTCTCAAAATTGGCGTCTTTACTGAATATTCCCGACCACGTGACCAGTATGCCAATTTGCGTCGAAAGACGGTCCGAGCCGGCATACATTTACGACATTGAAGACATTGAAATAACCGATCCCGAGCCGTGGTACCAAGCTGTGTTAAAATACCTAACAAACGGAGAATACTCTCCCGGGACGGAAGGTCGAGCTAAGAAAGCCTTACGAAGGCTGGCCACCCAGTTTATCCGTACCGACGACGGGCAACTGTATAAAAAGCCGGCACAAGGGGCTCTTCTCCTTTGTGTTGACAAGTATAAAGCTGAAAAGGTTATGGCCGAAGTACATGATGGAGAAAACGGCCCACATATGAATGCCCACATGCTGGTCCGAAAAATCATGAGGCTCGGTTATTACTGGAATACCATGGAAGCCGACTGCCGATCATATGTCAAACATTGTCATAACTGTCAAATCTTTGGCAATGTGCAACATATGCCGTCATCACTACTCTATACCATGACGTCACCCTGGCCATTCTCAACATGGGGTATGGACATAATCGGGAAAATAAATCCCTCGGGTACCGGTGGGCACTGCTTTATTTTGGTAGCTATCGACTATTTCACCAAATGGGTCGAAGCTGAATCATATCGCATTCTCAATGCTAAGCATGTTGCCAAGTTCATCCAAAACAAGATAATATGTCGATATGGGATTCCCTCTGAATTTATCAGTGATCACGGGACTCACTTTCAAGCCGAGACTGCGGCCCTGCTGACCAAATATAAAATCCAAAGGCATACTTCCTCGCCTTACCGTCCCCAAACAAACGGAGCAGTAGAGGCGGCTAATAAAACAATTGTCACCATACTCAAAAAGATGGCTGATAATTACCGGGACTGGCCCGACAAAATACCTTTTGCTCTATGGGGATATCGAACGTCAATTCGCACCGCAACCGGAGCAACGCCGTATTACCTAACCTATGGGATGAAGGCAGTCCAACCAGTCGAGCTGGAGGTACCGTCCCTCAGAATTCTGCTAGAAAGCGAAGTACCCGAAGCTGACTGGGTTCGAGCACGATATGACTCACTGGTTCTACTAGACGAACGACGGTCTCGTGCCCTCAATAACATCCAAATCTACCAGAAGAGGATTCAACGGGCCTTCAACAAAAGGGTAAGGCCCAGGAACATTAAGGAGGGCGATCTAGTCCTTAAGTCTGTTCGAGCTCTACTACCGGTTGACCCAAGGGGAAAATTCAAACCCAATTGGGCTGGTCCATATCTAGTGAAGAAAATCCTATCAGGAGGAGCAGTAATGCTGACGGACCTGGACGGGAATGAATTTGTCAACCCAACCAATTTGGACCAACTGAAGCGTTACTACCCTTAGCCATTTCTCAATGTCATTAGCAAATTTTATCAAAATCATTTTTTTTACAAAAAGCAAGTCAATTAGCTAGAATTATTTATTCTACTGTCAAAAACATCTTGAACCAATAGTCTTGGTGTAATTCGAGATTGCAAATTTCCTATGCCTAAACTACGTTTGGTTTGATTCTGCTAATCGTGGATACGTAGGCAACCCCTCAAAAGGGTACAACCAATGCAATCAAGAAAAGACAGGAGCGGTTTAATAATAAACTTCTTTTATTAATTCAAAAAAAAAATCCCGATAAACTCGAAAAATTACAAAAATGCAGGAATTCAAAAAATACACAAAAAAAGGGGCACACAACAAAAAAAATAATAATACTTAAATAATAATAAAGCTAAAGGACTCGACACTTAGGGCATCTTGCCCTTCCCCTTGTCCTTAGCCTCCTTAGCCGTCCACTGGCGACGACGCGGAGGGGAGCGTTCCCGAATCACCACAGGAACTTCTCTAGCTCGGGCTCGATTGTTTGAGCCCGACTCTTCTGTCATATCAATAGGCCCAAGTCGAGCCCTAACGGGCCCAGGGAGCCGGTCACGCGGACCAAGTCGGTCCCGGACTGCCAACCTCGGCCCAAGTCGTCGTTCCAAGTCGGTCTGCCCTCGAGTGCTGCTAGAACCGACTTCCTTAGATCGAGTCTTAGTTTGTGACTTAAGACCCGATTCTCCCCGGACTGTAGCCTCAGGAATATATTCCCCGGTGAAAAAGTCTCTGTTGTCCTTCGCCGACTCGCGATGAACCAATTCAAAGGCCTCCTCAAGCTTCAGGGCCTTTCGAGCTTCCTCGGACTCCTCAGAAGTCCATTTCTGATAAGCCCGTGACACCCAAGCAGATTGGCAAGGGCTGGGTATAGTCCATGTAGGACGAGTGAACCATCTCTGCAACCAGGTGTCGCACATAGCGTCCGTCAATTGGAGCGAGACGCTGATAATGGCTTCAGTCTCAGGGATGCGCTAAGACAAACCGAACTGCCTTAGGAGACGGTCCGGATAAATGTGAAATGTCCAGTCTAAGGACATGATCGTCAGGTACCGGGCTTGGTCTCTCTTAGCCAGTCCGGTCAATTTCGAAAGGAACCACCAAGCGACGGTCCACCTGATCAAGGGACCTCCGTGGAATACCAGCTCTTCATCCCAGTAAGCTCGGGTTATCTGATGGTACGAGCTTATCTTTCGCCTCCTTGAGCTAATTTGACTACTCCGATAATTGGGAATGCTCGGAGGAGTCTCTATGATTGACAGCCGTTCCGACAACCATATCTGAAAAGTATACACAAGCTTCGTAAGCCATTGAGTGGTCCGCTACAGCCAACTCGATCGAGTACAGCAGCTGACTCGATCGAGTAAGCCTGTCGAAAACAGGCAGTAGCCCGGCATGAGTGTCACTCGATCGAGTGACAGGTCCACTCGATCGAGTGACTTACGAAAATCAGGGAATTCGCGTGAAATGTGAAAAAAAACGAGAGGTATACCTGCAGGAAACGGGTACTCCCCATCAGCCGTCGGGTCGGGTCAAGCCTCCTGGCATCCAGACCCATGATGATTTCTCCAGTGGCTAGCCAAGCAGGGCTATGACCAATCTCCATCTGGTCAACCACTCCAATCAGCCTGATTTGACCCCTACATGAATCAAGCTCCATCAGCCCCTCGAAGACATAGCAATGCAGCATGCAAAAGGCGAATGCCCTACGCCTATGAGCAGGGGTGGCCCTTACGTCCCGTGGGTTCATGAACTTGTCGGCCAGGTCAAACAGGGAAACGGTATCTCCCGGCACCATCCGATTTGCCTCAGCATGAGACAAACCCAAAAACTCCCTTAATCTCCTCCTCGGATCCGGGTAGAACGGGGGAATAGCGGGCTGAACAGCAAGACCCCAGCCGCCTATGGCCGCAATCTCCTCGGGCAAAGGACACATCTCGCCCCGTGGGAACGCAAATACGTGATGGGTGGTGTCCCAAAACGACAGACAGGCGTCCAGAAAATACGAGTCAACTATCAGACGCTGGAAAGGGAATAAATTGACTATCCCCATCTGAGTCAGCCGGACCTTTTCTTCGTCCCGAAAGTACTGGGACCAAGCAAGCAGCATAGCAGTCAAGTGGTCGATACCCATGACAGAAATTTCTAACTTTCTTAAAAGTCTAAAAGATTTTGAGAAGGGAAAGAAGAGTTTGAGTTGGGATGTAAAAAGTTGAAGCAAGGATTCTCATATTTATAATGGGAAAACCTAACTACCCTGCCTCCTCAGCAAGCTGGGCCCTATGCGCGCGCAGGCCTGATTTCAAACTAGAACCCAGAATAGGAATCAAGCTGTCCCGAGCTTTCCTAAGAGTTTCTAAAAGAAAAAAAAATTTGATAAATTTTCTTCGCGTTAAAAAATTCTTTCCTTTCAAAAAATTCAATCTTTTCCTCCCCAGCGAGAGTCAACACTTTACCTATGTGTTACATACAAGTTGTTATGTGTCAGCATACAGGTACACCCCAGACTTCAGAAGCAAGTCCCCGCGAAACTATTTAATTTCCCCAACGGAGTCAGCTGTCCTCGGTATGCTACGTCCAAGGTGCGACGTGTCGGCATACGGGTACACCTGCTCCCCAAGAAAAGCAAATTTCACTCCCCACGGAACATCATCATCAGCTCAGGTACGACTCAAGAAGGCAAGCTCATACAGCTCACATATCTCCTCAGCGGAACGCCCGAGGCGGCATCCCCCACATGCAAACACGCTCAGGACCTATGCCTGGCTCAGGTATGATTTCTATCTTATGGCTGGCGAGCCCTTTTATGCGAGTCTACTGGACTATAAACGACCCGACCGGAAGGCTGCCAGGTCGTAATGTGCGATTGGCTTGGTAGCTACTCTGACTTTCGCCTTGTCCAAGCCTCAGTTAGAGTGGGGGCTCTGTAGACACCCGCATTTTGACTGCCACGTGTCTATGGTAGTCTCCGAAAAACACCCGATGATGATCGGACGTCAACGTGACTTGGTATACTCGGACTTGGGCTCCGAATTCATAATATCCGACATGGACTTTTAGCGGAGTAAAAATCTCACAAAAAAGACCTCAAATTCAGGCCCAGTGGGCCGTTCCGAGCAAAAAGAGACTAATTTGGGCCAAAACCGACATCAAAGATAAATCCCGTCTTTTGGCGACCGGGTCAAAACCCGTTCAAAGACGAAACCATCTCGTAAATCAGCCAAGTTCAGTTGGCGCACAAAATAAAATTCAAAAAAGTCAATCACAACAACAAAATCAATCAAGTCAAAACTTCCCTATTTTATCTCACCCGTCTGACCCACTCGATCGAGTGGATTGACCCCACTCGATCGAGTGGAGCCTTTTTTACCCGGGTTTGACCCGTTTGCGAAGGCACTCGATCGAGTGCCCTTATGTCGTGGGGAATGCTTATAAATACCCCATGATCCCCATGCATTTCACAACTTTTTTTCTTCAGAATTTTTACACATCTTCACCTACAATTTCAGCCACATTTTACCCTACTTCAACCCTACTTCATCACCTTACAAGCCTTAGAAATCCTAAGCCAAAAACACACAAAAACCGAGCTCTCGTCCAAACCGACACATACACACACGCATCCATACACACCATAACTCGCGTACATCCTCGATACTCCCAAGCCGTGCCGCTATTCACGAGTCCATTTCCGAGGCCCATACCTAGCATGTATGTTGAGGGTGTCCTAAACCCCATTTCGATCCCTTTTATCTCGTTCTTTTGTCATTTATTCTATCGTATTTTGTATTATAGTTATATCGATCTAGTAACACTAACACTAACATTTGTGCATTTTTATATTTTCGTTTTATATCATTTTATCGTCATTAACATTAATAATACCGTGTATACGTAAACTAGTATCAAATTCCGGTTTTAAATCCGTTTGACTACGATTTTTGCCTAAAATCCGTCTAATCCCTTTACGAGCAACAACGGAGGTGGAGCCCTTTCGAGGAGCCCCGCCCCAACGTACTCAAGGGCGTGATGCGATTGCAAACGGTCGTAGTTGAACGTATTTAATCCCATTTTCATAATTGGTACGAAACCCGTTGACACGAAAACCGACATCACGTAACCTGAAAGGGTTAGTTCCGATGTCGTGACGTAGAGGGATGCATTTCGTCACTAATTCAAAATTTCTAATATAACGATAAACATTTTTCATAAAACTCCGATAACGGTATTATAATCGTTCGTACACGATTATAGTACCGGAGGCCGAGTTAAATACAAATCGTGTGATATTTGTATTTGATTCGGCCGATCATCGATTTCAAGTCATAAAACGAAACGAATCATCATTCGTACAGGGTCTACTCGACCGAGTACATATGCTACTCGATCGAGTAGCACCCATAAAAGTGGGCAGTAGCCACGTTAAACGTGCACTCGACCGAGTCACACCATAACTCGGTCGAGTGGGTCCTGTAACCCAGTAAACCGAGGGGTTTGACCCACAATTCAAGCCCCGACCTTTCTATCGACTTTAGTCATCACGTGCAAAGACTATCACGTGACTATCCTATTTTCAAAACCATGCACATCGCGACACGTAGAACGACTTTGACCACCTTTTGACGTGATAAGTCGGGACAAGACTACGAGATGTGAGATTAGGCTAGCAATATGCCATAGTCTCATGTTCCCGTCCTTCGTTTAATATGCGACATAATGCGTATTTAATCGGGGTTAGTCCACCTACATATTTCGCGGTCTAGTTTATATACGGGTCCGTTTCTATCTTTTTTATTGCGTTATTTTTATTTCGCTTATCATTTCTTTACGTAATGTTGTATTGTGAATTCCGGGTTGTATTTCCGCCCGTGTAATTTGTACGTTATTTTTATTTATTTTCAAGGTTTGTTTATTTACTTGCTTTTACGCTTTATAAACGAACCTCGCATGCTAAATCATTTCGACAAATAATAAGATGCATTAAATGACGTAGTTAACACAAAATTCACATGCTTAGCTCGAAAACGCTGTTTGCATATCATTTAGTCGTTTTACTAGCGCGCGTACACGAACACGAACGATGTCTTAGTAGAGGCCGCCATTGTGCGGGCGGGGTTGGGTGTCCTTAGTGGGCTTCCCAACACGTACCCTCACCCCTTACTCAGAACCTTTGGTTTCCGGATGTCCGAAACCATTGGCGCACGAGAGTCATTCTATATACGAAAGCCGGTGTAAACGGTATCGATATTGCAATGCAAAGGGACGAGCCCCATAAACTCTGAAATCGAAGTGGGCTTACATTGTGTATAGCCCATGACGACATAGAGTGGGCTCGAATGGTTCCGAATAACCACAAAATTCGGTGGCGACTCCATTTTTGACTTAAATTTCGAACCCGAGAACAATCTCATCACGAGATTCATTCGCCTACCCAAACCCGCGCGTGGCCGCGTCGGGGTGGACCTACGTCATGTCCACAATTTGGCGACTCCGCTGGGGATACCTGACGTACCACATGTCATCGGGGTTCCCAGGGTGAGACTCGAAGAGAAATCGTTCGTAGATTAGTGTGCGCGCATTAGTTTAATGATTCATGCATAACCCAAATTTGCCCGGGCCGGTTACTTGTGACCGACGTCCCACTATACCACGGTGCATTCCTACATGGGTGCGCTAAAGACATCGATGGTGGAACTCGTCTCGGTTTTGCGGCATGTCCTAAGACCAACTCGGCTTAGGGAGTCCGTCCATCACACGAGAAAGCCATCGTTGTTGGTATAGACCCTATTTTGACCGACCGAGACTTAGTGTAAAGCCATCGGGTCTTTGCATAGTATGTAGAGGGTTTATAGCGTCGAAACTCTGTCGATCTTATATCACGAGTTTCCCCCCTTTCCCGAGTTCGCCTTATTTGTCAAGGCACGACCAACCCGCGTAGGGCATACCCCTACAAAGGAAAGTCCGTCCATGCACTCGAGTCAAAAGTCTGGGGAGTAATCTCACGTGGACCTTCCTTCGAACGGGACTAGGCCCACAAAGCCGAAATCCTAAGGAAGTCATACCACCCACGAGTCATCCGTCTAGGTGTCTTTCTCGAGTCTTTTCCACTCAGTCCTTTCTTTTTGGGTCGCTCGGGATGTACTTTTTCCTTTGATTCCAAGACTGGGTTCGGTTTCTGATTACGTGGTGTTCTTACAGACAGGCCACCATCAACCAGACACACTCGCAGAATGGAAGCTGCTTTAGCTGATCTGAAAACCTCTGTGGACGCCATGGTCGACAAACAAGCCGACATAGACGCCCAACTGAATGAAATGAGGGCTGGACAAGTTGCCATCGTCACTCGATTGGCTGCGGTGGAGAACAGGACTCCAAATGCCGGGACTATTGGGCCTCTGGCTGATCTAGTTAGCTCAGTACGCCGACTAGAGGAACAAGTTCACTTGACTGGGAGTAATAATATCCATCGGGAGAATAGTCGTGAGTATAACCCACTGAGTGACAAACTGCCTGCAAACCTGAACCTCACCGGTTTGCCCATGTTCGAAGGGACTGAAGACCCGTTACTACATGTACGGGCCTTCAAGGAGTTCATGGCCATCAAAGGGGTGGACTCTACCAAGTTCAAGAACCTCTTTGCTGCGTCTCTTGAAAAGCACCCTCGGGCCTGGTACTACAGGCTAGACCCGAAGAAATACCCTACCTGGGATGATGTGGCCACCGAGTTCGCTCGGAACTATGCTGACAACACCGAGATCCAAACCACAATGAGATCTCTGGAGGTTATGGCCCAGGAGCCGAAGGAAGGTTTTACCAAATACCTTCAACGATGGAGGGCCGAGAGCGTGAAACTGGTCGATAAGCCCAGTGAGAAGACTTTGGTGGAGGCTTTTGTCAAGAACCTCCTCCCATCTTACCGGGTTCACCTCCGATATGCTGTCATACCCAATTTCACCACCCTTACTGAAATGGGTATGAGGATCGAAGATGACTTAAGACTGGAAGTCCTCACTAAGGCCGCTGCTAAGGGTTACCAAGGGGCTTCTTCCTCCACTACCAAGCCTCAAGCTGCAACTCGCAGCATTTTCGACGCGGTGAATCTACTAGATACCCCGTCTAAGAAGAACACCCCACCTCGAGTTTTTACTGATATAGGTACGACCTATACTTATGCCTTACAAAGGCTATCCTCTAAAGGCCTAATCCAACCGATAGGCCCAAATCCTGAAGTTCCGGTCGAGCGACGCTCCAAGAACTACAATGCCCAAGCCTATTGCCAGTACCACCGAGGCAATGGGCATGATACCGAGAAGTGCTGGAAGCTGAAGCACTTGATTCAGGACCTGATCGAAAGTGGTAAAATCCCGCTACCCGGAGATAAGCCCAGCAACAAGGAGAACCCCTTCAGCTCCCACGCCATCTTTACCGGGGAGGTTATTGATTGCTCCCACCTTATCTCTCCATTCATCCCGCAAGTGAACGGGATCTGGTTCGACGACGAAGATGATGTCTACCTCGCAAAAGGGGAAGCTATCCCCATCACCGCCGAGGAGATTCGAAAGACTAAATCCCGAGTCCTAACCGTAACCACCTTGGTCGTCCCTATCAAGCCACTAGCTCTAGGGACACCCCTATCCCGACAACCGTCACTGAGCCATTCGGGACGGAAGTCACCCCTGAAGAGCCGACTGCTGAAACGGCTCTCGTGAAGCAATTGAAGAAAGCTCGAGTTGACCTCACTATATGGCAACTCCTGGTTAGTTCTCAAGAACATCGAGAAGCACTTACAAAGGCTCTCGATCAAATTAAGGTTGTCTCTTTGGTTACCCCTGCTGAGATGGTAGCCACGGTCGTGCCCCACCTAAAGGGCAAAGCTAAGGAAGGAGGTCCGACGATCACTTTCTCCGAAGCCGACTTACCGCCATTCGGGGCCTCCCACAATCTCGCCCTCTACATTACGGTGGTTTGCCGAGGAAAATACCTCCCTATGACCCTAGTTGATGATGGGTCCGCTGTGAATGTCCTTCCTTTAAGGACCGCAAAAGCCCTCGGCATTACCGAGGCTGACTATATCCCGACTGCTCAGACCATCCAAGCTTTCGATGGGAGCCCAAAGTCGGTAGCTGGGGCCGTGAAACTGACCATCATAACCGGCCCTATAGAAAAGGAGCTCGAGTTCCAGGTGATCGATGTCACCTCATCATTCAACTTGCTCCTAGGTAGGCCTTGGATCCACGCGGTCAAGGCGGTGTCCTCCACCCTCCACCGAAAGATCAAGATGCCTCTGCTTAACGATGTCATCACTTTAGAGGCAACACCAATGACTGTGGCTAGCTGTAACGCCACGGGACGCACGGACCTCTGGGGGTTCGATTTTGTGGGGATGATCGAGGAAGAGTACCTCTTTAGGCCTTACTTCACTACGAGTATCGACATGATGCTCCAAAACCTAGGATACTTTCCGGGGGCTACCTCTCGACCCGATCTTCCAGCTGGGAAGATCATTGAGGTTCTCAAAGACGAAGAATCTCACTTTGGTCTCGGTTATGCCATCACCCTCGACAATGTTGTCCGAGCAGGGATCGAAAAGGCCTGCAACATTCTTAAGGGTATCTACTTGAGCCCTTATAGCCCACAGTTGGCTGACTACTTTGTCACACCGGTGTTTGGGGCTATCCAGGTTGGTCTGTACCAACCCAATGCTATGCAGCTCGGGGCCCACTTGGCCCGGGACTGCAACTACATCCCGGAGGACGTGTTCGCCCTCATCTAATCCAAAGAAGCCGAAGATGCTGAGCTCACACTAGGGCTACTATTTAGGGAAGACATCATAGCCCCAACTCCAAAGGAAGACCTGGTCAACCTGATCCTCCGCAGCAACAGGTTTGACCCGACCAAGCTGATCTCGGATGTTGGTTCCGAGACGGGAAACTTGGCCTGGAGGAAGACTGTCAAGTGGAATGACAGTCAGGGAAGGAACTACAAGCTGGTCACCGGAGAGGGAGACATGCCTGAGTCTGAGTCCGAGTCTGAGTCGGAGTTTGAGTCAGAGTCTGAGGTCGAGGCTAGGGAATTCGGTGCTAGAGTCACTCCTGTAACCCCTCTCCCTTTTATCATTCCTGCTGCTGGCACTTCGGGGTCTGTCCCGAGTGCCCTACCTATCCCGCCACTGACCAATGATCAGATGGCTGCTCTCTTTGAGCTGTTCTCTCCAAGTTTTCAATCAATAATAACAACCGTTCTGCTTACGACTTGTCTCTTTTAAATTCTGCTTTTAAAAATGTTTTATGCTATGACATTGAGAAACCAGACGAACAGGTACCCTTACCTCCGCATCTGATCGAGCAACTAGAGCAAAAGGAGTCCCGAAACCCGGTGATCAAAGAAACCGAGTCCATAAATGTGGGAACAACCTTAGAGCCTCAGACACTTAAGATAGGGTTATCCTTAGATCCCGAGGAGAAACAACAGTTCGTAAGCCTCCTCCAAGAGTTCAAGGATGTCTTCGCATGGTCCTACAAGGACATGCCGGGGATAGACCGGGAAATAGCCGAGCACCACATACCGATCAAAGACGGGTGCAAACCGGTCAAACAAAAGCTTCCCCCCGATATCGTCATGCCATTCGGTCTCATTAATGCCGGAGCCACATATCAGAGGACCGCTACCACTTTATTACACGACATGATGCATAAAGAGGTAGAAGTTTATGTAGACGACATGATCGTCAAATCCAAAGAACGGGACGGTCACATCACCGCCCTAAGAAAATTCTTCACCCGATTGCGCAAATACAACATGAGGTTAAACCCTCAAAAGTGCAGTTTCGGGGTAACATCAGGCAAATTACTGGGTCATATCGTTAGCCAACGAGGTATCGAAGTCGACCCAGCTAAAATCAAAGCCATTACCGAGATGCAACCTCCTAAAACCGAAAAAGAAATAAGGGGATTCCTCGGGAAA
This sequence comes from Agrostemma githago, assembly GCA_958450325.1. NCBI lineage: Eukaryota > Viridiplantae > Streptophyta > Magnoliopsida > Caryophyllales > Caryophyllaceae > Agrostemma > Agrostemma githago. Next base: position 52,151,223 of record OY288245.1, on the reverse strand, counting down.
GTCCAGTACATCAGTCGGTTCATTTCCAAACTAACCATGGTGTGTGAACCAATTTTCAAGAAGCTGAAAGTAGGAGAACAGGTACTATGGGATGACAAGTGCCAAGCTGCTTTCGACAAGATCAAGGAAATTTTGTCTGCTCCGCCAGTCTTAATGCCACCTCAACCCGGTTTGCCTCTGTCGTTATACCTAACAACGACCGAGACAGCCATGGGGGCTATGCTGGCCCAGACAGTTGACTCCGAAGAAAGAGCCATTTACTACATCAGCAAGAAGTTTTTAGAGTATGAGTGCAAATATACCATGCTTGAAAAGACGTGTTTGGCTCTAGTCTGGGCCACTAAGAAACTCCGACATTATATGCTCAGTTACGAGGTCCACGTGCTATCTAAGATGGACCCCATCAAATACATCTTCGAAAAGCCCGTTCTCAACGGCCGAATCTCTAGATGGACTCTAATGCTGGCAGAGTTCGACCTAAAGTTTGTACCATTAAAGGCTATCAAAGGTCGAGTAGTAGCTGAATTTCTCGCCGACAGCCCGGTAACCGAGGAAGGACACACCGACACTTGGTCCTTCCCAGACGAAGACATTTTCCATACTGATACTGAAACTTGGGATTTATACTTCGATGGAGCATCCAATTTTCGAGGGTTCGGAGTCGGGATCCTCCTAATTTCACCAAAAGGGGAACATACTCCCGTCTCCATCAAACTGGACTTTGACGTTACCAATAATGCAGCAGAGTACGAAGCATGCAATTACGGGCTACAAGCCGCCGCCAATCTAGGGATTACAAATCTCCGGGTACATGGTGACTCATCCTTGGTCATTAACCAAGCACTCCAAAAATGGAAGACTCGGAACGCCAATCTCGTGGCCTACCAGGCACGAGTAAGGGATCTCGAGAAACAATTCCAAAAGGTAGAATATATATACCTACCCCGGGAAGAGAATCAGTTTGCAGATGCACTCTCAAAATTGGCGTCTTTACTGAATATTCCCGACCACGTGACCAGTATGCCAATTTGCGTCGAAAGACGGTCCGAGCCGGCATACATTTACGACATTGAAGACATTGAAATAACCGATCCCGAGCCGTGGTACCAAGCTGTGTTAAAATACCTAACAAACGGAGAATACTCTCCCGGGACGGAAGGTCGAGCTAAGAAAGCCTTACGAAGGCTGGCCACCTAGTTTATCCGTACCGACGACGGGCAACTGTATAAAAAGCCGGCACAGGGGGCTCTTCTCCTTTGTGTTGACAAGTATAAAGCTGAAAAGGTTATGGCCGAAGTACATGATGGAGAAAACGGCCCACATATGAATGCCTACATGCTGGTCCGAAAAATCATGAGGCTCGGTTATTACTGGAATACCATGGAAGCCGACTGCCGATCATATGTCAAACATTGTCATAACTGTCAAATCTTTGGCAATGTGCAACATATGCCGTCATCACTACTGTATACTATGACGTCACCCTGGCCATTCTCAACATGGGGTATGGACATAATCGGGAAAATAAATCCCTCGGGTACCGGTGGGCACTGCTTTATTTTGGTAGCTATCGACTATTTCACCAAATGGATCGAAGCTGAATCATATCGCATTCTCAATGCTAAGCATGTCGCCAAGTTCATCCAAAACAAGATAATATGTCGATATGGGATTCCCTCTGAATTTATCAGTGATCACGGGACTCACTTTCAAGCCGAGACTGCGGCCCTGCTGACCAAATATAAAATCCAAAGGCATACTTCCTCGCCTTACCGTCCCCAAACAAACGGAGCAGTAGAGGCGGCTAATAAAACAATTGTCACCATACTCAAAAAGATGGCTAATAATTACCGGGACTGGCCCGACAAAATACCTTTTGCTTTATGGGGATATCGAACGTCAATTCGCACCGCAACCGGAGCAACGCCGTATTACCTAACCTATGGGATGAAGGCAGTCCAACCAGTCGAGCTGGAGGTACCGTCCCTCAGAATTCTGCTAGAAAGCGAAGTACCCGAAGCTGACTGGGTTCGAGCACGATATGACTCACTGGTTCTACTAGACGAACGACGGTCTCGTGCCCTCAATAACATCCAAACCTACCAGAAGAGGATTCAACGGGACTTCAACAAAAGGGTAAGGCCCAGGAACATTAAGGAGGGCGATCTAGTCCTTAAGTCTGTTCGAGCTCTACTACCGGTTGACCCAAGGGGAAAATTCAAACCCAATTAGGCTGGTCCATATCTGGTGAAGAAAATCCTATCAGGAGGAGCAGTAATGCTGACGGACCTGGACGGGAATGAATTTGTCAACCCAACCAATTTGGACCAACTGAAGCGTTACTACCCTTAGCCATTTCTCAATGTCATTAGCAAATTTTATCAAAATCATTTTTTTTACAAAAAGCAAGTCAATTAGCTAGAATTATTTACTCTACTGTCAAAAACATCTTGAACCAATAGTCTTGGTGTAATTCGAGATTGCAAATTTCCTATGCCTGAACTACGTTTGGTTTGATTCTGCTAATCGCGGATACGTAGGCAACCCCTCAAAAGGGTACAACCAATGCAATCAAGAAAAGACAGGAGCGGTTTAATAATAAACTTCTTTTATTAATTCAAAAAAAAAATCCCGATAAACTCGGAAAATTACAAAAATGCAGGAATTCAAAAAATACACAAAAAAAAAGGGGCACACAACAAAAATAATAATAATACTTAAATAATAATAAAGCTAAAGGACTCGGCACTTAGGGCATCTTGCCCTTCCCCTTGTCCTTAGCCTCCTTAGCCGTCCACTGGCGACGACGCGGAGGGGAGCGTTCCCGAATCACCACAGGAACTTCTCTAGCTCGGGCTCGATTGTTTGAGCCCGACTCTTCTGTCATATCAATAGGCCCAAGTCGAGCCCTAACGGGCCCAGGGAGCCGGTCACGCGGACCAAGTCGGTCCCGGACTGCCAACCTCGGCCCAAGTCGTCGTTCCAAGTCGGTCTGCCCTCGAGTGCTGCTAGAACCGACTTCCTTAGATCGAGTCTTAGTTTGTGACTTAAGACCCGATTCTCCCCGGACTGTAGCCTCAGGAATATATTCCCCGGTGAAAAAGTCTCTGTTGTCCTTCGCCGACTCGCGATGAACCAATTCAAAGGCCTCCTCAAGCTTCAGGGCCTTTCGAGCTTCCTCGGACTCCTCAGAAGTCCATTTCTGATAAGCCCGTGACACCCAAGCAGATTGGCAAGGGCTGGGTATAGTCCATGTAGGACGAGTGAACCATCTCTGCAACCAGGTGTCGCACATAGCGTCCGTCAATTGGAGCGAGACGCTGATAATGGCTTCAGTCTCAGGGATGCGCTAAGACAAACCGAACTGCCTTAGGAGACGGTCCGGATAAATGTGAACTGTCCAATCTAAGGACAGGATCGTCAGGTACCGGGCTTGGTCTCTCTTAGCCAGTCCGGTCAATTTCGAAAGGAACCACCAAGCGACGGTCCACCTGATCAAGGGACCTCCGTGGAATACCAGCTCTTCATCCCAGTAAGCTCGGGTTATCTGATGGTATGAGCTTATCTTTCGCCTCCTTGAGCTAATTTGACTACTCCGATAATTGGGAATGCTCGGAGGAGTCTCTATGATTGACAGCCGTTCCGACAACCATATCTGAAAAGTATACACAAGCTTCGTAAGCCATTGAGTGGTCCTCTACAGCCAACTCGATCGAGTACAGCAGCTGACTCGATCGAGTAAGCCTGTCGAAAACAGGCAGTAGCCCGGCATGAGTGTCACTCGATCGAGTGACAGGTCCACTCGATCGAGTGACTTACGAAAATCAGGGAATTCGCGTGAAATGTGAAAAAAAACGAGAGGTATACCTGCAGGAAACGGGTACTCCCCATCAGCCGTCGGGTCGGGTCAAGCCTCCTGGCATCCAGACCCATGATGATTTCTCCAGTGGCTAGCCAAGCAGGGCTATGACCAGTCTCCATCTGGTCAACCACTCCAATCAGCCTGATTTGACCCCTACATGAATCAAGCTCCATCAGCCCCTCGAAGACATAGCAATGCAGCATGCAAAAGGCGAATGCCCTACGCCTATGAGCAGGGGTGGCCCTTACGTCCCGTGGGTTCATGAACTTGTCGGCCAGGTCAAACAGGGAAACGGTATCTCCCGGCACCATCCGATTTGCCTCAGCATGAGACAAACCCAAAAACTCCCTTAATCTCCTCCTCGGATCCGGGTAGAACGGGGGAATAGCGGGCTGAACAGCAAGACCCCAGCCGCCTATGGCCGCAATCTCCTCGGGCAAAGGACACATCTCGCCCCGTGGGAACGCAAATACGTGATGGGTGGTGTCCCAAAACGACAGACAGGCGTCCAGAAAATACGAGTCAACTATCAGACGCTGGAAAGGGAATAAATTGACTATCCCCATCTGAGTCAGCCAGACCTTTTCTTCGTCCCGAAAGTACTGGGACCAAGCAAGCAGCATAGCAGTCAAGTGGTCGATACCCATGACAGAAATTTCTAACTTTCTTAAAAGTCTAAAAGATTTTGAGAAGGGAAAGAAGAGTTTGAGTTGGGATGTAAAAAGTTGAAGCAGGGATTCTCATATTTATAATGGGAAAACCTAACTACCCTGCCTCCTCAGCAAGCTGGGCCCTATGCGCGCGCAGGCCTGATTTCAAACTAGAACCCAGAATAGGAATCAAGCTGTCCCGAGCTTTCCTAAGAGTTTCTAAAAGAAAGAAAAAAATTGATAAAATTTCTTCGCGTTAAAAAATTCTTTCCTTTCAAAAAATTCAATCTTTTCCTCCCCAGCGAGAGTCAACACTTTACCTATGTGTTACATACAAGTTGTTATGTGTCAGCATACAGGTACACCCCAGACTTCAGAAGCAAGTCCCCGCGAAACTATTTAATTTCCCCAACGGAGTCAGCTGTCCCCGGTATGCTACGTCCAAGGTGCGACGTGTCGGCATACGGGTACACCTGCTCCCCAAGAAAAGCAAATTTCACTCCCCACGGAACATCATCATCAGCTCAGGTACGACTCAAGAAGGCAAGCTCATACAGCTCACATATCTCCTCAGCGGAACGCCCGAGGCGGCATCCCCCACATGCAAACACGCTCGGGACCTATGCCTGGCTCAGGTATGATTTCTATCTTATGGCTGGCGAGCCCTTTTATGCGAGTCTACTGGACTATAAACGACCCGACCGGAAGGCTGCCAGGTCGTAATGTGCGATTGGCTTGGTAGCTACTCTGACTTTCGCCTTGTCCAAGCCTCAGTCAGAGTGGGGGCTCTGTAGACACCCGCATTTTGACTGCCACGTGTCTATGGTAGTCTCCGAAAAACACCCGATGATGATCGGACGTCAACGTGACTTGGTATACTCGGACTTGGGCTCCGAATTCATAATATCCGACATGGACTTTTAGCGGAGTAAAAATCTCACAAAAAAGACCTCAAATTCAGGCCCAGTGGGCCGTTCCGAGCAAAAAGAGACTAATTTGGGCCAAAACCGACACCAAAGATAAATCCCGTCTTTTGGCGACCGGGTCAAAACCCGTTCAAAGGCGAAACCATCTCGTAAATCAGCCAAGTTCAGTTGGCGCACAAAATAAAAATCAAAAAAGTCAATCACAACAACAAAATCAATCAAGTCAAAACTTCCCTATTTTATCTCACCCGTCTGACCCACTCGATCGAGTGGATTGACCCCACTCGATCGAGTGGAGCCTTTTTTACCCGGGTTTGACCCGTTTGCGAAGGCACTCGATCGAGTGCACTAGGGCCACTCGATCGAGTGCCCTTATGTCGTGGGGAATGCTTATAAATACCCCATGATCCCCATGCATTTCACAACTTTTTTTCTTCAGAATTTTTACACATCTTCACCTACAATTTCAGCCACATTTTACCCTACTTCAACCCTACTTCATCACCTTACAAGCCTTAGAAATCCTAAGCCAAAAACACACAAAAACCGAGCTCTCGTCCAAACCGACACATACACACACGCATCCATACACACCATAACTCGCGTACATCCTCGATACTCCCAAGCCGTGCCGCTATTCACGAGTCCATTTCCGAGGCCCATACCTAGCATGTATGTTGAGGGTGTCCTAAACCCCATTTCGATCCCTTTTATCTCGTTCTTTTGTCATTTATTCTATCGTATTTTGTATTATAGTTATATCGATCTAGTAACACTAACACTAACATTTGTGCATTTTTATATTTTCGTTTTATATCATTTTATCGTCATTAACATTAATAATACCGTGTATACGTAAACTAGTATCAAATTCCGGTTTTAAATCCGTTTGACTACGATTTTTGCCTAAAATCCGTCTAATCCCTTTACGAGCAACAACGGAGGTGGAGCCCTTTCGAGGAGCCCCGCCCCAACGTACTCAAGGGTGTGATGCGATTGCAAACGGTCGTAGTTGAACGTATTTAATCCCATTTTCATAATTGGTACGAAACCCGTTGACACGAAAACCGACATCACGTAACCTGAAAGGGTTAGTTCCGATGTCGTGACGTAGAGGGATGCATTTCGTCACTAATTCAAAATTTCTAATATAACGATAAACATTTTTCATAAAACTCCGATAACGGTATTATAATCGTTCGTACACGATTATAGTACCGGAGGCCGAGTTAAATACAAATCGTGTGATATTTGTATTTGATTCGGCCGATCATCGATTTCAAGTCATAAAACGAAACGAATCATCATTCGTACAGGGTCTACTCGACCGAGTACATATGCTACTCGATCGAGTAGCACCCATAAAAGTGGGCAGTAGCCACGTTAAACGTGCACTCGACCGAGTCACACCATAACTCGGTCGAGTGGGTCCTGTAACCCAGTAAACCGAGGGGTTTGACCCACAATTCAAGCCCCGACCTTTCTATCGACTTTAGTCATCACGTTCAAAGACTATCACGTGACTATCCTATTTTCAAAACCATGCACATCGCGACACGTAGAACGACTTTGACCACCTTTTGACGTGATAAGTCGGGACAAGACTACGAGATGTGAGATTAGGCTAGCAATATGCCATAGTCTCATGTTCCCGTCCTTCGTTTAATATGCGACATAATGCGTATTTAATCGGGGTTAGTCCACCTACATATTTCGCGGTCTAGTTTATATACGGGTCCGTTTCTATCTTTTTTATTGCGTTATTTTTATTTCGCTTATCATTTCTTTACGTAATGTTGTATTGTGAATTCCGGGTTGTATTTCCGCCCGTGTAATTTGTACGTTATTTTTATTTATTTTCAAGGTTTGTTTATTTACTTGCTTTTACGCTTTATAAACGAACCTCGCATGCTAAATCATTTCGACAAATAATAAGATGCATTAAATGACGTAGTTAACACAAAATTCACATGCTTAGCTCGAAAACGCTGTTTGCATATCATTTAGTCGTTTTACTAGCGCGCGTACACGAACACGAACGATGTCTTAGTAGAGGCCGCCATTGTGCGGGCGGGGTTGGGTGTCCTTAGTGGGCTTCCCAACACGTACCCTCACCCCTTACTCAGAACCTTTGGTTTCCGGATGTCCGAAACCATTGGCGCACGAGAGTCATTCTATATACGAAAGCCGGTGTAAACGGTATCGATATTGCAATGCAAAGGGACGAGCCCCATAAACTCTGAAATCGAAGTGGGCTTACTTTGTGTATAGCCCATGACGACATAGAGTGGGCTCGAATGGTTCCGAATAACCACAAAATTCGGTGGCGACTCCATTTTTGACTTAAATTTCGAACCCGAGAACAATCTCATCACGAGATTCATTCGCCTACCCAAACCCGCGCGTGGCCGCGTCGGGGTGGACCTACGTCATGTCCACACTGGAAAATTTTATTTTCTGGACAGAATGTCCATAAATATATTTTAACTATTTTACGTAATTTTTGTACTATTTATTAAGGTATTTAATTAATAAGTATTGATTTTCGGACAAATTGTGATTTATCGTTAAAATGATTCGTCTTACCTAAAAGAATTATTTTTCTAGCAATTTTGAAAGTATTTAAATCTGAAACTTTAAGAGTTAAATCATCCCTTAACATATTCTAAATATATTCAATGGTTTAATTAAATAAAAGACGTTAAAAGATTTAATTGGACGTTTGCCGTAAAATCCTATTTATAATCGTATTGTCGTAACTAATAATAATGAGGGAATTTTAGTTTTATAAATTTTGGAAACACCCTAATTAGTAGTACTAAAGTGTTTAAGACATTTTTAATTATTTTGTAAACACTTGTATGGTTTTTCAATAATTTCGTAAATCTAAATACTCTCACTTTGATAAGTAATATCGTTAAGGCCAAAAGTACTAGTTTTTACAAATCTATATCGTTTACTAAAATGTCGAATTAGTATAAACTAATATTTTTGCTATTTTGATATAATGCTATTTTTAGTAAGGTTTCTAAAAATAGAATTTTCCTAAAATAGAAGTTTCCTCTTTTGGAAAGTGATCCTTTTCTTTTTGTTCTCTTATTGTTTATAGTGATTATATCTTTTGAATATCGATAATGGATTGTTTTCGAGTTATGGAATAAGGACAAGTGTGGGTTTAGAGTAATATAGTCTGGGATGTACGTTTTTGCCATTAGATATAAAGCCGGTGTGCCTAATTGGGGCACATTTGGTCGTTGAACTGGGCGTAGTTTCGCCCAGGAGAGTGTATGTTTTGACCTTAAGCTAGATATCGCATCGTGTTAGTCGCCGTCAGCTGAACTAGACATATTTGTTGTCTAGGAGGGGTATGCACTACTTAAACCAGGACCTCGCTGCACGCAGTCCTGTTATAGTTGAGTTGTGATCAACGTATTTTATATCGTTTTTTATTGTCCCCCGACAACCGTTTTTGAGCTTTTCTTCTTCCATATTTATTTGATTAATGTCGATTTCTATTAGAAAGTCGATACTGTCGGTCCTCGTGCTATTTTGTAGGTTAAGTGCAATTTTGAGCATATTTTGGAGTAATAACCCGGATAGCCGAGACGAGGACGGAAGACGAGGAAGAATACAAAGCCGAGAAGTAAAGGAATAACTCGATCAAGAGCTCAGCAGCATCCACTCGATCGAGTGGCGTAGAGCACTCGATCGAGTGCCATATATCCAGAGTCAACATGAAGCATTCACGCATCCACTCGATCGAGTGCATGCATTAACTCGATCGAGTGCCTTGCATTCAGGCCGCGGATTGGATTTCTCTTTTAATTAGAATTGGGCCTGTTTGTAAGTCCAACTGATTTCTTTTAAATCAGTTGGAAGAGGATTGTCAGACGACTTTTTTCATTCTATATTTTACACTTCACGTTACATTAGTTTAGGGACAAGATTACGTTCATTCCGTCTTTCTTAGCAAGATTCATCGTACTCCGTCCTTCCTTTTTCAGATCTGAATTTGTTCGGTATCACAACTTTAATTTTAATTTTAATTTCAATTTCAATTCTCTAGTTTGAATTCTTGTTTTAATTCTCTAGTTTAATTTCTGTCTGAATTCGTTCTTAGTTTTCATAGTTATCTGATTTCAGTCTCGTAGTTTAATTTAATTCGCATTCATCATGTTTAATTGCAATTCATGTTTTGTTAGTTTATGTACGATCATCATGAGTAGCTAATTTTTATCTAGGGTTTAAGGGGATCGATGGGTGTCAATTGGGTTATAGAAAATTGACCTGTCTCTGATCATATGAATTGTCTCCTGAATGTTGTTTTTAATTCTGATTGATTAATTACTGGCCAGGATTAATTAATTAGTATCACAATTAGGACTTTCCGCCGACCGGGTTAAGGACTAATTAGGTCACGACATTTTGGGTAGACTAGCTTAATTCTAGCGACCGCAGGTTAAGTTTAGTTCTATAGTCTGTAGTAGTACCGACCGGACCTACACCTTAGACAGTTCGATTATTGACATGCTAGTTGACTCCCTGACCCGATTGACATTCGTTGTGAACCAGAGACCCTAGACCTTTTTATTATTGATTTACCTTATAGCAATTAGTTATTAGTCCACTTAAAACAAACAGAAAAACAGTAACCCGCAATCTTTAGTCTAGACCCTAGAGCAAGTAATTGAGTCCCGTCTCCTTGTGGTTCGACCCCTACTTCACTATCTACATTAGTTAGTGGACCTTAGGGTATCTTTGATTAGGGATACGACTACCCCTGTCAAATTTTGGCGCCGTTGCCGGGGAGACGGTGTTATTTATTTACTTGTTTTGTGTTTTAGTCTTTTGATTGCTTGTCTCGAGGAACTCCAGTTCCTTGAGACCGTTTCTCACATTTTTTTGTAGTTTCCTCGTATGCCCAGGTCCTCTCGAATTTCAGGCTACGTACCACCATTCGATCCTGAACCAGAGAGAACTCTCCGCAGGTCCAGGAAATTCTACAAGGAGATTGCTGAGACAGAACGATCAAATTCTGTGGAACATTCGGACGACGAGCATATATCCGAAGCACTGTCCTTTGAAGAGGATAATTCCACTACTGTTCCCGAGACACCGCTAGTCAAGATGCCTCCTACACTTGCTAGCCATTCCGAGCCGGATCAAAGTGCCCTACCGAAACCGTTGAAGAGACCCACTGCCACTACGGGTACGTTCGAGATTCGCCCCGCCTTTATTACATTGGTGGAGCGCAATCAATTCGGTGGAGGTCCTGATGAAGACCCGGCGAAGCACATGAAGCTCTTCACCGACTATTGCTCAACTATACCACTCCCCGCGGGAGTGACACAAGAAGAGGTGATGGAGATGCTATTCATGTTTTCCCTACGCGATAACGCGAGAGACTGGATCACGGATCTAGACAAAGAGACCGAGGGAATCACAGATTGGAACTCCTTGGCCTTAGCCTTTTACAAGCACTACTACACGCCGCAGAAGACCAACATGTTGAGAAGTCAGATTACTAACTTCCGGCAGACATCTCACGAGAATATCTACGAGGCGTGGGTAAGGTTTAAAAAGCTAGTTAAGGAGTGCCCACATCACGGATTCGAGGTATGGTTTTTGTGCAATCAATTCTATAATGGTTTATATGACGATTGCCGAGCTACGCTCGATTCTGCAGCTAATGGCAGGTTCCAAAACAACGTCGATGATGATAAAGCATGGAAATTGATTGAAGACATGGCTACTCATCACTCACGTTGGGGAAATCCACGAGGTAATACCCGGGGAAATAGTGGTGACTCCGAGTCATCAAATGCCATAGTTAGCCACCTAGCCGCTTTAACTAAGCGGATTGACTCCATGGAGCTAGCTAGAACCCAAAACCACCAACAACAAGGCGGTATGTATCAAGTTAATGCAACGTCTGAGGTTGTTTGTGAGAGTTGTGGGGATGTGGGTCATTATACCCAAGAGTGTGTGAGAGTAGAAACGGCGAATGCATTTCAATCCATGAGACCACACCAACCCTACATGAACCAACCGGGCTATGACAAATCCTTGTTATCTTATAGGAGTCAAAACGTGCTTAACCCACCACCACCCGGCGGTAACAAACCCGTCCCATACGTAGCACCCCATAACCGACCCTCCCAAAGCCATAGCAATAACCGTCAACAATTCCAGGGAGGGCAACAACCTTGGGGTAACCAACCACAGTGGGGTAATAACCAACCTTGGGGTAACCAACAAGGGTGGGGGAACCAACAACAATTCCAACCGAACCCACAAAACCAAAACCAAGCTCAAGCTCAAGCTCAAGCTCCAACCAACACCGAGTTTGCAGAGATTAAAGCATTGTTGATGCAAGGTATCCAAAGTCATAACAAGCTAGAGACTCAGGTCAACCAGATACTTGCCCATAACAAGATGCTAGATACCCAAGTAGCACAACTTTCCGCCCAAAAGCAAGTTAAGCCACCAGGTACTTTACCTCCTCAAGGCGAACAATCACACGAGCAAGCCAATGCGATCACATTGAGAAGCGGAACCCATTATGACGGTCCGAAGATGCCCGAGGAGTATGTTGTGGTTGATGAGACCGAGTTGGAGAAGCAAGAGCTAGCCGAGGAAGTGTTGAGTAGGCTACGAAATGAGGCTACTCGACCGAGTGACACCACCTCACTCGGTCGAGTAGACCCCAAAAAACCTGGCAGAGAGCAGTCCCGTAGTCAACTCGACCGAGTCACTCCTGACTTGATCGAGTTGGAGCTCACTCGACCGAGTGGTATCAGCCCACTCGATCGAGTAGACCCTCCAAAAGGGGTCAGTAACCACCCAGTGATGCCACTCGATCGAGTGCCTTCAGGTGACTCGACCGAGTGTGATGATACTCGACCGAGTCAGCCTGAACTCGATCGAGTGGAAACCGTAACGCCTAATTCTGCTACTTTTCATTCCCAGGTTGCAATCAAGGATGCTAATTCGTCTCAAGCGTCCCCGTCTCAAGCAAAGGAGCCTGCAATTCCGATCATACTTCCATTTCCCCACCGACAGCGTAAGACAAAGCTCGATCAACAGTTCGGTAAGTTTATGGAAGTCGTTAAGAATCTGCAGGTAAGTGTTCCTTTTACTGATTTGATCACTCAAGTTCCTGCTTACGCGAAGTTTATGAAAGAAATACTAACTCGTAAGCGGTCTTTTAGTGAAACTGAGACAGTTGCTTTCACAGAGGAATGCAGCGCGTTACTACAGAGTCGTACTCCGCCAAAGCTCAAGGATCCAGGGAGTTTTTCTATCCCTTGTACTATAGGGAAGTTAGATATCGATAAGGCCCTGTGTGATTTAGGAGCTAGCGTCAGCGTCATGCCGTATTCTATTTGTCAGAAATTGAATATGGGTGTTTTGAAATGTACTAATATGACTCTGCAGATGGGTGATCGATCGGTCAAATATCCTTTAGGTGTCTTAGAGGATGTTCCGGTCCAAGTAGGGAAATTCTTTATTCCCGTAGACTTTGTTGTCTTAGACATGGCTGAGGATGCCATAATACCCATTATCCTCGGTCGCCCTTTCCTACACACGGCGGGGGCGATCATCGATGTCAAGAATGGGAAGCTCACACTCTCCGTAGGAGATGATACCGTGACTTTTAGTCTCGATCAAGCTCTTAGGAAGCCCATGATAGAAGAGTCTTGCTATAGCATAGACGTCATTGATTTAGAAATAGAAAATTATATTGACGACTATCTTGGCAGGGACCCTTTGGAAAAATTGCTTACATCCGGCGATGCTGATGCCGAGAAAAGATCATGGAGCGCGGAAGTGGATGAGCTGGAACGAATGCTGAACGGAAATGAGGGCACTATCGAGAAGGTATACAGTCTCGGCACCCCTAAAAAGAAGGTCGAGGTAAGTAAACCTGAACTAAAACCCCTCCCCTCTAATTTGAAATATGCATTTCTAGATGATAAGGGTCTAAACCCTGTAATTGTCAACGCTGCACTCACAGATAGCCAACTTTCGGAGTTGTTAGTCATCTTACGACGACATAAGAAGGCTATTGGGTACAGTATTGATGACCTACGGGGTATTAGTCCCGAGTTTTGCATGCATCGCATTTACTTAGAGGGAGACCATAGACCATCCATTCAGGGACAACGTAGGTTGAACCCGAACATGCAGGATGTGGTTAGGAAAGAGGTTATGAAACTCCTAGATGCCGGCATTATCTACCCCATTTCCGACTCTAAATGGGTCAGTCCAGTCCAAGTGGTCCCTAAGAAGGGTGGGACCACGGTTATCACGAACGAGAGGAATGAACTTATTCCTACTCGATTAGTGACTGGATGGAGGATGTGCATTGACTATCGTAAGCTGAACGTAGCTACGAGGAAAGACCATTTCCCCCTCCCCTTCATTGACCAGATGCTAGAGCGTCTTGCTTGCCATAAGTACTTCTGCTACTTAGATGGCTACTCGGGATTTTTCCAAATCCCAATTCACCCAGACGACCTGGAGAAAACAACTTTCACCTGTCCCTACGGCACCTTCGCATACCGAAGGATGCCCTTTGGCCTTTGTAATGCCCCGGCCACTTTCCAACGTTGCATGATGTCCATATTTTCGGACCTTATCGAGTCTGTCATGGAGGTCTTCATGGATGACTTCAGTGTATATGGCACTGATTATGATACATGTCTGCTTAATCTTTCACGGGTCTTACAACGTTGTGAGGAGACCAATTTGGTCTTAAACTGGGAGAAATGTCACTTCATGGTGACCGAGGGAGTCGTTTTGGGTCATTTAGTGTCCGAACGCGGCATCCAAGTGGATAAAGCGAAGGTCGAGGTGATTGAGCAATTGCCATACCCTGTTAATGTTAAGGGTGTGCGGAGTTTTCTTGGTCACGCGGGTTTTTACCGCCGTTTCATCCAAGATTTCTCCAAGATTGCTAAACCTCTGACTCAGCTGCTCCTCAAAGATGCCCCGTTCGTTTTTACTGACGAGTGTGCTCGAGCTTTTGACAGGATTAAGCAGGCTCTCGTTTCCGCACCTATTATCCGAGCTCCCGATTGGGATTTTCCTTTCGAGGTTATGTGCGATGCTAGCGATTATGCTGTAGGAGCCGTGCTCGGGCAAAGGAAAGACAAGGCTTTACATGCGATCTACTATGCTAGTCGGACGTTAGATATGGCGCAGATCAATTATGCTACCACGGAAAAGGAGTTATTGGCCATCATCTATGCTCTAGACAAGTTTCGGGCCTATCTCATTGGCTCGAAGGTGATAGTATATACAGATCATGCGGCCTTGAAGTACCTTCTAGCGAAGAAGGAGGCCAAACCGAGACTTATTAGATGGATCCTATTACTGCAGGAGTTTGACTTAGAGATCCGTGATAAGTCCGGGGCCGAGAATGTCGTAGCCGATCATCTATCTCGGCTAAGATATGATGGTTGGGATCTCGCTCCAATTGACGATTCATTCCCCGACGACCATTTGCTCGCTATTACCATGGACACTCCATGGTTTGCTGATTATGCCAACTTCCTAGTTGGAGGTACTCTACCTCCCGACCTTCAGTATCAGCAGAAGAAGCGATTTCTACATGATGTGAAGAGGTATTTCTGGGACGACCCGTATCTCTTCCGAGAATGTGCAGATGGTTTATTTAGGAGATGTATTCCCGAGAGTGAGGTACATTCTATCCTCACTAGATGCCATTCCTCTCCTTATGGTGGACATCATGGTCCTTCGAAGACCTTCGCAAAGGTAATGCAATCGGGTTTTTATTGGCCCACTATTCTCAAGGATGCCACCACCTTTATCCGTTCTTGCGACGCATGCCAACGAACGGGAAATATTTCTCGGCGACACGAAATGCCTCAAACCGGGATTCTTGAAGTAGAACTATTTGATGTTTGGGGTATAGACTATCAAGGGCCGTTCCCTTCTTCTTATGGGATCGGTATATTTTGGTCGCCGTAGATTATGTTTCTAAGTGGGTGGAAGCCATCGCTTCACCTACTAACGATGCTAACGTGGTGATCCGGCTCTTTAAGAAGACAATATTCCCGCGTTTTGGGGTCCCACCGGCTATTATTAGTGATGGCGGTTCACATTTTCATGAACGCCAACTCACTAAGCTACTGAAGAAATACGGTGTTCACCACCGTACCGGGCTAGCTTACCATCCACAAACTAGTGGACAAGTCGAGATCTCGAACCGTGAGATCAAGTCTATTCTCGAGAAGGTTGTCCATACTTCGAGGAAAGATTGGAGTTCGAAGCTCGACGATTCTCTTTGGGCTTACCGGACCGCATTCAAGACTCCTATCGGGACATCCCCGTATAGGCTTGTTTATGGCAAGGCTTGCCATCTACCCGTCGAGCTCGAGTTTAAGGCTATGTGGGCCTTAAAGGAGCTCAATCTCGATCCGAAGCTAGCCGGAGAGAAGCGCCTCATGCAATTGAACGAATTAGATGAATTCCGTCTCCATGCTTATGATAACGCGAGAATTTATAAGGAGCGGACCAAAAGATGGCATGATAAGCGCATTATCCCCCGAGAGTTCCATGTCGGCGATAAGGTACTTTTATTCAATTCCCGACTTCGACTCTTTCCCGGGAAACTTAAATCCCGATGGTCTGGACCGTTCATGGTCACTGAAGTGAATAAATTCGGGTCGGTTACACTCACTACCGACAAAGGCGAAATATTCAAGGTGAACGGTCAACGCCTCAAGCTCTATCACGAAGGTGCGTACGTCGGTGTTGTAGAGGCCATGGACCTCAACGACACTCTCGATTCCACCTAATCAAATTGAGGTAAACCGGTCGAGCGGGACCGTAAAAACCAGCGCTAACCGGGAGGCAACCCGGCACCACTTGTATAAATTTGTAATTTCTCCTTCCGCATTTTTTTTATTTTTATTTTTTATTTTTTATCTTGGTAGCTCTAATTGGGAGTTAGTATTATTTATCGAGTGAGGACGAGGGAATTTTACGGTTTAATTGATTTAATTTCAGGATTTAGAAACAATTTAAAGGAAAAAAAAAGGAAGAAGTAGCAGGTGCAGTGGTCACTCGACCGAGTGGCCCATGCACTCGGTCGAGTGCTCTGACAGAGGAGCTACTGTCCAGTTTTCATGGGCTCACTCGACCGAGTGGCACATGCACTCGGTCGAGTGCTCTTACGGAGCAGGCACTGCCAACTTTTCAGGGGTTAACTCGATCGAGTGGCTTATGCACTCGGTCGAGTGCCCCTGAACCGGTCCCAACTTCGGTTTTTCCGTCTCCTTTAATTGCTTCTTGCTCTTTTTTTTTAAATCAGTTTTCTGAATTACAACCCCTCCCCCCTCACATTACCTAAGAACCCTAACCCCCAATTCACCCAAATCACTCTAATTTCATCAATTCCTCACCAAATCTCGCGATTTTTGCTTCTAAATTGCAATTGGGAGTGTTTCTTTGTGTTTCTTGGTGTCGATTTCTGAAATTTTTGTCCCTTTTTTCCCTATTTTCGTCCAAACCGTCACCCTTGAGGTATACTATGGGATTTTTGATTTCCTTGCTTCTTTTCCTGATTTTATAGTTTAATTTCATCCTTAGTTATATACTAATCCCATTGCATGCTTGATTTTGTGTTGATTTCACCACTTTGTGCTCAAAAATCGATTTTTGTGTATAGGGTCTGATTTTGGCCGAGATATTGTGTTTTTTGTGGGATTTTTGTATAATTTTGTTTGTTATTATGCTATAGTCATGGCAGGAAGAAGGAATCCGCCCCGAAACAACAGCAGAAACAGGAACGCCAGGCAGCCGACTGTCCAGCCTGTGCCGGGCTATGAAGAAATTGTTTGCAGGGACGAGGCCCAAAAAGCTCGTTTAGTTAGCTTGATACCTAGGGCGATGGAGGCTACTCGGTGCTGCTCGGCACAATTCGCTATCGAGCTCGGTTTGAACGAGCAATTGTTGCACCTCTTGTCCATGACCGGATTCGGTGGCTTATGGACACTACGTGAGTTATCTTACCGAGTACTCACTTTAGAGTTTTTAAGTTCATTTGAATTTGATAGAGAGGAGAGCATGATTAACTTTCGGTTGAACAATGAGGAGCAATCAATCTACCTTAGTAACTTGTCCGAGTGTCTAAGGCTTACCTCCGACCAGGCCGATGACATACTAGACATACCCGAGAGCTCGAGAGCACCTTCCTACTTTAAGTTATTTTCGGGTCGTAGTGCACTTGTCACCGCTATGGCGCTCAACGCCATCCCACACCCTACTATCCGCCACTTCTTGCGGATTTTGAGTCATGTGGTTTTTCCACGCTCCGACATGAGTAAACTTCACTCATTGGAGGTGTTGATTCTAGGACACTACCTAAACCCCTTTAGGCGATCCCTGAAGGCGTTTAGTGCACCCGGTATGATCTGTGTTGGAATCGAGCGCCAGATCAGGGGGTCTGGACCGATTGGTTGTGGAGCCATTGTCACCGCGCTAGCGAAGCGCTACATTATGGGTTTTGGGGATACAGTCACTTTTCAGAGCCTTACCGACCACGTCCCGTTGCTAGACCGCAACTATCTCTTCTCCACTTTGAAGTGGGTTCGGGGTAATCCCCCGGAATTTTTGTGGCGCATCCGGGACAAGGTTTGGATGAAGCTCCCGGTTGTCGAAGGGACGATCCTACCCCCACTACTTGCCTTACCACCCACCCCCGAGGGTGATCCTACACCCGACCCACTGCGCTACCTCATTCCCGAGGAGCTTTTCATTTTCGACGAGGGTGGTGTTCAACCCCCTCGACGTAGGGTTCGTGTAGAGACCGTACCCGATGAGACCGAGCCCCCCAGGGCCACACACACACCCACCCCGACCTTCCCGTTCCAGACTCCGGGTGCCGAGTTTCCGCACCCGTACCCGTTTATGTATGATCCAGTTTATGAGCACCAGAGACGGGTACACGAGGGGATTAACCAGAGCATCGTCAACCGCGAGATCCATGAGTACTTGCTTACTCAAGGCGTCTCGGCACCTCAGCACCCGTCCTACTGGAGAGGTCCGGGTGACACCAGTGGTATATTCCACGACTACGGGGTTGATCCAGCTGCTTGGGGTCCGGACTACGGGCACACCTACGGCGGCCTAGGAGCACAGTGGCTGAGAGGCTTGCGACAGTCGGGTCAGTAGGGTGGTGCTAGCGGCTCAGGCCAGGGCGATTCTGGAGCCGGTCCATCTGGGACCGGTGGAGGCGACGATATGGCTGATTAGCCGGTTTGGGGGAGCTACCATTGTATATCCGGTACTTTCTTTCCTTTTTATTTTTGTTTATATTGCTTTCTTAGATTTTTTCTTCCCCTTAGGTCGAGTTGTCCTTAGGATTGGCTGTGGATTTGTTTATCATATATGCTGTAGAGTCACATTGAGGACACTGTGACATTTAGGTTTGGGGGAGAATTTGTGTGTCTTTGTGTGCTTTTAATTTTTGTTGTGTGCTTTCAAAAATTTTAAAAATCCAAAAAAATTGAAAAATCAGAAAAATACAAAAAGATTTTATTTTTGTGTGCTTTGTGTCTGTGTTGTGTCCGGTGTGAAACATGCAAAACGACGATGATGACATTGCATTTTACATGACTTCTCCTAATTGATAGCTAAATTCGTACCTGAATGCATGTAATATTTGAGATGAGATGACTTTGATATGATTGCCTATTGGACCGTTAATTGCCAAATGAGTAAATTTGACCATTTTGTTGGCAAACCACAAAAATTATGAGGTTTAGAGCTTCCTAGGCCAGTAACATCTATAACTGGTCTCATTTATATTTAGGAATTGAGTGGTTTCTCCTTATGAGATGTGTAACATCAATTTGCATAAATATGACGCCCGTCTCTTGATATTGAATACGTGTTTGGTTTGAGGAGGTACATGAGGAAAGGCATTTCTATTTTTGACGAGCTCCACATAGCCAAAATGACCCATTTTTACTACCCTGTAGATTTAGGTTATTTTTTCTCTGTCTAGCCCGTTTCAGCTGTTGTAAGCCAGTTTTCATGATATTTATATCAATTAGCTACAACCCAGAACAGCCTACCTTACCAGGACAGTCGCAGTGAACTTAATTAGGAATTATTCCACTGATCGGTCATAATTTGGATTTTTACATCTTTTGGATCTTAGTGGGTAATACTGTTATGTGACTTTGTATTCACCTTCCCCTTGTCTGAATTGAGAAAAATATGGAAGCATGAAAAAGAAGAAAAAGAAAGAAAATGGAATTGAAAAAAAAAAAAAAAAAAAAAAAAAATGCTTCTTGTAATTTTCGGGGAACGGTGGATAAGTTATAACTAGAATTGAACTGTAATTTACAGGATGACAGAATTTCCTCTTATGCTCTTTTGAGTTGTTATTTCTAGCTAGTGGCCGGAATTTATAGATGAGGTTTTTGAATGGATAGTTTTTATTATGTAGCTGCGACTACTGGTCTTAGCCCTACATTTCCATACGTGCTTTAGGTACAATCCATTTTATTCCCTCACATATAAGCCACCCTTTGTAAGTCCTTGGCATGTACTATGGTCCTGATTGGTGGAACACGTGTTTAATTGGGGAGATTGATTTCATATTCGATTGCATGCATATTTCATAAGTCGAGTGAGTGTCTTTATTCTTTCCTATCTTCACATATATACTTACCCGTACTTATGAGTGTCGAGCGACAACCGTAAGGAAGTCCGACATTATTGGTCTCGCAAGATTGAAAGTTTGGCAGGCAATTGTTTGATTATGGCATGATTATTGATCTCGTTGCATTCTTGAGCATTACGTGTTTTCTCGTCGGTCTTAGTTGATTTTAGGAGAATGATTGTAATTCAGCTCTGAGTCGTGTTTCACATCACTTGTCCTCATTTGTATATAATTTAGTTGTTTGCTTGAGGGCAAGCAAAGGTTTGGTTTGGGGGAGTTTGATCCACGTATTTTATATCGTTTTTTATTGTCCCCCGACAACCGTTTTTGAGCTTTTCTTCTTCCATATTTATTTGATTAATGTCGATTTCTATTAGAAAGTCGATACTGTCGGTCCTCGTGCTATTTTGTAGGTTAAGTGCAATTTTGAGCATATTTTGGAGTAATAACCCGGATAGCCGAGACGAGGACGGAAGACGAGGAAGAATACAAAGCCGAGAAGTAAAGGAATAACTCGATCAAGAGCTCAGAAGCATCCACTCGATCGAGTGGCGTAGAGCACTCGATCGAGTGCCATATATCCAGAGTCAACATGAAGCATTCACGCATCCACTCGATCGAGTGCACGCATTAACTCGATCGAGTGCCTTGCATTCAGGCCGCGGATTGGATTTCTCTTTTAATTAGAATTGGGCCTGTTTGTAAGTCCAACTGATTTCTTTTAAATCAGTTGGAAGAGGATTGTCAGACGACTTTTTTCATTCTATATTTTACACTTCACGTTACATTAGTTTAGGGACAAGATTACGTTCATTCCGTCTTTCTTAGCAAGATTCATCGTACTCCGTCCTTCCTTTTTCAGATCTGAATTTGTTCGGTATCACCACTTTAATTTTAATTTTAATTTCAATTTCAATTCTCTAGTTTGAATTCTTGTTTTAATTCTCTAGTTTAATTTCTGTCTGAATTCGTTCTTAGTTTTCATAGTTATCTGATTTCAGTCTCGTAGTTTAATTTAATTCGCATTCATCATGTTTAATTGCAATTCATGTTTTGTTAGTTTATGTACGATCATCATGAGTAGCTAATTTTTATCTAGGGTTTAAGGGGATCGATGGGTGTCAATTGGGTTATAGAAAATTGACCTGTCTCTGATCATATGAACTGTCTCCTGAATGTTGTTTTTAATTCTGATTGATTAATTACTGGCCAGGATTAATTAATTAGTATCACAATTAGGACTTTCCGCCGACCGGGTTAAGGACTAATTAGGTCACGACATTTTGGGTAGACTAGCTTAATTCTAGCGACCGCAGGTTAAGTTTAGTTCTATAGTCTGTAGTAGTACCGACCGGACCTACACCTTAGACAGTTCGATTATTGACATGCTAGTTGACTCCCTGACCCGATTGACATTCGTTGTGAACCAGAGACCCTAGACCTTTTTATTATTGATTTACCTTATAGCAATTAGTTATTAGTCCACTTAAAACAAACAGAAAAACAGTAACCCGCAATCTTTAGTCTAGACCCTAGAGCAAGTAATTGAGTCCCGTCTCCTTGTGGTTCGACCCCTACTTCACTATCTACATTAGTTAGTGGACCTTAGGGTATCTTTGATTAGGGATACGACTACCCCTGTCAAGTTGCCTAGTTAGAGACTGGATTCTGTTATGAGTTAATTAAGTCTACAGTTCTCGAAGCTAGTTTCTAGTATTATCCTAGTGAAAATCTAGATTCTACATTAATCCTATCCATAACGCCATTTTGAATATTTTTATTATTATCGATATAATTTGGTTGCAGGTTGGCAAATGTTTTATGTTTTCTTCGGAAAACTCGTTTTTATTATATTGTTTTGATACGTGAAGTTTTTCACTGAAAACTTATTTTCATTATAATGTTTTACTGTTTTTCATTTTTACTATTTTTCTATAGTAGTAATTACAGTTTTAAAATCCTGTTATACGGCTGGGAGAACGTTGACGTTGCTCCCCACTGATTGTGGCTGTTATGTTTTAACATGACAGGTGTACTTGTTTTTCCGGTGGGTGTGGGCTAACGAGCAGTCTTGGATCCTGTTTGATCATTTTAATAATTATGTCTTAAGGATTGTTTAACCCGTTTTGTGGATTGTTTTAAATTTTAGCCATTTTTATTTATGTCATTTGTTTGACTTTACCATTTAAATTTTATCAAGACATAGTTACAGTGTGTTATAGTCCCACTTCTACAGTGTTTCCGCCACTGTATTGCGTTAGAATTTCTAGGGGATTACAGTTGGTATCAGAGCATCACTGCTCCCAACGCTTACACCTGAAATTAGGGAAAATAACAGTAAATTATTTAAACACTAAATAAAAATATTATTAGAGATGGGTAGAAACAAATAAGAACTTAAATGTTAAGATTATCTGTTCCTGAACTCAATGGTTAGCATTGAATATTTGTTTTATATGTCCAAGAAGAAGACGATGAGTGGGCAAGATGTTGACTTGATGCTGCTCCAGATCGGGACAAGACTTACTTATCACTCTCAACGCTTGTTGACTCGAGTAGACAACTTGGTGCTTCAAGAAAGATGCCGATGGTGACTTTTAGCTCCGGTTCAGTTTACTTAAGCTACAGGTCAGATGGTCAAGAGTAGATTCCTGTTCCATGATGTCGCAGTAGATCGAGATGGAGCGACCCAAGACTTGCGTGCTCGTTCCTCTACAAGAAGATGAAGTAAGCCATTTGGATCCCGCGTGAACTCTGGAGGCCCGAAGATTCTCCTCTGGTTCAAGAACTTAGTGATATAGTACCATCGACTCTTTTCTTCCTTCCTCTACTTCTTCTAATTCTTCTCTTTTATATTCTCTTCTTCATCCGCTTGGTGAATCCTTGTTATATTCTTCTACTCTACCATCTTTCTCTTGAGATTCTTTGGCTAGACCGATTTCCGTCTCAGTGAACCCCGCGGAAGGATATAGATGTTTGAGGTTTAGTAAACCCTTGTTACCTATGGCTTGAGGATTGTGAGTTATACCCTGTTATCTATCTTAGTAAGCTTTTGAGGATCGATTTGAATGATAAATTGTCAATTGATGGAATTAGGTTGGTACTTTAGACACTGAACTTTGGGTTATAGGTTACTTGATTATTTGGAGGACTTAGAGTTGAATATATTTTGGGGTAGTAAGAGTATATCGTATTTGATGGATACCTAGTACTTAATTTAACATAGAATCGAACCAAATGTGGCTAATAATAGTATTTTGGGATTCCTACCTAATGCTTATTTGATGGATGCATCGTGAATATTCGGGATCATAGAGTGTTGTTTAAAGTGTTAGCCTGAGTGTTGTGGTGACATTAAAGGTTTTCATTGATGCCGTTAGAAATTTTGGTTAACATAGATTACCCGTGTTTCTTAAGGATTAGATCGTTGATCGTTGTTTAAGGTTGTAACCTATGAACTTTGGAGTTGAGTGATCTAAATTGGGTAAATTGTTGTTAACCTTGAAAAGGAGAAACATATTGCCATTAGAGGTTGGATTTATCGTGTTGTTTTGAGGAATACTTTGATGTCAATCATCTTAATGAATTTATAGTTCGGAACCTTAGACCAACGAGATTGTGGCTTCGTTGAGTTATTAAATATTTTGTGGTTGCACCATTACGATAAGAAATTTGATGGACTTCTCAGAAACATTAATCGAATGACGTGTTTGAAGATGTGAGTGTTTCCGCCATTACCTATAGGTTTGAGCGTGTTTGAGGATTTATTGTACTTTCCCAACTTCTGTACTTGTGGTATTATAAATATGTTGGTGATCATTTTTTGAGGATTTCGTGTCCGAACATTGTTAATTGGTGGATTTTATTTAGTCTTCCTTACTCGAGAAATTTGAAGTATACCTCGAGTTCAGACCCTATGAGCTTTAAATTTATGAACCTTAGTGATTACGAGTTTGGGTATGTTTTGATAACCGTTGGAATCTTAATTAAAGGATTAGTCTAAATCATTTGTGGATTCTTACTATACTAATTGAAAGATTATATAAGTATGTAAGACTTAATTTTGGAAGTTGTAGATTGAGTAGGACCACCATGTACTGATATTGGACTTAGCGTTATTTGATGAGAATTAGGAACCCATGTTTGTGGGAGTCGTGCTAGGAATCTGAAGATGGTTAATTTCTTCTATCATCCTTGAGAGCTCTTTTTGATTCTCAACTCCGTCTTCCTTTCTGCTTCTCTTGAATTCTGTTACGGTAACTCCTGCCAATCCCTTTGACCTTTATCGATTTTGAAAACTCTTATTTTAATTTATTTTTTATCCTTGACTCTATTTATCCGTTCATCATTTCCCCGAACTTATGAAAAGTTTGACTAATTTAAAATTTTCGATTTTCGTTAAATTTTAACATTTTTGAAGCATAATTTCAAATTTTAAAACTCCCCATTTTTGTAAAAACTTTGAGCAATTTAACATTTTGGGTTATCGTGAAATTTTAACATTTTGAGTTATGATTTATGAAACTCCCCGTTTTGAAAAAAAAAATGACTAAATTAAACTTTTCGGATATCGTGAAATTTAACATTTTTGATTTATAATTTAAGAACTTTATACTTCGCTTTTGTTTTATATTTAGTCGATATTTATACTTAATCCTGTTTCAAAATGCCTTAATAATTTATTTTGAAAATATTTCAATTTTTGATTTTCAAACGATCGGAATTTTATGAAGACTTTCATATTTCCAAATACTTCAACTTCTATAGGATTATTTTGTAAAGCATTTTAACATTGTCGAAATTATTTTGAATGTTCAAGTTTGATAACATTTTTTTTAACTTCCATAATTACTTTGATAACATTTTCGAAATTTTAACGTTTTGAAATTTGTTTCTCTTTATTGTTGGTGGACTTTTGAATCTGTTATTGAAAATGCTTGACAACTGGATCGATTTTTACTAACTACAAATTTGATTTCTCAAAACTAAATTTTGTTTCATCAGGAAAAGAAATATTATCAAATTTCTTAATCAAA
Organism: Agrostemma githago; assembly: GCA_958450325.1. Classification (NCBI taxonomy): domain Eukaryota; kingdom Viridiplantae; phylum Streptophyta; class Magnoliopsida; order Caryophyllales; family Caryophyllaceae; genus Agrostemma; species Agrostemma githago. Next base: position 52,126,048 of record OY288245.1, on the reverse strand, counting down.
TTGTTTTACTTTTGTTTTGAAAATGTTTTAATTACCCTATTTCCTTCAAGCTCGTTACAAATGCTATTTAGGGTCGTTATTTTATCAAATAACTTTACTTTACGATTTCACTAATTAAAAGATTTCAAATTCCGGGTAGCTTAATTAGCCCAATTTCTCTTGGGATAAATAATTGCATTTGATTTCATATTACTTTAAATGTTGTAAAAAAATTCTTTTACAGCAAAATTTTTATGCGAAATTTATATCCTCATCCCTTCGAGTATGGTAAATCTCGATTTCCTTTCTGCTTATTCTTAGTTTCGAGGACGAAACTTTCTTTTAGTGGGGAGGATTGTAAGACCCGCTATTTTTCCCAGCATATTTATTCTTTCCGTTAGGACTCCGTCTTAACACTGTCACTTTTCGTCCTCATATTTCATCATTTTACTAAGCTCCCTTTTCATTTTTGAGTTTAATGATTTTTATTTTTAATTTTAAAGATTTTAATTCTTTTTAAATCCATTTATTTGGTTTTCTTCGTAAACTAATTAATTTTCCGCGAGGAATTCTACTTTTCTTTGAATTGACGTTTATAAGCTCGGATTTAAGTTATTCATTTTCCTAAAAATGTTTAAATACATTTATATAATATTTTCAACTAAGAAATATTTTCTTTACTAAAAATAAGCCATTTATGATTTTAATACGAAGTTTCGTAAATAATTATTTTTCAACGCGAGGTTTACTCGGATTGCTTTGAAATGTCGTTAACTATTTTACGATCCTTCTTTTTATCAACTTATAAATTATTTGAGACCTTTCCCCATGTTTTGGGCCGGCAAAGCTCCTTATTATGATTTTATTACGTTTTATTTTTACGTTTCATTTTATCACGTTAAAACGTAAAGGTAAGATTATTTCTTTTCATTCATTTGAGACATTATTATCAAACTCTTCATACTCCTCCCTCACTTATGTTGACCAGCCACCTTAGGCTATATTCACCTAGTTTTCATCAAATTTTTATTGCTTTCATTCATTTACAAACCATCCATTTCCCTTACATCTTTTATTCACTTTTAACATACGAAAAAAAAAACTTCTTATCCTCCATTCTGGCCGTGGCACTCCTTCATCCTCCTAGGTTAATTTTTGCTTCAATTTGAGCCTTAGTCATCTCAAATTCATCGTCAAATTCGTCCTTTTTCCGATTCTTCGTTAAGGTAATAATCGATGTTGTTTTCGATCGTTCTTTACCTTGATTTTATTAGTTTTCTCATTGTATTTTTCTACCATGATTTTTCGTGTTTGGTAGGATTTGTGGACGATCCCGAGGCCGACGAATATATTATCGATTCAGACTTGGATTAGAGGTAACGTCGGTGTTACTCGGTATTGCATGATTTTATTTGTGTAATTGCATGTATATTATTATAATTTTATTTTTGACAATATATGTATGTCATAAAATCTGGAAAATTTTTAAAAGTTGAAAATTTGCATGTTTCGATATTTTTATCGCTTTTACGAGATTAACAATTAAATCGTCTTATTAATTTGTAAAATCGTAATATTCGGCCTAAACATGTAATATATGTTTATATTCTGTAAAAATGATGTTTTTGATGATTTTTAATAGTTTAGTATTTTTCTGATATTTTAGTTATCGATTATTGAATTATTTCCGTTTACGGACAAAAACGAGTAAAAGCCGATTTTTAGTTCTAGTACTTAAACATTTTATTTTAATCTGATTTTTGACGTGGTGAAACTTTCTGATGAAATAGAATTTTCTGAATGTTTTTATAATTTTTTGGAATTGTTAAGTGGATGAATTAATTAATCACTTTAAATCATCGTTTATCGTTAAAACCGCGTTTGTCGTTTAAATTCTCGATTTTTGGTCATTTGATTTAATCTGGAAAAAAAATATGATTCTGATGATTTCATAATAAAATGTAATTTTTGTTATGATATAAATGTCTTCATCCCCAAACAACGCGTCTCTCCACGAAGCGATATGTCCCTTGTATACAATATCTATAAATATGTATCATACCATGTATTCGACGACAATTAACGTAATCATATATTCTACATATTACTGCTTCTCTTGTACTACTTATTCCTATTCTATACCATATACTTAAATTACGTTATCAGCACGATCGTCTTTTATAATCAACCATCGCTTACGGAAATATATCAATCATTCATATCGGGTTGTTTGCGAAGCACAATTGGGATTTATTATTATTCTCTCATATTTAAATTATTACCTTCAATTTCTGCCGGTTTATAGTAAGTCTACATCCTCTATCAAAATCATACAATCTGAAATTTTATGAATCTGTATGTATTTTTCCTTCTGTTTGATTTACTCCGTATGATAATATTTACACAGAAATCACTCGTTCACTCCGTATGATAACTTTCTTTCCGTCTCTATTTTTCGTCTGTTATGCATTCATATCTCTTGTTTTTCACCCAAATATAGTACCCAAATGTTTTTCATCACTGTTATGATCACCCAATTATCATTCATATCTCCTGTCACTGTATCATGCTAATTAATTATTACAGATATCATTTTCTCCTGCCACTGTATCATTCTTTCTTATTTTCTCATATACATAATTCATACTGACTATGCAGAGTTTAATCTATAAATTGATAAATTATGTTCAATAAATCTTTTATAAGTCTCATAAATTCTAACCCATTGATATTAGACTAATTAATTCTGCAAAATTTAGGAATAACATTAAAATACATGAAAATTCATTTTTTTTGATACAGAAATATGAAACAATAACAGAGTTGGCAGCAATTAGGGATAATTAAAATTGCATACCATATTAATCGTAAGTGGAGTAAAAAAGAAGATAGGGTACTAATTATGGAATTGAAATCTTTTATAAATCTCTTATTTTTGGTTGATTTTTTTGTTTTGTTCGCTTAAGTCTGATTCTTTTGCTTTATTTATGAAATTAGAGTTTTTTTTTAAATAAAAATGGTGTTTTTTTTCTAGACATAACTAAATAAAAATGGTGATAATCATGATTTTTGTAATGCCTCTCTATAAACGGAGTATAAAAAAAATGACTTTACTGTGGGTGTGTGCACTGTTTTAATGCATTTGTTTTTTAGCATTATTTTAGTAATGATGATGCACCGTATCTGCTTACATTTTTTTTTCTAGACATTCGTATATAGTGAACGGACCATTCATTGTACTTTATTTTATTTTCTTCTATTCCTTATAATTTATACCTTAATTAGTATTGCTCATTTTATATAGTGAACCATGTCGAATCTTACTAAACTCGAGTTTGAGGCTCTTGATATCACCGGAAAGAATTATTTGTCATGGGTATTAGACGCTGAGATGCATCTAAATGCAAATGCACTTGGGGAGACAATAAAGGAAGGAAATAAGACAACATGTCAAGAGAAAGCAAAAGGCATGATATTTCTCCGTCATCACCTCCATGACGGTCTTAAAAATGAGTATTTGACGGTTAAAGATCCACAAATCCTTTGGAATGATTTAAAAGAAAAATACGACCACCAGAAAAGTGTTATATTACCAAAGACTCGTTATGCTTGGTTGCATTTACGTCTACAAGATTTTAAATCTGTAAGTGAGTATAACTCCGCCATGTTCAAAATTACTTCTCAATTAAAATTATGCGGTGAGAAGATTACCGATGATGATATGCTTGAAAAAACATACTCTACTTTTCATGCTAATAATATAGTCCTGTAGACTCAATATCGTGAAAAGGGTTTTAAAAAGTATTCTGAGCTAATTTCTTGTTTATTGGTGGCGGAACAAAATAACGAGCTGTTGATGAAAAATCATGAATCACGTCCCACTGGCTCTACTCCATTCCCTGAAGCGAATGCGACATATTACAATAGGGATAATGCTAGTAGCAGTGGTCACGGACGAGGCCGTGGTCGTGGTCATGGATCATGGCGAGGCCGTGGACGTGGTCGTGGACGTGGATTTGGTGGACATTTTAAAGGTCGTGGGAGTTATTTCAAAAGATCACAATCTCACCCGTAGTGGAATCAAAAGGACGGTAAAAATGTTGATGACAAAAGCGAGAATGTACCGAGCATATGTTTAGGCTGTACAAGGAAAATTATTAGGAAGAAACTCCTGGTTCCTCAAATTATGTCCACAGGAATTTTTCATTATTCTTCGCATCATGGTTGAACCGGGATGACCTAACCGGTCATGCCAAACTATAGACTTATCGCTAAACTTCTGGTTTAGAATAACATTTGCTTCAATAATATTAATTTATGTGTAGTACAAACCGGTAGAAAATGTAGGGAGTTTCTCTAAAAAAAATTTGTTCCTTGGGTTATACTTGTGATTAGCAAGAATTCTTTATTCCCTTCACTAATTGTCTCGAGATGATATCCATTACTGCGAATATCTTTAAAACTTAATAAATTTCTTTGAGACAATGGAGAGTATAACGCATCTTTAATTACAAATTTTGTTCCCCAAGGCCGTATTATATGTGCTCTTCCGGAGCCTTCAATTATATTTGTACTACCTGATATAGTGCTCACACTATTTCTTTTCTTTATTATTTGAGAAAAATATCTTTTAATTTTAAGTATAGTATGAGTCGTTGCACTGTCAGCTAGATATAATTCTTCATCAATTGTATCCAACCGAGCTCGAGGGATATTCATTTTCTTCAAGAAAATATAATATGTTACAAGACAAAATAATAAACTCACTAAAAACATTAATATTTATTTCATAACGATAAAACTACTTCAACTAATAAAATTAGTAACTAAAGGTCTATATGATAAAATTCATACTATTACACATAATTAATGTCCATAAAACATCTCATAAACACATCTAAATAAATACTAAATTTTATGAATTCATAAGAAACATAAGGTCTTAAATATCATAGATTTACATTCATTGCTTAATTATTCCCTTCAGGGGTCGAAAAGAAATCAGCCTGCTCCCAAGGAAAGTTGATTATCCGTCCATCACCAGTTAAAATAAATTTTGAATCAATTAGTTTTCTGGAACGTATACAAGGGGATATTTGTGGACCAATACATCCCTCTAGTGGACCATTTAGATATTTTATGGTTTTAATAGATGCATCGACTAGATGGTCACATGTATGTTTATTATCAACTCGCAACCTGGCGTTTGCGTGACTACTAGCTCAAATAATAAAATTATGAGCACATTTTCCAGATACTCCTATTTAGACTATTCGTCTTGACAATGATGGTGAATTTACTTCTCAAACATTCGATGATTACTGCATGTCAGTTGGGATGAATGTGGAACATCCTGTAGCTCATGTTCACACACAAAATGGTCTAGCTGAATCATTAAGCAAAAGACTTCAGTTAATTGCTCGACCATTACTTATGAGGTATAAACTCCCGATTACTGCATGGGGGCATGCTATATTACATGCAGAAGCACTAATTCGCATCAGACCAACGAGTTATCATAATTTCTCCCCATTACAATTGGTTTATGGTCAGGAACCAAACGTCTTCCATCTTAGAGTATTTGGATGTGCGGTCTATGTACCAATAGCTCCACCACAACGCACAAAGATGGGACCACAAAGAAGGTTGGGAATATATGTAGGATTTGAATCCTCATCAATTATAAAATATCTCGAACCAACCACGGGGGACTTATTTAAAGCTCGTTTTGCAGATTGTCATTTTAACGAGTCAGTCTTCCCGACATTAGGGGGAGAAAATAAACAGCTGGTACAAGAAATTAATTGGAATGAAATATCATTATCTCATCTTGATCCTCGTACTAAAGAATGTGAACTCGAAGTTCAAAAGATAATTCATTTTCAAAGCTTAGCTAATCAATTGCCAGATGCTTTCACTGACCCAAAAAGAGTGACAAAGTCACATATACCAGCTGTAAATGCTCCGCTCAAAATTGAGGTCCCAGAAGGACAAACTAAAATGGCAAATGAGTCAAATCCACGCCAGAAACGTGGAAGACCAATTGGTTCCAAAGATAAAAATCCTCGGAAAAGAAAAGGAGCAAAGAATAATGATGATGACCTAATCGAGGACAATGAAATATGTTTAGATAAATCTCCAGTCGAGACATTGAACATGACTGAAAATTTAGAAGAATCTCAGGTACCTGAAAATGAAGAGATCTCAATAAACTATGTCATGTCTAGAATTACTTGGAACCGAAATAAAACTGACTTCGATGAAATTTTTGCATGCAATGTTGCGTTAAATGTTATAGAGAACGAAGAGGATCCTGAACCTAAGTCTATTGAGAAATGTAGACAAAGAGATGATTGGCCAAAATGGAAAGAAGCAATAGAATCCGAATTAAAATCTCTTGAAAAAAGAGAAGTATTTTGACTTGTTGTCCGTACACCCGAAGGTGTTAAGCCAGTGGGATACAAATGGATTTTTGTGCGGAAAAGAAATGAAAATGGTGAAATTGTGCGATATAAAGCTCGATTAGTCGCACAAGGTTTTTCACAAAGACCCGGAAGTGACTACGAGGAGACATATTCTCCTGTGGTGGATGCAACTACTTTTAGATTTTTAATCAGTCTGGCAATAAAAGAAGGACTTGATTTACGACTAATGGACGTAGTCACCGCTTATTTATATGGCCCACTGGATAATGATATATATATGAAACTCCCAGAAGGATTCATGTTGCCAGAAATTGAACATTTAAATAATGGAATTCTTGTTCACCAGACAACATACACAGATAAGGTGTTAAAGAAGTTCTATATGGATAAATGTCACCCATTAAGTAGCCCAATAGTGGTAAGGTCACTTGATATAGATAAAGACCCTTTCCGCCCTCGGGAGATTACTGAAGAAATTCTTGGTCCTGAAGTACCATATTTAAGTGCAATTGGGGCATTAATGTATCTTTCTAGCCATACAAGGCCCGACATATCATTTTGCGGTAAATTTATTATCTAGGTTTAGCTCATGTCCAACCCGAAGACATTGGAATGAAATTAAACATATACTTCGTTACCTTCAAGGTACAAAAGATATGGGTTTCTTTTTCCCTAACATGTCCGAAGAAAATTTAATAGGTTTTGCAGATGCAGGTTATTTATCTGACCCTCATAATTCACGTTCAGAAACTGGATATGTGTTTACATATGGTGGTACTGCTATTTCTTGGCGTTCTATGAAACAAACTCTTGTAGCTACTTCTTCTAATCATTCTGAGATTTTAGCAATCCATGAAGCTAGTCGTGAGTGTGTTTGGTTATGGTCTGTTATTCAACACATACGGGAAGATTGTGGATTATGCTCCAATAAAGAAGCTCCAACCATTATATATGAAGATAATACCGCATGTATTGCTCAACTAAAGGAAGGATATATCAAAGGAGATAGGACAAAACACATTTCACCTAAATTCTTTTTCACTCACGAACTTGAGAAAGGTGGAGATATCAATGTTTTACAAATTCGTTCAAGTGAAAATCTAGCAGACTTATTCACAAAAGCTCTTCCTACAACTACATTCAAGAAGTTGATACAAGGACTTGGATTACGGTGTTATAAAGATCTTTTATGATATAATCATCAGGGCGAGTAATGCGAGTTGTACTCTTTTTCCTTCACCATGGTTTTTCCCACTGGGTTTTCCTGGTAAGGTTTTAATGAGGCAACATTTCATTCGCATAAAAGATATTGTATTTTGGATGATAGACATCCAAGGGGGAGCGTTATGATATGAATGTCTACATCCCCAAACAACGCGTCTCTCCACGAAGCGATATGTCCCTTGTTTACAATATCTATAAATATGTATCATACCATGTATTCGACGACAATTAACGTAATCATATATTCTACATATTACTGCTTCTCTTGTACTACTTATATTCCTATTCTATACCATATACTTATATTAATTTCATAATTTTTAATGCTTTAATGAATATTAGGAACGATAAGTTTTATTAATGGAATCGTTAATTGTGAAAACGGGTTTTAAAGACGGTTTTGATGGGATTTATTAAATCTGGAATTTTTGGAAATCTGGAAAAATGGTAGATTCTGGAGAATCATTATTTTTTTAAGCTTAGTAATAATTTTTGGATATTAATAATTAAATCGTTTTGTAATTACTATTTTTATTAATCGTTATTGTCGAGATTAGACGATTAACGAGAAAACACTTTAAAAACCGAGTTTTAGGATTCTGGAAAAATTTATTTTCTGGACAAAATGTTCATAAATATATTTTAACTATTTTACGTAATTTTTGTACTATTTATTAAGGTATTTAATTAGTAAGTATTGATTTTCGGACAAATTGTGATTTATCGTTAAAATGATTCGTCTTACCTAAAAGAATTATTTTTCCAGCAATTTTGAAAGTATTTAAATCTGAAACTTTAAGAGTTAAATCATCCCTTAACATATTCTAAATATATTCAATGGTTTAATTAAATAAAAGACGTTAAAAGATTTAACTGGACGTTTGCCGTAAAATCTTATTTATAATCGTATTGTCGTAACTAATAATAATTAGGAAATTTTAGTTTTATAAATTTTGGAAACACGCTAATTAATAGTACTAAAGTGTTTAAGACATTTTTAATTATTTTGTAAACACTTGTATGGTTTTTCAATAATTTCGTAAATCTAAATACTCTCACTTTGATAAGTAATATCGTTAAGGCCGAAAGTACTAGCTTTTACAAATCTATATCGTTTACTAAAATGTCGAATTAGTATAAACTAATATTTTTGCTATTTTGATATAATGCTATTTTTAGTAAGGTTTCTAAAAATAGAATTTTCCTAAAATAGAAGTTTCCTCTTTTGGAAAGTGATCCTTTTCTTTTTGTTCTCTTATTGTTTATAATGATTATATCTTTTGAATTAATATCGATAATGGATTGTTTTGGAGTTACGGAATAAGGACAAGTGTGGGTTTAGAGTAATATAGTCTGGGATGTACGTTTTTGCCATTAGCTATAAAGCCGGTGTGCCTAATTGGGGCACATTTGGTTGTTGAACTGGGTGTAGTTTCGCCCAGGAGAGTGTATGTTTTGACCTTAAGCTAGATATCGCATCGTGTTAGTCGCCGTCAGCTGAACTAGACATATTAGTTGTCTAGGAGGGGTATGCACTACTTAAACTAGGACCTCGCTGCACGTAGTCCTGTTATAATTGAGTTGCCTAGTTAGAGACCGGATTCTGTTATGAGTTAAGTCTACAGTTCTCGAAGCTAGTTTCTAGTATTATCCTAGTGAAAATCTAGATTCTACATTAATCCTATCCATAACGCCATTTTGAATATTTTTATTATTATCGATATAATTTGGTTGCAGGTTGGCAAATGTTTTATGTTTTCTTCGGAAAACTCGTTTTTATTATATTGTTTTGATACGTGAATTTTTTCACTGAAAACTTATTTTCATTATAATGTTTTACTGTTTTTCATTTTTACTATTTTTCTATAGTAGTAATTACAGTTTTAAAATCCTGTTATACGGCTGGGAGAACGTTGGCGTTGCTCCCCACTGATTGTGGCTGTTATGTTTTAACATGGCAGGTGTACTTGTTTTTCCGGTGGGTGTGGGCTAACGAGCAGTCTTGGATCCTGCTTGATCATTTTAATAATTATGTCTTAAGGATTGTTTAACCCGTTTTGTGGATTGTTTTAAAATTTTAGCCATTTTTATTTATGGCATTTGTTTGACTTTACCATTTAAATTTTATCAAGACATAGTTACAGTGTGTTATAGTCCCACTTCTACAGTGTTTCCATCACTGTATTGCGTTAGAATTTCAAGGGGATTACATTTATCACAATACCAATAAAGAACAATCAGAACCCTAAAGCAAACCCTTTTCTTCTATCAATCAATCAACTTTTGATCATCACAAATATACAATTCACAACACACAAATCAATCAGGTACCAATAAAAACAATCAACAAAAACATAACTTTCTAATCACAAACAAACAACCCCAATTAACCAAAAAAAAAATCAAAAAATTCAATCAACAAAGCTCAAAAAATCAAGAACCCTAATCAACAAACCGATACACAATCATCAAAACCCTGAAAAAACAAATTGAAAAAATAGAAATCATACCAACTGAGGACGATGCAATAGCCGAACCACAACCACAGGTCTTAAAAACAGCATCACCAACTTTCCCTGAATCCGGGTCAACCCTAATCTGGAGCTTCACGACATCCCCACAAGCGGGCGCACCCACAAGACCCGTACCCACATTCGGGTCGGTATTATCAAATGACCCGACGTTCCTCGGTTTGTCGTAATGATCCACCACCCTGTCATGGTATCCACGTGTTACAAGGGACCCAATAGTACCTCGGATACGTGATTGGGCTAACCCTAATAGATTCTTACATCCAGTTCGCGTCATTTTTCTGGGTTTTGATTTTGATTCGTTGGGTTTGTTGTTCTGGGATTCGTGTTGGTCGAATTGGGGGAAGAGCAAAATTTTGGGATGGTGAAATTAGAGAGAGAATACTTGTGGTGGAAGCGAAGAGGAACAGACCGAGCAAAACGAGATAAGAAAATATGAGGCAAATTCACTGTTCATAAGGAAACACTGTGCGCCAAAAAAAAACTGTTCACAAGGAAGGCATTGGAGGCACAATTCTTTTTTTAATATGTAAGGATTTGATTTTCCCATGAAATTGTATAATTTTTAATTCTTTTATTAGTAATTAAAATAAATAGTTTTTCCCAAATAAAAAATAAAATAAAAATAACACTTCGTATAATCATTTTCCCAACAAAATCTTGAAAAATAATACCGAATGTTCTATAGAATATTCAGATTTTCTGTATTTGGACAAAGAGGTGACATACATTCGGATATCTTGTGTATGTTTTAGTTTTGGTATATATTGTATTTTAGGAAGTTTGTACTCATGTTTGATCTTTGACCTATTTACTTAGCTTGGTTAGTTTGTATATATTCGAGGTATTTCAATGAGAAACACATAACAAGAAATTCACAAATATGGTTCTCAACTCTTTATTTTCCTTTATGATATCAAAGCCTCTCGTTCTTGAGGCCTAAACACACGAAAATTTATTTCTATCGATTGTCAAATCATGACAAACGACAAACCACCACATACCCCAATTTCAGCCTCTGCAAACAATATCCAATTGGATGGTAAGAGTATTTATACTTGGATGGTAGACACAGGGGCATCGAATCATATTTATTGCGATGAATCATTATTTGTTTCATGCCATCCTATTCGTGATGTTTGAGTCGGTCTACCAAATGGAATTGGGTTGGAGGGACATAAAATGGGGAGTATTCGTATTAATGAGAATTTGGTTCTTTCTCATGTTTTAATTGTGTCCACTTTCAATTGTAACTTATTATCGGTTCAACAACTTTTGTCATCAAAGCATTTAAGCATACAATTGAATGATTCTACGTGTGTGTTACAGGACCTTGTTTCGAGGATAACGATTGGTGTAGGTGAATTATCAAGTGAGCTCTATCACTTGAAGATGGGGGGACAAGCTCGTGTTAATGCCGTCACCGGGAAAGATGACGTTGAAATTTTGGCATAAGCGACTAGGACATCCGTCTGTACAAGTTATGGAGCTTCTACCTCATCTTCGTGGCAACAAAAATAATTCTGGTATTAAGTGTTGTGATATTTGTTTCCGTGCCAAACAAACACGTAATGTTTTTCCTTTGAGTGGTGACACTAAAGTTAATGATTTGTTTGCTTTGATTCATTATGATGTTTGGGGCCCTTATTTGGAAAATTGTGCCTGCAATTCTCGTTATTTTTTAACTATAGTAGATGACTTTTCTCGTGGGGTATAGGTTTACCTGATGAAAACTAAGGATGAAGTGCCTCGATTTATGACAAATTTCTTTGCTTAATTGACCGGCAATTTCAAAAGAAAGTTAAAATTATTTAAGGGACTTGAAACTTATTGTCGTATCAATGGTATGGTATTATTCACCAAATGACAATTGTTAAAACACCCCAACAAAATGCTCGAATTGAACGTAAACACCATCATATACTCCCTCCATTTCCTGTTTTCTTCCTACTTCATTATAATACTCCACCTATATAATAGGAAAGTGGGAATAAAAAAATGGAGGTAGTACTTAATATTGCTCGCGCTTTACGGTTTCAAGGGTGCTTGCCTATTGATTTTTGGGGTGAGTGTGTGTTAACTGCCGCCTACTTAATTAATAGGACACCGTGCATCTCGTGTACTTGACGGGCAAAAGCCGTATAAAATTTTGCATGGTCAACCACTTCAATATCATTCCATCAAAAAATTTGGTTCCTTATGTAATGCGAAAAATCTCAGTCCTAGTGATAAATTTGATAGTCGGAGTTGACGTTGTAAATTTCTTGGATACCCATTTGAAAGAAAGGTTGGTACCTATTTGATCTCGACACGGGAACATATTTTCACTCACGAGATGCGCAAATCTTTGAAGATAACTTTCCTTTTAATGACTCAAAGGATTTAAACCAATTGCATTCATTATATTCCAATGAACAAAATGATTTTAGTAGCCTTGAATCTAGTGAAAATGCCCCTGATACCAATGAGATAGGTACGGATAATGTGGGTAGTACACCGATTTTAGGAGAACATCATGATACACCTTCAGGTACCATTAAAAATGAAGGGGACACGATTATTGAAAACACTCAAGAGGGTGAGGAAGCAACTGTTATCGAGGAGGGAAGCGTGCTAAACGATGAACTTGGGCGTGGCAAACGAATAAAATTCGATAATGTTCGTCTTAAGGATTATGTTTGTCACGAAGACATTAACACGACATTTGTCCCCTCTGAAGCTTCACCCACATCGGTCCAATCCTCATGTATCTTATCTTATATCACAGCACGTAAATTATAATGCTTTCTTTATTGCCCATCGTGCTTTTCTTACAACTATTTTGGTTGAGACGGAACCCACATCGTTTAAAGATGTTATGAATGATCTTAAGTGAAGGAGAGCTATGGAGGAAGAAATCGAAGCCTTGAAGGTAAATAACACATGGAATATTGAAGATCTTCCTAACGGAAAGGAGGCTATTGGTAGTATGTGGGTATATTAAATTGAACATAAATCCGACGGGACTATTGAAAGGTATAGGAAAAGGTTAGTTGTCTTTGGAAACCGTCAACAAGAAGGCATCAATTTCGCTGAAACCTTTGCACCTACTGTCAAAATGGTCATTGTTCACATATTTCTTGTTGTCGCTACTATTATAAAGTGAGAATTACATCAAATGGATGTACACAACGCTTTTCTTCATGATGGTGACCTAGACGAAGAAGTTTACATGCGGCTTCCCCCGGGTTATAGTCATGGTCTAGCATACGGGAAAAGTTTGTAGACTCCGTAAGTCTCTTTATGCTTGGTGTTGGTATACCAAGTTAGCTACCGCCTTGCACACATATGGTTTCAAGGTAAGCCCCTCTGACTACTCATTGTTTATTTATTGTGAGAATGATATCACTTCAAATATTTTGGTATATGTTGATGATATTGTTATTTCCGTAAATAATAGCATTGCCATTGCTAAATTCAAAGTACCTTAGTGACTGCTTTCGTATGAAAGATTTGGGGAAATTGAAATATCTTCTCGGGATTGTGGTTGCTAGGAATGTTAGCGGCATTTTCTTATGTCAACGCAAATATACCTTTGACATTTTAAAGGAGACCGGTCTTATGGGTTCTAAACCTGCTAACGTTCCTATAGAAGAAAATCACAAGCTGGCTTTCGCCTTAGATGCTCCTATGACGGATCCTACTTGCTATAGACGGTTGGTGGGACGCTTGGTTTATCTTACTACTACACGTCCCGAGCTTTGCTATTCCGTTCATATTTGGGCTCAATTCATGCAGCAACCTACCTCAACTCAATAGAACGCCGCTCTTCGTGTTGTCAGTTATTTAAAGTCTAGTCCCGAGAAAGGTATTTTACTTCATACGGATGGCTCATTAACCCTTGAGGGTTATTGTGATTCAGATTACGCTAGTTGTCCTCTTAGTCGCCGCTCCCTGTCAACGTATTTTGTTTTTGTTGGGGGTTCTCCTATATCCTGGGAAACTAAGAAACAGCCCATTGTCTCCCGATCATCTTCCGAGGCAGAATATCGTGGCATGGCTTCCGCTACCTGTGAAATCTTGTGGTTAAAAGCTTTGCTCAAAAGTCTTAATATTGAACATCCATCCTCTGTTTATCTGTATTGCGACAACGATGCAGCACTACACATTGCTAATAATCCCGTTTTTCCAGAACGAACAAAACATAGTTGAATGTCACTTCGTGCGTGATGAAATTCAACGTGGTACTATTGCGCCCGCTTATATCCATACCAAGACTCAGTTGGCCTATATTCTAACAAAAGCGTTGGGTCGTCAACAATTTCGTTTTCTTCTTGTCAAGTTGGGCACTTCGGATCCCCATGCTCCAACTTGAGGGGGAAGAGGGGGGGGGGGGGGGGATAATACCGAATATTCTATAGAATATAAATAATAACATTGAAAATCAAAAATAGAATAAAAAATCAAAATTCTCTCTCTCTAGCTCTGGCGATAATCTGGCGATCTCCGGCGGCTACTTCCGTTTGACGACGACAAATCTGGTTTAGCGCTGGATTTTGGTTACTTGAATCATGACGACGAAGACTCGATCTGCAGTGAAACCTGTGAAGGGTACGAAGCCTGGGACCCGCGCTGCGAAGGAAGACATTTTACGTAAAAAGACAACGAAATCTGTGACGAAAGAGAACTCGGTTGACACAGGGGACAGCTCGTCTGGAAACAAGCAGGTACACGTAATCCCTAGAATGAACTACGAATCAGATTCCGAAGAGGAAGAAGTTTCAGAAGAATTCTTGGAATACGTACCTGAAACCAACCCTAATCCTGTGTCAAAACCTAATGACAGTATTGGGTGGAAACAAAGGGCAGGGAAAAAAGTTATTGACATTGAGGAGGAAGAAGAAATGATGAGGTTTTTTTTTTCCAACTAGGCCGTTCAAATTCCACCTCTTATGCAAGCCGATGAAATTGACATGTCTTATGTTCGCTGATGACTTACTACTATTCAGCAAGGGGTATGTCGATTCTATGATGGTTTTCCTGAGGACGTTCGCGTCATTTTCTGCTGCTTCTGGATTAAAAATGAGCAAAGGTAAATCTAACGCTTATTTTAATGGGGTGACTCAGGAGGTCCGTAGAGATATAATCAGTATTTCAGGATGTTCTGAAGGTATAATGCCTTTTAGATATCTTGGCATACCAATCAAACCATCCAAACTGTCCGTCCTAGACTGTCAACCTCTTGTCAATAAGCTGGTTGAGCGTATCAGGCGACTTGGAGCTAGAAAACTGTCGTACGCAGGACGATTGGTGCTGATTAAAAGTGTCTTGGCAAATCTTCACTCGTATTGGAGTTCCATTTTCATCATTCCCAATGCAATTATAAAGCAGATTGACTCGATTTGTAGAAATTATCTGTGGGATGGTGGAGCGGACTAACATAAGGTCCCCAATGTTGCGTGGGAGAAAGTATGTAAGCCCTATAAGGAAAGGGGGTTGAATCTAACTCATTCAGCTCACTGGAACAAAGCGGCGATCGGCAAGCTCGCCTGGTGGATTACCTCGAATCAAAACAAGCTCTGGGTGCAATGGGTTCACCACGTTTATTTGAAAGGACAAGATTGGGATACGTATCAACCAAATGGTGATTGTAATTGTGCCTGGAAGAAGGTATGCCAGATTCGTGACCTTCTTAAACCTGGTATGAATTCTAATGCTTGGAGCCTGAAGGAAGATAACCGCTATACTGTATCGAAGAGCTATCACTGGTTACGGGAGAAGAGTAACATGGTTCAGTGGCACAATCTAGTTTGGAACCCTTGGACTATTCCAAAACATAGATTCCATGCTTGGTTGATTCAACATAAAGCCTTGAACCTCAAGGAGAAATTGTACAGGCTTCTCATTGTTGAAGAAGTTAATTGCTGCATATGTGGTGAAGGGACGGAAAATGGTACCCACCTATTTCAGGATTGCTACTTCACGAGCAGACTCAAGAGAAGTGACACAAAATCTGAAGTGGGCTGATAGCTTTGATTATTCTAATGATAGAAGGCGGCGGGTGAGAGGGTCAAAACTCCAACGAGCAGTTAAAAACAGGATTCATAATGCGATCAATTATGTCGTGTGGATGCAAAGGAATAGAAGCTGGCTAGAGTTACATTTGATTCATCCGGATTACCTATCTAGGAGGATCATTGCTGATTACAAATTATACTGTAATAGTAGAAGTAATCACAAGTTTAGTATGAAGGACAATAATTTCTTATCTGGCCTGCTGAGGCAAACTCTCTAAATGATGTAATCATTTATAATATACTTACCTTTACCAAAAAAAAAAGGAAATGATGAGGTTTTCGGAAGATGATGTTGAGGAAGAGGTCGAGTATTGGAGTAACGCGGTATGCTGCTTCATCATGGGTGTCAATCCCCCATGGGAAGTGGTAGAGGGATATGTGAAGAGAATTTGGAAGGAACACGCGATTGACAAAATTTCATTTCTGCCTAATGGAATTTTTGTTGTGCGGTTCAAAGACAAGGAGGCGAAGGTAAATGTTCTGAATCATGGCTTGTTCATGTTTGATAATAAGCCTTTGATTGTGAAAGAGTGGACACCCGATGCTAATTAGACAGGAAGATGTGCAAGAAGTTCCTATTTGGATACAATTGCATGAATTACCTTTGAAATTTTGGGGTCGTTGCCTACCCCGGATTGCCTCTTTAGTTGGACCGTATGTTAAATCCAATTTAGCTACGGAAGCACGGACTAGGTTGGGGTATGCTAGGGTGATGGTACTGGCTAAAGTAGGACAGAAATTCAAGAACTCGATCAAGTTCTTGGATGAACATGAGAATGTGATAGAAATTCATGTTAAGTATGAGTGGAAACCCATGTGGTGCTATAAATGTAAAAATTATGGTCATGATGGGAGTGACTGTAAGAAAGAGGAGCTGAAAAAGGGGAGAGTTGAGGCGAAACAGAAGAAGTATGAGGGTGGAACTACGCAACCTGTACGGCCTGCTGCTGTACAGGCGAGACAGCATGTGCAGGTGCAGACTGTACGGCCTGCTGTTGTTCAGGCTAAGGGCGTGAAAACAGCTGTTGCAGCTTCGTCCCATGCACCGAGGAAAAATACGGTTGTGAACCCAGGAATCCCATTCGTTGAAATGTTGAAGGGATCTCCACCAAAAAGTGAGGGTCGAAGAAAAGGAAGGGGTCGGTTTGGTACTAGTTTTATATGGAGGTACATAATATAGGTTGTTGGAATATACGCGGCATGTGTAATATAAATAAGCAGCGTGCAATTAGCGAGTTCATTACGAAGCAGCAGGTAGATATCTTCGGTCTACTTGAAACCAAAATAAAGAATAAATCGTATGCAAAGGTTCATCAGAACATTTTCTATGAATGGAGCATTACGACTAATAACCATTGTCATGAGGGAGGACGGGTGTGGCTTTTGTGGAAACATGAAAGAGTTAACTTGTCGATTCTGGAGTATAGTAGTCAAAGTATTCATGTTAAAGTGTCAACGAGTTCAGGGAAGAGTTACTGTTGTGTGTCAAATTTGGACCGTTTTTCCTCCCATTTAGACCTGTTTTTCCTCTGTTTTGTGAGACTTGAGTGCGATTATCGCCATATTTTGCGTAATTCTCACATTAGTGTCTCTCTTTTGCATTTTACGTGTTTTTGGTAGTTTTCTGTCTATTTTGATAGGATTTTCGACCGAAAACGTGTTTGAGCTTCTAGGAGCAAGAGGGAGATACGGTCCAAGAGCAAAGCACACAACTGAAAGTTCAAGTAATCCAAGTGATCAACGAAGAAAAAGACCGGAAAAGAGTCAATGGACCACCGGGTGAAGTTTCGCCCGGTGAGTCATCACCGGGCGAAGTTTTGCCCGACGACATTTTTTCATCCCCGAAGATTTTCACGGCACACTTGACCGGGCAACTTGACCGGGCGAAATTTCGCCCACCGGGTGAAATTTCGCCGGATGGTGAAGACGGGTCGAAAGCGCGAAAAACGAAGAAAATCTCACCGGGTGAAATTTCTCCCGGTGGGACTATTACGTCGAGCCGCGGGGCGAAATTTCACCCCATGAAGATGCAAAGGGTGATGGTCTTGCAAAATGAAGAGAAATCGGATTTGGGCCTTGAGGTTTGTGTAACCCATTAAGCAACTCTATAAATACAAAACCTAGGGTTTTGAGCCAAAGTGTGCCTTAAGTGAGCCTTTGAAGTGCCTCTTAGGAGTAGGATAGAAACCCTCCATATTGTAGTAAGTAGTAGTAGATTGTAGTAAAACTCTCTTAGAAAATTCTCAAAAATAATTATAGATCTACTTAATATTAATACAATTACTCCATTATTAATAGTAAAGTTACAATCTTTATTGAAGAATTGGGTTTATTATTTAAGATTCAAGGGTTTTACAAGGGTTTATGTGACAAAACTCTTGTCCTATTTCTTGAAGATTCTTATTTATATTATTGAAGATTGAAGATTTATGCATGGATTAGTGACAAATTCTTGTGTATTTCTCTCAAGATTCAATCTTTATTATTATTAATCTTCTTCTTCCATTTTATATTTCCTCCATTGTTGGTAAAATTCTCTCCTCTCCCTTTTCTCCATTAATATATTTGTTTGTGTAGTTTTTATGCATGCTTTATAAATTTTCTTCTCAATGAATGCTTTGTTGTTAATCACCATGATTAGTGAGTAGATCTTTTTGTTAGGGGGTTAGGGGAGGACGATTTATAGGTAAAGATTTAATCTTTGTGAGATTATTGCATTTGAGGGTGATATTGTCTTTATGGGATGGTTGTGTTATGTTTGACTTAGCTTGATCACCTAGGTTAGCTTAACTCACCCGGACCAATATGGGGAAACTCGGGGTTTGGGTAATTCTATCTAGAGACCGTAGTCCATTCGTCGCGAAAGCGGGCTTAGACTTGGTTGGTAGGGAAACCGAAAGGTTGAACCTCCCTTATACACCTTGTGATAATTCTTGCATTATTAGATTCTTATCTTTATTTCCGATCCCTCGACTCTCCCTAACGCCTTTCCCATCAATAGTTTCCCACCTTAATCACATAAGCTCATTTAGCAAACTTCACCCAACTCGACCGAAAACCCCCCTTCTCGACTCAATTACTCATAGACTCTGACTTAATCGACTACCCCTCTCGACCGTCCCTGTGGATCGATCCCTGACTTACCGCTACTACGTAGTAGTAGTATTCCGGGGTATAAATATTGTTTGACCGCGTTGGATAGGCGACAATCTGCGCGCATCAAAATGGCGCCGTTGCCGGGGACGGTGATCAGTTAGTTGTGTTTTTGTCATTGTATTTGAGTAATTGTATTTGAGTAATTGTTTTCTTCCCTCTTACCCTAGTACCGCTCGGTGCTAGGAGTCTCATCTTTGAATTGAGTTGTGTTCAGGAACAATCATATTCGGCATTGCTTATTCCGTACCGGTGCAAGCGAGACGATATTATTATTTCGGAATCCAAATCAACCAAAGTGAACCCTAATCCATATCTTACATCAACTTTCCACCCATCCACCATTCTCAAAACTCTCACAAAATTCCCTTTCCCTCTTCTCTCTTCAAAAATCACCTCTACAAACAAACATGCCTACTTTAAGATCTCACTCCCAACCCACCCATGAACAAACTTCTTCTCCCGTCACATATGGAACCATACCCGATAACTTTGAGCTCAAGACTTCTTCAATTGCCATAGTCCAACAAGACACCTATCATGGACTTCCACAAGAAGATTCTCTAGAACACATATCGACATTTAAAGAGAAGCTAATTGGAATGAAGCTAAACGGACTTACTTCATGCCAATTCCATGGACTGTTGTTTCCCAAAACTCTTCGTGATGATGCTAGGAGATGGCTACAAAGCCACCACGATGATACCTTCCAAACTTGGAATCAATTAGCCAATGCATTTCTAGAAAATACTATCCTCCTTCCAAGACCAATCATTACCGAATGGAGATTCAAACCTTCCGACAAGGCAAAAATGAAAGTATAAGCGAGGCTTGGGATCAATTTCAGACTTTACAAATGAAGTGCCCGCATCACGGTATCCCTCATTGGCTTATGCTCCATACATTTTTCTACTCTTTAACCGTCGATGCAAGGGACATCCTCAATGCTACCACAAAGGGCGACTTCTTCCTACTCAATGAGAACGAATCCCATGATCTCCTCGACAAGATAGCCAAAAGTGATGTGTATGCTAAGGAATTGCAAGAGGGTGAGTCTAGTGGAGACTCGGAATCATCGAATGACATGGAGACCTCTCTTGAAGTACAACTCGCTCAACTTTTTGAGAGATTTGAAGCTATGGTTGTTAGGGATACCTTCCAACCCGAAACGAGGTCTCCACCAAGAGAAATCTCTCCACCAAGAAGAGTCTCTCCACCGAGAAGAATCACCCCACCAAGAAGAATTACACCACCTAGGCGAACATCTATCTCGCCTCCAAAGTCGTATAGGGTAGATATCCCTTGTGATAATTGTGAAGGATACAACCACGACTCCAATCTTTGTGTGAAAAAGGAGAGCGTTCATCAAGCAAACACTCAAGAGACATATGAAAAGCCTCAAACGAGCAATCCTAATTTGGGGACCGGATTTCATTCCACGCCGACTCAAGGATCACATCCTTTTCCAAGAGCCCCCAATCAAAGGGTTTATCCTAACTCATATGAACCTCATTATCAACCAAGGCCTCCTCACATGAATCAAGGTTGTTTCCATCCTCAAGGACCACCAAGACCAAATCAAGGACCTCCCTTTGGAAACCATCCTCCATTCAATCAAGGACCTCCCTTCGGAAATCATCCTCCATTTAATCAAGGACCTCCTTTTGGAAATCAACAATCATTCAATCAAGGACCTCCCTTTGGAAATCATCCTCAATTTAATCAAGGTCCTCCTTTTGGAAATCAACAATCATTCAATCAAGGACCTCCCTTTGGAAATCATCCTCCATTTAATCAAGGTCCTCCTTTTGGAGCTTATCCACCACCTAATCAAGGCCCTCCAAGGAACTTTCAAGGTAATTCTCAACCCTTTCATGACATTCAAGAAACTATCAAGTTCTTGTTGAGAGAGAATGCGTCAAACCGAGCTAGACTTGAAGCTTTAGAGGCACGAGCCATGTCGCAAGCTCGAACCCCTCAAGAGCCGATCGATTCTTTCAACCAAGCTTCCGTGAATGCCATTAAGGTAATGTGCAAAAAGGAACCGGTGAAATCTTTTGACTCACAAGCTCTTACATCTCATCCCTCAATCATTGAATTCGATGAGAATGTGGTCAAGGATGTCACCGAGAAACCAAGAAGAGATCCATCAAAATACCTTGTAGGATACCTTTCGTTTGTCATTGAACAAATTCCGATAGAGGATATGAACTTACTCTCTAGGATTGAGGTACCTCCCTTGAATGATAAGCCACCGATTCCATTTGATGATCAAGCTTTGGGAATGATAACCTTCACCGACCTTATCGAGAACATTGATGCAAGCCCTTCTATGCCTACCCCGTCCGATTACATCCGAGACATCATTTTGAAACCCGCCGAGAAAGAAAGAGCTCCCATTTCTCCAAGAACTAACCCTAGAGTCACAATTCCTATCAAACTAGGAGATCCGGGTAGTTTTGCCATTCCATGCTCAATCGACCATGTCTTGATAGATCGAGCTCTATGTGACCTTGGTGCCGACATTAGCTTAATGCCCTTGGCCATCGCTCGTACTATTTACATCAAAGATTTGGATCACTTTCCCGTGAATGTACAAATGGCCGATGGAACCTCTACAGAACCCTATGGATTAGCCCGTAACCTCATGGTTAATGTGGGGAACTTGTATATCCCCACCGATTTCGTAATTTTGGATATGCCAATCGAGGAGCGAAATCCTATCCTTTTGGGACGACCTTTCTTAGCTACCGGTGGGGTAATTATTGATGTGAAGCGAGGGCGATTATCTTTCAATGTTGCTAATGAAACGGTCCAATTTGTGCTTCCCACATTCCTTCACGAAGATCCTCCTAATTTGGAGTTTTGGAACCAAATGGTGGAGTACCCAACAAATGAATAGCCTTCTACCGAGGATCTTGAGTACGACGATGAAGAAGATGACGGTGCCCTATTTATACTCGGTGCAACCTCCGATGAAGACATTCCCGACGAGTTCGCAATGCCTCCCGAGGTAGTGCAACTTTTGGGTATGCCGGAATTCAAGGAAAAGCTCAAGATCGGTAGCATGGAATTTGGAGCCAATGAACAAGACCCTTCGGGTTGCTTTTTAAGCAACCCCAACTAATCTCAAAACGTTAAATTCGGTTTGGTGGTGTCCATAATAACCACCATTGTAAATATTTGTATATTCTCGTTCCTTTTTATCTTCCTCGAACAATAGATTTTAGATTTTTCCTTTTGGGAGTTTGTTTTCTCTTTGGTACTTGCAGGAGTCATGAAGATTTCTCTCGGGAATTTTTGGAATCGCGCTTTAAACGATTATAAACATTGGATTGAGATGATGAGTTGTATTTTTGAAGAAGCTATGGATGTTTGGACCGAGTCATAGAAAAATTTTCGTAGCAAGAAGCTTATTCGGAGTGAAGGATCTCGCCGTGCAACGTTTTGCCCGGTGGAATTGTGGCCCGAGGTCCGTCGGGTGAAACTTCACCCAATGGCAACTTGCTCAACCCAAAGGAATTGACGGAAAATCCGTTGGGCAAAACTTCACCCGGTGGAATCTCACCGGGCGAAATTTCGCCCTGCGGTAAAAATATTTTACGACTCGGAATTGACGGAAATCCGACCGGGCGAAATTTCGCCCGGTGGAGTCGACCGGGCGAAATTTCGCCCGATAGTGAAGTAGTGCGGAAATGTCGAAAACCGACCCGAAGTCCGTCGGGCGAAATTTCGCCCGATGGTGACCCACCGGGCGAAATATCACCCCGCGCCACTTACCCAGCCAAACCCACCCTTCCCATCTTCATTATACATCTTTTCCTATCTCTCTCCTCAATCAAAACCCCAAAAACCCAAACAAACCCCAAATCCTCCACCTTAAACCATCTCTAATCCCTCCAATCCTTCACCAAAATCAAATTAAATTATATATTCTTCATCCCCATCACATTCCTAACACATTCTTGGAGTTTGTTTTGAGAAATTGTTCAAGTTCCGACAAACCCCAAATCGAGACCGTCAACACATAATCATCAAATTTCAAGCATCAAGGATGAAGAGAGTGAAACAAATGGCAAGAAAAAGGATTTCATCAATGCTTAATCGTAGTTCGGGGTCAACATCATCCTCAAGATCGGAGGAGCAACCGGCCGAGGCTCGGGACGAATCTGTCCCGATGCCTGTTCAAACACAAGGAGCTGTTCCGAGCGAACAACCTGTTCCGCTCGAGGTATGTTACCCGAAAATCCGTCGTAATTTCCGTGAACCTTTGTCTGGTTTATATTTCGCTAAAAAAGCTCATGTTGATAAATGTAAAAAATTATGGGTCTGTCGTCTCGAGCCAACTCGTTGGGCGGCTCGAGATGTACTTGAGCGTATGGGCATAGAACCGCAGGTATGAGCAATGTGCCGAAGTCTTGGTCTCATCAATTTTTATGCCTCTCAGGAGGAAACTTTTCAGAAATTGACGTGCGAGTTTTTCGCAACTTTCGAGTTAAGTGGTGACGATAATACCACTGTCTCTTTTCAGTTGCGAGAAACTTCGTACGTCCTCAACTTGAGAGACTTCGGTGCACTGCTTGGGTTACCCTCTTCAGTACTTGGAAAGCATAGGGCGGGCCAGACTCGGGACGATAAATACGGCCGAGATCGATTCTGGTTTAAAATAGCCCGCCAGAGGCCTTTCAAGGGAGGGAAGATGCGTTCTTTCTCGATCCGAAACCCCATCCTCCGGTATGTGGCGTGCATTATAGCTAACTCATTCTTGTCAAGCTATGATACGCATCACAACTGTAGCGCTACAGCTGTTTAGCTTTTAGAGGATGCAGTTTCAGAGAGAGGCCCATCGATCGACATGTCAGAGGCCTTAGCTACTCATTTCGCTCAGATTGCGAAGGGCGGCCGCAAGAGAATATCTTGTGGCGGTGTTGTAACGATGTTAGCTAGAGCCTTGAGAGTCGATTTTAGCAATTTAAGACCAGTTGATGGAGCGGGAATTTTAATAGATGAAGTCTATTGTCCTTTTCTTGTGTGGCCCCAGAAAGGGGATTATAACAGTTTGTTTCTGTATAAGATTACTGAGCTGCGCGCCATTGCAATGCCTAACCCCGATTGGGTAAGGCTAGATATTGAAGAGAACTTCGGCATGCCGAAGAGGTCCGGGGAATACGTTCGGGATAACACCCGAGGTAAGTTTCGTATAGTTCAATACCCCGAGGGACCTTTAGACTTTGGCGACGATGATATAGAGGTCGTAGATGTGTCGGAGGAGGAGCCAGAGGTTAGAACCTCTCGGGAGGAGGGTTATAGGACTTTACCGTCATCATCACATGCACCCTCTTCCTCCCACCAACCCGAACCCCAGACCTCACAATTTTTCACCCCTGACTTTTCAGAATTCACACCACACCGACACTCCACGTTCACCCAGTCTACCCCTGGTTTTCAGGAGGACGTCAACATGAGTCCTCCACGACACTCCTCGTTCTTTGGATCAGAGGACTTTTACAACCAATGGGGGGAAGTCTATAATCGTACACGTCAGACTTGGGAGAACTCGACTACCTCACTTAACCTGGCCCAGGATGCCTACAATGTGGCCCGGGATGCGCGCGATACTACGCATCAATTATACACGTACTATAGGGAAGGTTTTGAGTACGCCCGGACCAGTATTGAGATGGCTAGGGAGGCTGCTAGGGATGCCCAAGCAGCGAGGTTGGCGGCAGAGGAGAACCAAAGGATGTTGCAACAACAACAACACTATTTCGTTAGATTTTTCGGTATATCTCCGCCCGGGTCTTACTACCCACCACCACCTCGTCCCCCAGGTCCTATGTGAGTGTCGAGTGTTGTTAGTGTTAGTGTGGGGGTGTTGGGTGTTAGTTATCATTGTCAGTCGCCAGTCGTCTGTTCTCTTATCTTAGTTATCTCAGTAATTTCTGTTAGTCCTTGCAGCGCCAAAAATTTGGCATTTGATAATTATGGTTGTTGATTGATTTGTAATGATTATTTTGTTGATTTGAGGAATGGTAAGCCCCTCCGTGATCCTACTAGGGTCGTTACACACGTGAGGTTTATTGTAGGTGCCTTAGAGAAGAAGGACCTGATTATTGCTCCCGGTCTTCGGTGACTTGATCGCACCAAGACCAATTGAAAAATCCAAAATCTTCTTTTTCTTTTAATTTTCCCGATTTGTGTTGAATCCGGGCGAGGTGACGTGGTTACACCTACGTCCTCGTTCTTCCCTTATCGTTATCTTTTCATTTTCCTTTTATTTTCACTTCTTTTCTAAAAAAAAAAAAAAAAAGAAGACTAAAAAGATTTTCCACCCTTTATTCCCTTAATTTTTGAAAAATCCAAAAACATTCGAAAAATCTTGAAAAATCCAAAAACATTTGAAAAACCACAAAAATTCAAAAAGATTTTCCGTTCTTTTCTCTTTTTCTTTTCTCGATTCTTCTCCTATTCGTGCATTGGGGACAATGCACAGTTTTAGTGTGGGAGAGGAATCTACTATCCTTTTCTTCATTTTCTTTTTCATTTTTCATTTGAAAAACCAAAAAACCAAAAAATTTCAAATTTTTTCTCTTTTTAGTTTTCTTTCTTTTATTTTCGTTTTTGTGTTACTTGTATTGTCTTGCATTCTCCATCTTGTAGGTACACCGCCAACCATTTAGCATGGATACGTAAGGTAGCGGAAATGAAATGAAGACCGCGCGGTAATATTTTCTACCTTCGTTTATCCCTTTCTTTTATGCATGGAGTTTGGGCGTATATGCTATTTGGAGGTTCACTTGGTGAACATTTTGGAATTGGTGGTTGTGGATTGTGTTGACTTAATGGAGTTTGGAGTGCTTGGCTTGACTTGTGATTGTGTTTTTGTTTTTGTTTTCTCGTGATTTTGTCCTCTCTGTGTTCTTTTTATTTGTGTATAACTTGTCTAGGTAAAATTTTCGAAAACCCGATTTTGAGATTAGGCCGAGTGTTTATTACTCACTTGTTAGTGACCCTTTTTGATTTTTGGACATAATTCTAGTAGAATGACCTTGAACCAATTTTTGCATTGGATTTTTACCATGAGTCCATCTTTTCTACTAGGAGTCTACATCGGGATTTGCATTTGACCACCTTGACCACCCATGGAGTGATAAGGCCTTGGTTACCGTTCCCCGTTCTCTTAGGTGACCTTACTTGAGAAGCCATTTTTAGTCCAAAATTATCATCCTTTTATGGTTTCGAAGGGGGTGCACACCCGACTAGCCTATTTCTCTACCATACATCCATATCCACAAATAAGCTTGCAAAAATGTGCTTTACCTTGATCCTCAAATGAATCATCTAGCCAAAAATGGGCTATTCAAAGAAAGAAAAAGGGAAAAATGAAGAAGAAAGGGCATTGAAAGATCAATGTGAAAAAAAAAAAAAAAAAAACCCTCGATCGAAATAATGGGGAAAGGAAAGAAAAACCGAAAAGAAAATCAAAATCTCAAAAAGAAAATCAAAAATCGTTGCCAAACTCAAATAATCCCTTGGTTGTCTTATTGCCGTGAAATGCCTACTAGAGGACTGAGTCCCGAGGAAGGAAAATAGCGGTAATTTGGCAATCCTTACCATTTTGCAAACACTTATCCATCCTTTTTGGTCTAATTGACTTTCTCGAGTTTGGAACGACCCTCTAGGCTTAGCTTAGGAGACGGCATAACACTTACCTACAGTGCTTACTAACTCCATGGTTCTCACTTATCCACTCCATTTATCGTCCCGTTGTAGGCATCTTTAGTGGAATTAGAAGGACCTTGGTAAATTTTTAATGTTTTAATTGATTGATTGTCATCCTATTAGGATCTTGTCCATGTCAATTTGTGTTACTAGCTTGGTAGTGTTCTCGCTTGTCTTAAGCTCGAATCGGTGCTTTCTCCGCCGTTTCGATGAGGGATTCGGTGATTTATTTTCTCTTTGGTTGCGACTATCTTTTTGTGTGTGTCTTCTTTGTTATGTGTTTGTGTGTGCGTTAGTCGCAACCCCAATTTTGAGCAAGCCCCAACTTGCCTTGCATGGAGGTACCTTACCTCATGGGTATCTCGATGTGAGTTGAAGGGACGGAGCGGGCCCGTTAATTGCCTCGTATCGGCTTAGCATAGTCTAGCTTAGTAGTAGTAGCTAGTTTCTTTTTGGGTCATTGCTCGAGGACGAGCAACGGTTTAGTATGGGGGAATGATAAGTGTCATTTGTAGTGCCTATTTCGTAATGTTTTGGTCCCATTTTCCTTGTAGAATCGCTCCTTGGGAGCGGTTTAGGGGCTTCTTATGCTTCCTTTAGTTCGTTTCAGGTTCCCAAGACCGATTTGGAAGAGTTGGAGCAATTCCGACTGAATACATACACATTTTGGAGCCAACGAAACTAAGGAACGATGACTCGATGCCTTGGAGTCGACCCCGAGACCTTGGGATCCAATCCCGAGCCTCCTAGACCCGATCCCGAGACCCGAGAGTCGGTGAGAAGCCCATGAGAGGCAAGGAGGGACCAAAGAGCTCTTAAGGGAGGCCTACAAAGACCCATCCCGTTCGGGATGAAGGGAGCGTAAAGCACGGCTACTGTGAGCCCATCCCGATCGCGAAGGTCCTTCCCGACTGTGAAGGATGGCCCATCCCGATCGGGACCAAGCCTTCCCGACCGGGAAGGGTCAGCTGCAGCTCCGCTTCTTTCTTTTCTTCTCCCTTCCATTTGTACCACTATATATACTCTTCCCTTGTTATCTTATCTTATGCCTTTCATTAGAGACAAAACCCTAGACTACTTTAGGTTAGACTAGATTAGATTAGTGTAGATTAGTCGGTAATTAGTAGTTAATCTTAGTTTAAGCTTGTATTATTGGATCTCTTGAAGAATCCATCCAAAGATTGACAACCTTGGTGGAATTATTTGGGTTTTCTTATATACAAGTGTTCCCCTTTTCCATTTCCTTTGTAGTATGGTATAATCTTCTCATCCTCTTACTCTTAATCTTTGTTTATTCATCATGTTTGCATCTTTTGTTCTTAGTTCATCATTTTCACTATTTTGTTCTTGTTTGTTTTGATTGTTATGTTGTTTCATGTTGTTAGTGTTAGTTTTCCTTTAGATATGTTAGAGTAGTGTCTTGCTAGGGTTAGTAAGGTGATTAGGGTGTAAATTGGGTGATTAAGGGTTTGGTTAGGGATGTTGGTGGAAGATTTGGGTTTCCTCTTGTTTGATGCACATCACATGTTTGTTGAATTGCTTGAATGACTAAGTATGTACGAATGCTTGTTTTCTTGCCTTTCTTTGTGGGTGTTAGTTTGTTGTGGGTTCGGTCCCCTCACTAAGTTGCGAGAGCCCGGTGAGGACGACCCATAGGTTTATCTAAGTAGCGAGAGCCCGGATTCGACCTAGGCCTATAGCGCGCTAGAACCCCGGTTGTGTTGTGTATCGCCGAGATGAGTTTTAGGTGAAACCTCTAGGTGAGTCTAAGTTGCGAGAGCCCGGACCAACCTAGATTACCCTACTACCTCCTTCACTCTAGTCATCCCTTGACCATTCCGTTACCCCTTTGACCCCGACCTAATCCTAGCCCGTTTCATTAGTTGTTCTCCTTAGTCATAGTCTAGTCTTCTCCCCTCTCTACCATTCTTTAGTTTAGCTCGTTGACTTAGTCTAGTATTTAGGCGACCTTAGTCTAGACGCCTCTTACCGTCCCCGTGAATTCGACCCGACTTACCCTATCTACCCTAGTTAGGTTAGCCGGTTATTTTATTGACGGTTGGGACGTGACGAATCCTAACCCATCAATTTGGCGCCGTTGCCGGGGACGGTGCTAGTTTAGACTAAGTTTTCCTTTTTGCTTGACTTTGTCTTTGTGTTTGTGTTTTTCTTTTTCTTTTGGTTACATTGCTTCTTGTGTGTGTGTGGTTTATTTCTCTCTTGTCTAGTGCCCAAAAAGCACTAGACTTCTCACGTTTGTTCTTAGTCTACAGTTTGTGCTTAGAGGTGGTGATTATCTTCTTCTCGCAACTCAGAGCCGCTTAAACGGACGGTTGCTAGGATGAGTGGTTTCCAACCGGGTATGGACTACGATTTTCGAGCAAACATGGGGTTTGATCTAAACTCCACACACTCGGGAGCCGATATGAGCTACCACTCTTCTTCCTTGAACCAAAGTTATGACATGACGTCCCCCTACCATGATCAAGCTTCTTGGGGTAATCAAGATGGGTATGATCCTCAAGATTATGAAAACGGCTACCAACAAGTGGACGATTATAACTCCTACGATCATGGTGGCTATTACTCAAGTTATGATTGTGACCCCACCATGTACACTCAAGATCCACCTTATGGAAGCCAATACCCTCAAGACCCACCATATTACCCTACACCCCAACCACAATATGAACCCTATGACCCACAATACTACCAACCACCCCAACCTTGCTACCAACAATATGATGCCCCACCACTTGGGCATCATCAAGATTATCAAGAAGCTCTACAAGACCTCAATGATCACCAATCGTCAAACTTAGAGTTACATCAATCGATGCTTCAAATGCAAAGGAGTCTTCAAGAAACGGCCATTCAATTGCGAAAACAACAAGAGGAATTAATGGCCCAAATTCGAAGGGGAAACGAGGCGAGGAATGCTCATTTAAATGCATTAGCGGTTCAAACCATAATGTATTTATCCCGAGCATCACATTTAGATGGAGGGTGCCCACTTGAGAGAGAGGAGCAACATAATTACGAAGCCGTCGATGTAGTTCCCTTTGAGAGAGAGATTTGCTTTGAAGAACCTCAATCGTCTACCCAAAAAGAGACGAATGAGGAGATGACTCTTGGTGAAGGCATCGTTGGTGAAGAATTGGAGGAGGATAGTGAGTGGGATGGTTTGGTGGAGTTTGTAGAGTTGTTGGGTGAGATTGTTAGTCTTGAGTTGCCCTTATGCGATAATGTGGATATGCATCAAGAGCCCCTTGCTAGTACACCGAGAGATGGTTTGGAAGAGATTGAAACCGCCGGTAGAAGTTTCGATTCTCTCCTCCATGATGATGTGCGGCCAAGTGATGAAGATGGGGAACCACAACTTGAGGCAAGTGTGGGGGTGTGCAACGAGGAAATGAGGCCAAAACCGCTTTTTGTGCCTTGTTTCTTGGAGATGAAGCTTGCTTGTGATTGGAGGCAATGCTTAGAGAAGAAGAGACCGATTGAGCTCGTAGGATGGAGAGACCCCAGAGATTACTATGAAGATGATGTCGGGTCTTGGGAATCCTACTTCTTGCCTCCTCCTTGGAGGTCGTGGAGGTCGGTTAAGCTCGAGCGCCTCTTGGGCCTTCACTACGATGTCGGTAGCGCGTTCGACTTGCTCCTCCATGCCCTTGAGGGCTACGGTTGAAGAACAGAGTCCACCATCCTAGGTTTGACGGAGTTCCTAAAAGAACCGTCATGTTGTATATTCCCCTCCTCTCTTCTTTAGAGTACTCGTGCTTGTAATTGTGTTTTATCTCTTGATTTTGGAAGTTTTGTGATATTCTTGTGATTGATTTGGTATTTTGATGAGCGATGTGAGGGAGTGAATTTGATGTTTTGTTTGAGTTTATTGTGATAGGTGAAGTGAAGGTGACTCCTAGAAAGGAGTGGTCGATGATGGAGTTTGGTTTGCGAGCGAGGAAGTCGGTTTTTGAAGCTTATGATAAGCTTTTGGGCTTGGGGAAGCAAAAAAGACTCATCCCGACCGGGAAGAGGGCTTCCCAACCGGGAAGGATGAGGAATCCCGACCGGGAAGGAGCCATCCCGATCGGGATGAAGGTGCAGAATTTCGGACTTACTGGAGTGTGTTCCCGACCGGGACGAGAGCTTCCCGATCGGGAAGGGTTCATCAACCCGATCGGGATCACCCATCCCGACCGGGATGGTCCCCTTGACTCCACCCATCCATTATGCCCCCTCCCAACCTCCCTACTCCTCCTTCCTCCTATCATATGACCCGTACACCTCCCCTTTCACCAGATCCACATCAAATCCCACCCCCATCACACCCTCTACCATGCGTTTTATCGAGAATGAAGCGGAAGAGCAATGATGAAGACAAGCAAGCGCCTTTGTTGATCTATGAGACGATGGAGAGAGTGAGTTGCTAACCTGTGGTACGGCAACTATCCTTTCTTTTCCGTTTTTGTTGTTGCTTGTTTTCCTTTGTTTATTCCCTTCCCCTTGTACACTTATGTGTCTTGATGTCATGGTGGCCTTCGAGGCCTTGCTAGTGGTTGCTCCCGACTCTCGATGACGTGACTACATCGAGAGTAATTTCAAAATCCAAAATTTTACAAGTTTTTCAATTTCTTTTTTGAGGATTTAGTCGGATTTAGGCGGAATCCGGGCTAGGTGACTTGATTACACCTAGCCCTCCCCTCCCATTTCCTTTTATTTCCTTCTTTTTATTTCTTCCCCCATCCATATCTTTTTCTCGTCTCGGCCCTTGGTGACTTGATTACACCCCGGCCGGACACCTTCTACCTTTTTCTTCACTTTACTTTCGTTTTTTAGCTTTATTTTCGTAGTTTCTTTTCTTTTTCTTTTGTCTCTCCGCACCCTACGATCGAGCATGAGGACATGGCTCGATTTAAGTGTGGGGGAGCGATATTCTAGTATAGTTAGTTTTATTTTCTTAGTTTTTCGAAAAAAATCATCAAAAACCCTAAAAATTTGAAAAATTTTCACAAAAATCAAAAAGATTTTTCTTTTTTGTGTTTTCATTTTGTGTCTTTGTGTCGTATATTCGTTTTGTGTTCATGTTTTGCCTCCCTTTGTCCTTATAGGTTGCTTTAATCGCCAATGACCTTGGAAAGCTCTGAAGACTTCCGGTAACATCTTATCCCTCTTCTTCTCTATCTCGTGTGGAGTTTGGAGAAGATTGTGATGTTGTGTGCTCGGGTGGAGCTTTGTGTATTTCGGTGGGTGATTTGGTGACTTGTATGGAGTATCGGGGTGGTGTTTGTTTTATGTTTGTTTTGTTATGTTTTGTTTTTGTTGCCTTTTGTTTCTTTTTCGTTCGCTTTCGTTGTGTCTTTGTTTTGTGTTTTGTTGTGTGTCTTATGTGTAAACGTTTTCGAAAACCCGGTTTAGAGGCTAGTGTGTGAGTGTCTAACTTTCCCTTCCTAGTAGTATGAATCGAGTCTTGGACTTTAATCTAGTAGAATGACCCTAAATCAATGATTTCGTTGGTCCTTTACCTTGAGTCCACCTAGCTTACTAGGGATTTACTACGGGATTTGCACCTTTGACCATTATGACCACCCACGGTGTGAAAAGGCCTTGGTTACCGAGTCTCGTCCCCTAGGTGACCGCGTTTAGGATTGTCTTGATTAGTCCAAGTTTTCCCCTTTTTGTGGGTTTGAAGGGAAGGACGCTCCCCGACTCTCCCATTCCCCTACCTCCTACGCATCTCCACACAATAAAACGCAATTTGATGATTTCTACCTTTCTTGTCATACAATGAAATGCCAAAAATGCCAAATCTTGCCAAAAAGGGCAAAGAAAAGAAAAGAAAGAAAAATGAAAGAAAGAAAAGAATGAAGAAAAAGAAAAGGCACAAAAGCCAAAAAGAAAATAGAAAAGAAGAAAAAGAATGGCATGGCAAAACAAATCAAAAACGTCAAAAGGAAAGAAAATGCCAAAAGAAAACCCGTCTCACAAAAACATACCCTCTCAAAATAAGCCTTTTTCCGACTTTTGCCGTGAAGAGCCTACCAAAGGACCGAGTCCCGAGGAAGGATGATAGCGGCATTAGTCGGTCTTCCCTCATTTTGCATGTTTTCCACCTTTTTACTTGGACTAGTTAGGCGGTCTTGGACACGGGACGACCCTCTTGGCTCACGCTAAAGGAGGCGGGGTCTCACTTACCTACAATGTCGACTAACACCGTGGTTCTTCACTTTTCCACTCCGCCGATCGTCCCGTAGTACGTTTTTAGAAAGTTAGGAGGACCTAGGTAAGTTACCAACGCTTTTGTTGCTTTATCATCATACTATTAGGGTTTAGTTCACCTTGATTTGTATGTCTAGCTTAAGAACGTTGCCACTTACCTCGAGTCCTAAACCGGTGTGTCATTCACCGCTATTTGAGGGAAGCGGTATTTCTTTTGTTTTGGGTGCAACCGATTATGTGTTTGTTTCTATGTTTGTTTGTTTATGTGCTTTGTGTCCGGTTGCATCCACAGTTTTGTCGCAAGACCCAACTTGCCTTGCGGAGTACACTTTTCCTCTGAGTGTACTCGCGTGAGTTGAAGGGGCGTAGGGTGCGCTAATACCCACTCGGATAGTTTAGTAGTAGTTTGTGCTTACTCGAGGGCGAGTAAGGGTTAAGTGTGGGGGAGTTGATAAGTGTCATTTGTAGTGCCTATTTCGTAATGTTTTGGTCCCATTTTCCTTGTAGAATCGCTCCTTGGGAGCGGTTTAGGGGCTTCTTATGCTTCCTTTAGTTCGTTTCAGGTTCCCGAGACCGATTTGGAAGAGTTGGAGCAATTCCGACTGAATACATACACATTTTGGAGCCAACGAAACTAAGGAACGATGACTCGATGCCTTGGAGTCGACCCCGAGACCTTGGGATCCAATCCCGAGCCTCCGAGACCCGATCCCGAGACCCAAGAGTCGGTGAGAAGCCCATGAGAGGCAAGGAGGGACCAAAGAGCTCTTAAGGGAGGCCTACAAAGACCCATCCCGTTCGGGATGAAGGGAGCGTAAAGCACGGCTACTGTGAGCCCATCCCGATCGGGAAGGTCCTTCCCGACTGGGAAGGATGGCCCATCCCGATCGGGACCAAGCCTTCCCAACCGGGAAGGGTCAGCTACAGCTCCGCTTCTTTCTTTTCTTCTCCCTTCCATTTGTAACCCTATATATACTCTTCCCTTGTTATCTTATCTTATGCCTTTCATTAGAGACAAAACCCTAGACTACTTTAGGTTAGACTAGATTAGATTAGTGTAGATTAGTCGGTAATTAGTAGTTAATCTTAGTTTAAGCTTGTATTATTGGATCTCTTGAAGAATCCATCCAAAGATTGACAACCTTGGTGGAATTATTTGGGTTTTCTTATATACAAGTGTTCCCCTTTTCCATTTTCTTTGTAGTATGGTATAATCTTCTCATCCTCTTACTCTTAATCTTTGTTTATTCATCAAGTTTGCATCTTTTGTTCTTAGTTCATCATTTTCACTAGTTTGTTCTTGTTTGTTTTGATTGTTATGTTGTTTCATGTTGTTAGTGTTAGCTTTCCTTTAGATATGTTAGAGTAGTGTCTTGCTAGGGTTAGTAAGGTGATTAGGGTGTTAATTGGGTGATTAAGGGTTTGGTTAGGGATGTTGGTGGAAGATTTGGGTTTCCTCTTGTTTGATGCACATCACATGTTTGTTGAATTGCTTGAATGACTAAGTATGTACGAATGCTTGTTTTCTTGCCTTTCTTTGTGGGTGTTAGTTTGTTGTGGGTTCGGTCCCCTCACTAAGTTGCGAGAGCCCGGTGAGGACGACCCCTAGGTTTATCTAAGTAGCGAGAGCCCGGATTCGACCTAGGCCTATAGCGCGCTAGAACCCCGATTGTGTTGTGTATCGCCGAGATGGGTTTTAGGTGAAACCTCTAGGTGAGTCTAAGTTGCGAGAGCCCGGACCAACCTAGATTACCCTACTACCTCCTTCACTCTAGTCATCCCTTGACCATTCCGTTACCCCTTTGACCCCGACCTAATCCTAGCCCGTTTCATTAGTTGTTCTCCTTAGTCATAGT
Organism: Agrostemma githago; assembly: GCA_958450325.1. Lineage (NCBI taxonomy): Eukaryota > Viridiplantae > Streptophyta > Magnoliopsida > Caryophyllales > Caryophyllaceae > Agrostemma > Agrostemma githago. The sequence goes on along the minus strand of OY288245.1, from coordinate 52,090,883 downwards.
CTAGTCTTCTCCCCTCTCTACCATTCTTTAGTTTAGCTCGTTGACTTAGTCTAGTATTTAGGCGACCTTAGTCTAGACGCCTCTTACCGTCCCCGTGGATTCGACCCGACTTACCCTATCTACCCTAGTTAGGTTAGCCGGTTATTTTATTGACGGTTGGGACGTGACGAATCCTAACCATCAGGGAATTGTTGTGTACCAAATTTGGACCGTTTTTCCTCCCATTTAGACCCGTTTTTCCTCCCATTTAGACCCGTTTTTCCTCTGTTTTGTGAGACTTGAGTGCGATTATCGCCATATTTTGCGTAATTCTCACATTAGTGTCTCTCTTTTGCATTTTACGTGTTTTTGGTAGTTTTCTGTCTATTTTGATAGGATTTTCGACCGAAAACGTGTTTGAGCTTCTACGAGCAAGAGAGAGATACGGTCCAAGAGCAAAGCACACAATTGAAAGTTCAAGTAATCCAAGTGATCAACGAAGAAAAAGACCGGAAAAGATTCAATGGACCACCGGGTGAAGTTTCGCCCGGTGAGTCATCACCGGGCGAAGTTTCGCCAGACGACATTTTTTCATCCCCGAAGATTTTCACGGCACGTTTGACCGGGCAACTTGACCGGGCGAAACTTCGCCCACCGGGTGAAATTTCGCCCGATGGTGAAGACTGGTCGAAAGCGCGAAAAACGAAGAAAATCTCACCGGGTGAAATTTCACCCGGTGGGACTATTACGTCGAGCCGCGGGGCGAAATTTCACCCCATGAAGATGCAAAGGGTGATGGTCTTGTAAAATGAAGAGAAATCGGATTTGGGCCTTGAAGTTTGTGCAACCCATTAAGCAACTCTATAAATACAAAACCTAGGGTTTTGAGCCAAAGTGTGCCTTAAGTGAGCCTTTGAAGTGCCTCTTAGGAGTAGGATAGAAACCCTCCATATTGTAGTAAGTAGTAGTAGATTGTAGTAAAACTCTCTTAGAAAATTCTCAAAAACAATTATAGATCTACTTAATATTAATACAATTACTCCATTATTAATAGTAAAGTTACAATCTTTATTGAAGAATTGGGTTTATTATTGAAGATTAAGGGTTTTACAAGGGTTTATGTGACAAAACCCTTGTCCTATTTCTTGAAGATTCTTATTTATATTATTGAAGATTGAAGATTTATGCATGGATTAGTGACAAATTCTTGTGTATTTCTCTCAAGATTCAATCTTTATTATTATTAATCTTCTTCTTCCATTTTATATTTCCTCCATTGTTGGTAAAATTCTCTCCTCTCCCTTTTCTCCATTAATATATTTGTTTGTGTAGTTTTTATGCATGCTTTATAAATTTTCTTCTCAATGAATGCTTTGTTGTTAATCACCATGATTAGTTAGTAGATCTTTTTGTTAGGGGGTTAGGGGAGGACAATTTATAGGTAAAGATTTAATCTTTGTGAGATTATTGCATTTGAGGGTGATATTGTCATTATGGGATTGTTGTGTTATGTTTGACTTAGCTTGATCACCTAGGTTAGCTTAACTCACCCGGACCAATATGGGGAAACTCGGGGTTTGGGTAATTCTATCTAGAGACCGTAGTCCATTCGTCGCGAAAGCGGGCTTAGACTTGGTTGGTAGGGAAACCGAAAGGTTGAACCTCCCTTATACACCTTGTGATGATTCTTGCATTATTAGATTCTTATCTTTATTTCCGATCCCCCGACTCTCCCTAAGGCCTTTCCCATCAATAGTTTCCCACCTTAATCACATAAGCTCATTTAGCAAACTTCACCCGACTCGACCAAAAACCCCCCTTCTCGACTCAATTACTCATAGACTCTGACTTAATCGACTACCCCTCTCGACCGTCCCTGTGGATCGATCCCTGACTTACCGCTACTACGTAGTAGTAGTATTCTGGGGTATAAATATTGTTTGACCGCGTTGGATAGGCGACAATCTGCGCGCATCAGTTACATGCTGACATTTGTGTATGCGTTTAACTCCGCTTTGGAGCGAATTGATCTTTGGTGGAGACATGAATCCTATGCTGATATGGGTTCGTGGATGATTCTGGGTGACTTTAACTGTGTTATAGATACCCGTGAAAGTCTTGGGGGAGTGTCGTCGGATGAGGCGATGAACCAATTTCGTATTTGTTTGGAAAATTGTGAGGTTAGTGATTGCAAGGCGAGTAGGTCTTGGTTCACTTGGAATAATAAGCATAAAGTGTCTGAAACTAGGGTGTATAGTCACATCGACCGTTGTTTGGTTAATGATGAATTGATGAGATTATTCCCGAATGGGTTTGCAAACTTCTTGCCTGAGGGTACCTTCGACCACTGTCCGTGTGTTGTACAATGTGAGCAACCACCGGTTAGGAAGAATAGAAGTTTTAAATATATGAACATGTGGAGTAGAGCAGTTGACTTCAAGAACTGTGTTGCAAACACGTGGGGGGAGACGTTAAGGGCTCAAGGTTGTTTTAGATTGTTTCCAAGCTGCGGAAACTGAAGGTGCCGCTGAAGAAGCTGAATGCAGCCTGTTTTTCTGACATAGAAAACAGGTGCTGCCAAGCTAAGTTGAAGCTCGAACAGATTCAGGTCCGGATGAGAACTGACAGATCGCAGGTTGTTATGCAGGAAGAATCAGATCTAAATGAACAGGTGCGACTATTGCAGGCCGCGAGGGCGGAATTTTGGAGTCAAAAATCGAAGCAGAAATGGGTCAAGGATGGAGATGTGAATTCGGCTTATTTTCACGGTCTATTACGGGCCCGGAGAACACATAACGCTATTTCGAAAATATCTGATGCGGGGGGACGTGATTGTGAGACTAAGGAAGAAATCGAGGGTGCGTTCCTTCGGTATTATGAGCATCTGTTGGGTGAGTCTCGAAATGTTGAGCCAATCAACGTGGGTATCATTCGTCGGGGTCGCACTTGTACTGAGGAGCATAAGAAGTATCTCATGGAGCATGTGTCTTCGGATGAAATTAAACAAGCTTTATTTAGTATTCCTCGAGACAAAGCATCGGGTCCGGATGGCTTCTCGAGTCAATTTTTTATTGATTCGTGGGACATTATTGGAGAGGATATTGTGAAGGCGATCCAAGGTTTCTTTACCTCAAGTAAGCTTCTGAAATAGCTAAATTGTGCTAATATTGTCCTGATACCGAAAGTGAATAGACCAGAATCTGTGATATAATTCCGTCCAATTGCTTGCTGTAATGTCTTGTACAAATGTATTGCTAAAATTATTTGTACGAGGCTAGCTCGGGTCTTGCCCCAATTAATTTCGCCCACTCAGGGGAGATTTATCGAGGGGAGGAATATTGTAGAGAATGTGCTTATATGTCAGGACCTGGTCCGAATGTATAAGAGGGGTCGTATATCGCCTCGATTTCTGTTTAAAGTGGATATTCATAAGGCGTATGATAGTGTGGAATGGAGCTTCGTGGATCATATGGTGGGAGCTTTAGATTCCCCGGTCCATTTCCGGGAGCTGATTATGGAGTGTGTTAGATCGGTCTTCTATTCTCTTTGTGCTAATGGGGACAATTTTGGTTTTTTTCGAGGGAAAAGGGGATTGAGACAAGGTGATCCTATGTCTCCATTACTTTTCACTATTTGTATGGAGAATTTCTCTCGTATTTTGACTTATGGTTTGACGGATGGAAAGTTCAAATTTCACCCGAATGTGGTTCCATGAAGGTTTGTCATTTACTCTTCGCGGACGATCTTCTTCTTTTTTGCAAAGGGGAGACGAAATCGATGGAGTTATTATGGGAGGCCTTTGTTACTTTTAGTAGAGCCTCGGGGTTGAGTATAAGCGTAGGCAAGTCCCATGCTTATTTTACTGGAGTTGATGAAGATAGGAAGGCAGCAATTTTGAAATTTTCTGGATGTGTGGAAGGTTCTCTGCCTTTTCGATATCTTGGTTTGCCGATCCAGAGTACTCGATTAGGTAAGAATGATTGTGAAAAATTGTTATCCCGGATTGTCTCGAGAATATCTAGTATTGGTGCCCGGAAAATCTCTTACGCGGAAGGCTGACTTTGGTCCAGTCTGTGCTATCACAATTGCATAACTACTGGGCTATGGTTTTCATTATCCCGAAATATGTTATGGCTCGGATTGTGTCTCTATGTCACAATTTCTTGTGGGATGGTGCTGTGGAAGGCATAAAACGAGCGATGGTGAGTTGGGATAAAATTTGTTATCCTAAGGAGGAGGGTGGATTGGGTCTACGTGACCTGACGATTTGGAATGAGACGGCTGTGGCTAAATTGGCCTCGTGGGTGTTTGATCAGCCAGATCGATTATGGGTCAGGTGGGTTAATAGCATCTAAATGACAGGCGTATCTTGGCGTGATTATCAGCCTCATGCTGATGTCACGTGGGCGTGGAGGAAGATATGTCAGGCAAAAGAGAAGATCAAAGATATGTTTGAGAATGGGTTATGGCACGGTTCGTGTACCCAATACTCGATCTCGAGGGCTTATGAGGGTCTTAGGACTCACCACCCGAAGGTTTCGTGGGGCAGGGTCGTGTGGAGTGTTTGGAGCTTTCCGAAACACAGCTTTATTTCATGGCTAGTGTTTAGGGGGGCTTTAAACACGAGATTGAAACTTTTGAGGATCGGGGTTGCAGATTCCGACCTTTGCTATTTTTGTGACTCGCAGGTAGAGACCTTTGAACATCTATTCTTTGGATGTTGTTGGACCTCGAGAGTTATAGGCCTTCTAAGTGAGTGGGTGAAGAAGCGTACCCCTAGTAATAGGGGTTTGGAGTGGGCTACTAAGATGAGAGGTACCGAACTTCAATGTAACATTCTTCGTGCTATGACCAATGCGCCGATTTATCATATCTGGAGACAACGGAATGTGAGCAGAATTGAAGGAGTTGTTCAACAGCCGCAATGCATTGTCAAGTTGATTAAAATGGATGTTAGAAGTCGAATTATGTGTAAGATCAAATACCCAATTAGTGCTAAAGATGCTCAATGGCTACATAATTTGATGTAGTCATTCCTTGTAAATCGGTTACACACACACACACACACACACACACACACACACACACATATATACATATACTTACCCTTTTCCAAAAAAAAAAACATTGTCGTTACACCGAATATTCTATAGTAATTAAAAAAAATTCCCCAAATAAAAATAATACTTGGTACTAATCATTTTTCCCAATAAAATTTTGAAAAAATAATAACAAAATCATATTTTTAAAAAACGGAGAATAAAGAGGGGGGGAACAAAAATAACGGGAAAAAAGATGTGGTGATCGACATGGTCACCGGTGTAGTGAGGTGGTGGAGAGAGATGAAGTATGAGAGTTTTATTCTCTCAAAAAGCTCTCTAGAAAAATAAAAGTGTGGGGGAAATGGGAGGGGTAAGATATTACTTCATCTGTTTTATTGATATCGTCCACATTATTTTTCCAAAAATTTCTTTAATTTCTTCCACTTACTTCTTTGTTATCCCTCTTCTCTCTTACCTAGGTGGTCCACATATTCTCTCTCTCTCTCTCTCTCTCTCTACTTTTATATATTTAATTGTTTTTCATAAGAAATGTATCACTTTTAAGGTGGAAGAAATTAATGAAACGGGGGTGGGGGTGGGGGGGAGGGGGTGATAATTCTTAGATACAATGGAGTAACATGAAAGTTTGAAAAAGTGCTACCTAAAAAGTATTACATGCATCCATTTTTAATTCGGTTATTTCATGGGAATAATACCAACTATGTGTGTGCTTCTTACAATAATCCAAACTATACGTAATCTCATTTTAATATGAACTACGCATTCATTAATCTCGTTTTGTTATGTATGAAATTATGACTTACTATTACAGGTCATAGTGACTTGTTGTAACTTTCTAGGGTTTTATTAGGTCCGTTGCAGTCACCGTGAAAACCAAAATAACAATAGAAAAAAAAATTCATAGTTTCTACAAGACTAAATGAAAAAAAAATGGAAGATGAATTTTCGGTTTTTTTTTTCAATGGCCGAAAATGAACACGAAATGTAAATCAGAAGAAGAAGAGTTAGAGAAAGAGTTGAATAAGGGAGGTTCAACAGGTAGCTGGTCACTCATAGCAAAGCGAGGTTGATGAAGACATATTTCGTATTAAAATGAGATTATGTATAATTTGTATTAATTTAAGAAGCACACGCATAGTTGATATTATTCTCATGAAATAACCCTTTTTAATTTTCCTACTTTTTTTTCAAAGATTATCCATTTTTAAACTTCCTACATACTTACACTATTTCATCTTTTCGTTGATCTTTGTGGTCAATATCATCATTGACCCCACATTTTCTCTCTAACTTTACATACTCTAACTTTCATTTTCCACCACATACTCTATTTGCTCCTCACTTAATTTTGTTCCACTTTTATCGTGAAGTTTAAAGTTGGATGAAGAGAGTAATAGGAAAGAACATAGGGACTCAAAGGGAATACTTATTATAGCTTTGATGATACTTCGTATTATTTTGGTTAGCAAAATTTGACTTTTAACTACAGTACATTTTTTGGGCTTGAGGTAGCAAAAACTACCCTTTAATACACCTAGATTCACTCCTGATAATATGGATTATGAGGATAAACTCTTTTTTTCTTTTCTTTTTTTTTACTTATCTTAACTATTTAATTCATTATACATTAGTATAGACCCCGTGCCCAGCTTGGTATATAGAAGTTTAATTTTTAGTTAATTATTTATATGAAATAAATTTTAATATTTTGATTTGAGAAAAAAAAAATTACAATAGAGAGCTTAACTAATACTTCGTATTACCAGGACTTGCGACCTCGATATACGTTGGTCCCGTGGGCGAGACTGGTGTGGAGTGCGTGGAGTGTCCCGAGACATAGCTTCATTTCGTGGTTAGTCTTTCGGGGGGGGCTCTTAATACGAGGAAGAAGCTATTTAGGGTCGGGGTAGCAGATACAGACCGATGTTGTTTTTGCGAGCTGGAAGAAGAGAGCATAGAGCATATTTTCTTTGGATGCAGTTGGAGTTCTCGGGTGATCGGATTAGTGAGTAGTTGGGCGAAGAAGCGGATTCCAAGTAGCACGGGATTGGATTAGGCTACGAAATTGAGGGGTTCGAAGCTTCAGTGTAATGTTCTTCGAGCTTTGATTAATGCGACTATATATCATATATGGAGACAGATGAATACTTGCAGAATTGAGGAAGTGATGCGACATCCACAGGAGATAGTTAAATTGATCTTGTCGGATGTTAAGAGTCGAATCATGTGTAAGATCAAATACCCTGTAACTACTAAAGATGCTAGATGGCTACATAATTTGATGTAGTCGCTGAACTGTAAATTTTCCTCTGATTTATATATACTTACCCTTTACCAAAAAAAAACATTAATACTGTTGTTTTTTAATATGTCATTCATGTTTCTCGAGTCCGTCATACTTCTCTCCTCAATATTTATCAAAACATATGACTAATTTTTGTTAAACTTGTAATTATATGAATGTTATTTTTTAAGGAATTTTAATGGTATAATTTTATAACTTCTTTGTGTGATAACTTTTTATAATATAGATTTGCATGGAATAATTTTTTTTTTGTCATTGTGAAAATAATGTGTTACCCATAAATTCATTCAATTATTATTAGTTTAATTTTCTTATTTAGGTATGGGTTGTAAGTATAACAAATATGTATTAGCTCACTGTTAGTTAGAAGAAATATATATTGGCCCCACTCTGAGTTAGGTGTATAAATTGAGTGGGAAAGCGAGAGAAGGAGGTGTTGACTCCTCATCCCTCATCTATTTTCTAGACATCACTATCCTATTAGTATATAGAGGATTTAGGATGGATATACGATCTTAACAAAAATTTATGTAAGGTAAAAGAGTACAAATTTGGCAAGAATGTTTTACGGGGTCACAGTATAAATGTGTTACCGGTGGACAAAGATGCAAATTGTGATGGTTAGAAACGACTTTTGTAAAACCTTGGGTTACATGACCAGATTTGGCACTGACGTACACTTGCTTCGCCACTCTGGTCAATTCTATCGATAGATCTTGTCCGCTCAGTGAACAACTAACTATCACTACAACTTGTCACGGAGAAATACGAAATGAGTGCATTTGGATAACAAAATGAGTGGGAAAAGGGAGGGGAAACAGGGAAGGGAAAAGGGAAGGTGAGGGAGAATGCATGATGAAGATTGAAGATACTTCCTGTGGTTTTAATTTATCTTCTCATTTGAATATAATATCTCACTCAATTATTAAAAAGTGAGAAGCTAAGATAAAAGAAAACCGGAGAAAGTAAATGATTTTTCCCTTCTTTCCCTCAAATCTTGTTTATGTTAGTGAGAAAATATTTTTTTTGTAAGGAAAGAAATGGAGGGACACATTCTTCCCACGCCCAAATTCCTCCACCGCATTTTGTTAACCAGAAACTTGCATTGTCCCCTTCCTTTCACTCCCCTCGATTTCGAAATCCCTCTATCCAAACAAAAAACAAATTTTCAAACTACTCTTTCCGTTTCTACCTTTCACATTATTTGTGATGATTATTCTAATAAAAAAAATAGAAGTTTTTTACCTGGCGTCCCTAAGTTTTCACTTTTCTACATGGTATCCCTACTCTTTTTATGTGTATACTTGGTACCCTTTAACTTTACTATTGATTTAATTGGCGTCCCTTAAAGTTTTTTAGATCAAGTTCTGTCGTTAGATTATGTTTTTAGCTTTGATTAAGATTTGAATATCATTTAACTTAAATATTTAACCAATCATTTGATTTGGCAATCTAACGCCAAAAAAAATTCATTTTAGATTTGAGTATAACAAAAAAAAACGTACAAGAATGTTGTTATTTTATGTTCAATTATAGGTTAATAAGGTATGTTAAATGACGTTTAACTTTTAATCTTGAACAAAAAAATTGATAGTTAAGTGCAAAAAATTGACGGAAATAAAGTAAATATAAAATGGTAGCGGTACCATGTAGAAAAGTGAAAAGTTTAGAGGTACCGCGTAGAAAAACCCCAAAAAGATAAACAAATGACTGAGACGGAGGAGTAGCAAATAATTTGACATTTACCTATATAAATGACGTTTGATCCGTTACATATGTTTATATGCGTCCCAAATAGAATTTGTGAATATAATAAATATACAAGCATACATTTTACCATTATATTTATTAAAGTTATTTCATGGGAACAATACAAATATGTGTTTGTGCTTCTTAATTAATACAAACTATGCGTAATCTCATTTTAATACGAACTACGCCTTCATTAACATCGCTTTGTTATGGGTGACCGACTACCTGTTGAACCTCCCTTTTTCAACTCATCCTCTAACTCTTCTTCTTTTGATTCACATTTAGTGTTCATTTTCGGTCATTGATAAAAAAAATTAATTTTTCCTAAAATTCATCGTCCATTTCTTTTTTAATTAGCCTTATATAAGTGTGGACACGACATAGGTCCACCCCGACGCGGCCACGCGCAGGTTTGGGGAGGCGAATGAATCTCCATATGAGAATGGATCGAATTGAAATTTAAATCGAAGTGGATTCGCCACCGAACTTTATGGGATTTCGGGCCCGTTCGAACCCACTCTATATCTTAGTGGGCCATGCACAAAGTATGGCCCATTCGGATGTCAGAGTTTATTGGGTTCGTCCCTTTGAATTTTGATACCGATACCGACATTATCGGATACCGTGTATTGAATGACTCTCGTGCGCCAACGATTTCGGACATCCGGAAACCGAGGTTCTGAGTAAGGGGTGAGGGTACGTGTTGGGAAGTTCACAAAGAACACCCAACCCCGCCCGCACTTAGTGGCCTCTACTAGGATATCGTTTGGTTTTGAAATACGCGCGTTAATAATTCTATGATTGATATGCAAACATTGTTTTGACTAAACATGTGAATTATATTTGATTTACGTCGTTTAATGCATATTTGAATCTATGTCAAAGTTGTATTTAGCATGCGAGGTCCGTTTTAGTACAATAAAATAAACATCGAATAATAAAATACAAAGACAAAGAACAAACGAGTTAGTAACGGTTTGCAAATTGAATAAACAATGTAAATATGATGCGATGCATGATTTTGAAAAGATAACTCGCGTGATGGACTAAACACGCGTTGACCGAGGTCATGAAAATATTGATCGACACCCGAAATATGCTGAAAAGTCCGTTGTTTTATCAAAAAAAGGATGTTTGAAGAATTAAGACGAAATAGCTTTTTTATGTTACGGTTTTCAGGGATCCATGCGACCCGCGCGAGAAAGACGCGACTCGCACGAGGCACGTGCGACTCGCGTGGCGGATTGTTCTCGACATTGTTTTTAGAAAATCGACAGTTTTGTTAAATCGCGTACAAATATAGCATAATTTATACTCGACTTAAATTTTCGATATTCGTCATATTCGATATTCGATTATGAAATAGATATCAAATACTCGGAATGATTTTTAGAAAAGATGTTTTGTAAATCGTTTTGAAAATCGAACTAAAACAATGTTAACTCTCTCCGCGTTGAAATTGTCATATTTTGCTTTTAAGACTATGTCACAATTTTCATAGCATCAACGAGATTGATTTGGTTCTTGTAGATATGATATTCGACTATAGAGTCGGTATCGTATTTTAAGAACGACCGTTTTAATAAAAATTAGATAGTTGCGATAATATCGGTATTAGAAACGAGGAGAGAAAAAAAAACGCGACGACGACCCGTAAATAAAAACGGACGGACGAGTGAAAGAGAAGAAAAAGGGAGAAGTCGAGATTTGTAACACCCTCAACCTACATGCTTGATTATCTCGAAAACGGACTCGTAGTAGGGGCCTAGGCGCGGGAGCGTTAAGATGTATATAGGTGAGTTATGGTGTGTATGGTTAGGGATTTTGCGAGTTTTGCTCTCGGGTTTGTATATGGTTTGCCTAAAATTGCCTACAATTTCGGGTTGTGAATGGTCGGGAATCCTATAGGATTTTTAGAGGAAAGATCGGAATATAATATGCCTAGTATTGCTGGAATTCCGGGTTGTAATTTTGATGATGTGTGTTGATGTTGTAATTGATGTCGGGAATCGTGTGTCTTGTTGATGATTTGTGTGTGCAAGGATGGGGTATTTATAGGATGAAATACCGACTTGGGATATGAGATTGATATCTTGCAAAGGAAGAAAACAACCGGTTGAGATGAAGTGGGATTCCGTCTTTGGATAGGAAAATGTTACTTGCATAGGAAGAAACACCCGGTTTAGATGGAGTAGGATTCCGACTTTGGATAGGAAAAGATTCCTACTTTGTAGCTGATATTTGTGTAGTATTTGACTTCGAGTCAGATTTTTGAAGTGGCGTGACAGATTTTTATGTCTCGGAAACGTCTTTGACCGGGGTTTGACCCGGTTGCTAAAAGACGGTTTTGCCCTTGGTGTCGGTTTTGACCCAAATTAGTCTCATTTGACTGGAAACGACCCAGTGGGCCTGGATTTGAGGCCTGTTTTGTGAGATTTGTACTCCGTAAAAAAGTTCGTGCCAACTACTATTGATTCCGAGTCCGAAAATCGAGTGTATTAAGTCATGTTTGCGTCCGATCGTCATCAGCTGTTTTTTGGAAACTGCTATAGACACCTAGCTGTCAAAATATGGGTGTCTACAAGAAGCTATGAAAAAAATGTTTTTATTGTAATTTTGGCTTTCACGGTAACTGCAACGGATCTAATAAAACCCTACAAAGTTGCAACAAGTCACTATGACCGGTAATAGCAAGTCAGAATTTAATACATAGCAAAGCGAGATTAATGAATGCGTAGTTCATATTAAAATGAGATTATGTATAGGTTGAATTATTTTAAGAAGCACACACATGGTTAGGATTATTCCCGTGACAAAGTGTTCAATTTTCCAATCATACGGAGCACATTATTACAATTTCTTTATTTTATTGGTTGGAAAATGAGATAATGTACGGTAGTTATTGAAAGAAGGAAGCGTCATATAATTGAAAAGTTTTGCTATTTTCAAACATTTATGGGGGACACAACTCCAACTTGGTTCCTTTCTTTGCATTCTTGACTTTGAAATGAATGAAGCCAAAAGACATGTACAAGAATATATTTGAAGTTTTTTCATGTGTCTATATCACAATAATCGATTGTAAACTTGCGTATAGTAAATTAAATTGGGTTTTACCTCGTTTCCAAAGGGCTCAGGGACCCGATACACATGACTATGTATCTGTCGTCTCTTCCATTAATCCATTCCTTCAAGCAACATATTCAATTGAGCTACCCACACTTGCAACATTTATAGAAAGATTATATCCAAATAACGTTATTGAGAAATCTCTCGCATAATATTATTAAAGATCCAATATACATGTTATGCCTCATACTAATTATGTGAAAGACGGTCTTACATTGGACCTACAAACTTCACTTGCAATTGCCAATTGATTTGTTAAACCATAATGATTAATGAAGATTACTTAAACTCTACTTGTATCACTTCTATTACTTATATTCTAAGAAAACTACTCCGTATATAATATCATGATATACCTTTTTTTTTTGGTTCATCGAAGAGCGCACTTAGTCGCATTACAATATAGGGGAGGGAGGATTCGAACCTGGAACCTACTGTCCCAGAGCACCTAGTCTTAACCACTAGGTCAAGACATCTTCGGTACATGATATACCTTTTTAAGTAGCTTAACAATCGTGTGTAAGTATATATTTATATATTCAAGGCTCTTGGTAAGATAAACGGTAAAAAGACCGGATACATAAAACATATCCTTAAAAACATACGGAGTAGTAGTATACCTTTGATTGTAGGCAATCTTGGATGAGAGTAGTGGCCGGAAGCAACAACCACAGCATCAAATACTTCTTCAACCACCAAAACTTTATTATTAATATGATGAGCAACAGTACTACCACTACCCTTAATCTCTTTACTCTTAACCATCCATCTTAAATTATTCTTTTTGCCAACCTGATCACTAGCAAACTCCTCATCCTCCTCCTCCTCCATTATTATACCAACATACTCAACCCTAGTATTAAACCTAATCATATTGTAATACTCGTCGTGTGTCACGAGTATTCCCTAGTTAATTCGGGCCTCATTATTGAGTAGTAGGTATATAATTTGTTAGCCCATTTAATTTAACCTATTTAGTTCAACCACTTTTAATAACGTATTATGTATTACGCGTTCCGAATACCAACTTATTACTCTTAATAATAAAAATAATAATATAATAATAAGGTAGTGGAGTACTAAGTTACTAACTACGTTAGTGACTTAGTTCCCCCACATTCCCATCTTTCGTTCATTATCTTCTTCGTGCCCGCAGCTGATAAGTGTAGTTTGTAGTGCCTTTTTCACTATGTTTTGGTCCCATTTCCTTGTGGAATCGCTCCTTGAGAGCGATTCATGGGCTTCTTATACTTCCTTTAGTTCGTTTCAGGTTCCCGAGCCCGATTTAGAAGAGTTGGAGCGATTCCGACTCAATACATACACATTTTGGAGCCAACGGAGTAAAGGAACGATGACTCGACGCCTTGGAATCGACCCCGAGACCTCGGGACCCAATCCCGAGCCTCCGAGACCCGATCCCGAGTCCCGAGAATCGACGAGAAGCCCATGAGAGGCAAGGAAAGACCAAAGAGCGCTTAAGGGAGGCCTACAAGACCCATTCCGTTCGGGATGGCCTCATCCCGTTCGGGATGGGGTGCACGTTGAAGGGTGCCACTGTGAGCCCATCCCAGTCGAAATCAACCCATCCCGATCGGGATAACATGGTCGTCCCGGTCGGGATGATCCGTCCCGGTCGGGACGAAGAGCTGGCAGCACGGGCTTCTTCTTTTCTTCTCCTTCATTCTTGTACCCATATATATACTCCCTTCTTGTAATATTAAGACATCTTATCATACCCTAGACTAGTTTAAGCCTCCATTAACATTCAAAACCCTAGATTAGCACTACTCTCATTAGTTTAATTCTCTCTTTAATCTTTAGTTAATCATTGTAATTAGTTCTTGTATTAAGAAGTTCTTGAAGATTGTTCCAAGATTGACAACCTTGGGATTCTATTTGGGTTCTTATTTATACAAGATTGCATCTTTTCTTCATCCTATTGTTGGTATAACCTTTCTTACTTTTGTTCTTTGTTGTTCAATCAAGTTTCATCTTTTACATATTGTTATTGTTATTGTTTGTTTATGATGAATGTTGGATGCTTGTTCAAATTCCTCTTGTGAATGTTGGTTTTCTCATAATCATGAGTGAGTAGTTTCTTTGTAGGGTTAGTAGGGGGATTAGGGTTAGATTATGGATGATTAGGGTTGATTAAGGGGAAAGGGTGCATCTTTGTTGTTAGTCACATTGTAGGCACTCTATGTGTTTGTTGATATGCTTGTGTGAGTTGTAGTGGCCATGCTTCCCATACTTGTGTTCATCTTCTCATTGATTGCTTATTTTGTGGAAATGTTGAGAATAGTTTAGTCGCGAGAGCGCGGACTAGGGTCTAAGTTGCGAGAGCCCGGACCCACCTTGGCATCGGTCTAAGTTGCGAGAGCCCGGACCGACTCTAGTGACTAGGAGACACCTATACCCTTGATCACTCCAATTACCCTTCTACTCCTATGAACCCGACCTACCCCACTTTCTTCGATATTTGAGTTCATCCTCCTTAGTTAGCCATCGTTCTTCTAGTTTATTTATTAGTTCGATCATTAGTTTAGTCATATTTCTCCTCCACCATTAGTTTTCCTTTTATCGTCTCTTTGTGTTTGTTTTGCTGACCTAGTCTCGTTTGTAGGCCGATATAGTCTAAGCTTTGATATACCGTCCTCGTGGATACGATCCCGACTTGCCCTAGCTACTCACTAGGTGTAATCGGTAGTTTATTGATCGGCAAGGGACGTGACAAATCCCTACCATCAATTTGGTGCCGTTGCCGGGGACGGTGCATTGTTTAGACTTAGTTTGCTTATTTCTAGACTTAGTTACCCTTCTTTGTGTTCTCCCATCTTCTTTTGTGAATATTCTCTAGATTTTTCTTTTTTCCTTAGTTTTATTTCTTCTTTTTCTCTTTGTCTCTAGTTGTGTTTGTTTATTGTCGTTACCTAGTGCCCATAAAGCACTAGGTGTTCTCACGTTTGTTCTAGTGTGTAGTGTATGCCTAGGAAGGGAGGCGACTTCTATCTCTTTAATCCAGAGCCGGAGAGACTCTTTCGAGCCTTTCGCCAACGGACGATTAATCGGGTTAGGATCTCTCAACCGAGTGCAAGCAATACTCATCAAGGGCAAGCCCAAGGAGCCGACTTGAACAATCCACATCGAGAGACGGCCGAAGGGAATTTTGTAAATCCTTTTGGTGATTCTTCTTCTCCTAGTTCCCCCTCTTCGTCTACATCAACACCGTCTACACCACCATCTTCTCCCTTATATCCAATCATGCCTAAGTTTTCTTCTCACTCAACCTTCACGGAAGACGTTTTGCCGGGTCCATCCACTTTACCGGAGGCATATACCGGGAATTTTGTGGCGAAAACGCAATTTATCCAATTGGTCGAGAGAAATCAATTTAGTGGGTTGCCAACCGAAGATCCTCATCAACACATGGAAACCTTTTCGGATTATTGTGACGCTATTTCGCAAACGGGAATAACTCAAGACCAAATCCGGTGGGTATTATTTCCTTTCTCTCTTATTGGTAAAGCGAAACAATGGTTCAAGGGGTTGGATAAAGCAAGACTTGGCATTGATACTTGGAAGAAGCTAGCTTTAGCCTTCTACCAACAATTTTATCCCCCGGAGAAGACAAATCTATTGAGAGCTTCTATCACGGGTTTCCAACAACGTGATGATGAAAGCCTCTATGAATCGTGGGAAAGATTCAAAGCCTTGATCCGTTCTTGTCCACACCATGGCTTATCACAATGGTTCCTCTTACAAAAATTTTGGAACGGGCTATATGAAGACTCGAGGGCCATACTCAACATCGGATCTAACGGTAGGTTTACGGAAGTGGAGGATGACCAAACTTGGTCGAGAATCGAAGAGATGGCGGTGCATAATTCGCAATACTCTAGGCCTAGGAAGGCACATCGAGGAGGCATGCATGAGGTCGATGCTATCACTAAGTTAAGCATTGACCTTGGAGCTCAACTTAGAACACACATGGAGACTATACACAAGAAGCTCCAAAGCCACCTCAACCAAGTCCAAGGCACTAGTTCCTCCCACCATCAACCGATTCAAGAAGTGAATGCTTTGGGGTTCGCACCTCCTACACCTTACTTTGGGATGTGTGACACTTGTGGAATCGTTGGTCATGACCCTATGAATTGTAGAGGGAGTATTGAGCAAGTGAACGCCTTTCAAGCGTTCAAGCAAGGTGCTTCCTACTCTAATCAATACCAAGCTTCCAATCAAGTCCCTCAACAACAAGCACTTCAACATCAACAACAACATCGTCCCTATGTTCCACCACCCTTACGGGACAACAATGAAAGTTACCAAGGTTATGTGGGTAACCAAAGACCCTTCAACAATTTCAAGCAAAATAACCAAGGTAACTTCAACAACAAGCAAGGGTTCCAACAAGGGAACTTCAACCATGGTGGTTTCCAAGGAAACCAAATTTTCCAAGGAAACCGAAACTTTCAAGGAAAACAAAACCACAACCAAGGCCTTAATCAAGGAAACTTTCATGGGTTCCAAGGGAACCATCATCAACAACAAGGTAGTTCTCAAGGGTTCCAAGGGAACCGTCAACAAGCAACTCAAAATCAACAACAACAAAGTAAGCCTAGGAGCCGGTCTCCTGCTCATGATTATGGCATTCCTCTCGCCATCACCGACACTCCACATAATCCATCATCCCCACATCGGGATTTCGACATTCAAACGAC
Organism: Agrostemma githago; assembly: GCA_958450325.1. NCBI lineage: Eukaryota > Viridiplantae > Streptophyta > Magnoliopsida > Caryophyllales > Caryophyllaceae > Agrostemma > Agrostemma githago. The sequence continues at coordinate 52,073,934 of OY288245.1, read as the reverse complement.
TTTGATGGATATGCAACAAGGTCAAATGGACATATCAAGAAACCATCATGAGCTCTTCACTTACATTCAAAGGGAAAACGCGATGAGAGATACCCGTATGAAGATACTTGAGACTCAAGTATCTCAACTAGCTTCAGGGAGCTCATCAAGGCAAATGGGGCAACTACCTTCTCAAGGTGAAACACCGACATTTGAGCATGTAAATGCTATCACCACAAGGAGAGGTACCTCTTATGACTCCCCTCCATATTCTAATGAGCAAGAGCCAATGCAAGAACCGACAATGGAAATGACATCTCCAAATCAAGAAGAGTCAAGCTTTGACATTCCAATTGAGTAGCAAGTCTTAAGGGAGGTCGAGAAACCCCAAGAAGACAACCCTCCCCCACTTCAAGAGAAAGACAAGGGAAAAAGGAAAGTGTCCTTTGAAGAGTCCACCCTTAATGATCAAAACAAGTACCAAATCAAGTTGCCTTACCCATCAAGGCAAATGAAGACTAAGGTGGACACTCAATACGACAAGTTCCTTAGTATTGTGAAGAAATTGGATGTGAATGTCCCATTCACCGAGTTACTTACCCAAATCCCGGCATATGGAAAATTCATGCGGGAAATCCTAGCTAGGAAGAGGTCCATCGACAAGGAAGAGACGGTAGCGTTCACGAGGGTGGTGAGCGAGCTTATTCAAGGTTCCACGCTTTCGAAGTTGAAGGACCCGGCTAGTTTCTCTATCCCATGCACCATCGGCAATTACAAGATCGAGAGAGCTATGTGTGATTTGGGTGCGAGTGTGAGCATTATTCCTTACACCATTTGTGAGCGATTAGGGATGACGGAGTTGAAGTGTACGTCCATTACACTCCAAATGGCCGATAAGTCTCTTAACCGACCATTGGGAATGTTAGAGGATGTGCCGGTACAAATAGGGAAGTTCTTCATTCCGGTCGACTTCATTGTGGTTGACATGCCGGAGGATGCTAACACTCCCATCATCCTTGGACGCCCATTTTTACACACCGCCGGTGCCGTGATCGATGTGAAGAAGGGTAGGATCACCTTTCAACTAGGCGAGGAAGAGTTAGTGTTCGACCTCCAAGGCAACACTTCGCCTATGACCGAGACGTGTAATGTGATCCATGCCACGGAAGACGTCGATCGAGGGGATGATTCGGGACAAAGCTTGAAGAAGTACTCTTATGTACTTGATGATGATGACTCCGAGAGTGAGGAAGATGAGCGCCCATCTCATGGGCTTGATGACAAGTTGAAGTGCAATGATAAGAAAGAAGATGAGCCTCCCTTGGGGCCACATGAGGATCGTTGGACGTTTGGGTATATCCCGAAGGATCGCAAGTACAAGTTCAAGCCATTGAACTTAGTAGATCGGGATGCCCCGGGAACGTCGATGCAAGGTCATGAAGAGCCTTGGTATGTGGACGGTTATATCTCGAGCCTAATTGAAGACTTTGCTAGGGCCTTCGACTTGTTCATACGTGCCCTTGATGGAGATGGAATTGGTCATGGTTGTTGAAAAAGAATGAAGATGCACCATCATGGTTTGACGGAGTTCCGCAAGAACCGTCTCATTGTATATATCTCTTTCTTGTAGTTAGTTGGATTTTTGTGAATTCATGTTATTTGGATTGATTGATGAGCGTTGTGAGGGAGAGAGTTTGATGTGTGTTTGAGTATTGCTTGATAGGTGAAGTGAGAATGCTCCTAGAGAAGAATGGCTATGATATACCTTGGGTTGTAAGCACGAGGATCGGGTTTTAGAAGCTTAGAGCGAGCTTTTGGGATTGTGGAAGTTGAAGAAGGCCCATCCCGACCGGGATGAGGCGTCCCGACCGAGAAGGGTAAGGCATCCCGATCGGGAAGGGTGCCGTCCCGATCGGGATGGGTGCACCATATTTCGAACTTGCTGTGGGTCCGTCCCGACCGGGACGGGTGAGGTAACCCGATCGGGATCGATCTTCCCGACTGGGATGGTCCTCTGCTTCCCCTTTGTGTTTCTTCTTCGGCAATCGAGTCCACCCATCCATTATAACCCTCCCAACCTCCCTACTCCTTACACCTCACTTTACACACCGAGATCCACATCAAATCCCACTCCCCTCACACCATTACTACCTCTACCATGCGTTTTATCGAGAATGTAGCGGAAAAGCAATGATGAAGACAAGCAAGCGCCTTTATTGATCTATGAGACGATGGAAAGAGTGAGTTGCTAACCTATGGTATGGCAACTATCCTTTCTTTTCCGTTTTTGTTGTTGCTTGCTTTCCTTTGTTTATTCCCTTCCCCTTGTACACTTTTGTGTCTTGATGTCATGGTGGCCTTCGAGGCCTCGGTAGTTGTTGCTCCCGACTCTCGATGATGTGACTACATCGAGAGTCATTTCAAAATCCAAATTTTTACAAGATTTTCACCATTTTTTTTTAGGAATTAGTCGGATTTGGACGGAATCCGGGCTAGGTGACTTGATTACACCTAGCCCTCCCCTCCCATTTCCTTTTATTTCTTTCTTTTTATTTCTTCCCCCTTCCATATATTTTCTTGTCTCGGCCCATGGTGACTTGACTACACCCCGGCCGGACGCCTTCTACCGTTTTCTTCACCTTATTCTTTGATTTTTAGCCTTATTTTTCGTAGTTTCTTTTCTTTTTCTTTTGTCTCTCCGCACACTACGATTGAGCATATGAGGACATTGCTCAGTTTAAGTGTGGGGGAGCGATATTCTATCGTAGTTAGTTTTATTTTTCCCTTTTTCGAAAAATCTTTAAAAAAAATCCTAAAAATTTGAAAAAATTTCACAAAAACCAAAAATATTTTCTGTTGTGTGTTTTCCTTTTTTGTCTTTGTGTCGTATATTTGTGTTGTTGTGCGTGTTTGCCTCCCTTTTGTCCTTATAGGTTGCTTTAATCGTCGATGACTTTGGAAAGCTCTAAAGACTTCCGGTAACATCTTATCCCTTTTTCTTCTTTGTCTCCTGTGGAGTTTGGAGGAGATTGTGATGTTGTGTGCTCGGGTGGAGCTTTGTGCATATTGGTGGATGATTTGGTGACTTGTATGGAATATCGGGGTGGTGTTTGTTGTATGTTTGTTTTGTTATGTTTTGTTTTTGTTTCCTTTGTTTCTTTTTCTTTCGTTTTCGTCATATCTTTAATTTTGTGTTGTGTTGTGTTGTGTGTCGTGCGTGTAAACCGTTTTCGAAAACCCGGTTTAGAGGCTAGTGTGTGAGTGTTTACTTCCCCTTCCTAGTAGTGTAAATTGAGTCTTGGACTTTAATCTAGTAGAATGACCCTAAATCAATGATTTCGTTGGTCCTTTACCTTGAGTCCACCTAGCTTGGGTTCTTATTTATACAAGATTGCATCTTTTCTTCATCCTATTGTTGGTATAACCTTTCTTACTTTTGTTCTTTGTTGTTCAATCAAGTTTCATCTTTTACATATTGTTATTGTTATTGTTTGTTTATGATGAATGTTGGATGCTTGTTCAAATTCCTCTTGTGAATGTTGGTTTTCTCATAATCATGAGTGAGTAGTTTCTTTGTGGGGTTAGTAGGGGGATTAGGGGTAGATTATGGATGATTAGGGTTGATTAAGGGGAAAGGGTGCATCTTTGTTGTTAGTCACATTGTAGGCACTCTATGTGTTTGTTGATATGCCTGTGTGAGTTGTAGTGGCCATGCTTCCCATACTTGTGTTCATCTTCTAATTGATTGCTTATTTTTTGGAAATGTTGAGAATAGTTTAGTCGCGAGAGCGCGGACTAGGGTCTAAGTTGCGAGAGCCCGGACCCACCTTGGCATCGGTCTAAGTTGCGAGAGCCCGGACCGACTCTAGTGACTAGGAGACACCTATACCCTTGATCACTCCAATTACCCTTCTACTCCTATGAACCCGACCTACCCCACTTTCTTCGATATTTGAGTTCATCCTCCTTAGTTAGCCATCGTTCTTCTAGTTTATTTATTAGTTCGATCATTAGTTTAGTCATACTTCTCCTCCACCATTAGTTTTCCTTTTATCGTCTCTTTGTGTTTGTTTTGGTGACCTAGTCTCGTTTGTAGGGTGACATAGTCTAAGCTTTGATATACCGTCCTCGTGGATACGATCCCGACTTGCCCTAGCTACTCACTAGGTGTAATCGGTAGTTTATTGATCGGCTAGGGACGTGACAAATCCCTACCATCAGCAGCCATCATCAACCTTCAATCCCACCATCCCTAATTGTGTCACCCTTCACTCTACACACCACTACACCATATCCCCACCATTGTTGACGCCACACCAACACTAAACACCAGTGCCTCCGTCTACGGCCGTTGTGGCCACCGTTTGTCATCGTCAGTTTCAGCCGAAGATAAAACACCCTTAATTCCTCTGTTTTCGTGTCGTGTTGGCAACCACCATGCAGCCATGTATTCTGTGTGTGGTGGCTTGAGTCATGCTAAGTCGTGGTGGCCTGTAATGCCTCCCGTTGTGGTTGTGGGTTGTCGGATGGGAATCAGAATACTTGTTATTCATTGTGGTTGCGGTTTCGTCATGGTGATCTTATATCCTTGTGAATTGATGTGGCTGGTTGCTGCACGTTTGGTACGAGTGGGGTAGTACAGAGGAAACGATATCGGGTTGTTATTACGTCACTACTACGACAACGATTAGGAGTGGATGTGGTAGATATTGAGGGACCGCCTTCTGATTTATGGTCGTGATACCACTTCGTACGTCCATCGTATGTCATGTCTGAAAGGATAGAAGAACGTATTTGATCGTGAATACTTGCTTATGTCGCATTTGCGAGGTAAGGTTTAACCTTACTGTTATACAGATATATATATTGGTTTGAATAATATGTTGAGCATGAGTATATGAATGACATTGTGATAGCATGTGATGAGTTATTTTGATGAATTGAAATATATAGAGTATTTATCGGGACGAGATTCCGATATTGAGTATGATATGAGAGGCTACGGCCGCGTTGGTGCCTGCGGGACCACGCATGAAATGTGAAGGTTACCTATGTTGGAAAAATGCTTCAAAAGAAGCTTATTTGTGTGATGACATATTTGTGTGATGACATACACTAGTCATGGTGATGTAAGAAGCTTGGATGCTTGGAGGCCAAGTAGTGACATCATCTCCATGACATCTTCTTCTTATGTCACACCATGACATCCATGGTGATGTGTAGTGCTTGGTGGACAAGGAGAAGAGCTTGGTGGCCAAGTATTTTGATCTATAAATAGCCATCAAATCCCATCATTTTCATCCATCCAAAATCATTCATCTACTTCTCTTATATCACAAAATATTCTCTCAAAAAATATTAGTAATATAATTTATAGTTTGAGTGAAATGTTGGCAACGATTTTGGTAGTAACTCATCTACGGTCTTGCCTACACAAAGATCGTAGCGGTTATTGTGCAATCCTAGGGGTCGAATGTCAATGAGTCCGTGTGTAGTAGACGGGACATAATCGATTTTAGGACAGTGACCTCAAGTCACGTCACAACCTTTCCTCTCAGATAAGATTATTCTTTTTTCCGTCTTATTTATTTATTCACTACTCGCCTAACAATCTAAAGTCGATTATTGCTCTTTTATTTTTATTATGGCTAGTAGTGAAACGTATGATGCTATTCCGTTAACATCTACCATGTTGACTAATCCCATAATTCTTTATATGTCAAAACTTGACCCGTTTGACGGAAAAAACTATAAAATGTTGTGCGACAAAATGGACTTTTTTCTGGGTCAAATACGGGTAGACTATACTCTATTTAATATTCAAATCCCTGAAAATATCAGGAGGGATTTTGAGATGGATAATAAAACTTGTCAAAGAATGCTCCTTCATTATATGACTCCCACCTTATTTATGATATATAGCAAGTTTAAGTCGGCTAAAGAAATTTGGGAGGCTCTGAAATTGAAATATAGGAGCGATGATTATGGGTCTAAGAAATATGCTTGTAGCCGATGGCTAGCTTTCAAAATGTCTAATGATAAACCCGTCTTAGACCAGGTTCATGAATATGAAAATCTGTGTTGCGAAATCGCTTCTGAGAGAATGAAAATCTGTGAAATATTTCAAGCCAACTGTTTGCTTGACAAACTTCCCCAGTCTTGGCAAAATTTTGTCCACAATATGAAACACAAACAAAAAGATTTTTTCCTCCTCGAACTTATGTCTCATATAAAAGTCGAGGAGCAGAATAGGATTATTCAGACCAAGGAAAAACGAGTTGAACACTCTTCCTCTACTGCTAATTTGGTCGAATCTAGGAAAAATAATCATAAGGGGCAGAAAAATTCTCACAAAGCTCCTAACAAATATTGTGGGCCTAAACAAACTGAACAGTTCAAGGAAAGTGGAAATAATAAATGGGAATTTAAGGGAAATTGCTTCACATGTGGGAAAGTGGGTCATGTGTCAAAATTCTGTCCATAAGGGTTTAACAACAAACGCCGACAAAATAGGCCACAAGCACACCTAGCTGAGTCTGATTTAGAGGAAATCATAGCTGCTGTAGTATCTGAAGTCAACTTAGTTAGCAACCTGTCTGAATGGGTATTGGATACAGGTGCTACAAGGCACATCTGCTTCGAACATGTTCAAGGAATATTTTGAGGTTCCCGGGAATGAGTGTGTATTTATGGGCAACTCTAGCTCCGTTAGGGTTCATGGAAAGGGCAAAGTAGTACTCAAACTAACCTCGGGAAAAACCCTTGAACTCAACAATGTGCTGCATGTACCTGAAATTAGGAGGAATTTAATTTCTGTCACTTATGAACAAGGCTGGGGTTAAATTAACTTTTGAATCCGACAAACTTGTACTCACTAGGAATGGAAATTTTGTTGGGAAGGGATTCTGTAATGGTGGTTTATTTTTCCTCGATGTTGAGACAATTAATAAGAATATTCCTGCTTTTGTTTATATTGCTGAGTCAGTTTCTCTATGGCATTCTAGATTAGGACATGTGAATGTCGACTCGATTAAACGACTCAAAAAGCAGAACCTCCTACCTCAATTCAGTAGCACAAGTTTTGATAAATGCGAAGTGTGTGTTGAGGCTAAACACGCAAAGGCGTCGTTTAATAAATGCGTAGAACGATCTAGTAGTCTCCTAGAACTGGTTCACTCTGACCTAGGAGATTATAGAAACTCAATGAGTAGAGGTGGGAAGCACTACTACATTACGTTTGTGGATGATTTCTCAAGATACACCAAGGTCTATTTATTGAGTACAAAAGATGAGACTGAGGAAAAATTCATGATCTACAAATCCGAGGTAGAAAATCAATTAGATCTAAAAATTAAGAGAGTTAGATCTGATAGAGGAGGAAAATATGATGGGAATCCACTAAAGAGATTTTGCGAGTCTTGTGGAATTATTCACGAATACACAACACACTACTACAAACTCCTTGTTTTTTCGACGCCTTTTTTGTTGATTCTCGACGCTTTTAAGCGACCAGATTTATTTTCTCGACGCTTCCTTAAAGCGTTGTCTTTTTTGGTGTCAGGATTTGCCGACGCTTTTTGTCGCCGAATTGCTCTACGCTCTTTGTCGTCAAATTTTTCTACACTCTTTGTAGTCCCTTTTTTCTACGGTTTTTGATGTCGATTTTTTCTACGCTTTTAAGCATCATGCCTCTTTATGCTTTTAGACGTCGAGCTACTTCTTAACTTACGACGCTCTTTTCCGTCAGCCCAACATTACAACAATATTGCTTAAACACATTCTGAAATAACCATTAGAATTACTCAATCAATCACTTTAGAATTTCTAACATATATATAAGAAACATGGCCAAAATAAATATTTCAAATCACAATCAAATTGAGTACATTTCCAAGTCTTAATAGTAATATATTGTCATTACTTCATCTAAACAAGTGATCGGAAAAAGTTATCCTTACAAATGTTTTCGTGCAAAAATAAAAAGTTGTCTCTACAATATCAAATCGTAGATATGTAGAACATGTGACTAATCAGCTCGCTCCCAAATCGCTCCTTTTATATCAAGATGCATCGCCACGAGGATTTGATAAATCTGGTACCTATACAAAAAGAAAAAAATATTAACGAATAATGGAAAATCTTACTCAATAAAAGATTACGAAAATGATATAAACCATTAATCACTCAACAAGAAACCATGTTCAATGTAAAAGACATTAAGAGTCGGGTCTCTATTTATTCGGACACACTAAAGACTACTACGTATTAATTTAAATTGATATCAATATGAAAAATAGCAACAAAACCAAAATGGCCAACAACTATACAATATCAGCTAACATCATTATGTTGTAACCTTGCATACCACAATGTTTAAGCTTCTACTCGTTATATTTTGGAGAAAAAATGGGTAGGAACTATATTAACGAATATATGAAATAGTATTATCAACATATATTCTTCGATCATTCTTTACAATAGAAAAAGAGAAGAAAAATATATATACCTGTGAAACCTTGTTCAAGGTTGTCTTTGAAAGTTCAGCTAATTCGGTCGGCGGTTTTCCAGTACGCATACCTTCCAAGATTTTGGACAACAAGAAATTGGTCTCATTGACCTTGGTGTGTACCTCTTTGTTTTCTTTAGTCAAGTTAGTTACATGTTCCTCCATGTTTTGCATAGCTAGAGAGTTACTTTCTCCATAACTAGAAGCTTCTTTTCTTAATATACCATGCACTCCAAATACATCGCTTCTTTTCACACCATACCCATATCCTAAAGGACGTTTAGGGATATTCTCCCCGTACATTAGTTCACTAAAAGCTTCCTTTTCGATTTGTGCCTTGGACTTGGTAGGATTAGTCACAAGTTCGGTCTGAATATTAGCATCAACTTCCACCTGAATACGTAAAAAAAAGGAATGATTGATAACATATACTGTGTGTGTGTGTGTGTGTTGTGTGTGTATGTGTGCGCGCGCACACACACACACAAAACCAGAAACTTCTCTGTTATATATATACACACAAAACCAGCAACTTCTCTGTTACAAAACCAGAAACCTGAATACTACATATATATATATATATATATATATATATATATATATATATATATAGTAGGTTCAAATAAGGTCCACAATTTTTTTAAGTCTACATTGAAGTTACAGATGACATACGCTAAAGTTGCATTTGTATATATATCAATTTTGAACAAATGCAACTTTAGCGTATGTCATCTGTGACTTCAATATAGACTTAAAAAAATTGTGGACCTTATTTGAACCTACCTCTATATATATATATATATATATTATATGTCATGCCAATTTAGAAGATTAATAGAGAAAGTGAAACTTATATATGTGTGTACCAGAAACTTCTCTGTTATAGTGTCTTTCACAAAGGATCGATCTTTTCTCTCATGAGTTTGCTTAAAAATCTCCAACTCAGTTGGTTCCCTTTTGTTCCTTTCTTCCTGTTAATCATCATGACCACATATTTAATTTCATCTCAACTTGTATTTAATTCTAATCCATAAATAAAAAATAGATAAATAATATATATAGATAAAATCAAATCAAATAAAAAAAAATACAAAATTCGCTCGTATATTAGCATAGCTTGTAGACCCGGTTGTATGAACATGATTCTGCGATGCACGGGCTTCTTTACCACATTCAGCGAATCTCTGCATCAAATATTTATATGCAAGCATTATGGATTGAAAAAACCAACATAAGATAAAACCAAACAGTAGCACCTCGTACAACAGCACACACGAAAAACTGCACGAGTCGTGTTTATTATAGCTACCAACCAACCTATTTCTTTAATAAAATATGATTATGGTGATGCGAGTGAAAATAATTAATTTTAAATTTGGGCATATACCTTTCCTTTTTCGGAATACCAATAATCGACCAAGTGAATCCAACTATCAAGAGGATGCTTTGAAGGTCCTGCTTGATAAATTTGTTCTCTACTTTTGCTTGTGGGTTTAAAGTAAGTCTTCTTCAAGTAATGCCTATACTGTCTCACACTCTTGCCTACGCGCTTCAAAATCCCTTTGTCATAACGTTCGCCATCTGGTATAACGAAATGTCCCTGCAAATATAAAACAAATAAAATCATAAAACAAACAGAATGTAGATCGAGTAGGTTCTTGCGGGCACCATATTTCAACTTAATATGAAAGAACCATACCCGAATTAACTTAATGATATCGACATTGTATTGTGCATTAACATGATGCCAATTAATTTGTCTAATTGGACAAAATCTTTCCGTTTTTGCGACATCCCCGATAAATCTAACAAGTATATGTCCCCCTTTTTTGAGTGGCTGATACAACTCATTAAAAGTGACACAATACTTCACATCGACTTCATACCATACATCAAGGGGGTTGAATTGATCCTTTGACATTAATGTAATTCCCTTTTGCATCTGCCAAACATACGAGGCGAACATAAGAGCGGATTTATCCATGCGTAAAGTTACTGGTTACTGTACAGGAACTACAAACTGTTTAGGATTTTAAAAGTCATAACATATATCTCCTAACTCCAAATAACCACACATTACAAATTAAGATTAACTAATATCAATTGCATATCGGAACTGTAAAGGCATGAGGCAACAACCACAAAATGTGAGCGGATAATGTTCAGATATACATATAAAAGACATTCATGTGACAGAAATAATGATCGTTGCAGTTAATGGTTATTTGTATTACCGCTAAAGAATTTATAAATTGTTATTGTACTGTACTGCTCTTCCCTGATGTTTTGTTCTAATGATATTTTGATGTGTTCTTATATTTGGTGATTCACATTTAACAGTTATTAGTGGCATAAACTTTCACACATATATTGCATAACTGAGAATTAATAATTAATATGAATAATTAATAATAAAAGCGAATGAAAATGGTACCCATAGTTAAAACCTCCTCATGCTCGTCAAATACTATATTATCAGGCCAATCATGGACCACACCGCGGCGTCTTGATCTGATTGTTTCTGGAACGATTTGCCTAGCCTCTTCATGGTTGAAAACTTCTCCTCGAGTATCAACTACTGACTTATTAACATACTTGGAGCCTTTGGTGTTTATCCCAATAAACGTGTCTGGTAGTGTCTCATTCATAGAACTAGTTTGTTGATCTCGACTGGGTTGAGGTAGTGTCGACGTAGGCTTTAGATTCATACCTCTGGAACCGCTAGAAGGCAAAGACAATGGTGATCCGGACATCAAGGTACTAACTCGACATTGCTCTAATAGCGAATTTGGTGTTGGTGAGTTTGTTAAAGGGTTTTTCCACAAGGAAGCACTTCTAGTTCCGTGTTCTTGTGCTTGTTCCCCACTTTTTTTAGATGTAGTACCTTGGAATATTTGTCTCTCTCGGGGCTTTGAATGTTGGAGCCTTGCAGCAAAAGGCTGGTCAGATCTTGAGACAGCGACTCCCCGGGCATTAAAGTCTCTTATATTCTGGTTTGGTGAATGGTTGTCCTTAAGACCAGAGTGTTGGTTAATTTTTGGGGTAGAATAACATGCTTTCTGACCAATGTTCAGTTCTGGTGGGGGCTGCAGTATTTGTGTGTCTAAATTCGTTGAAATGTGAGGATTAAGAGCATCTCGAGGTTGGTGAAAAGCCTGCCTCAGTGGGGGTTTTGAAACAGTATCGATAACACCATAATGTTGCCCATTTTTTAGAGAAGAATCACAGGTGTTTTGAGTTGCATTCTAGTCTTGTGCGGGCTTCAGTGTTCGGGTGTCTGGGGTCGTTGAAAGGTGGACATTTAAAGCACCCAAGGGTCGCTGAAATGTCCGCTTGACCTGGGATTTTGAGAGGGAATCCTTAAGACTAGAAGGTTGAACAATGTTTGGGGCAGAAAGGCAAGCTTTTTGGCTTGAATTTTGTGAGCGCTTAGGGTCTGGTGGCTGTCCAAGTGCTTGGGTGACATGGGTCTTTGAGCGGAGAGAGTTTAGAACATGATGATGTTCTGCAAAAGTGTGTACCTGTTTGTTTGAAAGTGGATCATCTAGAGCAGCACGTTGCTCCACGTTTAGGGAGGGAAGACAAGATATACGATCTGGATGATGATCCGTGCTTACAGCAGAACGTGGTTCCTTTTTTGATGGGCAGAACGGCCCCCATCTCTCAGATGTAGCCCCATTAACAGATGATGGTTGCAACGTTGGTGGGTTCGTAGGCAGAACATGTGGTTGTTCTGCTTCCATCATTTCCGCCCTAGTTCTTTTGCTTCGGTAACTCATCCTTTCACGTGAGTCTCCTTAGTTTATCCTGAAATATAAATGGAAGTCAGTATATAATCACATATCTTAATTAATAGTTATGGTTATGGTGCAAACAAGTTAAAAGAGTCACAAATGTTACAAGTTACAGGCATGATGCAATAAATTTACAAGAACGGAAACAACAGAAGAACCGAAACGGTAAATGGATAGTAGATGTCTTAAAATTTGCATAACCAGAGGCAAAAATTTTATAATAATCAAACTGAATGTTTCAAACAAGCATCTCCCTGGTCTCAATCAAGTCCCTAGGTTTAGTACTGATTACATGTGACCATCCTTTGTGCATCTCGTCTTCGACGTAAAAACCTTGCTTTGCTTGAGAAGAGAAAACAAAAGGATCGTCATTCAAATTCCGGCCTGTATGCATCAGCTTTGAAAAGTTCACACAAACACTACCGTCTTCGAACTTCTTGATGCCTCTATGTATGTTGCTAAGTGTAGTTTGTAGTGCCTAATTTGTTATGTTTTGGTCCCGTTTTCCTTTTGCAATCGCTCTTTGGAGCGATTTCTGGGCTACTCATGCTTCCTTTAGTTTGTTTTAGGTTCCCGAGACCGTTCATGGAGAATTGGAACGATTCTGACTCGTTTCATACACTTTTGGAGCCAACGAAGAGAAGGAATGATCACTTGGTGCCTTGGATTCGATCCCGAGCCCCTTAGACTCGACCCCGAGCTCCGAGATTCGATGAGAAACCCATGAGAAGCAAGGAGAGACCTTAGAGCTCATATTGGAGGCCTAGAGACCCTTTCCGGCCGAGAACAAGTGCCTTCTCGGTCGGGAAGTAATGCAAGAAAGAGCAGGCCACTGGAGGGGCCGTCTCGGCCGAGACCAAACTCGTCTCAGGCGAAACCACACCGTCTCGGGGGAGACCACTTCCATCTCGGCCGAGATGGACCCAGAACTGGGCTGTTTCGCTTTTCTCGCTTCCCTTACCCTTGTAACCCTATATATACCCCCCTCTTGTATTGATACACTATCTTATGAAACCCTAGACTAATTTTAGGTTAGATTATCTTAGTTTAGTGTAGGTTAGCCTAATCCCTCTTTAATTACTTCTTAATCCTAGATTATCCTTGTATTAATTGAATTCTTGAAGATCTCTACCAAGATTGACAACCTTGGTAGATGTATTTGGGTTTTCTCTTTTATACAAGTTTTCATTCCTCCTTTCATCTTCTAGTATGGTATAATCTCTTTTCCCTTCTCTTTATCTTTGTTTTATTAATCAAGTTTCAATCTTTAGCTCTTGTTTATTGTTTTGTTCATCATCCTTGTTAGTTTTACATATGTATGCTCTTGTTCTTGAGTTAGTTTATCTTGTTCTTGTTTGTTGTAGTTTAATTATGTTTGAGTAGACTCTTGCTAGGGTTATTAGGGGGATTGGATGTGATTAGGGATGATTAGGGTGAGATGGGTGGTATTAGATGTTGTCTTTGTTGTTTCCCATTTACCTTGCACTCCACATGTTTGATGAAATGCTTGTGAGACTAGAGACGATCAATCCTTGTTTTTCTTGCCTCTTCTCTTGTATGTGTGTGTTTGGTTGGTTGGTTTGGTTCCCTCATTAGTAGCGAGAGCATGGTGAGGTCGGTGAGGACGACCCCTAGGTCGTTTAACTAGCGAGAGCCCAATCGGAACCTAGGCTACGAAAGCACGCTAGTAACCCCGTCTTTCCCCTTTTTGTCTCCTTTGCATCCATGAACCCGACCTAACCCTAGTTTTCCTTCTTATTGATATCCTTGCTTCCTTTAGTCATTAGTTACTTGTTTTGTCTTCCTTTTCCGTGTTTTAGTCCTAGTTTAGTCCTTAGCCATCACCCTAGTTTAGCTTGTCTTGAACCTAGTCCTAGACCGCAGCACACCTAGGTCCGGCACCCCGTCCCTGTGGATCGACCCGACTTACCCTAGCTAACCAGTTAGGAATAGTTGGTTTTACTTGTTTGGTAGGATTGACGGCAAAATCCTCCCATCAAATTGGCGTCGTTGCCGGGGACGGCGTAGTTTAGACTTTTGTTTGCTTAGTTTTGGACTTTGTTCTTGATTTTTGTGTATTCTTCTCCTTGTGTATCTCCGTTCTACTTCTTGTGTGTTATTCTCTCCTCCTAGTGCCTCAAAAGCACTAGGCTACTAACGTTTGCTCAAGTGCTTCTAGTTCATCCTAGGTATCAAAGCAACGTTATGGAAATGGCACGTCCTAGCTTCCATCAATCGTCACGGGACAACTATGGGGCAAATGGCCAAGTCCCAAAATTTCACCAACCATATCAACCTCATCAACAATCTTACGAACGCCCTCCATATGGTTACCATGAAAGTTGTCAAGGATCATTCCAACATCCTAACAACTACCAAATACCCCTACGTGACCCACAACCAAAAATCCCCAACATTGAGACTTGTCAAATGTTAGCTCAAACGCAAAAGAGTCAACAAGAGATGATGATTCTATTGCAAAAGAGTCAACAAGAGATGATGATTCTATTGCAAAAGAGTCAACAAGAGATGATGACTCAGATACAAGGGGTCAAAGAGGAGCTTAGGGCCCAAAAAGCGGTGCAAGATGCTCGAATCGATGCACTCATGGTTCGCATCACGATGTCGGCCACTCGAACTCCACAAATTGTTGGGGAAAGTTCATTTGGGCAAGAAGGTCGGTTGACTCCACATGGAAATCAACCCGGCCATGAAGCCACGAATGAAGAAGAGAGGGTAAAATCGAGAAATCATTGTTGAGTGTTGCTTGGATGGTGAAGATATGGGAAGAATGGAGGAAGTTGAAGCTTCAAGGGTCAACAATGAGGAGGGGTGTGAACATGATTCTCACGGTAACTCTTGGGGAGCCGATGTATTGGCTATCAAATTGGATTTGTACGATTTTCTTCGTGATGAACCGGATCTTGACAATCCAAAGCCAAGTGAAGACAAGACTCCTCTAGGCCAACTAGACAAGATGAGTGAAAAGGAACGTAATACTTGGGAAAAAGAGGTAGATGCCTTGGAACTTGCCTTGAATGGGAAATTGGAGGATCCTAAAGCCTCCAACGAAGAAAACTTGATGCCTTCACCTCCTTTATCGCACTCGATTCCAAGTCCCTTGTCTTGTGAGACGATTGATGAAGAGGATCCTTGTCGGGCGGTGAAAGAGAATTCTACTCTCGACACCGTAGAAGAAGCAATCCCCTTAGGGTGTGATCTCCCACATCATAACACCGAGCATGACTCTAGACCACTATACCTACCGGATGGTCATAAGAGTCGTTGCTATGTTGGTTTGGAAGACCAACCCACAAACAATTAAACATTACAACTTTGCACTGACCAAAATAATCAAACTCATAAATATCCTTAAGTTTTCCATAATATGTTTGACCATCAGCTTCTACCATAACTCCAGAATTTTGAGTTCTTCGATTTTGGTCACGATCAATAGTATGGAATTTGTATCCATTGATCATGAATCCTTTCATTCTTTTGCAATGTTGATTTAAACCACCTGCCAAAGCTTTTCTTAGTTGTCCTTCTGGGGTACTTGTATCTAGGTTTTGCACCTATGACAACAAACAATCTTATCAGTATGAAACATTAAACCTATTTCTAGCATCTCGAACTTGTAACGAAGAGGGGGACCTGCGCTTGTAGCCATTCTGCAAATTCGTTAATGACCAAAGCATTTTCATTACTTCGAGTGTCACTGAGTTGGATGTGCCGCCTCTTATAACATAGAAATTCACTTGAAAAGTTGAGGAAAAAAATCAGATGCGGATTAGCTTGAAGATAGAAGATAATACATTTAAAATCAATAACTAAACTTACTCATGAATCTCTTTCATCTCATCGGAATGAAGCAAAACATAGTGATGCGCCTGTTTTAAACATTTATCATCTAGACGTGTTTTTTCAATCATACCAACGACTCGACCACCAGAGTGATACAAATAACCACTCAGGTCTTCACCACTATCATCATTCCTCTTAGATCTATTAAAAATAGTCTCGATACCTTCCAAATACCTTGAACAAAATGTGATGGTCTCCTCAAGCATGAACCCTTCCGCAATTGACCCCTCCGGTTGAGCTTTATTACTCACATAAGATTTTAAGTGAGCCAAATACCTTTAAAGATTTCAAATAATTAGTCTAGGTAAAAGAAAAATTAGACATGGACCTAAAAATTTGGTTATGTTGACCTTACCTTTCAATTGGGTACATCCATCTATATTGGACAAGTCCACGTCCACCAAGTTTTTCCTCCTCTACTAAGTGAATCAATAGGTGAACCATAATTGTGAAAAACGTAGGCATAAACTCTATTTCCATACGACATAGTATAAGCACAATTTTCTCCTGAAGTGCATTTAACTCGTCGCGTTCAAGAGTTGGAGAACAAAGACACTTGAAAAAGAAAGATAATTCCCCGAGTAAATCAACGACCTTAGTGGCATTCGATGCCCTCAATGCTACGAGAAGTATATCTTGCATCAAGACATGATTGTCATGACTTTTAAGATTAATGAGCTTTCTTTGTTTCATATGCACACATCTTGAGATATTTGAGCCATACCCATCAGGAGCTCTAATCTTTTGTAGGACACTAAGAAATCTCTCCTTCTCCTCGTTAGACATGGTGTATGAAGCTGGAGGCATGTATGGATCTCCATTAGGTCGATCTTGGAGCAAAAGGTGCTCCTTTATGCCAAGCTTCTTCAGACCTTTCCTTGCATTCTCATCGTCTCTACTCTTATCCATATCTAATAGCGTGCCCAATATATTATCACAAACGTTTTTCTCAATGATGTGCATAACATCTAAATTATGTCTTAGAGGGTTATGTTCCCAATAGGGCAATTCAAAAAATACACTCTTCTTATTCCACAAATTATCAGTGTCACCTTCGGAGTTGCTATCATTAATCACGTTAGTCGACACACCTACTTCCCTTGCTCTATTTGGCCTTTTCAATCGTTTTGTTGTTCTTCCATAAGTATATTCAATCTCTGCTTGTTGCCTTAGAACATCAGATCCTGTGACAGATTTTGGAGCTGTGTCGTACTCTTTTGTTCCATCAAAGGAGCTGGCTTCGGAACAGTAGTGGTGATTTGGTGGCAACCATTTTCTATGTCCCACATAACAAATTTTTCCACCAAATCTGCCAGAATTTGTTGAATGGGTACAACGAGGACAAGCGTCATAACCAGAGGTACTCCATCCAGATAACATAGCATACGCCGGAAAATCATTAATAGTACTATGTAATGATGCACGGAGTGTGAAATTTTCATTCGCAAAGGCATCAAATGCATCAACACCGCTCCATAACAACTTCAACTCAAAAATTAAAGGTTGCAAATATACGTCAATGTCAATTCCCGGACTAGATTTACCAGGAATAATACAAGACAAAAGAAATGAAGAAGGTTTCATGCACAACCATGGTGGAAGGTTATAAGGAATCAATAGAATTGGCCATGTGCTATAAGTTGTATTCATCAAACGATATGGGTTAAAACCATCACTTGGAAGCTAACCGAACACTTCGAGGATCAGAAGAGAATAAAGGATAACGAGAATCAAATTGCTCCCATGCTAATCCATCTGATGGATGTCTTAGTTTTCCATCTTTTACACGCTCTTTATGATGCCATTTCATATTTTCCGCTGTTTTAGATGACATGTAGATCCTCTTTAATCTAGGAATGAGGGGGAAATACCTCATAACTTTGGCTGCTTCACCCTTGACTTTTCCACCTTTACCTTTTCCACCCTTGCCTGCCTTCCATCTTGATGTGAGAAAGACATGACACTCCTCTTTGTCAATGTTATCCCCCCAAAATAGCATGCAGTTGTTTGGGCAAGCATGTATCTTTTCATAACCGAGACCTAAATCATCAATTATCTTCTTACCCTCATAAAAAGATGATGGAAACTCTTTAACCTGAGGAAATGCTTTGAGTACAAGATCAAGTAACATGTTGAATGACACATTAGGCCAATGAAACATACACTTAATATGAAATAAGTGTAAGAGGAATGACAACTTTGAGAAAGATTGACAACCATCGTAAACTTGCTCGCCCGCTGCTTCAAACAATTTTTTATAGTTAGCATCTTCTTTGTTGTTGTGGTTATGGATATTGTTAGAATCATCATCAATCATATCCTCATATGTGTGATCAAACTCATTATCAGACTCACAACAAGAATTGAAACCCATAAACACGTTATCAAACTCAACTTCTTTCTCTAATGAGCCAATATGAGTATTATCATCACCAAGATTCTCAGAATAGTAAGGAATATTTGGCCCATAAACTGCAATTAGAAGACCTTTCATATCATCACGACCTACTAAGGGTTCTTGCCTACTTTCTCCATGCAAATGATCAAGAATGTCCCCTTTATCATGCCAAAACCAATTCGTATACTTCTGGTAAAACCCTTTGAACAAAATGTGTCCCTCTATTTCACTCAATGGCAAGTAATTACGTAACTTACAATTCTTACATGGACATTTTGTTTTCCCATTTACTAGATTTTGTCTAGCCAACTGAAGAAACTTCGTACATCCATTTATGTAATCGGGGTGGTCATTTGGGAATGTAATCCAACTAGTATCCATATCTACAGATCATAAATATTCAATAACCATAAATATTAAAATATTAAATCATAGAATTTAAATTTCACAAGAAGTATCAACACATACGTGAATACAAAATTATTAAGCGGTGCCAAAGTAGCAACGCTTACTATACACCTACCTACTTAACCATTAAGTAGAACATAAGTAACATTGTAGATGAAAAAAACTATATGAAATCATGCGCATATAAATAAACATTTCACCTAACCAAAAAATATAGGCACATAACACTATTTGGTGCATTTTTTTTATACAAATCAAATACTACTCAAAACAAAGACAAGATATAAACAATACACGAATGGGCATTACAGTAATATTATAAACGT
This sequence comes from Agrostemma githago, assembly GCA_958450325.1. Classification (NCBI taxonomy): domain Eukaryota; kingdom Viridiplantae; phylum Streptophyta; class Magnoliopsida; order Caryophyllales; family Caryophyllaceae; genus Agrostemma; species Agrostemma githago. The sequence goes on along the minus strand of OY288245.1, from coordinate 52,054,659 downwards.
TGAATTTTGCTCAGCAAAGAATAAGTCACAAGAAAAAAAAAGAACTTGTAACATACAATAACATAAAAGGATGAGAAAAAAATACCTGACAAAAAAACTGAGATTTTAATGAAACCGTGACTTTAATGAACCTGAAATAATTAGCACAACAAAAAGTAAAATTTTGCTCAAATCTATATTTAAAATCACAAATAAAGCATCATTGATCAAAGACTTCAGTCCAATAGACAGTTAGTAGAAGCAAAAATATGAGAGATGACATGATTAGCTTTACGAGAAAACTCTCGAGAAAATAAATCAAACATAAAGGATGAAAGCATGTAGAATGTTATTATCTAATTAGCTAATTACATACAACTTTAATAATTGGGTAGAAGTTATAACATGCATACAAGATGGCCAGGACTTGGAAGTTGGTCAGATTCTTAAAAGAATACGTTTAAATAAGGTTAAAGCTACAAGAAACACTTACAGTAGAATCTACTGTGTAATGACCAAACTAAAAATAATCTCATCACAACTCATTGCTGAATCCATTACTCGATTACTGGCAGAACTACTGTTTCGTTATAGATGAACAGTACTCTCCATGTATCTATGTTTAAGAAACACATTGAAATGGCTGAACCATACTTCCTCTATACCAATATGTGTGGAATGTGGAGTAATGAAAGACAGGTCGATCCTAGTCAATTTATTTCCGAGATAATGCATACAAAATAGTAATAAAAGAGGCATATGAAGCATAGCTGAGCAATTACGATTATTAATTCATAACAAAATCCCTATTATTATTATTATTATTATTATTTCAATGAGAAATTATGAGTATAAGTAAAGTCTGAAATTCCTTGAACATAATCGACCACAAAACCCAAATATACGGACAAGAGGGCAATCTTTGTTCCAAGGAAGCCCTACTTCGAACCCGGTCCAATGGTCCATACAACGAAGAATCTGTGTGCCTAATATCGACTGTTGTTGTAATAGATAACCAATCTGGTAATGTGATTAAATTATTAGTCGTCTATTGATGTTTGTTGTGGTTGTAGCAGACTAGCAGCTATAGAATCGATATGATGGATGAATGTTCTCGACCCTTCCTGTTGACGATACTTTGATGGTTAAAGATCATAGGGAAACCGGGTTTACGCATAAGCAGCTCGGGAACTTGGATCTAACTGAATTTAGAACGACATGAACATGAACTAAATCGAACCAAATTCAAAAAGGTAACACCATTCAAATTTGAGGAACAGGTGAAGGATGAAGGTGAGTGACTGAAAAATAACTTGAATTAAATTGAACCAAAACACAGGCTAGCATTCGGCATACACAAAGACATATGAACATCACAAACAATCATACGAATAAACACAACTGAAACATCAATACTAATTATACAACATCAATAAACACAACTGAAACATCATACGAATCATAGGGATGAATACGAATGAAACATACGAATCATACGAAACATAATTTAAGTTCCCGAATGAATATGGATGAATAATATACGGATGAATAACTTATACGGGTATATTTGGTGATCTGAGGATGAAACGCTGATTAACACAGATGCAACATACCTATTCAGTTGTTCGGGAGTATTGGCTTGCTCGACTACGAATTCCGCGAATTTGCTTCCGGGGACGATCAGTCTCCAAAAATTGGACGATGAATTGATGTAAAACACTGATGATTGACGACGGGAAGATATGAAGTGAATATGGTGAACGGAGTCGTATAGTAAGATCGATAAATTGAACAGTGCGCGGTTGAATATGGTGAATGGAGTCGTTTATTTGGGAATGATCGTGAGCGGTTGATTTTGATTTAGCAGCGCAATTAGGTTTTAATTATGATTTTTTTGGTTATTTGGTGAGGGTGAGCGGGAACTGAAAATTTCTTTCCTAATTAATTATTAATTACTCCCTCCGATTCATTGGATTCGCAACGTATTCCGTTTTTGGCAAATTCATCAGCTTTGCCACATTTCCATTTTGGGTCATATTTTTCTTATGAAATGACTAACCTACCCTTACATTTTCATTACTATATTCTAAAATATTCAATCTAATATTATTATATTACTTAATCTTACATGACATTAATATTGTGGTCCACCAATTCACTTTCCTTATTTTTTGTGTGAATAGTAAATGTTGCGATTCCAATGAATCGGAGGGAGTACTAATTTTTATTTTGAGTAAAATATATTTTATAGATCTCTACGTATGAAAGTGTAGAGAGTCTAAATAAGGTATAAAACAAGGTCGACGCTTATAAAGGCGTCGAGCGTGAAGTGTAGAGAAAGTAAGGAGTTTGTAGTAGTGACACCTTATGCTCCACAACAAAATGGGATAGCTGAGAGGAAAATCCGGTCACTAAAAAAAATATGATGAATGCAATGTTAATTAGTTCCGGTATGCCTGTCAACATGTGGGGTGAAGCAATGTTGTATGCATGTCATATTCTCAACCGAGTTCCGCACAAGAAAACTGGTAAAACACCCTATGGGTTATGGAAAGGTTATCCACCTAACCTTAATTATCTGAAAGTGTGGGGGTGTTTAGGTAAGTTTGGTCTTCCGGAATTTAAAAGGAACAAAATTGGGCCTAAAACCGTTGACGCAATCTTCATTGGTAATGCCGCCTATAGTGTTGCATATCGTCTAATTCTCAAGGATTCATCGGATTTTGGACCCATTAGAGAGTCAAGAGATGTTGAATTCTTTGAGCACATTTTTCCCATGAAAAATAGTATGAGCACTAGTGTGTCTGTTACACATAGTGGTTCAACTCAGTCTTCTGCTGCTATAGAGGAAGTAGTAGAGCCTAGGAGAGGTAAACGTGACAGGACCCAAAGGAATTTTGGTCCAGATTTTGTCATGTTGATTGAGAATAAGTGTTTGAATGAACATGAGGTGAGTGTCTTCATACTTGAAGAAGACCCGAGAACATACAAAGAGGCTATGCAATCTGTGGACTCTACGTTTTGGCTGGAGGCCATAAATAGTGAAATTGATTCAATAATGAATAACCACACCTGGGTATTAACCGAGCTTCCCAGGGGTTGCAAAGCTTTAAGTAATAACTGGGTTTTCAAACGAAAACTCAAAACTGATGGGTCAATTGATAAGTACAAGGCAAGATTAGTGGTTTGTGGAAATCGTCAAACAAAGGGGTTGGATTTCTTCGATACATATTCACCTGTGACTAAGGTAATCACAATTAGAGCCTTGGTAGCACTTGCATGTGTTCACAACCTTGTCATACATCAGATGGATGTTAAGACTGCGTTTTTAAATGGCGATTTGCACGAGGAAATTTACATGAAACAACCGGAGGGATGTGTGATCCCCGGTCAAGAACATAAGGTGTGCAAATTGGCCAGATCATTATATGGCTTGAAGCAAGCCCCAAAGCAATGGTATGACAAGTTCGATAAAACCATTACATCAAATGGCTTCATGGTAAATGATTCTGATTCATGTGTGTATGCCAAAGATGATGAAAATGGTTGTGTGATAATATGTCTTTATGTGGATGACATGCTTATCTACGGTACAAACATGAGGGTTGTAAATGAGACGAAGAAATTATTGAGTTCATGCTTTGATATGAAAGATATGGGTGAAGCCGACGTAATTCTTGGTTTAAAGATCACGAGGACTGAATCTGGGTTGTGCTTGAGTCAATCTCATTACGTTGAGAAAATTCTGAAGAAATTCAATCAATTTGATAGCAAGCCATTGCACACTCCCTATGATTCCAATATACATCTAACCAAGAATACCGGTGACAGCGTGTCTCAAGAGGAGTACGCGAAAGTGATCGAAAGTGTCATGTTTTTGATGAACTGCACTAGACCCGACATAGCTTATACTGTTAGTAGACTTCGCAGGTATACACATAACCCTGGCAGAGATCATTGGGATGACTTGATAAGATTACTGAGATACTTGAAGGGTACCATAGATGGGGGATTACATTATCAGAGAACACCGTGTGTGTTGGAAGGATATTGTGATGCCAACTCGGTATCTGGGAATGACGAGATACACTCTACTAGTGGCTATGTGTTTACTCTGGCTAGTGTTGTTGTATCGTGGAAGTCGGCTAAACAAACCTGCCTTGCGAAATCGACAATGGAATCTGAGTTCATTGCTTTAGCTTTGGCAGGAGAAGAAGCTGAATGGCTACGGGGCCTTCTAGCATATATTCCTTTGTGGGGAAAGCCGACTTCTTCGATTTCCATGCACTGTGATTCTCAAGCTGCAATCGGGGTAGCTAACAGTCAAGTGTATAATGGTAAAAAGAGACATATTCGCTTAAGGCATTGAGTTGTGAGAAATCTGATCAGAGATAATGTGATATCACTCGAGTATGTAAAATCTGAGAGGAACATTGCGGATCCTCTCACAAAAGGCCTTGGCAGAAAGATAGTGCTGAAGTCAGCACTGGGAATGGGTTTAAAGCCTATAATAGAGTAACTTGTGATGGATACCCGTCTTAACTAGCTTAAGTTTAACAGGTCAAACGAAGTCACAAGGAACTCTCGTTGTGTAATACTGCGACCATTCCTAATAATATATTTATTTGAGATGCAGTATTTTTTGTGTCTTTACTGACATTGTTTTAGGATGAGCTTTCGCTCTTAATGAGTTCATAGCCCTCGTATAGGTGGTCTGTAATGAGGCAGACTTGATGGATTCACCGATTGTTTTAAGGATGAGTTTTTGCTCTTAATGAGTTCATAGTCCTTTGTATGGATGGTCTGTGAGAGGCAGACTTGATGAGCTCACCGATGTGAAAAAGGATGAGTTTGTACTCTTAATGAGTTTATAGTCCCTTGTGTGGATGGTCTGTGAGAGGCAGACTTGATAAACTCACCTATGTGAATGTGGGGGGTTCTTGCCCTACTCCCAAGAGATCTTCAGGCTTGGATCTCTAGAGGCATTCATGAAATACCAGGATGTATTGTGTGGGCACTTGGCTAGTCCAAGTAAAAGATATTTATACCGAAAAATCCATGGGATGAGTTCATGGGTGTCGCGAGTTTCTACCTTAATTTGAGATTAAGTAAGTGCGCGTGTGATGACATATTTGTGTGATGACATACACTAGTCATGGTGATGTAAGAAGCTTGGATGATTGGAGGCCAAGTAGTCACATCATCTCCATGACATCTTCTTCTTATGTCACACCATGACATTCATGGTGATGTGTGTAGTGCTTGGTGGACAAGGAGAAGAGCTTGGTAGCCAAGTATTTTGATCTATAAATAGCCATCAAATCCCATCATTTTCATCCATCCAAAATCATTCATCTAATTCTCTTATATCACAAAATATTCTCTCAAAAAATATTAGTAATATAATTTATAGTTTGAGTGAAATGTTGGCAACTATTTTGGTAGTAACTTACTAACTCATCTACGGTCTTGCCTACACAAAGATCGTAGCGGTTGTGCAATCCTGGGGGTCAAATGTCAATGAGTCCGTGTGTAGTAGACGGGGCATAATCGACTTTAGGACAGTGACCTCAAGTCATGTCACAACCTTTCCTCTCAGATAAGATTATTCCTTTTTCCGTCTTATTTATTTATTCAGTACCGGCCTAACAACCTAGAAAAGTAACCTAGGTCCAGTTGATCTCGAACCTGCCTTGTTATTCGCCTCCTTTGGGTCGGCCTTAGGAGGGATGTACACATTAATGAATACAGGACCCTTGGTGCTATTGTGGTTTCTAGTGTGGAAATCGAGATTGAGATTGTGATCGGATTTGAGACTGAGATTGGAATGAAGATTGGGATCATTGAGATCTTGGTCGTATTATCGTGAATGTGTATTGGTATCAGAATTGTCTATCGCATGCTTAGATGTTACTTATTGAACTGTATGATTATTCCTTATTCAGCGTGGCTGACCTTGTTTATTCTGTCTTAAATTGTCACCCACTTTCCTTGGGACCTGTCATGATCCAATTGATATTTCCGGTCAATTGGGGAGCAGTCTATGATGCAGTTTATGTATGTTGTGATGTGTTTGGATGCTGGGATGCTTGTACGGGATTGGGGTGAACGTGATTATAAGTCTGGACGTAGTACGGGGGTATGCTTAGACATTCCCGTTTTTATAGATTGTGTAACTTCCGCCGTGTAACCAGAGTTGTAATAATAGTCAATGAGTTGTAATGTTTAAATTAGATTATAAGTTTGCCTTTCCGTATTGTATTTTAATGAGCTACTACCTCGGAAAATCGTGATGGTAACATCCTTATTTATTTGGGAATGTCTGGTAAGGCTCCTACGTAAATGGGGGTGCTACACATATCCCTTAACCCAAAATACTCACAAAAATCTTTGAGGTACAATAATACTTCTTTGTGACTAGGAAATCTTCTCATATCTCTTCCCTTTTTCTCCACAAATGGAAAATCAGAGTACCCCATGATCTCTCTTGGAGATTGCAACCTTAGGGATTCATACATACTACTATGTACTCCCTCTGTTTCTTTGATATCTTCCACATTTCCTTTTTCAACCATTTCTTTGATTTTTTCCACTTTCCTTTTTTCTATCACACTTCTCTCTTACCTAGGTGGCCCACTTACTTTACTCCTTCTCTACTTTTACTTATTTTATTGTTTTTTTAAGAAATGTACCACTTTTAAGGTGGAAGAAATCATAGAAACGGAGGGAGTACCTTTAGGAATTTGGTAGACCTTCCTAAGGGATCCTCTCCCTCCACTTTCAGGTCGTACAGCCATTGTCCACCAATGTCATGCTTTTGTTCAATTACCACCACCTTGTGTCCTTCTTTCCTTAGCTCCCTAGCCGCAACAAGTCCCGATGCTCCGGCCCCTATCACACATACGCTAGACTCGCTCATGGTTGTAACCATGGTTCGTTAGATAACGATATAACTTATAATATGTCAAGTGAGTTTTTGTACTGTATGAAAATGGTTAATCTAACGTTGTTTAAAATGTAAGTAGTAATCAAGGTAAAGTAGTAAGGGTGTGATTTAGGGAGTAGGAGTAGGAGTTGGGGTGCAGGGCTATATATAAATGTTTCTAAGGTGCATTATTTTTTGGTGTTGTGTAAGGGAAGATACGACATACGAGTCATAATTTCGCTTTCTGATTAATAAAGATGGCTTATGTCGAAGGGAACAAAAATAGCGCCATAATGAGACATCAGTTCTAAATTCTACTCCAGTATTGTTTTAGGGTCCGTTTGGAACGAATTAAATGAAAGAGAGGGCTTCATTATCTACTCCCTTCGTTTTTTAATTTTCTTCTAATTTCTTTTTGCACTTGGATTAAGAAAGTTGTTAAAAATATTGTAAAATAATGAATGGTGGAGCTTCTGAAATGACTTGTATCTAATTAGATGGAAATATTGGGCTCGGAGATGCTATGGTGATATCATCGCCGATTGAGAGAGAAAGAGGAAGAGCTAGGGGCATGGCAACACAAACCGGCCTCAGCCGACATGTTGGCTCAGTAAAGTCTTCTGGCGAAAGAGGTGGCTGAGCTCCGCTACCAAGTTGAGACGTATTGGCGTACCCGAGCCAAGTCACATGAGCTTCGAAATGGGGACATAAATACTGTAAGACCCCGTATTTTTCAAATAACGTTAAAATTTTAAACATTTATTTAAACCAAGTTAACGCTTGAAAAATTATTTTCGTGAATAAAATATTTTATTTTCGTTAAATTAAAAGTTATTCTGTATTAAAAACATGAAAATTTATTTATCGAATTATTAAAAAGTTTAAAACTCGAAAATATTTTTAGTATTGACTTGTCGTTTTGACATTTTCTCCCCTCGTAAAAATTTAGAAATAATTTATCGAATTTTTAAAATAATGATTACATATAACTATTGTTCCATAATATTATTTATCGTCTATTTTACTTACCGTCTCACAAATTCCTTTTTAAAAATAAATTTTACGGTTTCCATTATTTTAATTCCGTAATCTTATATTTCAACTTTTTAAGAAAGAAAGAAAGACGTAAAGCTATTCCTTGTCGTCGGCGTTTCAGCTGGGTCGTCGACGCTTTATAACGTGAATTGACGCATTTGCCCCTCCTTTAACTTACCTCATTAACATACTAATTACTTTTTATTTTGTTATTTGTGAAATAAACTCGACAAATAACGATTTTGGTTTTTTTGTAAAACCGTGTTTTTGACACTTTTGTGTCTTATTTTGTGGGCTATGGTCCCTCCAATTCATTACTCTAAGAGCAACTCCAATAGTTTACTAAAAGAACTTGCTTGCAATTATTATAAATTGTCAAGCAAGTTGCTTACTATTGGAGCACTAAAAATACACCATGCTTGAAAGCAATTGTAGCTTGTAGCTCTACCAAGCTACAAGCTTGAAATTAGATTGCTTAATTTTTATTGGAGAATAGAAGCATTGTGGGATCCAAAAAAACTACAAAAATTTATTGCTTACTATTGGATTATTATGTAGCTACAAAGCCTTGTAGCTTGAAAATTTGACATGGCAACTTAAACTACAAAGGATTGTAGTTTATTATTGGACTTGCCCTAACAGTCTAACAATTATTTTTCTCTCTCTTCAAACTTAAAAAATTGTATTTCGGTGGGGCCTATGTGTTTACGTATTTTTCAATTCAAATTAACGGGGACCGGACAACCGTATTTACATTTCGGGGTTAGTTTTCTCGTTATTACTTGATTAATTTTAATCACATTTTATAACTATCGTATTTACTTGTTTTTTTTAATTTATAACTATCGTATTTCGGAGCAGTGTTTAAGTTTAATTGTTTAAAAACGTAGGATGTTAGATTTGCTAGTCACGATCTACTTTACGTATGTTTTAATTACGGGTTTAAAATACATTTTACAATACGTAGAAAGTGCAAAACGTGAGCATCTCACTTTATGGATCAGTAAAACGTGAGCATCTCACTTTTTACGGATATGTAAAATGTGAGATTCTCACATTTTATAGATCTATAAAAAGTGAGATTCTCACATTTTACTGATCCGTAAAAAGTGAGATGCTCATGTTTTACTGATCCGTAAAAAGTGAGATTCTCACATTTTGGGCATACGATCATGATTTAAATAAATCTATTTTGTTGGAAACTTTCGTTGAAAATAACTATAGTTTACTAATTGTCAAACGTTTAATTACTGGATTGTATCAACTGAATCATTTTATTCTCACGTTTTGTCTTTTTTTATTCGTTTCATTGATATTTGCATTTTAGTGTATAATTCACGTTGTTGAAAATGTGTCGTTATCAGTTGCTTTGTAAAATGGTTGTTTATGTTTTTGATTTAGGACTTTTGTTAGTCAATGTTTGTTAAAATAATTTTTCATTTGTTCAGGTATGCCCAGAGGATTTTGGTGGGGACGTCATTGACTATCATTGTTGCTTCATATTTGCGCCCCCTTCGGTAGCTCGGACGAAGCTTTTAATTACGCTAATGAAATAACATTAGCCATCGGTATTAATCTGGTGAAAGCCAGCAACCAGCATCAAAGTCGAAGAGACCAGCTCTCAGATCTTGGTGCTAATTACTTCAAGTGTGATCGATACGGTAATCCAAAGGCAGGTTGTAGACATCCGCATTTTGCCTGCTAGTGTCTATAACAGCTTCCGAAAAAACACCTAATGATGATCGGACGTAAACGTGCTTTAACGCGCTCAAATATGGGGTTGGAATCAATAGTATCTGGCATGGGCTTTTAGTGGAGTATAAATCTCACAAAACTGACCTCAAATTCAGGCCCAGTGGGTCGTTTCCAATAAAATAAGACTAATTTGAGCCAAAACCGTCCCCGGAAATAAAACCGTGTTTTAGCAACCGAGTCAAAACACGGTCAAAGTCGAATTGCGAAGCAAGATCAGCCATGCATGCGTCCAGATACAAAGTCAACCAACCAAATCAATTCAAAAAAGGTCAAAAATCCTTCCCTAAATACACTTCACCCGTATTGACCCACTCGATCGAGTGGCATGAGCCCACTCGATCGAGTGCACTCACAAATAATGCAATCGGACCGCCTCTGAACCGGGCACTCGATCAAGTGCACTTAGGGCCACTCGATTGAGTGACCCTAAACTGGGGTGTACTCTATAAATACGCACCCCTTCCTCTTCACTTAATAAATTTACAATTCCTATCAACTTTTACACACATACATTTCAGCCATTATTCCACATTCATACTTGCAATTCATCACCCCTACATTTGCACACATACATACACACATATCCCGAGATCAAAACTCGTCAAAGACCGAGAGCAAAACTCGTCAAATCCTCTCCCCAATCATACACACCATAACTTGCCTACATATCTCGATGCTCCCGCGCCTTGGCTGCTATTAGACGAGTCCGTTTCCGAGAAGCTAAAGCATGTAGGTTGAGGGTATAAATTCAAATCCCGACATCTCTTTTCTCCCTTTTCCTCTTCATCTTACTAATTTTTATGCATTTTAAGTTTTGTCGCTAGCATTTTATTTGTCGTAGCACTTTTAAAATATTCGTCTAGTACGTATCGAATATGAGGGATGACGGGATAAGGGAACACGAATACAAGAGTATCGCACTCGCGTTGCCGGTCGCTTATTCCGTCATCACGAATATTTGGTTGTTTGAAGCGAGTCAACCCCTAAAAAGAACCTTTCATTTTTGTTTATTTTAATATCGCATTATTAATCTCGTCTAACATTTTTTATAATCATTATTATTAATACCGTTTACATATATGAATATATATATATATATATATAAACCGCTTTCGGATCGATACCATTTTTTCAAAATATTATTCTAAAGGCGCGATATCGACTCTGTAGTCAAATAATCGCGTCTGAAAGAATCTCCGATAAATTGGACTAGTACGAATCACGTTCACGTCGAATCGATCGTCACATGGTCCGAAAGGATTAATTACGACATCGTGACACGGAGGGAATTGACATTCGTTTTAGTTCAATCTAATTCGATTTTGAAAAATTCGCTCTAAATGCTAGATGTCGGGTCTATAACCGAACGTCGAGTATGGTGAGCCCTCGAGATTCAAGCTAATATAAATTGGACAATATTATATTTAGTATAATTACATCTCGATTCAAAACATAAAAATCCGAAACAACCTCCTTTTCAAAACGAGTAAAGCACTCGTACAGGGGCACTCGATCTAGTGCCATAAGGTCACTCGATCGAGTGACCCTCCAAAAAATGGGCAGGACCCTCGATCGAGTCCCCTCAATGACTCGATCGAGTGACTTTCTTAAGCTTTAAGCGTGAGCTTTAAAATGGCGTAGAGTCCCGACAATTCTGTTTTATGACTTTTAGTCGTCACGTGTTAAGACAATCACGTGTTAACTTCTTCAAAATAATACATTGCATTATCATTCTAATCTATCCATATTACCGTTACTAATTCGATTGTTCCAATTTTTACACTCGTTGTATTGTATTTCCGGGTTGTATTTCCGCCAGTGTAATTTGTAATTATTTACGAGCTTTCCATTTTTGATGTTAGCTAGCCATTTATTTAAATGAACATCACATGTTAAATCACTTCGACGTGAACCAAGATGCATTAAAATGACGTAGCAACTAATTCAATATTTATACATTGTAAAATGTTGTTTGCATAATATTTTCCCGAATCACTAGCGCGCGTATTCAAAAACCGATTGATATCTTAGTAGAGGTCGCTATGTGCGGGCGGGGTTGGGTGTCCTTTGTGGGTTTCCCAACACGTACCCTCACTCCTTACTCAGAACCTCGGTTTCCGGATGCCCGAAACCGTTGGCGCACGAGAGTCATTCGATATACGATACCCGAAAACTCGGCATCGATATCGTAATGCAAAGGGATGAACCCTACAAGCTCTAGTATCAAAATGGGTCGTACTTTGTGCACGGTCCACCGAAATATAGAGTTGGTTCGAGGGCCCGAACTCCCACAAAGTTCGGTGGTGACTCCAACTTCGGTTTAAATTTCAACCCGAAAACTATCTCACATGGGAAACATTTCGCCGCTCAAACCCGCGTGTGGCCGCGTCGGGGTGGACCTATGTCATGTCGACACAGGTACAAAGCAATCTAAGAAATAGATTCTGGGTGAAAGCCTGTCAATCCCTTGATCGGAAGAGATGGATTCTTACCGTGAGTCCAGTTGGTGTACATAATCACAAGTTACGTGAGTACGATGACGATCACTGTCGTCGAGCAGCTCTGACTGATGCTAAGAAGGCGTTCCTTATTACATCTCTGAAGGCACATGTGCAATCGGCTAAAGTTATGGAGGGCCTTCATAACATGAACCCAGAGAAGCCTTGTCCTTCGATAAACACGATATACAATATTTGGGCTAAATTGAGGGCTGCGTCAAGAGAAGGGAGGAACGCAATTGAGCAGATGCTTGTTCTGGCACGTAGGGAGCAGTACGTCCACTTTTTCTTCGAGAATGAGATTACGTTGGAGGTGGGGCGTATATTCATGGCGCATCCCGGGTCTGTTAAAATGTTCCGGACTTACCATCAAGTCGTGCTCATGGATGCAACCTACAAAACGAACACGTACGATATGAAAAGTGGACATGGTTGGGATTACACCTGTTCGGAAATCTTTCGTCATCGCCTATGCCCTCCTCCAATATGAAGACAAGCCTTCGTATATATGGGTGTTGAGTAAGTTACGGATGCTTACTGGTGATAAGGTACCGAATGTCATTGTGACCGATCGAGAGTTGGGGTCGGTGGAGGCCATTCGCCCATTCCTCTTGCATTTACAACTCCATGTTAATGAGGTAAGTTCAAGAAGGGGCAAATGCGTCAATTCACGTTATAAAGTGCCGACGATCCAACTGAAACGCCGACGACAAACCATATTTTCAGGGAAAATAGGATCATACACTTGGTTGTACAACCAAGGCAAAATTGTTGAGCTTTTGTGTATATTTATTGAGTTTATAATAGTTTCTGAGCTGAGTTGTAAGTTTTTGAGCTTAAATATTTATGTGATTTAACTCGACAACTTTACTGTAACGCTCATAAAGTTTACAACAAAATTCGAAATTTTTGTAATAAAACTCGAAATCTTAAAACCAATTATACATAAATCTAGTACAACTGGTTGTATAATCCTCTAACTATATTTTCAGTTGTCATGGTCCTAGGAGGAAGGTAATAATGAGGTAAGCAATAAACGGCCGTTTCAGTTGGCGGGACCCTTTATAGCTTGTTTTTGTCATGTGTCTCTCAACTAACGCGCTTTCACCCAAGTCATAGGCATAGGCGCATAGCTGCCTTCTTCCGTTTCATAACAATTCACACCATATTTTCAACAACCCCCCTTTTCCCTCAATTTCTAACAAATTATAAACAACAACAACAACTTCTCTGTTTTTTTAATTATCTTTTTCGTTTCATCAACAAAAAAACCCTTCACCCTCTTTTTTTCTCCTGTTTAGGGAAGGGAATTTTCAACAAGGTATGATTGCGAAGTATTCTGTCACCCTTTTTTTTCTTTGTTTTAAACCCTTTTTTAGGTGGATTTTGATCGCGTGATGATTATATTAAAAGATTAAAACTTTGCTGATCATTCATGATGTTTTTTCGTTAAATGATATGGCCGTCCGTCATTTTATTTGTTATTATTTGTATGTAATATAAGAATGTGAATTGGGGGATGTCAACAGTCAACCCCATTTTTGGCTGATTTCTTTTATATTTAGAGAAGATGCAATTGTTGGGTGATAACAAACTTTTGGTAGGGATCAGAGTCGTGACTCATGATGTATATAAATGCGAAGGTTTTACAGTGAGCTGACGACTCAGGTGAGGTTTCAATTTTTGAGATCGTTATGGTATGAAACATTGATATCAATGTTGACATTTGAGTGCCATTTGTTACTGATTTTTGTTGCTGTTTGTGCTGTAGAAACTAGTTCAGAATCATAATGTGGTTGACCAGATTACATGATTTTGTCCAATACGTTACGTGATTGATTTTATGAAGCATGTGTAGCTAGCTAGCTTATGCGCCTGCGCCTGTGCCTGTGCCTGTGCCTGCCCCACAGACTTGTATCTAAGTTTGAAGTTGGTGTTGGATGGTGGTTGGCGAGCATTTTTCATAATAGGCAAACTATAAGGCACAACCCAACTGATTGTTCGTTCTGTTGCTTATTTCTTTCTTCCTTTGTGCCAATGAGTAAGCCTCGGGTCGACCTTTTTCAGCCTAAAAAAAAAAAGTCAAAGTCGACAAAGTGTTAGTTTAATTACCCATGCTCATTGCATGCACTTTGTTGCTGTTAACCTTAATTATGTAAGCTGTGTTGCTACGCATCTATTGTGTTTGCCTTCTCTCAGGGAAACGCGTACGCTTTTGTAGTTGTTGACAGGGAAAGATATCTTGATGATGTGTTTTCCTGGGGTTACATAGTTGCCGGCCAAACAAAAAGAGAAAAACTTTTACACAAGTGACTTCATGCTCCTCACGGAAAACTGAGAGAACGAAGTAAGATTCTGCATTAATATTGAACACGGTAGAGGGAAGTGTTGTTTACGAATATTGTAGAATTCATCTGGTCTTTAGTTTGCTCGCCATTGTGAGAGAAACTAGTATGGCTGATAAGGATTCATTATATGTGAAGGCAAAAATAATTTTGTTGCAGATTCTTTAGCTACACATGATTAATTTGGTGTTCTTTTCGTGAAAATCTTTGTTGAATAGTACCTGCAGGCTGCAGGAACAAATAAAATAATAAATGACCTTGCAAAAAGAAAGATTTTAAAGTTGCTCATAGGATATATGGTGGTAGTTTGCTGCATATGTACTTCCCAACATCACCAATTTTCACTTATTCATCTTTTTATTTGCAATTATTGACTTTTGAAGCATTTCTTATTCCTTTCTTCCCGTTACGGATGTATTGCTGTTGTGACATTGTGTTATTTACAGTTACATCAGTGTTCTGAATTCTTATATAAGGTCTTTATTAATCAGCGGATGTCTGCGGAACTTGTTTTCTTCTTACCATTCCTCACTCTTATATGAAGTTGCTATTGCTTTAAAGTTTTATATTTGGCAGGTACTAGTTCTATAAAGAATGGGGGAGATGAACATGGGCAAAATCATTATGTCGGAAGAAATGGAGCCTGATTTTGATGTTAAAATGGAAACTATTGTTTCTCTCGGGACAGAACCTAGTGATAAAGTCAATAAACAAAAGAATATGGATTGTGAGATTGGTACTTATGAAAGCACAGATAGGCTGAGTGATGAAACGACTGTTGTAGGGAAGGAAGAAGGTGAAGATATAAAACTAGATAACCAAACTCGAGATAGCATAATCAAGAAGCCATCTCCGGACCACAAGGTAACTGTTCGTTCTCGTTATCGTCGTGCCTCAACTGGTTCGTGTCACGATGCTTGCAAATATGGCCACAAACATGAGTTTGAGAAAACACCCAAGAAACCTCTCTTGGGAACGATTAGAGAGAATCGGCCTTTAACGAGGACTAATAGTGGTGGTAACCTCGCAAGAACCATGACAGAGAAAGACAGCAAAGACAAAGAATTAAACCGCCGCCTCTCTCTTCCTGGTCCGGCAGTAGATAAAGTTCCGAGAAATCCTTCATCACAAAATGAAGGACCAAATTCTTCTAAAAATGTAACTTCGACTGAGTCAAAGTTAAAGCACGTCAAAACTGAAGTAAAATCACCCTTAGTTCGCACCCCTTGGACTTCGTTCGGCAGAAGTAAAATTGACATTCCAGCAGTCAAGAAAAATCCAAAGGAAAAATCCAGCCAAAAAGATAAAGAAAGTAATTCAGAGGAAGCAGGCGGCTGCAGTGAGAATAAAAAGGTCAAGGCAAAGGAGACAGCGATGAATTCCCCAAGGATAATTCTGAAGAAATCTGGAAGTATTAGAGCAAGACTTTACAAGGATTTCAAGAGTCTCTCCCGTTCAAGGCGTCAGAGCACGTCTACTGATGTGCTTGAACAAAATGCCAGCAACCCATCTGCAAAAAGCACTTTGAAGTCATCTCTCCAAGATGAAGAGTCGCCAAGTAGTCCAAGAGATTCCCGTTCTGGTAAACCTAGAAAATCTAACGTTACCAAAAAAGGAACTCGATTTGGTCTTCCATCATTTTCCTTGACGTCTGCATCCAAGTCAGCTTCCTCTGGAGGAAGACGGACTTCTCAGACTAGAGGTGATTTTGGGCTAGGCCTGGTAACAGAAGAGGGGGCATCGACGACAAACACACCAAGATCAAAGGCTAAAAAAACGGGAATAAGCCGTTCGGAAGAGAAGGATAGTTCGGCCTGGAAAGTAAAATTCAGAAGGGGGACAGTCGTGAATCTTCAGGTTGCAAGTAATTCTCCACGGAAACTCCGTTTTAAGAGAGGAAGAATTTTGGGAGAGGATCCAAATGGTAAAGGTGCTGATAAGAGCTTGAAGAAGAGCGATGGTATGGGTAATGATTTAGGTGATACGAGAGCAGAACATGAGAAAGTTCAGCTAAGACGACAAGAGGGTTCTGCTAAAAAGGACAACGTAGACATGAACAATGTAATCGAAGAAACTGCTAGCAAGCTTGTGAAAACAAGGAAAGGCAAGGTCAAAGCTCTGGTTGGTGCTTTTGAAACTGTGATGTCCTTCCGTGATCGGAAACCTTTGGTGGAAACCAGTGCTTCCTGAAACTGAAAACGAGGAAGCGTAACTATAGGTTGTGTGTATGTATATACTAATACTGTAGCTATTCAAAGGGCTACATGGAGTGACAATGTGGTGTGATTGTTGAGTAGGACTAACTAGCAAATTAATGTTGAGAAGGATTTGTTTTGGTGATTCTAAGTCTGGGAAATAGTGCTCACTCACTTTGTACCCTTTTTTTTTCTTTTCATAATTCCTCGCTCATCCAAACGTATGTGATGTTTCTTGCTCGGCCAGTATTTTTTGAGCTGGTTTTCCTCGTCTTTGAAATCTTCATGTTCTATTCGGACGGACATTACTATTCTTTCTGCTACTCACCTTCCATCTGTTGGACTTAGGCCCTGTTCTTTTTGACTGAAACATGGCTGAGCTGAGCTGAGCTGGTCTGATATGAGCTGAGCTGGTCTGATAGGAGCTGAGCTGGACTAGAAGCTGAGCTGAATTAAAAGAAGCTGAAACTAATAAATACTTATATAAATTATCTAATAATATTTTAAAAAATGAGAAAAAAAAATTATAACACTAAATAATAATAATAATAATAATAATAATAATAATAATAATAACAATAATAATTAATTAATTAATTATAATAATAATAATAATAATAATAATAAAATAATTAATTAATTAATAATACTCCAGTTATGATAATAACAACAACAACATATATAGTACTCACTCCAATTCATTTGATTTCTACTTTTGTTTTTTTAGTAGTTGGCAATAGAAAATGTTATGTATAATCTTTGATTACGTAATATACAAAATTTTAAATTATTATATTCTTAAATCTTAATACAATTTGAAATAATACTCATATGCTATATTGTGTGTGTGAGTTGTAAATATTTGAATGTAACGTCTATTTCAAGACCTCAAAATATTATGGAGTGGGTAATAATATAAATAATTATTATAATAACAATGATGATAAAAAAAAATAGAAAATAATAATAATAACGATAATAATAACAATGACGATGATGATGACGACAACGACAATAACGATGATAATAATAATTTGTTATTATTATTATTAACATTAAGAGATACAAGTAATAAAAATAACAACAACAAGAACAACAACAATATTATTATTATCATTATTATTAATTTTTTTATGAAAAGAAACATGCATTAATATCGAAATGCAATAATAACACCAACAACAATAATAATAATAACTTATTGTAATGTGTTTCGATCTTAATGCAACTTTCGTTTCATATAAATAAATAAATAATAATAATAATAATAATATATTATTATTATTATTATTATTATTATTATTATTATTATTATTATCATCATCATTATTATTATTATTATTGAAGTATTATTTTAGGAGCTGAAAATGTTGGAGCTGGGCTGAAAATATTAGGGCTGAGCTGAGCTGATACGAGCTGGGCTGAGCTGATAGAAGCTAAGCTGGTCTGAAACGGGCTGAAATAAGCTGAAAAGAACAGGACCTTATTCTAACATTCTTTTAGTATAGGGAACTGATCAGTGCTTCAACACTTTCCATCGTCTAGATCAAACAATAATTGGGATCGTCTTTCCATCCATAGATGGGTAGCTATTCAATCAATTTGAAAAATGTCAAAAAAAAGTAAAGATAAAGATAAAGATGGGGTTTAAGAAACACCCTGTTCTTGTCTCTCTTCTTCTATTCATCTTTTGGTATTCTGTGCTTAGCTTGCCAAAGACGGTCATAAGGAGTGTCAATAAAATGTGGAAGGATTTCCTTTGGAATAGTAAGGAGGGCACAACGCGTATGCTATTCAAAAGCTAGAGTTCATCTTGTGCGCCTTTTGATGAGGGTGAGTTCAATATCAAAGATGTAATCCCCTATAAATTCTAACGCAATACAGTGGCGGAAATACTGTAGATATGTGATTGTAACACAACGACGACGTTCCCCCAGCCATATTACAAGATTTTAAAACTGTAATTATTATTATTATAGAAAAATAGTAAAAACGGAAAACATTGAAACATCTTAATAAAAATAAGCTTTCGGTGAAGACTTAAAATATTGGAACAATAAAATAACAACAATATATTTGCCAACCTGCAAACCAAAATGTATCGATAATAATAAAAATATTCAAAATGGCGTTATGGATAGAATAAATGTCGAAGGCTAGACTTTCACTAGGAGAATACTAAAACTAGCTTTGAGAACTTCAGTCTTAACACATATCGGACTTCAGTCTCTAATCTAGGCGACTCAACCATAATTGGACGGCGACTTATAAATGCGTGACCCTAGTTTAAGATAATATGCACACTCCTCCCGAGCACCATAAATACTCGGTTCAACCCGACGGCTTCTTAATGTAACACCCCGGTGCCCAATCCTATGACCGGGAATGTTAACCGCGGTAGCCCGCCAGGCTTTGTACCGGTCCCACAGACCAAAACGAGTCCTTTCCAGCACATTTTCTGCTCACTCATGCGCATCTCGGGAACCTTCTCGGTAGGTCACCCATGCTAAGACTACTCTCAGCCAAGCATGCTTAGCTGCGGAGTTCTTATCATGGACAAGCCAGAAAAGATAGTGGACTTTGTTGATATGAGTAGTACTTTAAATCCCTTTAAGCAAAACTCATAAATAGGACATCTTCAATCAATGTGGGGTGTTTCAATCACTCCCACTTGAAGAACGCAACGTCCTCGTTGCGCCTAGTAGCATAACCGCTAGGTGCCAAATGCACGGTCGCAGGGTTGTTCTGATACCATTTGTAACACCCCGGACCAATCCTAGGACCGGGAATGTTAACTGCAGTAGCCCGCCAGGCTTTGTACTGGTCCCACAGACCAACACGAGTACTTTCCAGCACATCTTGTCCTCACTCATGCGCATCCCGGGAACCTTCTCAGGAGATCACCCATCCTAAGACTACTCTCAGCCAAGCACGCTTAACTGCGAAGTTCTTTTCATGGACAAACCAGAAAAAAAAAGTGCACTTTGTTGATATGAGTAATACTTCAAATTCTTTTAAGCAAAGCTCATAAATAGGACATCTTCAATCAATATGAGGTGTTTCACTTACACTGCGAGGTACGAGTTTAAGGTCAAAATGTACACACACTTCCGAACACCATATATGTTCGGTTTAACCATCAATGTGCCTCATATAGACACACCAACCTTATAGTTGATGGCAAAAACGTAAACCCCAGAATATATTACTCCAAACCTCACACTTGTCCTTATTTCATAACTCCGATATTCAAAAGATATAATCATTATAAATAATATGAAGATAAAAGAATAATCATTATGTTCTAAAAGAGGAGACTTTCTATTTTAGGAAACTTCTATTTTTTAGAAACTTTACAAAAATAGCATTATATCAAATTATCAAAAATATTACTTCATACTAATAAAACATTTTTAGTAAACGATATAGATTTATAAAACTAATACTTTCGCCTTCACGATATTAGTTTCTAAAACGAGAACAATTGGGTTTATGAAATTATTAAAATATCATATAAGTATTTATAAAATGATTAAAAATGTCTTAAACATTTTAATACTACTAATTGGGGTGTTTCCAAAATTTATAAAACTAAAATTTCCTAATTACTAATAGTTTTGACAAAACGAGCATAAATAAGACTTTACGGCAAATGTCAAAATAAATCTTGTAACGTTCTTTATTTCATTAAACAGTTAAACAAATTTAGAATATGGTAAGGGCTGGTTTAACTCATAAAGTTTCATATTTCAATATTTTCAAAATTGATGGAAAAATGATTCATTTAACTGAAACAAAGCATTTAAACGATAAATCGTAATTTTGTCCAAAAATCAATACTATCATTTAAAGGCTTCGATAAATAGTAATTTTTTTTTATGTAAAACAGCTAAAATATGTTTTGACATTCTGTCCAGAAAAATAAATTTTCCAGAATCTGTAAACTCGATTTTTAAAGGATTTTATCGTTAATCGTCTAATCTCGACAATAACGATTAATAAAAATAGTAATCACAAAACGATTAACTATTAATATCCAAAAAAATATTATTAAACCTAAAAATTATGATTTTCCAGAAATTATTAACTTCTCCAGATTTCACAAATTTCAATAAAACCGTCTTTTAAAACCCGTTTCCACAATTAACGTTTCTCTTAATAAAACTTGTCGTTCCTAATATTTTATTAAAGCACTAAAAATCATAAAAACACATTTTTTTTTCAAGACCATCAGGAACATTTTTTCCAGATTCATAACAAAAATCGGAATTCGGGAATTAAGATGACAAACACGATTTTAACGATAAACGATGATTTAAATTGATTAATTAATTCACCCACTTAACAATTCCGAAAAATTATGAAAACATTCAAAAAATTATTTTTCATCATAAAGGTTATCCTTGCCAAATTTCAGATTAAAATAAAATATTTAAGTGCTACACCTAAAAATCGGCTTTTAATCGTTTTTGTCCGAAAACGGTAATAATTGAATAGTCGATACTTAAAATATCATAAAAATACAAAATGATCAAAAATCATCAAAAAAACCATTCTTACAGAATATATTCATATTTTAAATATTTAGGTCGAATATTACGATTTTATAAAATAATAGAGCAATTTAATCGTTAATCTCGTAAAAGCGATAAAATTATGATTTTCCAGAAATTATTAACTTCTCCAGATTTCACAATTTTCAATAAAACCGTCTTTTAAAACCCGTTTCCACAATTAACGATTCTCTTAATAAAACTCGTCGTTCCTAATATTTTATTAAAGCACTAAAAATCATAAAAAAAACACTTTTTTTTCAAGACCATCAGGAACATTTTTTTCAGATTCATAACAAAAATCAGAATTCAGGAATTAAGATGACAAACACGGTTTTAACGATAAACGATGATTTAAATTGATTATTAATTCACCCACTTAACAATTCCGAAAAATTATGAAAAAATTCAAAAAATTATTTTTCATCATAAAGGTTATCCTTGCCAAATTTCAGATTAAAATAAAATGTTGTGCCCCAACTAAAAATCGGCTTTTAATCGTTTTTGTGCGAAAACGGTAATAATTGAATAGTTGATACTTAAAATATCATAAAAATACAAAATTATCAAAAATCATAACCCATTCTTACAGAATATATTCATATTTTACATGTTTAGGTCGAATATTACGATTTTATTAAATAATACAACAATTTAATCGTTAATCTCGTAAAAGCGATAAAATTACCGAAACATGAAAATTTTACGAATTTAAAATTATGGACAGCAATTTTGTGACATATATTTGTCAAAATAAAATTATAGTTATATTGTAGACACCCACATTTGGCCGTTAGGTGTCTATAGCAGTTTCCAAAAAATACCCGATGATGATCGGACACAAACGTGCTTTAACGCGCTCGAGTATGAGCTCGGAATAAGTAATGTCTGGCATGGGCTTTTAGCGGAGTACGAATCTCACAAAACTGACCTCAAATTCAGGCCCAGTGGGCCGTCTCCAATAAAATGAGACTAATTTGGGTCAAAACCGTCACCGGAAATAAAACTGTCTTTTAGCGACCGAGTCAAAACCCGGTTAAAGTCGAATCCCGAGACGAACCAGCCTCACACTATGTCCAAATACACAAAATGAATCAAGTCACAACAACCAAATCACCTTCAAAAAAGTCAACAAATCATTCCCTATTTACATTCCTTCCGTTTTGACCCACTCGGTCGAGTGGATCACACCCACTCGGTCGAGTGAAACCACGAACCGGCTGAACCAGACTCGACCCAGGCACTCGATCGAGTGCACCTGCACCACTCGATCGAGTGACCCTAAACCGGGGTATTTTTCCTATAAATACCCCGTCACCCCACAACCATTTCACAATTTTTTTCTACCTTTTACCACCTTCAAAACTTCTTTTCACCCATCACATTTACAACTCTACACAATACATCCCTTTGAACTTGGCTTCAAAGTCACACACACATACATATTCAAAATCCCGAGATCAAAACTCGTCAAAGACCGAGAGCAAAACTCGTTAAAATCCATCTCTACAAAACCACATACACACCATAACTCCCCTACGTATCTCGACGCTCCCGTGACTTTGCCACCATTTGACGAGCCCTATTCCAAGAAGCAAAAGCACGTAGGTTGAGGGTGTAACATTCAAATCCCGACATCCTTTTCTTTCTTCTTCTTTTTTTCGTTTCTTTCATATATATACATATATTATTTATACTAATTATACTAACGCTAACATTTTAATTCCGTTACTAACTTTTGATTTTATGTATACTAACATTTTATTTTATGTACTCTAACCGCTAACATTATTTATTTATATTTCGTTATAATATTAATACCGTATATATATATATATATATATATATATATATATATATATATATATATATATATATATATATATATATATATAGAGTGGAGTTCTAATAAGGGCATGGCTTAATGTAAGGGCATAAGTCCAAATCCTAACCATTGATATGTTTTAGATGGATGGCTGAGATTTAGTTTAGGAGTTAATGTTAGCTGATAAGGCATTTAGTGTTAGCTTTATATTTACGAGGGGATTTTAATATTGGAACATATTGCTGCTGGGTTTTCATTGCTTCCACAATCACGAGACATTCCTCACTCCACCACTTTTAATTGAATACTGGTTTGCAGTGTTCCAATGATGGGGAAGTTGAAGATTTTTTCTCGTGTTCTCCACATGACACTGTCGTTTAAATTATTTATATTAGGGCTGGGTTGTGGGTTTTTGGCTGCTTGATGTTTGCGGACGGTGGTTGTCAAGGCGGTGTGAATACAGTCGACGGTGCTGTTTCCGATCGAAGTACGTTTTCTGAATGGAGAATTTGCAGATTGTCGAAGTGCCCTCTGGTAGGTGATTGTGTGATATGAGGATATTTAGTACGTTTTTATCTTAACACGTTTTTGCAATTGGAATGAAAATATGTATGTGTTGGGTTGGAGTTGCTGTCGTTGTTTTCGAATGTGATAGTGACTAACCTAATCTGATGCAGTGGCAGATGATGTGCGTCCTGCAGAGGAGGTCCGTGTCGTTAAGTATAGTAGGGAAGTGTCGAAGGACGTTACACCGTTTGTTGGTCAACAGTTTGCCGACGTTGAGGAGGCGGTTGAGTTCTATGAGTCATATGGTCTTGCATGTGGATTCGATGTCCGACGGTGGTCCACGAAGAGGTTTCGTGATGGTACGCTAAAGTATCAGTATATTGTTTGCAATTGTGAGGGATTCCCGTATGTGCCGAAGAAGACGGAAGCTTCTGTGGAGAAGAAAATTTCGAAGGGTGACATTGTGCCGATGTCTGCGAAATTGAAGTCGAAGAAATCTTTTACGGAGGAGGAGAGTTCTGTAGTTAGTACTGTACGTGGATCGAAGGTGATACGGGTAGGATGTAATGCACGAATTAAGTTAATTCCGAAGGACGGTTTGGTTGTAATTGAAGAATTCAGAAAAGGTCATAACCATGAACTCTTTTCTTTGGCGGATCGAGAGTTCCAGAAGCTGTCATGTAATCTTTCCGCATACCACAAACAGATGATAGTTAACAACTCTCGAGTAAGTCTTCTGCAATTTTTGCTTCTGAATTTCGTTATTGTGAGCAATGTTGTTGCTGTCGCGTAATTAAGCACTGAAGTTCTATTTGGAATGTACTGAAGTTTTATTGTAGTTGAACTAAAGTTTGGAAAAGTGTAACTCTTTTGTTGTTCTGATTCATGCGTTTAAGGTGCGACTGTGTGATATTAAAGTTTTGTCGTTTAGGAGTTAGAGTTTTAAATGGTTGTTGTTGAAGTTTCTAGTGTGGGGTAGGATGTGTGTATTGAAAACTTATAGTCCACCTGCCGTCAGTTATGTATGAAGTTCTGTTTGTTGTGTTATGAAGTTGTGAAGTCACGTAGTTGCAGTTGTGAAACTGGGTTTTTTTTTGTTTTTTTGTTTCGGTGTAATATACGACTTTACGAACTGTAGCTTCTGGTATGGCAGTGAAGGGAAGATGTGGTTGAGGTCTCAGTGTTATGTGTTAAAGTGACATTGTTTGTTCGTTAGAGTTGAAGTGTCTTTATGTTGTAAATTGTTGTTTTTCAGCTAAAAATTGGCCCGATACGTACGTACGGTATGGTTAAGGAGCATGGGGGGATTTGAGAATATTGGGGCTAGCTTGAATGACTTCAAGAATTTTGGGAGGGATCTTAAGTGCTACCTTCATGAACGAGATGGGCAGCTTTTCATAGATAATTTTAAGGAAACGGTGCGGAACCGGGAAGGGTTTTATTTTGATTACGAATGTGAGGCCGACAGTAGCTTATGTAGGGTTATCTGGGTCGATGGTGTTGGTAAGAGGAACTACGAAATGTTTGGGGATGCTGTGTCCTTTGATCCTACATATGGGACTAACATGTACTCGATGATTTTCACTCCATTCACTGGGGTTGACAATCACAAAAGGTCAGTCACATTTGGTGGTGACCTCATTGCTAGCGAGAACGCGGAGTCCTTCAATTGGGTGTTCACCCATTTTTTGGACGCAATGGGAGGGAAAGAACCGGAATACATAATAACAGACCAAGATCCCGGTATTATCAGCTCTGTGGCGTTTGTCTTTAAGAAAGCGAGGCATCGGTACTGTATGTGGCACATAATAAACAAGGTTCCTGTGAAGTATGGCTCGACTAGGAGCGATTACATCGAGTTCATAAATAAGCTAAATGGTATTGTTTGGGATGACGCCATTGAGCCCGCAGAGTTTGACTCCAGGTGGAAGGAAATTATGGAGGAACATGGATTGAATGAAGTTGATTGGTTTAACACCGCATTTGCCGATAGAAAGCAGTGGGTCATGGCTCATTGTCGAGAGATACCAATGAGCAGCGTTATGAGAACAACGCAAAGGTCGGAGAGTGCAAAAAGTTTCTTCAAGAGGTTTGAAGGAAAGTCCGGTATTTTAGTGGAGTTCTGGATGCGCTACGAAAGCGCGATGGAGCAGCAAAGGCATACTCAGAAGAAGCTTGATAATGAGAACAAGCACTCGAGGCCTAAGTTGGGGACTCATTTAGCTATTGAAGCTGATGCTGCGAAGCTGTATACGCACGAAGTATTTAGTGAATTCCAGACCGAGGTGAAGAATTTTATTGACACGTGCACGGTACGTGGCTTTGAGGTGAATGAAGGGGTTGAGGTTACTACGGTGAAGGATCAATCTAGGAATCGAGTTTACGTTGTTCGTTATAACCCAGGTATGGTACTTATTTGTTTACAGTAGTTTTTTTACCGTTGAAGTTCCATTTTTGGTTTCCAAAGTTACGTTGGTAGTGCTTTGAAGTTCTTTTTCCTGTGTCAGAGTTGATGGAGGCGACGTGTACCTGTACATTGTATGAAAGAAGAGGGATTCTATGCAGACATGTTATTTGGATTTTGACGTCACATGGGCAGAAGACGATACCAGCAGCTTACGTGTGTAGAAGGTGGTCGGTTGACGCATCGACAGGAAATTTTGTCGGCGGGTAGATGAAAAGCAATTAGAGATAACGAAGCTGTGGTCTGAATTTCACGAAGCAGTTGGCGTGGTTCGTGAATTGGGTAAGGAAGATGTACAGAAACTGAGGGAAGTGGTTAGGGCTTTTATCGATAGCGTTAGTAAGCCTGCCGAGCCACTAACGAAGGAACAGGAATTTGAGAAATTACTTGGTTGTCCGTCTACTACTGAAATAACTATTCTGCCTCCACGAAAGTCGAAGACTAAAGGTAGTGGGAAGAGAATGTTGTCAACAAAGATGAAGGCAGCTGCCCTTGCGAGAAAATCTAAGCGGCTGTGCAAGAACTGCAAACGAATGGCTCACCATGATAAGAGAAATTGTCCTAACCCATTTGCGGAGCGTCCACTGTCCGAGGACGAAGTTTCAAACTTTGTCGATGACGACATCGTAGAGTAAGGAACCTCTATTTTGTGAGTTCAGTGATTAGGAATCGTAATGTCGTAGGAAGTTCAGCTATTTTGTTGAGAAGTTTAACAATAGAAGAAATCTTAGATATGTTGGTGAATGCAACTTTAGTTCACTGGATTTGAAACTTTAGCGATCTGTCGCAGAACTTTAACACCACTGAATTCAATGGTAGATATGTTCGAGTATGCAACTTTAATTCAATGAATTTGAAGCTTTAGTGGCCTGTCACAGAACTTTGACACTACGAAATCGCAATTTCAATGTTATGTTGTCGAGTTCATCTGTTTTTGTGAGATGTTTAACATTAGAATAAATCTTAGATCTGTTTGAGCATGCAACTTTAAGTCAATGGAGTTGAAACTTTAGCGGCCAGCCGCAGAACTTTAACACTACTAAATCGTAATGTCAAGAAATCGTAGATATGTTTGAGTATGCAACTTTAATTCAATGAATTTGAAACTTCAGTGGCCTGTCACAGAACTTTGACACTACTAAATCGAAATTTCAATGTTATGTTGTCGAGTTCATCTGTTTTTGTGAGATGTTTAACAGTAGAATAAATCTTAGATGTGTTTCAGCATGCAACTTTAATTCAATGGAGTTGAAACTTTAGCGGCCAGCCGCAGAACTTTAACACTACTAAATCGTAATGTCAATGTTATTAGAACGAATTCAAGTGTGAAATGGTATGCTACGATTCTGAAGTGTCGCATTGTTAGACTTGAAGTTGTAATGTTTTTGATGTAAAGTTTCAGGCGTTTAGTAGTTTTGGTTTTAGTGGCAGATGATGTGCAGCGATTAATTATTTAAGTTTTGGAAGTTATGTGCTGAAGTTATGTTACAGTCGACTAAAAGTTTCAAAAACAATAATAGATATATATTGATCAAGGCTATGAAGATTGAAGGAAAATGGCACATGGTTAGAAAATGATAATACGTTCCTAAAAAATTACGTAAAATGAAAATTGGAACGATTGTTTACAGAAGACAATGACGAAATTCGAGTTTAGGGCTAACTTCATTGTAGCGGATACAAGTTCTTCTTGCCGAAAACATAAAGTTCAGTAACCACGGGGAATCGTTTGTTTACCTCCTACGACTAGTGTATACCTTCAATGACTTACGTTTCTCCTTCAAAATATCCCAAATGTTTTCTTGCTCCGCATTGAACTTGTCGAGTTGTTTGCGGATTGTTTTCCGTTCTCTGTTGTAGTCGGAGAGAATTAGTGTGGCAGTGAGCTGCACTATGAGGAATCGCCTACCAACTTTACGCTGCAGATCCTCGTGGGGTGGCACCTCATCCTCACCCTCATGCAGTAGCATGTGCATCATTGTAATTAATCCAGATTCCTTTTGATTGATGACATTGCTCTGCCACTCCGTTTTCACCTGCCTTATTTCAAAGAAAGGAAGTTGTAAGGCCTTGGTAACCCCCTTCACTTCCAAGTAGTTACTCATTCCAGATGCCTGCAAGAAGTTGGAGTGAGCTGCGTAAGCTTGTAATTTTCTGGTACAATATCTTAAGTTTTGCAGTAGTAGTACTTACAATAATGTATGCGGCCTTGTAAACATCTGAGTTCGGGAAATCAGGGTGTAGGTAATGGTCCAGCACGTCGACTGTGTTCTTCTTGAAGTTGAGACAAATGCAGACAAAATGTTGGTTGAGTTTGACTGGCACAAAAATAAGGTCGGACTGAAAATTGACTGCTAGACGACAATCTTTGATGAATACGTCCCAAAATCTGTAGAGCTTCTCTTCGAGAGCATGGTAAGGGGTTGCTTGGTCGAAATTCTCTACAAGATTCTCTATAACGTCCTGTGGAGATGAATATATGTAGGAATACTGAGCCAAGATTAGAAAACGATAATACCTTATGTTTAGAAGTTTCGAACCCTATGTGCTGAAGTTCCTTAGAAATTGAGTTGAAGTTGCGAAACCGATGTGTTGATGTTTTAGAGCAAAATAATGAACAACTTGATACTGTCTGCTGATGAAGTTTTCACTGTTGTTCTATGAAGTTCTGAACTGACTTAGGTGAAGTTTTAAATTAATTCTATCGACATTTTCTACATTTTCTAAAGTTTCGAAATTCGAGAATTGAAGTTCTTAAATAATTGAATTAAAGTTTCAAGCGTAATGCAGACTACTTCCAAAGAAAAACTAATGTAGAAATAGTAAGAGTGGGGGTTAGTGCATACCCAGTGGCGTACCCCCATGAACGTCATTGTTGGAAGATTGTCGTCCCCTGGGTCTGCAGCGGAAATATGAGTGAGGAGTATCGACCAGCACTCTAGGACGGAAGAAGACATGTCCGTGTCAGGGAGCATGGTCAGTACGTCGGAGCTAGTTATTATTGCGTCCTTCCCGTAGTATGCTAGCAGCTCACTGAATTAGGTCGAATGGATCTTATTAACTGGTTATCACTAGGTGGGTAGGTCGCAACAAATAAGAAATCAGAAATTTGAAAAGGAAGCTTACTCGTTAGGGTAATCGTAGTCGTCGAGCAAGCTATAGTCCGCTACATGCTTCCGTAAATTCGGGAGGTTGCTTAACAGTTGTTGGTTGCTGCGGAATGTTTTTGACACGGTCAGCGCTTTAGTGTCAATGTCCCCGAAATCCAAAGTGCACCCGAGACCATCCCCCCGATCACGGATGCGGCTCCTCAATGATGACGTTGCTTCCCGCGGTGTTGAATCTGCAACGGGACCTTGCACTGGAGTATTTACTGGCTGATGTTCTTTGGAGCGCTGCCGCTTAGATGACGACCCCCGTACGTTGTGCTGAACTCGTTTCTTAGACTGTACTGCGGAGTCTACCAATGATGCCTCTGGTCGCTGTTCCTCACCGCCCACGTCCACCTGGTCGGAACCTGCATCGGCGCCCACCTGCACAGTTCCATCAGGCTGCTCCAATGGAACTTCTGGTTGCTCGCTTACCTGCACATCTATGGGTGTGATGTCGGCTGTAGTCTTCCCAGCCGCTGCAGCGTACACTGGTACATTGGCAGTTGAATTTCGGAAACGAAATGCTGACCGCAGACCTGGTCAACATATCGATGGAGTTCGTCGCTAGTCCAGAACGCCTGGGATGATTGGCAGTGATCTGTTTCGGTCCCGAGAGAAGACGGCATGGTCCGATCCTTAATTTCACCAGCTGCTTCGCCAAACCAAGCAGGAAAAGCAACCGTATTCCTTTGCATTTTGAGGAGCAGCAAATGAACGTCCTGCAACGTTATTGTTCACCGTAGTGGATGAGTAAGTAATTAGCGTACAAATAATAGAATTCGTTCAAATAACATTGAAATAGCAACTTAATAGTGTTAATGTTCTGTGACAGGCCACTGAAGTTTCAAATCCATTGAACTAAAGTTGCATGCTGAAACATATTTAAAATTTCTTCTACTGTTAGACTTCCTACAAAAAGTTCTGCGACAGGCCACTGAAGTGTCAAATCCATATCACTAAAGTTGCATGCTCAAACATATCTAAGATTCCTTTTCACACTTGAATTCGTTCAAATAACAATGAAATTGCGATTTAGTAGTGCTAAACTTCTGCGACAGGCCAATGAAGTTTCATCTCCATTGAACTAAAGTTGCATGCTGATACATATATAATATTCTTCTACTGCTACACTTCCTACCAAAAGAGCTGAACTCGTTGTAATAACATTGAAATTGGGATTTAGTAGTGTTAAAGTTCTGCGACAGGTCCCTGAAATTTCAAATCCATTGAACTAAAGTTTCATGCTCAAACATATTTAAGATTTCTTGTACTGTCAAACTTCATACAAAAAGTTTTGCGACAGGCCACTGAAGTGTCAAATCCATATCAGTAAAGTCGCATGCTCAAACATATCTAAGATTCCTTTTCACACTTGAATTCGTTCAAATAACATTGAAATTGCGATTAAGTAGTGTTAAAGTTCTGCGACAGGCCACTGAAGTATCATATCCATTGAACTAAAGTTGCAAGATGATACATATAAAATATTCTTCTACTGCTAAACTTCCTATCAGAAGAGCTGAACTCGTTCTAATAACATTGAAGTTGGGATTTAGTAGTGTTAAAGTTCTGCAACAGGTCACTGAAGTTTCAAATCCGTTGAACTAAAGTTTCATGCTCAAACATATCTAAGATTTCTTGTACTGTCAAACATCATACAAAAAGAGCTGAGCACGTTGTAATAACATTAAAGATTGCGATTTAATAGTGTTAAAGTAGATAACTAGCGTAAAGGTTAATGACAGATTGAGGATTAAAGATATGACAGATTGTAAAAATTTACTTACATCGTCAGCCCGAGCGGCAAGTTCGCTAACGTCCTCGAGCCCAGGTGGAAGCTCTATCTCGATGAATTTCGTCCCGCTGTTTCGGTGATTGGAACACGTAGGTGTACGTCCCGGGTCATCGTGACCGGTGATAAGCAGCACCGTATTGACTTCGACGCCGTCGGAATAAGACCGTGGATAGGTCGTTTTCGACCACACCTGCCTACCCAACGAACCAGCCATCATCTCACCATGTAGTCGTGCTGCCAGATTCTCTTTGCTCCAGTGCTTAATTAAGGGTAGATCATGTGGGCAAGATTCTCCACGGAAATCGAACCTCTGGAGGTAGGTGATCATGAGGAACGGAACACAACCTCGCAAATGCTTCGGACTTTTCTTCGTCTCAGCAGCTGCATCGACCAGATTTTTGAGAATGTACGAACACCAGTCGTACTTGCTAATACCTGAGACGTCGTCCACGGCTTTTACAAGCTTCAGGTCTATTCCGTTGTTTGACGTAGGGCACAGGAACGATGACATTGCAAATAGGACGAACATCTTACAGAATAATTCACCCCCATCTTTATCGGCCATAAGTTCGTCGAAAAGACCACCCAGTTTTACTTGGTTGCTGTTGTTAGCAACATGGTACCGAGCCCTCAAAAAATCCTTCAATGCCTTGAACTCCTCGTCGGAGGAGTGATTTTACGTCCGGTCGGTGCCAACTCCACCTCATTCGGCCCGCGTGGCAGTAGAAAACAATCGTGGACGTCGTGTTTCGTCACACGGAATTCCTTGACCTCCGACGCACGAAATACATGGGAACCGTCATCAAACGCTTTCAAAAACAGTAGTAGGTACTGCAAAGGGTACTTACTGATCTTGAAATCCAGCAGCCCACCAAACCCGATCGAGCGTACGGACTGTTTCTGCTTGTCATTTAGATTGGAAATTAACTTGGCGAGCCTCTGTCCCCTACATCTGACAGGAACGCTTGCATCCTCCTCCTCCTCCTCGTCTAATGGCTCATTGCTCGCAGCTTCAACGATTTGACGTTCTCCGGAAGACATATCAACCAGAAAATCTGCAATGATAAACAAGACAAACACGATAACATCTGCAATGTGACTAAAAACCCCTAATTTCTTTAATATTAAACGAAATCTGCAACGATAAATATTCAATATGATTTTTTAATATGAAATCTGCAACGGTAAACAAAAACCACAACAGTACACACAAATTGTTATGTATAAGTTCGATTTTATGCCTAAAAACCCCTGATTTTTATGATTGAATAAAATCACAACAATACACAGAAAATATTCAATGATAAACGAACTTACAACAATACACAGAAAACCCCTGATTTTTATGATTGAATAAAATCACAACATTAAAATCACAACAATACATGGAAAATATGCAATGATAAACCACAACAATACACAGAAAATATGCAGTGATAAACGAACTTACGAACAATCGTTGAATAAAGAATCGTAAACCCTAAACCCTATGCAAAATTAGGGTTACTCGATAAATAGATTAGGGATTACTGGAACTG